>OY744516.1:220710320-220926844 GCA_963556195.1 Sepiola atlantica
TAGACCGGCGTAAATCAAGCCCCGAAGGCCAAGACAATACCAGTCTATAGGGTGCAGTATCCATCGGAACAGATACTACACTTTGATTTACATATGATTACTAGGTACTCTTATAGCTAACGCACCACGTTTCAGTGACTTCGCGTCGTAAACGTTCGGGCAGGTTACGGAAGCGCCCGAGAGTTGACGAGGCGAAAACTGCCAAACGATAAATTGAAGACTGGCAGCCGACAAATTACGACGAAGAAAATCAAGTTAAAATACATATATAAAAATAAAGAACGAACAAATTATAGCCAAACAACTTATTAATTAGATGTTTATTTTTGGCAAAGGAACCATTGTTAATCAAATGTTTTTAAATAATGTCTTTTTGTTTGTGCACCAAAATGTTTCAAATGTTGATTTTTTTTGATTTGTTAAGCAAATGTTTTTGTTTTTGAAATTTTTTCAGTGTTTTTTTTTTTTTTCATTTTTTTGTCAAGATTTCTTTCTTGTTAACATAAACACCGAATAAGCAAATTATTTCTTTTTATCGACACATACGTTGACATTTATCGCTTTTTTTTTTTGCTTCGCGAAAAGAGACCTTTGCTGGCAGAACTCAATTAGTCCTTCGGGAGATTCAGCGAGCTGACAGATTGGATAATAGTTTCGTCAACACTCGGGCGCTTCCGAGACCTGATCGAACGTTGACGACACGAAATCACGAAAACATGGTGCATCATCTATAAGATTACCGCAGACTGTTTATGACAAGAATCTGTTGATACTGAATTTGAAGGGGACCATGTTGTAATCTAATATGTAAGGAAGCAGTCCCGTGATAATGTGTTCCACGAACAAGAAGCTATTACGAAGAAGTTATGTCTGTGGAAATTCCGCTTGACGCTAAGCACACGGAGGAAGAAAAGAAAAGTGTTTTTTTTTCTGTTGTGGTAGAAAACGCATTCTTGCTGTGAATGTCTTACGAGGAGGAACCAGAGATTGGAGCTCAGTCGAGCACCTTCCATGGAAATAACGACGAAGGAGGTTTCAGTTGGGATAAGCTGAGAAACGAAACGATCGGTTAGCGAGCCTTATTTGTCATTTTTCCTGGTTGCTGTGAACTGATCTGCGATGTCGGCATTGGCAGCAGATTCCGCCATTTTTAACGGCATAAAAAGGTCGTCCCGTATACGAGGTCTGTCTATAAAGTATCCGACCTTAGGCCAGAAAAAAATATTTCAAATGCGTGACGGGGTTGGGACTCTAATCCCCTTCAAAGTAGGCTGCTTGTACTTGCATCCACTCCACTGCCGGAAACACCCCTGGAAGTCTTCTTTTGGAATGGTGTTCAGATTTTACAGAGAGGGTAGAGGCATCACTCTTTGAAAACATTACTCTTTGAAAACATTACTCTTTGGCAGTGGTGATAATCTTTGTTCTCATTACGATAAACCCTCAGCCACCACCTTATAGTATCTATTTGGAAATAAAATAAAACGTTGAAATAAGGTTTTGATTTTTGAAGAATAAGATTTAATAATACGGTTGGGGGTGACTAGGGCATGACGTGGCCAGCAGATTGATCAAATCGGGGCTCTCCGATCTCCCGTCTAGCCGAAGTAAGGAACGAAGTGGAGGAATGTTTCAGCCACCAGGATCCCATCCTAAAGCATCACAGGTCGCCACTCACATCCCATGGGTGGACCCGTTTTCGGCCGGAGGGGGTACTCCTTTGCATAAGGTTGCAGTCGGCGAATTCGTGGTCCCGTTGACAGAGCGAATGAATAAAGGGCTTTTAATTTTTTTAAAACCTGCGTTGGGTTTATTTTCTCATCGTATACAAAAGGGATATATAATAATTTGATACCAGGCGAGCAATCTGAAATGTGACAGCCCAACAGGTTGGCAGACAGAGCGTGGACGTAAGTTGAAAATAAGAAATCGAATAAATGACAATCGGTTTTATAAAATGGTTAAACATCAAAAATACAATTTAAGTATTCCTTATTATAGCTGCTTTCTATATATGTCTCATCCATTATGTTTTTTGAAAAGCCGTGTCGATAAGATCTATTTGTTTTTTGGTTTTGCTGAAAGCCCATTTGATGCAAAAAACAAAAAAACAGTATATCATTTGGGTAACAGCTTGTTTTACAAATAGAAAAATGCGCTGAAATATTTCATCAACACGACCTGTGCCTGCCTTTGCCTTACGGTCGGCGGTGACTGCGAACAAAAAAAAAGAGAATCTTGGTTTGCGTTTTTTGAAAACTATTCTGACGCTACACTTAATCTATTCTGTCCTCGGTCAGTGAAAGAGAAGTGCTTCTAGACTGAGGTAATTTGGATTTTTGTTTCAATCCAGAGTGCCCCTTTTTTAAAAGTTGGATTCCCCTCACATTAAAAACCGACCTTGTGTCTAACTTTGCTCTCCTGGGGAGGCAAGTAAATAAGAACAGTTTCTCATTTACACACTATTGATGTTAGGGAATGGGTGCTACTTTGGCTTGATATCGACAAGGAAAAATAGCTACACAGTACTTTGGCTTGATATAAAAGAAAAAAATAGCTATACCGTACGGGTACTACTTTGGTTTGATATCTACAAGGAAAAAATAGCTACACCGTACGCCTCTCATTTTTTTCAATAAACGAATTTTCACATGAAGCCATGATCTTTGAATTCCTTGTGTATGCGCTCGGTGTTGGTTTTATTTATCTTCCTCCCACAAGGTAAGACGTGACACAAGGTCGGGAAAGTGGGATTTGAAAAACCAGCGCTCGAGAATTTGAGCGCTCTGGCCATTTAAAAATTGCTTGGGCAGCCCCGTCGGCATTCCTCTGTAGGGGCGCCTCAGGCGATTAGCAATAAACTAACCCCTTCTCAATGGGTGAGAAGGCAAAGCCTGGGAGGGTGCACCTCCTAGAACTGCACAGGACGGACAACCGATAGACCGGCGTAAATCAAGACCCGAAGGCCCAGACAATACCGGTCTATTGGGTGGTTGTGTTGGTATCAGCGAAATTTTGCTGATGATTTACGAAAAAAATGATGAAAATTTTAAAATAGCGTAAGCGGTTAATTCGTCAGAATAGGTTACTGAGCCTTCAGTGACTTCACGTTGTCGCACGGTTTCTTCTTTGAACGTTAGAGCTAGAGTTCCAGGCTCTCTAACCACACATTCTTTCCAAACCAATTCGGACAACTGTTCTCCTTACTCTTCTACTGTGTTGATTGAAATATGAGGTGTAGATCGCATGCCAAAGAAGATTCATGTCACGTAGATTTCAATATAAATGTAGATATCATACCAAAGTAGATCCATGAGACGTAGATAACAAGCCAATGCTGCATCAGGGAATGTCATGAACGTATGATTATGTCCACCCTCAACTACGGTTAAATTAATCATTTACAATAAGCATTTGGTGTTCACATAACTCAGAAAAGGTTGATTTGCCGTAAAAATGGTATCCGATCAAACCATAACAAAATAAACAAAATCAGATTTTGCAATGATTTCTGCAATTTGAAGAAGAAGAACTTTGTGAATTGAAATAAACAGAAGAGTTTTTTTCTGTTTAAAATTCTTTATACAAACTCCTAAAATGTATATTTCTTCATCCCAATAATTGTTTGTTCGTGTAATTCTACTTTTTGCCGATTAAAATAATTAACACATTGATTTGTTTACATATTGTTGTGTGGGGAAACTATCTCCAATTCACCGGATCCCCAGATATAAAGGTTAGCTGCGAACGCCCAATAAGCAGTCCCGGACTAACTGGTAGTCTACTCAGAGGGTGTATGTGGGATATTCTCTAGTCAGGGGTATCTGCGTAAAATACATACAGATGCCCGACGTAAAGTTTAGACTTTCCAAACTGATTCAGTCTGCGAAAGTTGGTTGATGATTGTACTGCCTAAATACCAGTCGAAAATACGTTCTCAACAATCAGTCCGATAGAGACTGATCATTTCGGTGGCCTTTATCTGTCGGATTGAGGTATTATGTTTTAAGTAGTCCTAGGAGGTCCACCCGCCTCAGACATTGCCTTCCCTCTTTGAGAAAGGGTTGGTCTATTGCCAATTTCATGAGGCGCTCCTACCGGATCTGCCCGGGCTATTTGTAGAGCCCAATCTGGCTCTTCCGCTAGGGCGCTGGCCTTTCTCCCCCCTTCCGTCCTTGTGTCATATCTTCCTACCATGAGAAGGAAGTAAATAAAGTGGGTGTCAGCCGCCATAAAAGTTGATTGACTGACTCGGTCGAGTGCGGACTTTTGACCTTCGTTTGTTACGCACTTAGTGTCGGTCATGAAAAAGCGTTGGCCAAGAAAGGCCATCCTTCATAAAACTTCTTAAATAAACCCGTTAAAAAAACTTCACGCGTATTTCCATGCATGCAGCTAGCTTGTTACCTGGACGGAGGCTCACTAGTATGGATGATGCTCCTCAACCTGCACGTTAATAAAAAAAAAACGATGAAGAAGAAGAAAAGATTGCAATGTCCTACGAAGTTTATCAATTGTTTCCCAACAACTTACAGAGTGATTCATACGTCACTTAGCTATTTTAAATGATTACCATATGAAGCACAAACATACTATGAATTTTTGATAATTGTTATCTTACTCTCTAATTACTGCTATTTATCATTCTTAATTTGTTCGTTTATATATTTGTTTCTATATATATTTATTTTTATTTATTTAAATTTGTGTAAATCATCATATGTGCTTTTTTTCAGGCAGTATGTCATTTACAATTGAAGAGCGAATTTTTATTGTTATTCATATGGCCAAATTTGATGAATCTCCCACACTTGTTGAAAGGCAATGACGACCTCAAATCAAAAATCACTGCCGAGTTTGTTAAAATTAATCAATCAAATATGCTACCAAGAGTCGTAAATTCCTTGCAAAAAAGAATCGAGCTATGCATGCAGAACGAAGGTGGAAATTTTGAAAATTTGCTGTAATTTTAAACTCCCATAAATGAATTTGTTGAATAAACTTTCTGTTTTTTATTACCGTATATTTTAACTTTAGAATTTCAAAAATAAATAGCTAAGTTACTTATGAATCACTCTGTATAATTAAAGTCATTTGAAAACAAAACCAGTTGTCTTGTTTAAAAATAAATAATACTTCAACTAAGCTGCTAATGATGCCTACCATCGCGAACAGATACATACACATAACAATATAAACATCGTTTGTGGCTACAAATCACACATAGATATTTAAATAGAGAATTTACGCTTAGACAAAAAAATAATTTGCAAATATTCTTGAACCGAACGAAATTTTGGTGTCTAATTACTTCGTAGTGTAGTTATGTTATAGATTTGTGGACACAAGTCTGAATAGCAACATTGTGTTCGTACATGTGTTTATGTCAGTTGAATTCAGCTGCACTTATATTCCTGGTCGCCTTCAGAAATATCCGAGGGCTTAGAACTAACCGAATGATCTTTCTTCGTTGGAAACTCCCCAGATATTCTAGCACTAAGCGAAACTAATTTGACTAGTAACAAAATGGTACTCTTATAGATGACGCACCACGTTTCCGCGACTTCGCGTCGTCAACGTTCGGGCAGGTTACGGAAACGCCCGAGGCGAAAACTGCCAAACGATGAATTGAAAACTGGCAGTTGACAAATTACGACGAAGAAAATCAAACTAAAATACATATATGTAAATAAAGAACGAACAAACCATTGCTAAACAACTATTAGTAATTAGATGTTTATTTTTTTGTCAAACAAACCATTGTTAATCAAATGTTTTTAAATAAAAAGTTGGTACTGATATCGATCCTGACCCAGTTTCCGTGAGGTTCGACTCGGAAGCGTTCGGCTGTCCTACGCAAACGCCCGAGTGTTGACGAGCTGAATGGTACCAGACGACAATTTTGATACGGTGCTGTGTCCTATGATTTTAAGTTATATTTTCAAGAAATTTTCTAAAAGAAACAAAAAAAACAAAAAAAAACAAGCAAAACAGAGCGAAATTACTGTTATCAAATAAATATTTTTAACCCTAAACCCTAACCCTAACAACAACAACAACAAAAAAACAATTGTCGTCTGGTACACATCGGCTCGTCAACTCTCGGGCGTTTGTGTAGGGCAGCCGAACGCTTCCGAGTCGAACCTCACGAAAACTGGGTCAGGATCGATATCAGTACCAACAAGTTTTTTTGTTTGTGCACCGGAAATTTTCAAATGATGATTTTGTTGGATTTGTTAACCAAATGTTATTGCTTTTTAAAAAAATTTTCAATGTTTTTTGGGTTTTATTTTTACATTTTTTGTCAATTATTTACATTGTTAACATAAATACCGCAGCAACTGTTTTTAAGCAACATTTTTTGCTTTGTTTTCTTATTTCAACGAAAACAAACTGTTTATAAACAAATGCTTCTTGATTAATTGTTTCGTCAACTTTCGGGCGCTTCCGAGCCGTGTCCGAACGTTGACGACACGAAGTCACGGAAACAGGCTGCGTCAGCTATAAGAGTACCAACAAAATCCCAATCTTCAGTGTAGAGGTTCCCAGATGCCGGAAAACTTTCCCCCGACCGGTTGCCCATTGAATTCCCTCCCTGCTCTCTGTTTTCCCTACTGTATCATCATGCAGAAATTTAAATGTAATGTGAACAAACATCTTGCTATCCAACTCCCATTTAGGATACTCCCAATAAATATGACCCCTAATCACAGTCGCACCTTACGTCTCAGTGACAATATGCTTTATTTGGAGTGAAACGTAGATAACAGAATAAACTATTTGATGGAAGAAAACGCATCGATGTAATAATCATTGTGGCTGGCATCTCCGCATTATTAACGAGTATTTGTCATGGAAACAGCTGTGGCGTGACAGCGACATTATACTTGTCAAAACAACCTATAGTTGTAATAAAGCAATAATTGTTTAATGAAGTCGTGAATGCTTCTTAAAAAGAAAATACATGATAACACGGGTGTTGGCTCAGTATATTTAGAGTTATCGGCCCTGATCTATACTGCACACAGTAAAAATTGAATCTTCAGTTTTTAAAGTACAAAAAGGACTTGCACATCTGTAATGTGAGAGTGGAAATTTACAGACTTTTCGTGCCTTGTACTGAAGCCGGCCAAGCGCGTCTGACCCAGCTCTCAGTTTGTACATGGTTGGTTACACACCATCGCTTGGTTGTCCATTGTTTAAATGGAAATGGTTCCTGGACGTCGATATTGGGACCACAGACATTCCAACATAGCACTTTATCTGTACAAATAAATTTTTATATCATGCTACATGCTTAAACCCTCATGTGTTTACCCGGCAATTCATGTCTAGTCTCGATTGTGTTTACAGACTGTTAATGTAGACTGGGGTACACCAGCATTTATGTCATGTTGCTTAGATGAACGGTCATCAAGGACAACCCGAATCTTTCTTTTTGTTAGGAAGGATTTAATTATATTAAATATTTGTCCAGTAAAACCATATAAGTGCAGTTTTAGGAGAATCCCTTCATGCCAGACCTTGTCAAAGGCCTTGGATATATCAAGCGCTACCGCCCAAGCTTCACCTGCCTTGTCTAGTGTATGATATATACATTCAGAGATGACCGTTCGGATATCTGCGGTAGATTGCGCTTGTCTAAATCCGTATTGATGATCAGAAAGAAGTTTAGCATTAACTAGGTGCCGGACTATGGCTAGATTGATTAATGATTCAAAGATTTTAGCAAAGATCAGTAGTAGACTGATTGGGCGCTAGTTTAGTTTCTATATCCAGAATTCTTGAAGACTGGTACCACAAAGGCAATTTACCAACTATCAGGGAAACAAGATTTAGCAAGGCATTTGTTGTATAGTTTGGAGAGGACAGGGGGTCAGCTCAGCAGAGCATTTCTTTATTACTATTACTGATATAAGATCAGGCCCACAGGTTTTGGAGGTGTCAAGGTTTTTTATGATGTCTCTGTCCTGGGATGGGGTGATGACCAGGTTCTCAAGTGTGGCTTCAGTCCGCAATGGGAATTTAGGGAGGGGGTGGTTTGCTGAGTCCAAAGTGGAGTTTAAGGCAAAACGCTTGGCAAGTAGTTCAGCCTTATCAGTTGTCGTGCAAACAACATCGTTGTGATTTGATAGCGGGGGAATTGTCGATTGTCCATTGTTCATCACACTATTGTAGATTTTCCAGAAATCATGAGTACCTAGTTTTTGTGATTGCGTTTTTTGGTTATTTCTGTATACCTTCTCTTTGCTTCATCTATCACTACTTTGCAATCATTTCTTGCCTCTATAAATTTCTGTCTATTCGCAGTTGACTTATGGCGGCCGGATTTTCGGAATGCCTTCTGCCTCTCAGCAATAGCAGCTGCACATTCTGAGGTGAACCATTGAGGAGAGTGGGGTTTGCTTAAGAATTTTCGCGTAGGGATATAAGCATCAATGCCTGCTTTGACCCATTCGGTTAGCTCATTTGCACACTGATCATCAGGGAGCGAGAAGGTTTCACACCATGGGGCGTCGCCGATGTGATCCCTGAGGGATGCAAAATCAGTCTGCTCATAGTTTCTCATCGTTTTTGGCACCTGGCCCTCGGTTCGACAAGAAGATCCAAGAATTCAACATGGCGACAGCCGCCACACACGTGGACTTAATATAACTCACACGTAACTACATATACACGGCCTGACTTCAGGACTTGTGTACGGACAAAGATTCTTCATATATGAACTCTATTACTTTTCTCACAAACAAGACATTCATCCTACTCTTCATATTTGAACTCTTCTATCTTCCCTACTAACGAGACATTTATTTAACCCCATGTGAACTTTCTACTCTTTTGCCTTCATGGACGTATTCCTTCACTAACACCCTTCTCTTTCATTCTCCTTTTATTCATATGTTAGCAATAAAGTTGTTTAAAATGTTACAATGAGATTTTGTCTTTCTATTCTACAAGACGATTGATGAAAAATGGCCTGACGACAAATTTTGTTCTTTCTTTATTTACTTATTTTTGTAATTTTTATTTACTCTAAACAAGGAATATTGTCACTGAAGTGGTAGGATATACTGTAATAGGACTCAGATTTTTAAAGAGAGAAACCTGGGGGTGGGGGTGCAAGTCAGCAAGATGTTTGTTCACATTACATTTATATTTCTGCATGTTTGTACGGTCAGGGAAACAAGGAGCAGGCAGATAATTCCAAAGACAGGCAGTCCGAAGAAAGAAGCTATCAGAGTGGAAAGTTTTCCGGCATCTAGGGACCTCTACAGTGAAGGGGTGGGATTTTGCTGCATGTCGGGTGGGTCGGGATATTTACATTGGGAGGTACAAGTGCAGTAAGTGGAAGTACCTGTACAATAAGCATAGGGATGCAACTCTCCAACAGGGGCTGGAGCTTGGTAGATAGTGTGGGACCTATTAGGTTAGAAATTCTTTTTTTTTGCACCCTGTCCAATAGGAAGAGGCTAGTGGTTGGTGCACCAGCCCAGATGTGGCAACAATACTCCATTCACAGGTGGCTTTATACAGATATAGGATACTGGAAGGTGTGAAAAGTTTTCCCGCCCCGTAATAGCTTACCTTGTTCGTTTATTTTGTTGTTATTATTTTTTTTTTATTTGTAACTAAATATGTTATTTTGTATCATGTATTTCTGTGATCGGGGCATGAGAAATAGAGAAAACTAAATTAAATGACTAACTATCAATAGGTGACCGTGGTAAATACTTAAGGCTGGGATCAAAGTGTATAAACAGATTCAAACTATCGGATATATTTTAAGTAGAGTAGTCAATAGAGTGAATGTGGTATTGCGGTGACAAAGTGAATGTGATAGACAAATGGTCAAAGAATGAAAACAAACAGTGCTTGGACGAGTGGGTCAAAATAAATCTAGTGAAGAGTAAGATAGACAAGAAATGCCCACCGATTCCCCCCCCCCCCACTCCCAACACTTGATGGCATTGTGCTTAATTTGTAAATTAAAATTTTATTTTATTTGCGAATAAATAAGCCGAAATGTAGGATCTATTCTGTCATCCGTCAGAGGAGGACACCACTCCTTGACTGGGGCAATGTTTCCTTTTTATCGCATCCAGAGTGCTCCTTTTTGGGGAACCGGATATCCCCCACTTAAAATGTGTCTAATTTTGCCCTCGCGGGGAGGCAAGTAAATAGGGACTAAATATTAATAGAAAAAAATGTTCAATTTGATTAAATATTATATTATTAAATATTATGCAAGAGGTTTATTAGTCAACTACTAATTATTTGGAGCTGTAGAAATAAGGCTGCCTCCGAGGTCGAGCAGATTCTTTTGAGTGTTGGGGTTGACAGTATCAGTGTGCTTCGAGCGACCGACGGGGATGGTGGAATGTCTCATAAAAAAATTTGTTGTATCGACGCCAGCAGATTTTAGCGGCGAAGGTCGCCTTTTGTCTGGTTTTAGGAGACAAATACCGAAACTGGTAGTCTCTATTGCCCGAGACATTTGGATAGTTAATAAATTGGATTAAAGGCTTATATTGACGGTAAAATAAAAGGATAATAGTTAGTGACAATTTTATAAAATTATTGGGACCATGACAATCTCCTTGGCCTTTTGACTAAGATCAGACTGTAGAATCTGTTCTGAAGGATGCTACACTCTGTAAACCAGTACTGCCTTGCACTTCGGGCCTTGATTCCGCCGGTCTGAAGTATTGTCCTGTGCCGTTCTAGGATGTCTACCCTCTCATTATTTGCCTTTTCACCCTTTGAGAAGGAGTTAGTTTATTGCTAATCGCCTGAGGCACCCCTACCAGGGAATGCCGACAGGGCTGCCCAGGCATTTTTTGCAGGCCAGAGCGCGCTAATCTGAGTGTGCTGGCTAACCACACCTGACCTTGTGTCTAACCTCCTGGAAAGGAGGTAAATAAATAAAAAATACTTTGACCATGTGTCTAACCTCCTGGAAGTATATAACTTGAAACCGACCTTTTCTCTGTGATAAAGTTAGCAACTTTATGTTGAATTTGGATAAATAAAATAGGGAGATGTGTTGCATATTAGTCGGCTTTGAATCCATTCAAAGACATAGCCGTGGGACATAACTCTCGAGGGTTCAAGTTTGACATGTGTATCAACAGAGGAGAACGGAAGTAGGAAAAATGTCAGACATGTGATGTCATCAAAATCGTTGCAAGACATTTTAGAGTCAGTTGCCGTTTTGAAAGCGTGAAATGGAAAGTCTGTTTAAAGATGTAGTGATAAAATAATAAGCTGTCGCTCTTTTTCTCTCTCTCCGCATCGGTTTTATAAGATGACGAATAAAGAACAAAATATCGTTATTGCTTGTCTGTGTTAATTAATAGCAATTCAAAAACAACTGTCTGGTCACAGCTGCAAGAGGTTGTCATCCCCCCCCCCCCCGGAGAAATAGCCACTAGACGATCAGGTAATATAAACATCCACAACGTCGAAGGAACGACCCCACAAAAATGGGGAGCTTCGAAGAAAAGACCATGCAACAGCTAGCTATCATTCGAGGCAACGCTATGTCCATTATGAAGTAATATTGCAACATCTAAAAAAAAATCTAAACCTTGATGAAGAAGATAATAAATATATCAAAAACAAAACAAAAATCCAACCCAAATTGGACATCTTTATCTAAGTATTAAGAAATGTGGGTGGTAACGGTGGCTAAATGATTAACACCACGGGCTGGAAACCTGGGTGTGCCAAGTTCGAATCCAGTTCACGGATTCAATTCCATTTCTATAGTACATACACGTCAGCAGACTCAACTAATTTTGTATGCCCGTTTTCATAATTCTTCCCGGACCATATTTTGTGTTGATGAAACTTTGAATAAAATTGATTTACATTCTAGCGAGGTTTGTCCTTTTAACCAAAACTTGGTGACCCTTTTTTTCATATCAAACAAGGCCAGTGGGATGGATACTGATGCAGCAACCCTACTAAAAAAAAAAATGGTGATCTGACATCTTCTCTTCATTGACTCTACAGTAGAAACACTTTCATCAAACCTACACCTAACCTTGTATCTCACCTCCTAGAGAGGAGGTAAATAAAATAAATCAATGCGGAAATATCAAAGCTACGTTTAAACGATATATTAATATGTGCTTCTAAATATCCAACCTATCACCGGAAAGAAACTAATAAGCACAACTGTTTTCTTCGGTGACATATTTAAAGCTAACATTCAGATTTTCTATTGTAACGGCTGCAAATAATTTGATAATATACTCCTCTCCAGGAGTTAGGCACAAGGACAGTTTTATCTTACTTCCACAAGTAAGATGTGACCCACGGTCGGGTCGGGAAATTGGGGTTTGAAAAGCCAGCGCCCGAGAGGTGAGCACTCTGGCCATTAAAAATTGCCTGGGCAGCCCCGTCGGCATTCCCTGGTAGGGGCACCTCAGGCACTAAGCAATAAACTTACTCCTCCCCAAAGAGGGGGGGGGCGAAGCCTGGGAGGGTGGACCTCCTAGAACTGCACAGGACAGACCCATAGACCGGCGTAAATCAAGCCTTGAAGGCCAAGACAATACCAGTCTATGTGGTGCAGTATCCATCAGAACAGATACTACACTTTGATCTTAGCCAAAAGATGTGTGTAGCAGTTCCATAATTATGACCTATCTTATTTCGCACTTGCATGATCTTACTCGCGGAGTGATTAGTATGAGGTTCGGTAAGAACACACTTCAATGTTCTCACTCGTGGAAGGATATATAGGTTGGGCAATGAGAACAGGAGGCAACTTCGATTTCCTCCCAAACCCTTTTCTCACTTTATAAGCAGTCAGATTTTGAGCATTGTGTTGACAAGACACACATTTCTTTCCTTGCCTCTTGCCATGGCTTGGCCGAGATGCGAAATAAAAGTCCAGTTCGAGATGTTATATTATATTTACATCCTCGTTTCTAGCAATCGCTTTGCTATATGAGTCGAAACTCACGGATTCAATTCCATTTCTATAGTACATACACGTCAGCAGACTCAACTAATTTTGTATGCCCGTTTTCATAATTCTTTCCGGACCATATTTTGTGTTGATGAAACTTTGAATAAAATTGATTTACATTCTAGAGAGGTTTGTCCTTTTAACCAAAGCTTGGTGACCGTTTTCTACATATCAAACAAGGCCAGTGGGATGGATACTGATGCAGCAACCCTACTAAAAAATGGTGATCCGACATCTTCTCTTCATTAACTCTACAGCAGTTGTTTCCTTGAAAAACTTATTTTTCAAGGGAACAAACGCAGTTTTAAAGATCTATAAAGTTATAATAATATATAGTTTACTTTTTTGCACGGATGAGTCACAATTTATCAAGGTCAAAAGCCACTCGAGGATAAGGGGTTAGTGAGATGGATGGATGGATTGCCAGTTGAATAATGAAGAATACCACGAAAGGATTGAAAATGATTAATGACCTGCAAAAAGATTTGATTACTTATGAGGACGGTTTATAACAAGTATTTGTTTATATTAGATTTGAAGACGACCATGGTGAAGTCTGCAGGGAAACAGCCTCGTGATAATGTGTTCCACAGACGGGAAACTCTTAGAAAAAAAATTGTTCATGGAAATTCCACCTGACGCAAATGAAGGACGTTTTTTTTTTCCATTGTGGTAATAAGAAGAGTTCTTGTTGTGAATGTTTTACAAGAATGAACCAGAAATTGGAGCTCAGTCGAGCACTTTCCATGGAAATAATGGTAGAGTGGAGAAAGACTAGCAATGTCTCTTCTGTGGTAAATGGGTTGTAAAACCTCATAGAATATGGCACTCAGCTTTTGACTTTAGTGACTAGTCACAGTGACTAGAACATAATATTGGAATTGAAACGCTTACAAAGAAATGTGACAAATCTAATAAAGAGTAAATACAAATCGAGATTGGAAAATTTAGGATTAACTACTTTACTAGAGAGAAGAATGGAACGTGATTTAATTGAAACTTTCATAAGTAATGACATTTCTTATTATAGTGAGCATTTTTTTTTCAGATGTTTTTTATTTTTACCTTGGTGATACCATTTAAGCAGAGAGTGAAGCAGGTGCTAGTGTTATTGCAAAAGCTAGGAATGGATGCAGTAAGTTCAGAGAACTTCTGTCATTACCAACCAGCAAAGTTTTACTACTATCGACCAAGGCATCTCTCAGGCATGTGTACACAGTGTGATGATGCCTGGAAATGAAACCTGGCTAGTGAGGGTTGGGGATATGCGTTGCATGGAGAGAAATGAAATGAGAATCATACGATGGATGTGTAATGTGAGTCTTAAAGACAGGCTTAAATCTGATGACCTCAGAGGAAGATTAAATCTGGACAGTATAGGGAGATGTGTACAAAACAGGAGACGTTGTTGTCATGGTCATGTTGAAAGAATGGATCAGAGTTCTTGGTTAGTAAATGTTGAACAGTTGAGGTAGCAGGTTCAGTTGACAAAAGAAGATCAAGGAAAACATGGAAGGACGTGATAAGGATGGGTTTCAGGGAAAGGGCTGGCCACAGACCGGTTACTTTGGAAGTCAATTTCTAAAAGCCGCCCAACACATGGCAGCATGTAACACGGTGGTATGGTGGTGATGATGATGATGAAAGAATGGATTAGAGTGCTTGAGTAAGTAGATTTAGAACAACTGGCATCCATCTCATAGAAGAATACTTATTCGAATGAATGAACATTCATACACTAAAATGGCCACTTATGAATCTCAGCCAATCAGAACGCAGAGAATGGACTTTCCCTTCTGAGCATAATGGAACATTCTAGCCTTGTTATAAACAGGCATTTTGATGTGCTCAACAGTTTGACTTATCTTGCTGCTCAACTGGTCGTACAGTTGAGCCCTAAGCATCGACTCTATATGGTGCTACGAACAGGATATATGGATTCTGAAGATTGGGAGCAGTACCTCCACAAAGCAGGGATCTCTGCTAGCTCAGCTCGAACTTACGCTACCACATTTGCAAGTGAAAAGCTGACAAAGAAGAACCTGCAAATGATGGATTGGGCCATATTGAAAGAGCTAGGGATCGCGACAATGGGAGAAGCCCTCTCAATCCTTAAAGAAGCTAAGGAACTCTCTGCTGAGGTAACATATGCTAAAGCACCAGCCGCTAAACTGCTCCAGCTCCATCTTGAAATGACCTCTCAACAATTCAGAAAATTCAGAATTGATTGGGAAGTATTCACCAAGATGACGGGTATGCCAACATCTCAAGCCAACATACAGCTATACAGTTCTGCTGATGAGTCCGTCCAGAATGCTATAGTCAACACTCACCCTAAATTCTTCACCACTGACCCAGACAAGCTACTAGGAATGATAGAGGCATTGGTCACTCGAAGGTCGAATCCCATCGTTCATCGCCTTACTTTTGCCTCCATGTCACAGGGTGAGACTGAGCCAATACAGAACTATCTCGTCCACCTCCGGGCCACAGCCCTGGACTGCAACTTTTTATGTCCTCTTTGTGAGCATGACCTATCTAACATGTACATCAAGGACCAGCTCATCAGGGGAATAGCAAACAATACCCTCCAAGTAGACCTGCTGGCCAAAGCTGGAACACTTAAAACTCTAGAACAAAATGTTCGCCATTCTGAGGCGTTCGAATCGGCATTGAAAGACCAAACTTCAATGACTGACACCTCTGACATGGCTATTGCACGGATATCTACGTACTACAAGCAAAAAACCAGTGCTCAAGCTAATAAAGGTCATGTTAGTATCAGCAACTCCGCCAAACGTGATAACTTTCAAGCTTGCATGGGTTGTGGTAGCCATTATCATATTATCCCAGGAACAAGCTCCCGCCAGTTAAAATGTCCAGCGTGGGATCAAACATGCAGCACTTGTGGGAAACCTAACCACCTTTCAAGAGTGTGCCGAGCAAAGAAACCCTGTATTGGAATTGACGAGGCTCCCATGGATTCTCTTATCACTCACATCACATTTAACCAGACAAGGGATACATACACGACCGCAAGTGAAAATCAAATAGCAGAAATAGATGTGTATGTTATCCCATTCTCACCAAATCCAGATCCCAGACAAGCGAAGAACATCTCTGGTGACAACCGAACAAAGCTGAAGATTTTCCCTGATAGTGGGGCCACTATATGTCTAGGGGGATCAAAGCATCTGTTTAACATGGGGCTCACAATGAATAACTTAGTACCATCAAAAAAATCGTTCGGACTGTTAGAGATTTCACACGTGTGTGTCAGGGATGGTTACCTGTGAAATTCGAAGTTGGTGGAAGAACAACCAAGCAAGCCCTTTACATATGTGATGGGATCCAGCAACTTTATTTCAGCAAGGCAGCATGCATTGATGTGGGAATGCTGCCTGAAGATTTCCCAAACCCTGCGGCAACATTTTCAACCCAGGCAAATATCGCAATACAACACATTGAGTATGTAAATCAATTGCCAAGTCACCTCAAAAGCCTTCCCGTCACCCTGACGGAAGAAAACATTAGTAGACTTAAGGATTGGCTCCTAGAGCATTTTGCCAAGACAACGTTCAAAAACGATGGGGTGTGCCCATCTATGTCCGACCCCACCGCCCATATTCACCTTAAAGAGAGAGCGGTCCCAAAAGCCAGATAACCCTATTCCTGTGCCTTATCATTTCAAAGAGCAAGTACGACTCGCACTTTGGGATGATATTAAAAGAGGCATTCTTACTCCAGTGCCCGTTAGACAAATGCCATATATTCATTATGGGCTGCCCTAACGTAATAGTAGTAACAGACCACCAGCCCATAATAGGAGTATTTGGCGACAGGAACCTGAACAAGATACATATTACACGTCTCTTTAAGCTTAAAGAGAAATCACTCAGAACATTTGAAGATGGAATTAGATGGATTCAGAAATAATGTTAAATAAATTCATTCAAGAAGGCATTTTTATGAACTATCAGATGAAATATTTAAGAGAATTAAATGATCAGCATGTTAATATTATATTAATAGTGTAAATGTTCTGTGCAATGATAGTTTTCTATTTAAGGTTTAGGCTGAAAATAAATGCTGAAAGAGGAAGAACAAATAAATAATAAGATGCTGAAAGAGGAAGAACAAATAAATAATAAGATGCAGAAAGAGGCGAAGATATCAGCCATGATAGTGCAATCCAAGATGGCGGCATGATCCACATGTGGAAATACAAATAAAGTCAGAAAGACGCTTCCGGAAATGATTAAAGACATGTTATTGACATGAGTTTAATTCTATTGATTATTCTTACATGCAGATGGGAGTTCCCCTTTTATCCTAGAGAAAAAAAAATGCAGATACAAATATCCCCTTTTTGATATTGCCCACTAAACTACAGACCAGAATAACCCTTTTTATATCTGTATGAATGCAAATGAACTACACCCTGTTTTTATATCCCTGCGCGAAGAAAATAACATCTTGTCTACAAAAAAGACTTCTGAGAAAAAAAACAAACACAAAAAAACCTCCTATATTTTAGCACCAAATATAATTTAACTAATAGACAGATAATAATATCTCTCTTTGCTCTATCCACCTAAGGGGAGGTAGGCAACTTTATCAGCGAATCGGGTGGAAGTACCGTAATGGTTACCGATGAAGACTATGGAATCGGCAAGCCAAGTTAACACCATTGGAGAAATGGTATGAACCCACACTTTTCGCTTAGCCTTGGATATAATAGCACCTATAATTCTTCTATATTACCTATCAGAATTATGATTTTGAAATTAAGCATAAATATAATTTGCGGATGACAAACTATTAATAGATACGATTGATGGTGAGTTGACACAAGGTTTATCTTTCTGCCGATATGAGCGTAAAAAACAGATTGGTAAATTTAATTAATCATGCTAACAAAAATAACCTCTGGACGCATATTTTATTCAGTATATCACTACTCGTCAACCCCCAAAAGGAGAAAATAATCCGCGGGAGAATGGTATCATGACCACAGAAAAGATACATTACCCCCCCCCCCCCCAAAAAAAAAAACAGATAATGCCTGGGAAGATGGTATCATGATGAACAAACATACTACGCTACTCCTCTCCTCAAGAAAGAGGTAAGGACTGGGATGATGGTTTCATGACAACAGAACGTATACTACATTATTTACCCCTGCATTAAACATTGAAAGATAGTACGATAGTACAATTCTATATAAGTAATAGTATAGTTTCGGCTTCAGACAGACAGATACTAACTCTCCGTTAGTAATAGATAAAAGGTTGATATGCTGTAAAAACTGAGACCAAATTAATTACAATTAATCTTCTCTTTTCACTCTTATCCTGGAGCCCCTAATAAATAGTTGGTATCCTAGATAGTTAGAGTTAGAGTTAGGGTTTGGGTTAGCTGGTGCAGCTTATGGGTATCTTAGAACATAGTAACGCTATTTAATCCACATCTAGGATTAATCAGGATATTCATACCATTCTTAGGAATATCATCCTGTTAGTGAACATATAGAATTCCAGGAGGCTAGAAGGATTGTGGACAAATATGAAGCCTCAATCCTATGCCATTGCAGTTGGAGCCACCACTGACAAATAAAAACAAAGTTAAACAACAATCTTGTATCGTTGATTTGACAATAACTTCAAAGAGCAAACCCATTCCAATTATATTTCAGGATGAATTGTGAATCATAAAATCCATCATGCCAATTATAAGCAAATCGATAGAGATAGATCTAAAGAATCGCATAGTCGAATGTGCTGCTATCTTAAATAAGACAAAGAGCCACTAGAGGATATGGGTTAATAAGATTTAATGATTTTCAGTTGAGAGATGAAGAATCTTATGAGAGGACCGAGAATGACTGATCGAGTGGACCAATATTGGATTCGAAAAAGACCATGTTGTAATCTGTAGGGAAGCAGTCCTGTGGTGATATGTTCCACAGAAGAGAAGCCATCGTGACGAAGCTCTGTTCATGGAAATTCCGCCTGACAATTGGAGAAAGAAAGGAAAGTGTATACATCGTATAGACATTAACAAAATATATATCCCTTTTTTATTTCTTCTTTATTTATGTCATTTATTTATTTACGTTATTCTCTTACTGTCCCTCTGTTACGTTGACGCTACTATTTTTTTTAATGGAAATCGCTCCCGTCAAGGTATGAAGCCACTTGATGTAAGGAGCTAAAAAAAAAAAGAAAAAGAAACTTCAAGGTAAAAAAACAAACTAGCCAACGATATGTGTTGTATGGATATATTCTGACCCAGAAAACAACAATTCTCCCCCCTTTGTCAGAAACATCGCTTATGGAATGTGAGGACTAAAGGACAAAATAAGTGAGAGTTACGAGGCTGCCGACAGTAAACCCAAAGTTCACTTTCTACTCTCCTATAACTACTACTACCACTTTTCCTCATTCACTCTTCCTCCTACCACATAAATCTTTCAAACAAGCAAGCAAAATTAGTAGAGTTTTAGTATTATATAGATCACAATATAAACGCAATTAACGCCTGAGACATCAAGAAACATCATCAGCAGCAGCCAATAAATATTCCTGTAGAAAATCTATTTAAAATCGCGTACAGTGACAACGTGACAATGATTAACAGGTTCGATACGTCAACAGACATCGTTCATTTATTAATGATTCATGAGGCTTTCTAATAAGTCTATCGGCTCTGTTCTCATTAATCGTTCAAGTGTAAATGGCTCTCATGTACCTTTGTCTCTGAAAGATGACAGTCTGAATTGCCAGACATGAATACTAACACTGACATATGTCAACTGTCAGTTAAATGGGGAAAAAAAATCTTTGAAACTGTGCTGGTTATTTCTTTTGCCATTCGTATGCATGCATACATCTCACTATGTAGAATGTTAACTGTTATCACAATAACTTTTAAAACAATCAGTTTAAAACCAGCACTACTAAATCCGAACCCTTCAACTTGCTGGGAATCACCGGAAGTGACGATTTCAGTAGTACCCACAAATCCATTTAATTTTATTTGTTTCCATTTTAAGTTATAAAATGGAGTCGGGAAAAATATATAGAGTCGCTTATAACAATCTATATACTAATACACTAAGGCAATTTCATGTTCGCACTTACGTTATCACCTTTCACCCATTTCTTAAAAGATGGGATTGCCCGATCACTGAAGATGCAATGCAAACGAACTATTTAGAAAAAATTCATCTGATGTCTCCGTATCAAACGTGAAACTAAATACTTTATTGATTGACAGGTTAGGATCAAAGTTTAGTATCTGTTCTGTCTAAAGATTGTACAATAATATTGTGGGGTTTGCATTCATAGAATCTCATTTTAAGCACACAGCAATATGCAACAGATGAAGGATACAACTATGGAATTTCCACAGACTCCCAGTAGTTCCTAGATATTCCAACAAAAAATAAAACTATTACTATTCATGTCTGTTCATCTGGTGCAACTTTTATTCCATAAAATTTCAACGCTTTTGAAAATCGTTACGATGTAAAATTTGAAAAAAACAAAAACAAAAACGTATTCCTCATCAAATATCTAACTTATTGAATAAATATTTAAAATTTCATTAAAATGGGGTAAATGAGAGTTTATGAAAGCCATGCACAGATGATAAGCCAATTTAAGGATGTTCGATGGCTTTGAAAACCTAGCTGCGTGGGTGGAGTGATGGTTGTTTTGTTTTACGACATATCAACCCTTTTCAGGTTATTTAATGCCGAATCTGTTCATTTTCGTAAAAGTTTTGCATGCTTGAAGTTCTTTATATGTTTAAATATTTATACATGGTGTTTGGTTGTTTTGTTTTACGGCATATCAACCCTTTTCAGGTTATTTAATGCCGAATCATAGTTGTTTTGTTTTACGGCATATCAACCCTTTTCAGGTTATTTAATGCCGAATCATAGTTTTGTTTTACGGCATATCGACCCTTTTCAGGTTATTTAATGCCGAATCATAGTTTTGTTTTACGGCATATCAACCCTTTTCAGGTTATTTAATGCCGAATCATAGTTGTTTTGTTTTACGGCATATCAACCCTTTTCAGGTTATTTAATGCCGAATCATAGTTTTGTTTTACGGCATATCAACCCTTTTCAGGTTATTTAATGCCGAATCATAGTTTTGTTTTACGGCATATCAACCCTTTTCAGGTTATTTAATGCCGAATCATAGTTTTGTTTTACGGCATATCAACCCTTTTCAGGTTATTTAATGCCGAATCATAGTTTTGTTTTACGGCATATCAACCCTTTTCAGGTTATTTAATGCCGAATCATAGTTTTGTTTTACGGCATATCGACCCTTTTGTTTTGTGGAGGAAAATTGTTGTTGTTGTTTTTAGTTTTGCAGAACGCGATTGAGTTTTGCAAAGGGAAAAGAAAAAAACAAAACAATAATTTTAAGTCAGGAAGCTGGTATCTTCAGGCAGCCTGATCTGGTAGCACCAGATGGGTGGAGTGAGATTTTTGACTTCTGAACAGGAGAGCACATTCTCTATAATGTTGTCAAGAATAATTCAGGGGAGATTACTTGGGTGATTTTGCAATTACAACAGTTAAGGAGAAATTGTGAACGTTTTACCACAAGGACAAAACAATATTTGAATTCGTCTTGAATCGTTATTCAATGTTATAAGTTTTAATTACAAGTTTTAAATATATTCAACTAAAAGAATACCCGTCCCAGAATGGGTAAAATTAATTATCCGAACATTTTGGCACCACTTTTGTGTCCCCTTACAAAGATTAAAATAAAAATATAATGGTACTAAACCTTAAATTTAGAATCCTTATTCCAATTTGATCCATTGCATGATTTGGATTTTAGAAAAAGTAAAACATTTAAATCCTTATTTTTCAAAATGGAAATCGCTCCACACAATGCATAAAACCACTTGATGTAAGGAGCTAAAAAAAAACAATACTACTCCAAGGTCAAAAACTAGCCAACGATAAGTGTTAGATTGATAGATTCCGACCTAGAAAACAGCAATTCTTCCCCCTTTGTTAGAAACATCGCTCATTGAATGTGAGGACTAAATGATTACTGAAACGTTTTAATTGTGCACATATTATGCCCCTAAAAAACTCTTTCAAATACTCTGAAGAAACTGAAATTTTGGGAATATTTATTAATGCCGGTTGTTAAAATTTCACAAAGCTCGAAGATATCTGAATTTTCACGAAGGGATTCACCCCCCCCCCTTACCATAAAACTAAATTAAACTAAATACAGCCCACATTACCCACTTTTATGCCTAGTAGCTCTGTTTCTAAATTCATAATCATCGGTTAATTAGTTTAGGAGTGAATCCTGTACATATAAATAGATAAACCTGTACATATACCTAACTGTCTATAAATAGAGATTAGTGGTTTTCTTTTTACAAAAAGTGGTGATATTTAAATTGGATAAATAATTTTATTCTAAGGTTTAATAAATGTGCACGTTGTCATTTATTTTAAAATAAAAATAATTATATATGAGCCACGTTTAATATTAAATTATTGAATATTAAATGTTCTGTATTTTCTCAATTTGATCGTTTTTGTAACTTAACCCATCATAATACCCCCACATTGATGTGAATCTAAAGAAAACAATCATCAAATCAAATTTATTCTCGAAAAGAAAAAAAACAAGATAAAGTGCAACAAGCCATGTAAACAGACAGTCGATATGCACATCTACAGTTTGAGTAGGAACTTTCATAGGGAACGCACCATGTTTCCGTGACTTCAAGGAAAAAACAATAAACACCAACATGGCCGCCAGCGATTAAAACCTGGAATTAAAGTTAGATTCTCGACACTTTAAAAAGTAAATGAGAATTTTATTTCAGGACCAAAAATACAATTAAGACCAACATCAGTTTCATCCTAAATTTGGGCAAATACCAAGCAAAATGAGCGAAAAACAAAACAAAAACAGCGGTCCCTATTCTACAATTAAACCGATGTTTAAACTTAATTAAATTAAAGAACATATCTTAAATATTTATTTTAAAAAAGAAGCAAATAATTAGACTTTCTGACTAATTTGTTGTTTTTTAGAACCGAAAATAGCTTGGATATCTTTCATTATCTTGAAAAATCTATTATCGAATATTAAAATTGTGAACAGTTTGTTTTTGTTAGAGATTTTAAATATAGACGTTTTCACCTTTTTTTTATTCAAATTTTTAATTTTAAAAAGTGTTTTTGCCCGACCTAGGAAAACTTGCTCCAATTCATTTTTTGGGGGAGGAAAATTTGACCCGATATTTTCTCAACTCCCAAGGTCTAGGACAGATATTTTGTATGAAATTTTAAGACATTAAATGGATCTCTGAATTGTTTATTGACAATTTATTGATATTTTTTGGCCAACTTATAAAAAATATTTTTTAATTCAATCTTTAAAAATTAAACTTCATTGTTTTTTTTCGTCCCAAATTGTACTATTGAAAATAATGGATAAATCGATTTGGTTGAAAGTACTTGCGCGTTTCTCAGTGGTAAATAATAATATACATTAAACAATATAGTTACGTTCGTAAAACAAACAAATATTAAACAACAGCACGACGATTAAGGTTGCCCTGGCTGTCTCTCCTCTCCCAGAGAAATGTTTTCTTTAAAAAGAAAATAATTACTAATAATGTTTAAAAGTAAAACTTTATTTACTTAAAACAAATCTAAATTCCCTTCTAAAATAAATAGAAAAAATATCGGGTTAAATTTTCCTCCCCTGAAAAAATAGATTGCTAATGTAATGAAAATAAAAATTGTTTTAAAATACTTCAGGGATTTTTCTATTTCTATTTTATACCTCAGGAAACGAAAATTTACGTATAATCCTATGCTTCGTCCGACATGTTCTCCTATCTCAAAATATTAGCAAGATTTTGTCAAATATTATCTTATGGTCTTAGGCTTAAAGTGACATCTCAACCCATATTGACGAGATCCTTTAATGACCAACCCTATCCTTCGACCACTTATTGTTAGAATAGAACGTTGATGAAAGAAGTTACATTTTCATTATGGAGCGCTGAAAAAGAGCCGCTCCTTTTTTATAGGAGTTTTGAGTTGGAGCGGCTCCTTTTTAAAAATGGGGAGCGTGAGAGGAGCCAGCTCCAATTTTGGGCGTTGGAGTAGGTGCAGCTCCAAAAGTAGTGGAGCACGTAAAGCCCTGTATATATATATATATATATATATATATATATATATGACATAATAAAGAAATGTGAATAAAAAAGACAAAAGGAATTAAAGAGAAAAAAAAAGTTTTTAAAGATCGAAGGAAAAAAAAGAAAAAAAGAAAAAAATTACAAAAAAACAAATAAAAGACTAAAAAAAATAAATGTTCAGCCAAGTCAAAATGTAAGTGGTCATCCTCCTCCTCATGAAAACCGACCAGATACAATGCATTCGTTTTGGCCAATTATTTGCAAGTTTAATGTATAAAGAATGGGTTTTTGCGGATGGTCAATTCCAATCATTAATCGCACTCGCCGTTGTCGCAACAGATGTCGAATAAAATAAGGCTTAGAGTGAAGCCAGACGGTCCAGATCGAAATTTCCTAGTTTCACAATCATTCATTATTGGATCGATATTATTGACCAGATCGAAGAAAACTGCTTCTATTTATTCACTTCATGTTGGGCATTTAATAGCCAGCGAGATGAAATGAAATCGGATTGAACAAGGACACTCGCCATGTGCACTGTGCAGACCTCTATCAAGATTTGTGGTGAAAGAAAAATCGGCCACACCTTGCGTGCACATGTGTCTGTAGGATTATTGATAAAAGAAGAAATAATCTTTTTGGTAATACACATGCAAATTGTTCGGTCCATAAACTTTTCTTTCCATAAACTCTGCTTTCGCTAATCGCTAGAGTCTGGGGCTATACAATGTAATATATTGAGATAAGGCTAAACTTCAAAAGTGAGAGAGAACATGTCTGGCTCCCTTCAAACTTTTATTAGCTGTATTTTACACGTCATCCGGAATGAGAAAGACCATGCAGCCTCAGTTCTATTTCTGGAGTGACGTCAGTGAAGAGTTCTAAAAAAAAGAGATCATTTATAATTGATTATTACATATAAGAACAGACGTTGTCGTTAGTGAAGCTGTGCATGTTTCACCTATTTCTTTAAACATTATTACGAATTGTTTGCTTAAAGTAAACCAAACAGCATTATTATGTCAATATTGGATCTGTTCACCTCAAGCTCGTCAGAAATAGTACATGAAAAGTTTTCAATATGAAAAAATTACAACGTAATTTGACATGGAAGACAAGCGTTCAGAAAAAAATCTTTGAACTCACGTGCAATCCACCATCTTGAATCTAATATATATATATATATATATATATATATATATATATATATGCTAGCAGAAATATTCAGCATTGTTCAGAGTTGTATTAGGAATCCCATATCCTCTTCTACCCAGCCTATGACACCAAATTCCCATTATTATTTTTTTAAATTTCATAATTTAAAATTTTTGGTGTGGGACACAAAGATTTTCTCAACATTGGTTTGGTGAGAAAGGGTGTAAATATATTGCCATCTATTGAAATAATTTTTGGTAAATTTATCGTCTTCAAGTTCACCTGAAAACAGAAAATGAAATAGTTTTCCTTTTGTAATTTGAATGATCAGGTGGATGTGCGACTGAAAGCTGGAAGAAAGGATCCTTTAAACTTCATCAGGAACTTAGTATTGGCGGAATTATGAATGCCTTACACGCTCAACGCCGAATGTGGTTCGCCCATGTACAGCGTGCCACCTCTTGCTTCACAGACTTAACACGACTGGATATCTTAAACACTAGAGAACGTGGTAGACAGAGGGAGACCTGGCTTGAGCATGTAACAAGGGATATAACTACATGCAACCTGACTGATGTAAGCACTTTGGGTCGGACTACATGGTGAGCAAGCGTGAAACGTTGCCTGATGTTGCCCGGAGCCCAGGATGCTCGCAGTACTTTAAATCACAAGGTGAGTAGAAAGTGACTAACTTGGGTTTACTTTAGGCAGCCTCGTAACTCTCACTTCTCTTATTTTGTCCTAACATGAGCGATGTTTCTGACCAATTAGGAAAAATTGCTGTTTTCTGGGTCGGAATCTATTCATCTAACACTTATCGTTGGCTAGGTTTTGACCTTGAAGTAGTATTTTTTTTTTTTTAGCTCATTACATCAAGTGGCTTCATGCCTTGTCTGGAGCAATTTCCATAAAATAAAAAAAAATACCAAAACCGGATGATGATGATGATGATGAATTTGAACTCATTAGACTGGGAAATATCGTTAATAAGCCCCCTCCCCTCTCAAACCAGCGAGTATTAATGCTCACTCTTTTCGCGAAGCAAGTGTTCGGAGAGACAGGTAACCACTTTTTTTCTAATGAGTTACCACTTATCAAGGCCAAAAGCTACTCTAGGATCAGGATTGATGTGATGAATGAATTGCGAGTTGAATGTCATAAGAAAATTGAAAATGATGAATTGAATGGACAAAATTTGAATTCTTATGAAGACGTTTTACAGTTTGTGTCAGTCATTTTTTGTTTTTTGATTAATGTTTACGGCTCGATCGATGAAATCAGCTCAACTGTGTGAATTATGAATCAAAGCCGAATTTAGGGTATTGAACCAAATTCCGGCATCCTCAACCATTATTTCCTATTTAAGGTCAGTGTTAGGGTTAATAGAAGGAAGGTTTTCGTCTCAATCAATTAAATTCCAGAATAACCGAAATTATTTCCATTCACTCTTATGATGTCTCCCTATTTTGAATAATGCTGATATACAATCACAACTGCTATAGGCGATGTGTTAAGTAAGCGAGATGAGAATCTTGCGTCAAGGCATATTGACAAAAATATGAAATCCATAAGAACCCTTTATCAAAGTTGGGTACATAAAGAAAAGAAATAAAAATGATTATTTTTAGCATTTCAGGAAGCATTGGCTTTTTTCACATGAAATGATCAGCAAAGAAAATACTAACTTGTTAATCTCTATTTATATGAAGTTAGAAATATATGCATACCTATGTATAGGATTCACTCCTAAACTAATTAACCGATCATTATGAATTTTCGAACACAGCTGCTCGGCGTAAGAGTAGGTAATGTGGGCTACATTTAGTTTCATGCAAATGCGGCAAAATGAGAGTGAAAGCACTTTGTGAACATTTTCTTTGATGAATTATACAGGGGTTTTAGGGGGCCATAGTATGGCCACAACCTCCCATTTGAAAATTTAAATATATTCCATATTTGCATTAAATTTTATCCACAGTCTCGAATTGAGATCGGTTCCCTGAATTTCAATTTCTTCTTAATTTTCATTAAGCTTAAGCCTTATATTTTAGATATTTTCTACAATCTAAATCGTATAATAGATTTTGATCAAAAATGGAATACGGATTCTAGACAAAGTTTAGTAGCATTATATGTTGATATTAATCTTCATAAGAGGACATAAAAGTGGTGCAAAATTGTTCTGTTCTAGGAATTAATTTTACCTGTCCTGGAACAGGTATTCTTCTAGTTTTATTATGAAACGGAATTAATGATAAACATTCTTTGCATGCAAGCTTTGCAAAAATCCAGTTTAAAATAAACAAATGAAAACTAATTTTTAATGTTTCATATTCAAATTTAAAAAAAACAAGGATGTGTTATAGAAAAACAATGTGTCTATAAAAAACAATGTGTTCTATAAAAAAAAACAATGATGTGTTCTAGAAAAAAAAAACAATGATGTGTTCTATGAAAAAAACAATGATGTGTTCTATGAAAAAAAACAATGATGTGTTCTATGAAAAAAACAATGATGTGTTCTATGAAAAAAACAATGATGTGTTCTATGAAAAAAACAATGATGTGTTCTATGAAAAAAAACAATGATGTGTTCTATGAAAAAAACAATGATGTGTTCTATGAAAAAAACAATGATGTGTTCTATGAAAAAAACAATGATGTGTTCTATGAAAAAAACAATGATGTGTTCTATGAAAAAAAACAATGATGTGTTCTATGAAAAAAACAATGATGTGTTCTATGAAAAAAAACAATGATGTGTTCTATGAAAAAAAACAATGATGTGTTCTATGAAAAAAACAATGATGTGTTCTATGAAAAAAACAATGATTGCGTTCAGATGGCATTCTCAGCACAAGCCACAAGAGTGTTGACTCCTTTTTAATGCCTAGCAGAGTGTAATCTTGTCATATTCTGACACGACGGTCTTGCTCGATAGGGGTCTGCCTCTTTTCTCAATGAGGTATGAGGTATGGTTTGATTCGATCCTATAAATATTGCGTCCTCTTCGGGAGTAGTGTTGATTTATTGCTGATTGCCTGAGGCACTCTACAAGGAAATGCCAACAGGTCCATTCACATATTTTTGTACTCTTCCATAGTGCCTCTTTGGAGAAACAGGATTTTCTTTTCCTCCACGTAAAACTGACTCCATGTCTACTAACCTTGCTGCTTGTAGTCTTGGCAAATTCTGATAGTAGGATTTGGCTTGTTAGGGGTTTGGGTGAGGCGTGTGTGGGAGAGTGGAGAAATGTTATAAGAAATAAATAAGGAGTAAGAAAAGCACAAAAAAGTATTTTGGTGATTGTGTATTATTTTGTCACCATTTTATTGCCATAATGCAGAAGCACCAGTATTTTATATATATCAAAATTGGTTGCTTACAAAAGGTTTAAAACGAAACAATACTGAGGATAAGTGTATTTGCAGAGCAACAGGGATTCAGAGAGCATTAGATTATCTGTTGAACTGGCCATCATGGATTCAGAGAGCGTTAGATTATCGGTTGCATCGGCCATCATGGATTCAGAGAACCTTGGAAAGCATGCACAGAACGGAAGTGTGTATAGCAAGGGTTTGTGAGTAAATTTCTCCCGCTACAAGGGCCTGACTCTTTTGTCTGAATAAGGTATAGTTCGGTTCAATCCTAGAGACCATCTTCCCAAGCATTACTTCTTCCTTCTAGAGGGATCGGTGGTTTATAGACAGTTGCCTAAGGCGCCTCTATCAGGTCCATTCAAACTATTGTTGTACCCTTATAGAATGCCGTCTCGGAGCAGCTGAATTTACTCATATTAAACTGACTTCATATCATAGATTACTGTCGTGGAAAGCACGTAAATACAAGGATTAGAGTGTAGTATCCCTTCAGTGTTCAGCCAGGAGAGATCCTTCTCGACTGGGGCAATATTTATGTTTGTCCATCCAAAGTACTTTTTTGAAGAGCTTTCGGAGGAGGGATATGTTTATTACCTATCATCTAAGTTCTTATTCTCGAAGGAGTGTAACGTGACTATATATGTATTTTAGTAACCAATTTAAAGTGCCCCTTTTTGGGGAGTTTAATTTCCCTTGTATTAAAAACCGACCTTGTGTCTAATTTTGCCCTCGTGGAGAAGTAATTAAATAAAGACATTCCATTTTTATAAATGTAAAACTTGTGTGGAGCTCTTCCAATATGTGATCTATCGAGTTGTTAGAGTTAGGGTTAATGGGTAGATCATATCTTGGAATGTAAACAACTCGGTTGATCACTATAGAACCAAATTAACACTTAACGGCATAAATGGCTCCAGTATTCATGAAGCAATATTTATACATTAGATTATCCACTCATGGACTAGCAGCCAATCAAAGCTCAGATAATGAACTTTCTCATCTGAACATAATGAAACATTTTTTTTCAGTTTTACTTATTCTGTTACCCAACTGGTCATACAGTTGAGTACTAATTGCATAACTCTATAATCGTATATATATACATATATATATATATATATAGAAACCATTCAATAGATCACATATTGGAAGAGCACTGCTTATGTCTTCAGTGCGAGGCAATGTTTATAGGTTGGTGTTCAGTAATTGCCACACCCCACATAAAGGTTGATCTTAAGTCACACTCAACCTTCGTGATGAGGGAGGAGGAAGAGGTAAATAGACAAATGACAGTTTCATAAATATAATAGATAAATATTGTTATTATTATTAAAAGTTGAAATAAATAATGCTCTAAGAGGCATAATAAATCAACATACACATAAAATCATTTCTTGATCCCCAAAAACATTTTCATATCAGAGTCGAAGAGGCTATCTATAATTCAAAATGGCGTCTTCTATTTTCTCATTCAACGAAGATTTTCGTCAATTTTGTAGAATTTATGTTGCTGCTGCTGCTGCTACTGTGAGTGCAGCTATTGTTACCAAGGTGATTACACCCATGAAACGGTTGTCTTCATTCCCATTGCAGGAGTCTGGTAGAGAAGACGATTTCTTGGAGATTCGATTCGTTTATAAGGCTTTAATGTAAAACATTACGTTGCCATAGGTCATAAAGGTCATTTATCAGGTAAAAAGTTCAAATTAAAAATTAATATTGCTTTTTTTTTTCTACTTGCAAACTTGATGTATTTTGTCGGCAGCAAAAATAAAATTGCATCTTAAATAGACGACAATTGTGTATACAGCATGGACGGCAGCACCAGGGGGGGGGCAGGAGGGCTCAACCCCCCTCACCTTTTGACTTAGCCCCCCCCCACTTACGGTCATCAATAATTAAGTTGATATGCATGTGTTTAATTTCATCTAATTAGCTTATCTATTAATTGATTGTTGGTCTTATATTGTCATCATTCGAATATAAGACCAACAATGTTTGTTCTTTTTTCACCGGAAGCGACTTGCTAATATGCTTCCAACAAGACCTCAACCACCATCAGAAGATCATTTCATGTCTAAAAAAGGTATTTTTGATCCAAAATGCCCTAATATGGTAGTTTGGCCCCAGACGCCAAAAAAATTTTTTTTTTTTTTTTTTTAATGTGTCTTTATCTATCACGAAGAGTATTCCATTCAGCTTCTTACGAGCTATCAACCATTTTTAGTCAAGATCTTGAATTTATTCCCATATTTGGCATTCTGGAGGTAATGTGGGCCGCCGCCCCCCTTTTTTAGGAGACCCCCCCACTTTTATAACTGTCCCGCCGGCCCCGTACAGTCCCTGCACACGTAATAATCCGTTGAATATACAGTAGTTGTTATTTTCTTAAATTCTTACAAAAGTATTTCAATTATTCACCAAGCTAGGAACATAGTGTAGTAAATGTTCTCTCCTTAGTCAGAGGAGGATGCATTTTAATTTTTGTCCCATTCAGATAATCCTATTTTGACGAGCTAGATATCCCCACATAAAAACGACTTTGTGCCAAACTTTGCCCTCATGGGGAGGAGAATAAATGGGGAGAATGAGCCTAACCTAAACAAACATAACCTTAAATCTAAAACGTAACTCGTATTGCTTACACTGTATTTTTTAACTTATTCATGGATATAGTTGTTTTCAATCGAAGTTGAAATAATAATTATCTATGACTATTCAAGACAGCACCACACACAATAATGTTCGGTCATAGTCGAAAATGGACGCTTTATACGCAAAGTTACAAGTGTGTATGATAATTTTCAAATACAAAAACATAGAAATGTTAGTGGGAGTGGGGACTTATCTATAAGGTACTCTTCTGCCCAACCCTCGGATTTAATTATTCTTCGTAATAATAAGTAAAGGAAAAAAAGAAACACATAAAGAATACAAAAAATAAGAGACAACAATAATATAACAAATAGAAATCAATGTACGGCAACATGCGGAAATTGTGCACTCCTCATCAAATACAATAATACACACTAAAGGGACACATGCATATACACATACATACAAATACATATATCCATTAATATCAAATTTTGAGAAAGCGAAAATAAACTCCAGAAACAAATACAATTGTGATTCAGGATAAATTAATAGGTTAAAAGAATCACATACATATAGAAAGGATCGGGATGAAGTGATGGAGAATTGACACTAACCAGACAATGAATTACGATAATAATTATCATCAAGACAAGCAATTACGTTAATAATTATCATCAAGACAATGAATTACGTTAATAATTATCATCAAGACAAGCAATTACGTTAATAATAATTATCCAGACAATGAATTACGTTAATAATTATCATCAAAACAAGGAATTACGTTAATAATTATCATCAAGACAAGGAATTACGTTAATAATTATTATCAAGACAAGGAATTACGTTAATAATTATCATCAAGAATATAAATTTACTGTAAATCCAGCAAATATTTACGATTGTATTTTTAAAAAGTTGTACAAAGAAATTATTTCAATATTCTTAGCCATTCTATTCTTTACTGTTATCAGTAACGAAATAGGCAGTCAGTGACTTTGAAGAGTGCACTATCGGATTGACATCCTCTATTTTATCAACAAACGGCGTGAGCAGAAAAACAGAAACCAACCCGAATTCACTTTAACAACAAAAGCTAAAACTGGGGCCATAAAAACTAACTCCCAGCGACCAGTCTAACAAAAAGGCGCAAAAAAGCCAAAAATGTTGAATACGTGGGGTGCTTACAACTACGTCAGTAAAACCACTGGTCAAGCAATATAAAAGGAGACTACCCTTTTTCTCTTAGCCTCTCGGACGCTTAACAGAGTATACAAGTTCGGCTGGCACCTTTGAGCGAGAGGTGCCAGCGCGTCGGCTACTACTAAACAAACGCACACCACACACACAAAGGCTATCATTCTTCAACGCACACAACGACACACTGCAAACAAAGGTACACACACACAAATGCCTAAACGAATTATTAACTCTCACGCACACACATTCATACAACCACGTACAAAGGCGACACGCACATTCACACACTTCGACATACTAACGCCAAGCCTCACACATGGATACACTACGCACATACGTACTCATAAACTACAGGTATACACATTTATCGCTTCTCTAACTGGACACTTGAAATGAACACTTAATGCTCTGTAATTTGTAAAAAAATATTTTGTGTTACTTTTAAACTATGTTTTATTCTTTCAACAATATCCATGCTTTATCTTTCATTTAATTTTCATACATGTTTTTTTATGTTTTATCTGTTTTTACTCTTTTAAACATCTCTTCCATTAGGCAAATCTAGCAGCAGCCTTTTCCCATCGAATCCTTTCTAGACGGAACAGCATTTTCAGTACCACGAGGAATGCAGTCAGCAGTAACAGCTTCATTCCCTCCTTCTACAGCACGTCAACAATGACTGTCATCATCATCGCTATAGTCATAGCAACTAAAGACACTATTAATCAATCCATAGATCATCATCATCATGGACATCTACAGATTGTTCTCTGGTCAGTGATGATGATTCATGGATTGATTAATAGTGTCTTTAGTTGCTAATACCTTTCGGCCTACAGCATCAGCATCATCTGCAGCTTGTTATCCTGCTGGCCAAATTTCTATAACATCTACAGCAAAAGTAACAGCTCTCAGTAAAAAAAAACACACAGGACACTTCGGCCAGGATTCATCATCACGGCAGTCATCAATCAATCCATGCACTAGCATCATCACCCAAAAAACACTTCATCAAGGATAACATCATCACCATCGTATGGTAACAATCCATCATCTTTCCTGTCAATTCTCATCATCATCATCATCATCTTGTTGTTCCCCTGTCAGCGAAGTTTTATTACAGCTACGTCAAAAGCAACAGCTCCCAGCAAAACGGCCAAAAGGACATTTCAGCCAGAATAACCATCATCATAATCCCACGATAACGATCCATCATCTTTCTTGTCAACTGACTGAATCATTAACTCTTCTTAACGGTCACATGTTTTTCTCTTTGAAATAAATGTCACCTTTATATTTTGCTGCACACAAAAAGTTTGTTTTCCCTTCTTTGCTATTACCGTATTTATGTCTGTGTCTTTTCTATTACCGAATTTATGTCTGTGTCTTTTCTATTACCGAATTTATGTCTGCGTCTTTTCTATTACCGAATTTATGTCTGCGTCTTTTCTATTACCGTATTTATGTCTGCGTCTTTTCTATTACCGTATTTATGTCTGCGTCTTTGCTATTACCGTATTTATGTCTGTGTCTTTGCTATTACCGTATTTATGTCTGTGTCTTTTCTATTACCGAATTTATGTCTGCGTCTTTTCTATTACCGAATTTATGTCTGCGTCTTTTCTATTACCGTATTTATGTCTGCGTCTTTTCTATTACCGTATTTATGTCTGTGTCTTTGCTATTACCGTATTTATGTCTGTGTCTTTGCTATTACCGTATTTATGTCTGTGTCTTTTCTATTACCGAATTTATGTCTGTGTCTTTTCTATTACCGAATTTATGTCTCTCCTTTCTTAGTAGTAAGACCGATCTACCAACATCGGACGCTATAACACATTAATATTGGCCGTGAGTAAGCAATCATCCGTCGACCATGTTATTTCTTCCAGAAGTAAAACTACAACCAAAAAGGAAGGGTTTAATACTAAGATAAATAAGGGCCTCTGTCATATCAAAGACCCAACAGTTAATTCATTTATTTATCTAATATCTTGAATAAAAGTTTAAAATGCAGAAGCCACGTATCCGGCTCTTATTTATCTTAAAATTAAACCGTTCCGGTCGAATCATAACCCTACTTTTGGAAGAAATAACATAACGAACAGCTGATTATTTACTCACGGCTAATATTAACGTAACTTTACATGCTTATATTTTCTATTGAATATTAAATAGTTTTTAAAGCAAATACGTCACACATGAGTAAGTAAACCCAAATAAATATTTTTTGACTAATTCCCCAACTATATTTCATATAAAATCTTTTATGCTGCCAATAGTAATGTTTACCCGTTATTACCCATTTTCTTTTTTTTCCTTGAAATTACTAAAAAAAAAAAAAAAATGATTTTAAACTTTCATTTACTCCAAACAAAGCAGACTGCTACTGAAGCGTAAGGGGCTACTATGATAGCAGTCAGATTTTTTTTTGGGGGGGGGGCAGCTTTGGTGAAGAGCTGGGCAACTAGATGTTTGTTCACATTACATTTAAATTTCTGCATAATTGTACAGCCGGAGAAACGGATCGGGGAACAGAACTCCAAAGGCAAGCGGCCCGAGGAAAGAAGCTAGAAAATCTTCCGGCATCTAGGGACCACTACAGCGAAGGGACGGGATTTTGCTGAGGGTCGGGAGTATTTACGTTGGGGGAGTACAAGGGCAGTGAGTTCGTTGGAGCACATTCCGTGAAAGTACTTGCAAAACAGGCCCAGGGGTGCAACTAGGGCTTGACCTGTACAGTCAGTGCGGGACCTATAATCTTAGAAATTCTTTTTTGTACCCTGTCCAAGAGGGAGAAGCTAGTGTTTGGTGCATATACCTTGATGTGGCAGCAATACTTTATTCATGGGCGAATGGTGGCTTTGTAGAGATATAGGATACTGGCAGTTTTTCTTTTATCCAGGTAGAAAGAGCCTGAGTTCCTTCAATAAACACAACTCAAACATAAACAAGCGTCTTCGATTGGTTTTGCTTTCTTTGGTAAACGGCGCATCAAACCTTGCGCGTGATTTAATGTCAAACATCTGTTTGCAGACATTTTTCTATCATATTTTGATATCTGACCACATTTCTCCTATCGAAAACAAAACACGAGTAAAAAGGTGAATTGTTTTCTAATTATAAACGAATTTGTTTCTCGGAATCCTGTTGCGTAACACCAACACCGAGAACAAAAACAGGATATTACAAGCACAAATATTCCCATCATTTTCCTTTCGAAAATATACTTTCTGCTAATGTATTGCAGTCTCTTTATTGTTGGTGACCTTTAGGCTACAGTGTTATTCTGTATAAGATTCTTAAAGTGATTGGCATCGTCTTGTACATTAACATAAAGTATCTCATAAACGCCAATTACCACACGATACATTTTACCTCTGCCCACCGTTACAACCCCTGTAGAAGAAACAGCAACACCCAAAAAAGAATGACAAAATCTAGCCATACAAAAATAATAAATTTTTATTGACAATTTGTTAAGACAAAGAAAAATAAAGAGTTCGAAATGAATGAGAAGTCAGAGTGTTCTAGGTGAAGAAAGACTTGTTTTATTTGTAAAAAAAATGTTAGTAGGCATGTTCATTTTGTCTCTTGCCTTGTGAGCTTTCGTATAACGGTGTGTGTAACACCAGTAGACGTTGTAACTGTGTGTGTGTTAGTTTGCTTCTGCTTTTGTGAGAGAGTGTGTGTACGTGCGTCTGATAAGCTATGTGTATATGCGGTTGCTGTATTTATTAGTTCTTGTTGCGTCTGCTTAGGTCTTCAGCCTCAACGGGTTCATGCTGGATTGTGACGTGCATAGGGGTTGAAAATAAAACAGGAAAAAGACAGAAAAACACTGTGTTTAGGTTTTTATATTACGCGCGGATATTCGAACTTGAATATTCGGCGTCTGTGATCGGCTGAAAGAAACTGTTGATTTGAGGTTTTGTTTAGTTGAGAGTCTATACTTAAAACAACATTCGCTGCTGCTGCTGCTCCCCATACGCGAACATAACTAATTGCTAAATGAAAGGAGTCGCGTTTATGGGCGATTACAGAAACAAAATATTGAGCTGAGCTGAGTTAGATTTCTAAGAAATAAGAATTTAATTCTTATTCGATTTATTTCAGAGAAGACAATAAAATTTATAACAACGTGATAAAAAGTTGGATTTGAATAATAAAACAATATGATACAAATGTTTATGGAAAATAGAGTTTATATTCTCAAAGTTCTGGAAATGTTAATAGGCAATTAATTATTTACTTGAGGAATTTATGTTTTTAAAATATTCAAAATATGAAAAAGGGCATTAATAATTAAATGCAGAAAGGTTCAATAACCCTCTCTCTCTATATATATATATATATAGTAAGTTATGAAAATATATATATAGCAGTTAAACTACAGAGACTTCCGCGTTTCATCCCCGTAGCGGATCGTCAGGCTAAAATGCATGAAGTTTGTGTTGCCAGGTGTGTGTATATATATATATATATATATATATATATATATATATATATATATATATATATATATACATGTAGTATTTAGTCATGCTAGTTAACTAATCAGATTTTTTGTTATTCTCTCCCACGGGTTAATGTTTCCATTAGCCAATCGTTGGGCTTCTCACACACAAAGGTTCGGTTGATTTTACTTCCTATTCCATTGTTATGTTTTGTGTAGGGGTGACTCATCCCTGTTTCTTCGTTGTGTCGAATTAATAGGTGACCTTATTTTAACATGTGCGTGTTTCTATCTTTATTTTATTTATTTATTTGTTTTTTTTTTAATTATGTATAAAACTAAAGTAAATTGTATTCTGTGGAAGCAGTTGTTAGCTATTTCACGTATATAGTTTAATAGGTTTTGGGGGTCTTTAAAGTTTAGGGTTTCAAATTTCTCATTCAGACATAATCTACACGGGTCGTCTAAATTTCTACATGTACAGGCCTGTCGTACTATTTTCCATTCGATTATTGGTGAGCGTCCATTGTCTTTGAGCTCCCAGTACTGGTTTGCTAGTGCTGTTTTTATTCGGCGCTTTTGTTTTTACATGTGCTGCTGTTGCAATAACACCAAAAGCCTCTGTGTAGTTTCATTACCATGAATATATTTGCATAACTTACTACATGGCTCACGTATTGAGCACTATTGAAGTAAATACTGAAAATCGATACATAAAAGATTATATCTCCTTATAAAATTTTATGTTATCTTATGTTATTATCGCCCTCACTGAGGATTGCATCATGAACTCCAAGAAGACTGTCACTAGAACTGATTATTACTTAGCACATATCCGTTACATCACAGATCCTTGCAGACAATCCAAATAAAAATAATTAATCTTCATCTAAAATTTCTTTATACATTTTGTCATTTTATTAATTTCATTAATGAGCAAGATCTTTCTGACTTGGAGCACGTGGTGCAATGGCGAAAAAGTGGCTGGTTACGTTTAATACATCTAAAACCATGCTTCTCTCTTTTCACCACCAACGCTCGGATCTTCACATGCCCCAGTTGAAATTAATGTCCCTCTCTATGAAGAAGACCTCTGCTTTGATAAGCTTATAGATCTGATTTTCAATCTACACCTGAAATGGAAAACATACATCAAATCTGTTGCTAAGGTCACTGGAAAAAAGGGTTGAATCACTCTACCACTCCAGAAAGTATCTGAATCCTGGCGCAATCCTCTATATGTATAAGAACCACATACGTCCTAAGATCGAGTGTTGTTGCCACATCTGGTGAGGTGCCACTCAGAGCACTCTTTACTGTGTTTACAGAGTACAAAATCTAGTAGGGTTGTCTCCTTCTCTTCTCTACAGCCTCTTTCTCATAGAGGAAGACAAGCAACGTCTTATTCTATCATTATTTTCATGGTAGGCGCTCAACTGACCCCTTATCTCTGGTTTCCCCCGTAAAAACTCGTCTAGCTACAACCATTGTACATCATTTTTCTTTCTTTGTGTACCTGGAGCTAAACGAAACTTCCATAAGCAGAGTTTCTTTTCAAAAACTACTAGTCTGTGTGACACAATACCAGGGAGCTGCTTCTCAGCTGCCTACAACATAGTCGTTTTCAAGTCTAATGTTTAATTCCTGTTGAGCCGTCCTTTTAAATGATCAAATTCTGCCCAGTTTTTACCAGCATCTCAAACCTCAAAGGTGTTTGACTCCCAGTACACCTGACAAACTCATTAACCCTTATCCTCGAGTGGCCTCTGGGCCTTGATAAGCGGTGACTCATTAGTAAAAAATATAATCTTTTACGTCATTAACATTTTTTTTCAATCGAATTATTTTTTTTATAATTCTTCCATATATTTTTGTGCTGAATATCAACTTCAAACGTTGTGTGAATTATTTGTTCTTGTTCTTCTAAACGTTTTTTTTTTATTATACAGACTTTTCATTTCGTTTGATTGTTTTACACTAAATAACCCTTTTTTTCTGTTGTTCAATACTAAAATAACACTTATTGTACACAAATTGTTGTATTGATTCAGCACAAGTCGCAATTGTACCCATTGCTGGAGAGAAATTGCGTGTTTCCCAATGGTAGTAGTGTGGAATTGGGCACACGTGATCCAATAGGATTTGAACACGTCATCGCCGATTCCAGAGACCGTGACGGTATCTATAGGATCAATCATGCACCTTTTTATTATCTAGAATTGTTGGATTGGTTTTGAAGTCTTGCTCTTCAGTCTTAATCAGATTTGTTGTTTCAAACTTGGGAGCCGTCAGGGAATTTTGAACTTCACCCATTATTTAAGTCATGGGAATACATTGCTCGCATTCTGTTCTCCAAGATTTGTGACATTCTTTTAATTTGCTAAATCGTCTTGCTCAGGATCGAACTCGGAACCCCAAGATGAACGGTACATTTAAACCGACATCTTGGATGTCTCGGCCATGCGTCCTAGAATAGAATGTGAACAGTGCAAACCTATGGATCTAAAAGGGTTCGTTTTAACAGTTTCCCAGTTCGACACAGAGCACCTGAAGAAGGCCGTAGAGTAAAAGGGCCGAAACGTTAAAATAATAACAACCATGACGAGGAGACGATCTGAAACTTGTAAATAACAATAAAAGTCCATCGTTCCCCCAAAACAAATATCTGAATATTAAGAATAAGTTAATCGTAGAAAATACATGTACGTCCCATGCGTATATTTTAAAAAATTTACTCTGTTGGTCTATTCGCTTTTCCCGCATTTCTCAGACATTAACTACATACCAATACATTAACTACATACCAATACATTCACTACATACCAATGCATTAACTACATACCAATTTTAAAGCATCGTACTTGTTTGATAGGTTATAGCAAAAAAGAAGAAAAAAATTCACCAATTTTCAATCTAAACACTGAACTTTGTTTTGATAGTGCGGCACGATCTCTCAGCGAACTTTGCTGACTTCGTCCGAAGTAGGAAGTATCTAGGGAACATCACATTCACAAACGGTCCCAGTCGCATGTGTATCCTGTTGAGGCAAGATGATGTAACGAGGATAGTTCTTGTAGAGAAGTGTCGTTGTCCTCGCACATACAGCCCCCGGTATTCCCAAATAGTCACCCATCTTGTATTGGCCAGGCTCAAAGTCGTTTAACTTTGGTGATCTAATGAGAACCAGTCTGTCAACGTGATTATGTCGCATATAAACCCTAACTTTAAGGCCAATCTATTTTTATTTTACAAAAATAATGAAATAAGAAATAAAAAATGATTTTCCATATGAACATTTTGAACATTATTATACACTTCGATTAAATAACGGGAAAAAGGTATAAGTAAAAAAAGAAACAAATGCACACACTTTTCACCATCTGTTGCGCCCGGAGTCAATAATTAGAATATTCATAATTAAAAATAATATTCATTAAATCTTATTTAGAGATTAATCATTTTTAATTGATATTATTACAATAAAATATTTACTGATGAAAAAATGAATGATATCAAATGTTTTTGTTTGTATTATTAAAATTACTTTTTAACAACAAAAAAAGATATTAATAAGAACTTTCATATAACTATTACGTAAAAACGGTATGGTTACATAATAAATTAATCCACTCATATTATAAGGGACATTTTCTCTGTGTGTGTTTCTGTCAGTCAGTCTGTCCGCCAGTCACAATTTTTTAAAGAAATTTCTTAACTTCTTTTAAAAATGGAGAATATTGCTTTAATAGTAAACTAGCGGTACCCGTGTAAATTACACGAAATGACGTTTTCAATACTAATTATCTTGTTCCTAACATATATGTTTGAATAAAATATGATAAGATTTGACTTGTATATTATTTTTAAAAAAATGAACAATACATGAAACAATTTACAAAACTTCTTTATATACAATATTTCTAGTGAATGTAATATTTCGACGACTACACCGTACTAAATGCTTTAGATTGAATTTAATTTGGCCCCAATTCATGAGCAGCATACAAACATTCGGAAGGTCGTTGCTTTTGATGTAAGGGGGTCCGAACAAAGGGGTATACCAATGTGGCGATGGATGTCCGGACAAAGGTTATGAGATATGCCTTCATGGCGGCATGTCATTACCAACGTTCGGGTGGCCCGACCACGTGTGAATAGAATTAACAGAATAAACAAACAAAAGGGAAGAAAGTAAAACATTATATCAAAAATTATATTGGAAAGAAAGCAAAGAAATAATAAATCTACACACAAGAATAGTATTTAGTAAAATCAACAACTAGAGTAAAACATTCATATTAACAAAACAATTTATTTGGATAAGACATTTTGTAAATATATGAGTTCATTTTTAAGGAGTGAAACATTCAGTGAAAAGTTTCGTTTGTTTAAGTTCGTGTTTGTATGAATGCGTATATGCGAGCCAGGTTGATGTAAAGTTATGTATGTATCTTTTTGGGTCATTGTAATGTGTATGTGTTTGGGTAAAGTTCTTTGTTCATGGAGATGAGAAATGGAAGACGTTACCTTTTCTTTGACTTATGCCTCCCCCATCTCCTCGTTCGAGCCAAGAGGGGAAACGTGGACGACGATCTCCTGTGTGCTGTCGGCCAGAAAGCGAAAGAGAAAAGAGAGTGTGCGACTTGTTGCGTCTCTCTTTATAGGGTTCAAATATTGCGTGATCGGGCTAGGGTCTCGGTTCCTGATTGGCCGGAATCTTCGGTGAATGTGTTTTTACGAGATAACCTCTTCTTCTATCTCAGAGACGCTTAACATGGAGAAAGAGTTGCAATAAATATCCACTTGGTCGGTAGTAGCGTCTGCTACAAGCGGGACACACAAAATAGTACACACGCTATCGTATTAATATATAGATAATACATTCCCAACAAATAAAGCGAATGAAAACTTGAGATCTTCAGTCTGATGTTCTACGAATTGAGCTATTTATATTTTCTTAAAAATAAATCTTCAAACATTACTTTAACAAAATAATTATAGCTTTAACGTAATTTTATAGATTTATGACTTACGTCATGTTTCAAAACATGAATAAAAATATAAGCATACATATAATGTACAAAAAATAAATAAATGGGCAAACATTATCAATAGCGTTAAAAAATTCTTTTAATAGTCAAAAACCATTTATTTTGCTTTAATTACATATTGGCGTACAAAACTATTTAATATATAATATATACTAGAATTTGAACCGTATATATATATATATATATATATATATATATATATATATATATATATATATTGTGTGTATATAAATACGACTACTGAACCTCTCTGTATTCTGTGCATTTTTCATTATATACTCCCTGCTTCACATTTAAATAGTACATCCCTCTAATAGGAATTAAATGCTATTTAGTATAAAAAACTTTTCAAGAACTTTGAAAACAAACAAACTTTGGTTCTACATACCATTTTTAGTGGCTCTTTTATATATATTAATCGACCTTTATTCAACATATACATTAATTGATCTATTTTATAACTTCAATTCTTGTTAGTTTTTATATCATGTTGATATATGTTTGATATGTCTTAAAATAAATCAAATGAGAATAAATGCTTATTCATTAAATACTTCAATCTCCCTCGTTTTCTTCGTCTCATCCCCTTTGTGCTGCGCATCATCTAGCGACCCGTAACACCTTTCGCATTTTATGAACAAAGCTGCAAACTAAAATCGTCCGCTTCGAATGACCAAACTTAAAATTATGTTTGTTAATACTTTTCACTCATAAGCGTGTTGACCCCTGTTTCTGTTAATGCATTGGCCCCTAATTAATTTAAGTTAATTAATGTAACCAACTTATATCTCAGCAGTAAAATACCTCATTGTGTCACAATTGCGTCTTTGAATTGCTTTATACATATCTATTTATAAATAGCTTGACACAAAAATCGATACTGTCATGTTATTGACATTTTAGTAGTCTGGCGATTACAATGACGCTCACGTGAAAAACTGGTTCGCCTGTCTGGGTTGTTTTAACACATGTGTGTGTGTGTGTGTGTGTGTGTGTGTGTGTGAATAGATGAAACAGGCAATGGTATTTAGTAAGTAGATAGGAGAAAGAAAAAGAAAAAAAGAATACCGCTGAAAGTTAATCAAAATTATTTCCTCCATTTTTTCTCCTTTTTCTTTTTTTTTTTTTTTAATTTCGCCTTCTGAAAAATATTACAGTTTTCATTTTACTGCATATTAAAATGCATCAATTTTTCACATTGTACTCAACGTGGGTTGACAATCTGACAACTATTAACCTTTCTTTCAACTAGTTATTTGAAAAAAAATATACTATGATATTTACTACGTGAACTATGATGGAAATGAAATGAGAAATATATGGTATATCAGTTTTGTTTTGCGCAGAGATCCATTGAGACATGTGATTTATTTTAAGAGTAAAAAGGTTGAGAAACGTTGTAGTAGGCATTAATATCTTCAATAATTTGTAGCGTGTTCCCTGGCTTGGTCAGGATATAGACGACGGTCACGTCTTTGGAAATGTACCAAGAATCACGCTGCCAATTTATATGGTTATAAAATGGCGAAGGAGGAACATGGATAAAAGCATGCATATTATAAAAATGGAATAATGTTTGAGAATAAAAGGGTCGCTACTTAGCAGGTGCTAAATCTACTAAAGGGTGTTATGAATAAAAAAATTAATACATGGTTAATAACAAAAATATTTACATTTATAAATCTACGATGATGTGTAGATATTTTAGTGGATAATTGTCTTTTTAGAAAAGTTACTGTAGTTTTTGGTAGAGAATATTCAAGTGTGTAAGAAGTCACGAGTGTTAGAAGTGTGTGTGTGTATGTTTGTCAGCGTTAATATGCGTGTGTTAGTAATAGGTTGTGTATGTATGGGCTGAGCTATGTTTTGTCAGTGTGTGTACATCTGAACTTGAGTGAGTGAGTAGTTATTGGCATATGCGACCGTTGTCATGTGTGAATATGCTCGCTGCTTTAAAGAAAAAAATTCTTATCTGTTTGTTTTTGCTAGGGATGGGGCATCCTACCGGATGCCAGACATTCATCCGCTATTTCAGACACTTCATCCGAGAGATCTTTCTAAGATTCTAACCACCCTTTAAGTGCAATTGTTTGTATCTCTCTTGCACTTGTTTCACCGGGCATATTCGCCAGGTAGTTTTTGAAATTATTTTTTATTAGTCCGGTTTCTCCTACAATTACTGGGATGATGGAAATCTTAAGATTCCAGTTTTCTTTCATGTCGTACATAAGACCTTGGTATTTCGTAATCTTTTCCCTTTCAGCTCTATTTAAAGCCAGCATTATTAGGGATACTGACTTCAACTAGGGTTGTTACTTTCTCCTGTTTGTCCCATATAATTATGTCAGGTTTAACAGCTCCGTTTTCTAGATATTTAACTGTAGGGATTGCATATACATGGTGGATGGTGTAATGTGTGTGCGAAAGGCTGTGTCAGAGCTAATTATTCATTTTCCTCACCCTTTTGAAAGGCAAACAGAGGTTAACGTTATGTCGTGTCGTGGTCTTCTTTTCGACTTCGTTGGACTCGATCTGACGCCCTGAAATTTTTTTTGTATTTTGATTTTACTTTTTTTTTTACATCGGTTAATTAACTATAGTTTCAAACGAGCTGGAATCATTTCCATCGATCGAAAATGTTGAGTCCGGCACCTTATGTGAAACTGCACTTTCTTTGACAGTGAAAAGGAAAGAGTAGCCCAACGAACGGAGAAATAAAGAGAGTGACTTATACAAGCAAGTAACTTTTGACTATCGTTCGCATCGCTAGTCTCTCCACAAATCCCCCTCCAAAAAAAGTGCCAATTTCAATTAAAACTTTAAATTTCATAAATACTTTCGAGTTTTCTCTTTCTTTTAACGACATAATACGAAATAAATATTTTTAAACAGTTGTTGCATGCCGGTCCTTTGTTCCCTTTTTTATGGGAGTTTTGTAAAGTCTAATTGAATTACTTACTTTAAATAAAAATTATTTTAAAAGTTAGGTTTGGACATGAATTGCTATGTCTTACAATTTTATTATATATAGATTAAGCTTTGAAGATAGTATTTGCTACAAAAATGGTGTCACGTGGGTTGCAGAAAAATAGAAAGCCCCCCGTGTTTCAAAGCCTGATAGTCAGCTTATTTTCACAGTTCACTTCATGATTCCATCTTATATTAATAGAGATTATGTTCCTCTGTTTGTCAGTCACAATTTTTTCCGTCAGTCACTTTTTTAAACGTAATAAATACATTGCGAAATTTGTCTCATTCCGAAATATCAGAGATCTTAACTACTTTTAGAAATAGAAGATATTGCATTACTAACAAATTCAACAAATAAAGTGGATGTCATGATCGGAAATCGAAACCGAAACCTTGAAATCTTTAGTCTGAGGTTCTACCAACTGAGCTATTTGAACTTTCTTATAGAGGTTAAAACTTTACCCTGACAAAACAATTACAGCGTCAGCGTGACGTCATAGATTTATGATTAACGTCATGTTTCAAAACACGAATTCAAACATAAGCGATAGTAAAACATACATAAATGACTAGGTAAACATTATCGATAGCGTTATAAATTATTTGAATAGTCCCAAACAATTTTTTTGTTGCTTTAACTACGTATTGGCGTTAGAAACGATTTTAGATTTAATATGTATTAGAATTTGGGTCCGTAGTGCCTATAATTCTAGTCTATTAAAAAAGTTAAGTGAACCTCACGATATTGAAACTTTTTTCGGGATGGGTATTTCAGTTAATTTATATACATCTCTATTTTTATTTCATTTTACTTCAGTCGAAGTTCTCAGAAATCAAGGGGCCCCTAGTTTTGAGAATGTAATTTGGAATATTGGAATGTGAATGATGGAATCGTATTAGTCACACAGAGCGTTGTTGTGTATAATACGTGTAACGGTCATTGTATTGGGTATTTAATCCGATATGTCAGTCGGAATTTTTTATATTTACATATAAATATGAACTGGTAATATTTAATAGAATGTATGAGCATTATTTCCGTTTGTTTAGTGAATTGAGGAATAGATGCGCAATGTTTTATTTTTCAAAGTTTTTTAATCGTTCGGCATTCCTGAATAGGTTTGTAACCAGCCAATCAAAGCGTCGTAAGCATAAGAACATAAGCTCAAGGGAGCGATTCGTATTTGCAAGTTATAATGGAGAAAAGAGAATATTACGGAATAAACAAATAGAAACAATGACCGGTGGAGCTGGAAAATGTATTCAATGAAGAAGTAGTCACGGTGATAGATGGGGGAGTGGTAGTAGAAGTTACTCCAACTTCCGCTTAGTATGACTTTTTGTGAGAGTCAGCTATGTCGGAATTAAGGTAGCAAATTCTGAAATCGAATGACACTGATTGATAATTTCTGGAAACACGCATCAGTAATTGCAGGAAAAGTGACCATATTGGAATTATATAAGCGCATTTATAGTCCTATAGTAGCTGAATTTGCAGGGGAAAATCGAGTCTATTATATATATATATATATATATATATATATATATTTAAAAAGTTCATACCTTTTTTTAAGCATCCAAATGAAATTTAATAACAAGGAGTGAAGTAAAATAAAATACTTTTAAAGCATGTTAAAGATGCGATATTAATTTTATTTAAAAAAGAAAAATCGAAACCGATTTTTTTTTTTTTTTATAAACTTTCATTTTTTTAAACTAAAAATGAAAGTTTATAAAAAAAAAAAGGAAAAAATCGGTTTAAATTTTTCTTTTTTAAATAAAATTAATATCGCATCTTTAACATGCTTTAAAAGTATTTTATTTTACCTAACTCCTTGTTATTAAATTATATATATATATATATATATATATATATATATATATATATATATATATATATGTATGTTTAAAGAAGTTTTTAGTAATTTATAAACGAAGAAAAATGCAACTTAAATTCCTAGGAATATTAACTAAATTCAAATATTGCCGACTTAGCACTGGTATGAGTTTACTTACGACTGGAACATTTACAAATACAAAAGGGGACTCAACTATATAACAGTGAAACATAAACAGGGGACCTTGCCCTAAATCAGGAAATAGGAAAAGAAAATCAGCTGTAAATCATGTAACTGACGACAAATCTCGAACTTGGCCGAGATAGACAGAAAATAAATTGTCGGATACGAATAAAAAAAAAAGTGGTTACAGACAAAACAAGATAATAAGGAGAGTAGAAAGAGCACGTTTGGTTAACTTTCGGCAGCCTCGTAACTCTCGCTTCCCTTATTTTGTCCTTTAGTCCTTACATTCCATGAGCGATGTTTCTGACAAAGGGGGAAGAGTTGCTGTTTTCTGGGTTGGAATCTATCCATCTAACACTTACCGTTGGCTAGTTTTTGACCTTGAAGTAGTACTTAAAAATATTTTTTAGCCCCTTACATCAAGTGGCTTCATGCCTTGTCTGGGGCGATTTCCATAAGAAAATAAAAATAATGAACGTAAATCCACTCTAGAAAACAAAACAAATCACTCGTTCTCTGTATATACGTGTCTTAGCAAGGGGTTTTGTCCCCCACGTTCTAGTACCTCAAAAAGATTTATAACTTAATAGGTCCCGCACTGTCTGCCAAACTCCAACCCCTGTCACATCGCCGCAGTTTTGCATCCGTGTGCTTGTTTTACAAGTACTCCCACGGAATCTGCTTCGAACTTACAGAACCTGTACCCCATCAACACAAATACCCCCGAATCACCCGACTAGCAGCAAAATCACACCTCTTCACTGTAGTGGTCATTAGATGCCGGAAGACTTTCTTCGCTGACATCTTCTTTCCTTGGTCCACTTGCCTTTGGAATTCCCCTCCTGCTCCCCAACTGTACCAACATGCAGAAATGTAAATGCAATGTAAACAAACATCATCTTGTCCAACTTCCTACCCAGGTTGACCCCTATAAATTCGTCCCTTATCACAGTTAACCCTTTACGCTTTTTTGGGGCTGAAAAAATATTTAAGATGAGAAGAGTTGATCGAATTATCCAAATAATACAAAATATTCTAATGATAAAACAATGTAATAAATGGTTTATTTAGAACTGTAAATAGGAAACATGTTTAAATGTGGTTTGAACAGGAAAAAGTGTGTAAAGAAGGAGACGTTGTCTATCTTAGGTTTAAGACACCAAATGAAATAAAACCTCTTTATAACAACGAAAAGGGTTTATTCAAAAAGGTTACCTATATCATTTAGTAAAGGTGGAAAGAGTGTTGGACAGTGTCCGAGAGAGGAAGAGGAAAGTGGGACGTTATTAGGGCTGTCGGAGGTCTGTCAGCAAATATCTTCAGGCGAAGATAGTTATTGCTGGCACGTCCAGTGGGTAGGGACAGTGTTTCCTCGTTGCTTGCCGGGGTCTCTCTCGTGACCACCTGTGATTCCCAAAGGGGCTTAAGTAGTTCTTCAGCCGACAAGGAATCCATGCGCTCTGCAGGCTGATTGGTCAGTGTGTGACAAGCTCACTCAATGGGAACATTTTGGGGAGGGAGAAAATAGGTCTATATTCATGTCCGCTAGAAGTGTAGTATCTGTTCTGATACTCACTTCATTTTTTTTCTGTCCTCGATCAGTGAAAGAGAAATCATTCGATACTGAGGCAATTTTTATTTTTGTTCGAATCCAGAGTGCTTTTTTGGAGAGCTGGATTTCTCTCACATTAAAAACCGACCATGTGTCTAATTCTGCTCTCGTGGGGAGGCAAGTAAATAGGAACAAGTCTATTATTTACCGACGTGCAAATGTTTGGATCTTTGGAGAACCCTTTTTAGGGTTCCAGTTTTAGGGGAAGATTTTGGGAAGAACCAGTTTTATACAAACATTTTAGAGAAAACAGTTTTAAGAAATATTCACATGTGTGAGAGAGTGAGTGTCCTCGCAGAACAAGGGGGATTTATTAGTTAAGATATCGAGGCAGCCTGTGAATTATCCACGGGTCTGTAAAATCGTAATCAAAACTTCCTGATTCAATTACATAACTTTGTCGGGGTTCAACACATCGCGACGTGTGTTTACTTTTGGAAAAGACGCCATCTTGAAAAAAACCCTTATGAGCAGCAGGAGTTGCTATTCTTTTTGCAATGACTTGCAAAAAGAAAGAACAGACGCCATTTTCTTTTAGAAAATCAGCAGGTGTAGTCGGCATTTTTTGTGCAATGACTTTGCGAAAAAACTGCCCAGCTTATATTTTTCCTTTAAGGAATACAAATGCGATTCGCCGACTATGCAAATAGCCTTACTTATATATTACAGGCACATTTCAACTATGTTGTACGGCGAGAGATCTCTCCTGAAATTATTTGTCGAGATTTATCCTTTCCACACGACCGGCAACGGTGACTTAACATGACATCTCCCGTTTTTAACTGAAAAAAAGAAGAGTTCAGCCGGGGGGGGGGGGGGTTAGGAGACCCCCACATCCGACTGGATGGACCAGTCGTCGAGCCAGGAAGCAGACAGCAGCAGCAAATATACAAACAGCCTTTCTCAGGGCTTCTATAATAATGCGATTTACTCTCTTTGCTGCCTGCCTCCTGAGAAGTCACCACTTGCCTCAGTCTGCATCTCCAGTTCCTGCTCCAGCTCTCTCCTGCACCATCACCATGCAGTCCTGACACCTGCACCAGCACGCTGCAGCTTTGATTCATGCACCAGCACTCTCCTGCTCCAACTGCACCAGCACCCTGCAGTCCTGGCTCCTGCACCAGCGGCTCCAACTCCTTTCCCTTTTTTCAAACATCCCTAACCAACAGCTCACACAACTACTGCGAGATTATGTCCTTTTTTCCCGCCAGCAACAGCAAGGGTACCTTGTCAACATCAATCGACAGCTACTCAGCCTTTTCTCTCCAACGACACCACTCCTGTCGTCCAGTTTGCTGTCACCAGATACGCCACTCCCGTCTTTCTAGTTTTCTCCTGTTCCAGTGACGTCATTCATCTTTCCAGCCTTTTCTCTCCAACGACACCACTCCTGTCGTCCAGTTTGCTGTCACCAGAAACGCCACTCCTGACTTTCCAGTTTCTCCTGTTCCAGTGACGTCATCTCAAATCCCATCACTTGTCATTACCATTTTTTATGATAAATAAACATACTCATTTTTTAACTGTTCACCTGTGTTTGCCCTCTCTTCTTTGTCATTGCCGTTAAACATATTTCTTGGCTGTGTCGCCTTTCTTAGTTGTGAGGCCGATCAACCCCAACGGTCGGTCCCGCAACAAGTTACGTTTCATTGAAATTTATTAAATAGAGTCAATCATCATTTGTTTTCAAATTAGAAAAGTATTAAAATGGTTTATCAGTTTTCAATCAGCGTAAATTAGCAGACGACATTGAAAGGGGATTCAAGGAGTGGGTGTGCGTGTGTCGCCTTTAGTGTGCGTAAGACAGTGAAAGAATTAATGCATTGTGTATGCGTTGGTATCAGTGTGGCTGTGTGTGCGTGAGTTTAGAAAAAGCGTTTTTCAGCTTTCCGAAGGCCCGACAGAGGGGCAAGTGGGCTAGAGAAATATCGATGTTAGCTTTCGTGGATTTGGGCTAAACATGCAGCTGAAGGAAAAAAAATGGCCTTATATGGGGTTGAAATGACTTCAAAAGGACAATTCAGAAAAATCCGCTGATTGGTTCAAAATATTATTTATTTTTCTTAATACTGGCGGATGCGAGCACAAAGCCGTGTGCGCAGAAACGAGTTTAAGCACTTTCAATTTGGGACCGAAGGGTTAACCTCGTCTCTACAGTTCCTTCTCAAATTTGAACAAGTGTCAACGTGTTTAAAAAAAATAGATGCGTCTTTACATACCCCTCTCCAGTAAATATTCCACTTACAAATTAAATGGAATTTTTATTTTAAATACTTACGTGTGATGGTAAGAAAATAGCGGTAACCAAAAATTTACGGAAAACAATCAAGTAGTTTTTTTTTTATTATTTAATAAATTTAATTATTTAATTCGGCAGGCCATTTGATTAAATTTTATTTAATTTTATTAAATTTTATTTAATTTAATTTAATTTTTATCATCTCGCAAAGCATCGCAATTGATATTTATAATTAAATTAAGAAAATGTCGTTTCAACTATATAAAACTCATTCGAAGGAAAAAATTTAATTTCTTAAAAACAAAAAATTTGTTTTCCCTAAAATTTGGTACCGTTTTTGTCTTTCTTTTCAACATAACATGTAAATTATTTCCCCAAAAAATGATTTTTAATTAGCGTATTTATCGGGAAGTGTTATGTAACGAAGCTTAAAAATCTACTAAAAGAATCACAGCAGAAATGACATTTTACAATATAAAGGATTTCAGTTAAACCGCTATAAACTAAGTTTCTTTAAATATTAAAAACAAATGGGGGGGGGGGGGGTGAAGAAGGCCGGATAGCACATCAGTCGAAGTGCAATCGAAAAATAAATAGCAATGACCATGACAGTAGTTCGAAGACAAAAACAAATGGAAATAATTCCTCAGCCCCAAAATGCAGACGAAAATAGCTACAAGACTGCGCTATTTTTGTCTCAAGTCGTGACGTCAAAGTAGTAATTCTTATTCCCCCACCCCCACCCCATTTTACTTCCACTCTTTCATTGATCCATTCGTTACTATTTTTTGTTTTGTTTTTTTGTGTTACTATTTCTGACGTCAGCGGCACGTTTCTCGCGGTGAATAGCTTCTTTGAAATAATGATGCTGCTATCAGCAGAAGTTAAAAGTGTAGAAAAACAGACGTCAAGGCGAGCTACAGGTTGAGTGTAGGTGGTGGAGGGGTGTAAGAGAGACGCAGAGAGTAGGGTGTGTGTGTGGGGTGGGTGTTTTGTAAATTGGCGGCATCAGCATCAGCGGCATCAACATCAGTACCGGGCCTGTGTTCTCGCCAACTACGCTAATCAATAACAACATTACTTCTCACGCAGTACATTTCGACAAGGACGTCTTTAGCCTTCATGGCTAACTGCAAAATCACGAGGAATTTTATTCAGTGCTACTAGCTGATGTAAATGACTGTATAGGCACACACACACACATATATATACATATATATATATATATATATATATATATATATATATATATATATATAGTATGTTAGAGTGAAATAAATTCCAGAAGGAAATCCAAGTATGAGAGCTCAATGTAATAAACATAGCAAGAATAAAATAAAGTAAAGTAAAACGGAATCACATAATCATTTCAAGTATCCAAGCGAGGTGATTACATTTTTGAAAATGAGAGCGACAACATATTTTATATATATATATAAATATAAATATAAATATATATATATATATATATATATATATATATATATATATATATATATATAAATAAGAGAGAGAGGTAGAGAGAGAGAGGTAGAGAGAGAGATAGAGAGAGAGGAGGGAGATTGCAACGGAAGGCAACACAGTGAGGGAGAAATAGAGTAATACATATATATAGCGAGGGGGAAATTGTAGGATTTACAACGGAAGGTATATAGGAAGGGAGAAGGAAGTTGAGGTATCACAACCAGGTCAGTTTGTCTAGATCCCCCTCCAACCGCTTAACCCCAAATTCTTTTAAATCGTCTATGAAAACCGGAAATTCAGATTACAACGTTGTAGAACGATTTGTCTTTGGCCTCAAAATATGCCTCAGTTTCCAATATCACTTGTTCATTGGAGTCATATCTCTTTCCCTAGTGCATTCGTTTGAGGTACTATCAGCCACTCTCTATCCTAAAGAAAAGGCTGAAAATGAAAATTTAAACAGAAATGCGAAACTTTGTCCACGAGCTCAGTACAATTAGTGAATGTCAAAACAATAAAAAGAAGAAAATGGGGCATCACTTACGTGAAGAGGGGCGGGAACAAATAAACAGTCAACCTCTCCCCTTTCTCTATAAATTGTTCTCGCTTATGCCTCGTCGGTACATCTTTCTTTCTAGCTAACGATTTTAGTTTAATTTAAATTATCTCTTGAAAACGTATGAACAAATACTTTAATTATCTCTTGAAAACGTATGAACAAATACTTTAATTATCTCTTGAAAACGTATGAACAAATACTTTAATTATCTCTTGAAAACGTATGAACAAATACTTTAATTATCTCTTGAAAACGTATGAACAAATACTTTAATTATCTCTTGAAAACGTATGAACAAATACTTTAATTATCTCTTGAAAACGTATGAACAAATACTTTAATTATCTCTTGAAAACGTATGAACAAATACTTTAATTATCTCTTGAAAACGTATGAACAAATACTTTAATTATCTCTTGAAAACGTATGAACAAATACTTTAATTATCTCTTGAAAACGTATGAACAAATACTTTAATTATCTCTTGAAAACGTATGAACAAATACTTTAAGAAAGGTTTAAGTAATTTATTCTTTTTTTTGTTAACATCGAAACAACCATTGCATATTATGAAATCAGATTGAAAACCAGATTACGAGAGTCAAGATTTTTTTAAATAAATGAAACATTTATTCTTTTTTGGGGGAAAAGAGATATCGCAATCTCGTAATCTGGTTTTCAATCTTATTTCATAATTTTAACTTGAAGATACTTATAAGTAGCCCGACTGATTTATTAAAACATCACGCACCAGCGTTAAGCTACACTGGATCGGACTTTTTAAAACTCATTCCATTGGCATCTAGAGATCTCGTGGTTTCACGGCGGCGTTGCCGTTCGGGAGATCTCGACAATGAAAAAGAAAGAAAAAAGAAAGAAAATGTCTGTATACACTGAAGATGACATGTTTATGTCGAAATACATGATTAATATAAAGAAATGAAGGTTACATTTATTTGAAAAAGCCTCGCACCCTGTAATCTGGTTTTCAATCTGATTTCATAATAAATAGCACAACTTATTTATTAACTATTACATATATTTAGGATAATAAAATTACAAAGTAATAATATCAAACAATTTATTAGGAACTGATTAAGAAAATTACTTATGCAAATTAGGCGTTCAAAATGCTGTCTTTGGATCTTTCGTTTGTACTATGTATACAGTATTTTTTAAATATGTATTATTGATTCAAATAAAAGTAAGCCATTTTGAAGGTAACATAAGAGTGGTAAATGAAACGCTTTATTCATTCATTTACAATATATAAGACATACATACAGACACTAGAGATAGTTTCGTTAAGTTTGTTTTACGCATATCTCCCCTGTTTTGTATACAATTAATTAAACAGAGATTACACTTTGAACCATAGCTAGGAGAAGCAGTTTCATAAATTTACCAACAGTATTAGTGTGTAAATGAAGACAATAGATACGCTAAAATGTTAACTTGGTCTTCCTGTATTTGTGTGTGTAATATATATACACACACATATATATATATATATATATATATATAGATTATTTATTTAAAAAACTGTAAATCACAGTTTCCATAGATGTACCATGGTTTCATTGACGCAGGTAGGCCTTTACTTTTTAGCAAAAACACCCGTTCTTTTTTTGGACCGTCTTTATTCTGTGAGACGCTGAAGTTTTAAGATGGGTTCTAAGGGCCTTTTCTAAAAAGTAAAAACCTACCCGCGTCAATAAAACGCTGGTACATTTATGGAAACGAATGCATACTTTTTAAATAAATAAGTTGTATTTCAGCTGTCACATTCTCACGATCGAGCACTTTATTGATTTTTTTCAACATAACCTGACACACGCATATATATTCGACAATGCCTAACATAGTAAAAACTATAATAACCGCTAACAATAAGAACATTAAATTTGCAGACACCAATACCACCAGTAGCCCCTACTAATAATTGTGAGTACCATAAATCTAGAAAATATCCGCTAAACAATGATTATATGAATAAAGACATTATATACACCTGCACTGTGAAGCAATTCCCTCGCAACGCCAATCAACAAAGTAGCCACAGTACACGTACACCTCCCCTGTAACCCTACACATTCCCAACTCTTACCGCATCACAATACTCAAAATATTACTCTAAACATCAACCACCGTTCTTTACCAGTTAATAACAATCTAGCTCAAACTTTAGTTTCCCCATCTAACAATTTAAACTTAACCTCCAATCAGGACTTAAGCATACAGAACCTTGACGCATCTACTACTATAAATAACACACCTAATGCAATAACCACTATATAAAATACATACTTAGATAGGGGCCAGTGCTTCCCCAATAAAAACCGCATATCCAACCACATTACATCTTAAAAGTAATAACGATCAAATTGCAGGGACTTCTCTAACTAATTTCATCAAAACTTTTAAACCTAAAAATATCCTTTACTCTCTGTACTAGTCGATCTTGAAAACATCTAGGCCCCCAGGATCTAGGTTCTGCCAACTATGTACATTAGAAGCCGTTATGATAATCACTGCTGCCAAGAGTAAAAACATCATAAATTCTAAAAGCGAATTACTTTCAGCATGCAGACACAAAAGAACATTTAAATATATCAACTTTAAAGCCCCAACTGACACCATTCCCCATCAAATAACCAAGCCCTTCTCAGCTGACAGAAGACTAGCATTACAACAACTCATTTCAATTGCCTTAGATTAAAAATCACCTAAAACAATTTCTTAACCGGGTCCTTTTCAAATCTCTATTTTGCTACCTACTGAAGACCATGTAATTCTTGCATCCCTAATTTTATAACTCCTTTTTAAATTTGCATCGAAGGGGGTCCAACCTTTTGCACTTGATACCAGCCTTTTACTATAAGTACATCACCCATTTTTATTAGTAAGTAATCTGACTGGAATTCTTTTATAGATATAGATTTAAAAAAAGTCAGTCACAAACACCAAGAAGTATGCAGCCTTTTTGTTGTATGGAGTTTGAATTCTTTGAAGTGTGTCTTAGTGATTTGAAGTTTTTATGTATTAACTAGTCACTGATTATCAAGGCCTAAAGGCCACTCGAGGATAAGGGTTAATGAGTTTGTCAGGTGGACAGTGAGACAACGCTGTGATGATTAGTAACGATGGTTGAGACTAGGCAGAATTTAATTCTTTAAGAGGATAACTCAATAAGAATTTGTTTATATTGGAATTAAAAACGACAATGTTGTAGTCAGCTGGGAAGTAGCCCCGTGGTATTGTGTTCAACAGATGGGTAATTCTTGGAAAGAAGCTTTGTTGATGGAAGTTCCGTTCAGAGAAACAAAGGAAAATTATTTCTAGTGGTTTTAGCTGGACGAGTTTTGTTGTTTATGTTTATGTTTTACAGGGGTACCATAGATTGGAGCTCAGTCGAGCACTTACCATGAAAATAACTATAGAGTAGAGAAAGACTAGCAAACCCTCTTTTGTGATAAAGAGGCTGCAGGAAAGAGAAGATGACACTCCCCACTAGATTTCGAAGTCGGTTTTGTACTCTTTCAAGGCAGGAAAGGGTTCTCATAACGTCACATTCCCAGATGTGGCAACAGTATTCGATCTTAGGGCGTATTTGACTCTTACCTAAGTAGAGGATTGCCTCAGAAGTGAGATACTTTCTGGGGCGGTAGAGTGCAGAGGGCAATACATTCTCTTCTCGCACTGCACCCTGATCACTTCCCCATATACAACACTTTGTACGCCTTATCGAGATGTATCTGTAAAGCAAATTTAAATGCTGTAGCTGCTCAGCTAAGACACTTATAAATGTACATACAAACACGTATAGAGACATATATATATATATATATATATATATTATTCAGTGTTCGTTTAGGTAGAATATTTCCCCCCCAGGATTTGCCATGGGCGCCCCTGTAGTGATCAATAATGGCCATACCCCATATACTCCAAAGTAAACTCTACCTCATGCCACATCAGACCATCGTAGAAAGGCATGGAAAATACTATTCGGAAGAGAATCATCAAACTAATAATTTCTCATTGAGAGCTCATTGGGTTAATTTTGTTTTACGGCATATCAACGCTTTGCGGGGTATTTAATAGCCCACCGAATTCGGTCATTTTAATAAAAGTTATGCGTTCAGTTCTTATGGCGGCAGCAACATAAACAAAATTTCTGTAAAATAATTAATTTCGATTGGTTACCGAAATCAGAGTTCAATCAATCAAAAAGGAGTCACCCTGGGAAGCAAGCACCTGTGAGATATTGGTTACATAAGCGAGAACAAGCACAGTCAGCAGTGAGAGACTAAACCTGCCGCACAAACGCTTGTCAGTCAAACCACGGTGTTATCAACTACTACGGACCAAACCAATCATAGCCTTGGTAGCTAGGCCATAGACATCTCGGCAGACAACACGAGAGACATGCACGAACTCAGTCCCACACAAGTCCACACACGTACGGACTAAACAAAAGGCAAACATGCATACGTACAATGCCGCCTAGTCTACAAAATTTACACATTGCCACACGCAATCATAACACGGCAACAACCGAAATAAACATATCTGCTCAAATATTTACAGAAAATAAAATCCTTTTTTCGTCTAGAATGTTCATGGACACTTTGAACTCTTATTAATATCGTTTTTTTTATCTAGTCTATAAATAAATGTTTATGTTCGTATGAAATATCTTTCTAATAATACAGGGTCCGCTATAAGTAACTATATCATTTTATTTAAACTTAACTGTTACATGAAAAAATAAATGTAACTGCAATATAGAAGGGTAGACTTAACATCTTTTCAACATACTTTGGCGCACAGTTTTAACAGCACTTGAACAATAGCAACTCGGATGTGTCCCTTATGCTCAACAATATTATAAAAATGTACTATTTCCGCTTTCGAATGACACATGAAGTAGAAGAAATTATCAACACAGTTACAAACAAAAGAAAATATATAATTACTTATGACGGACCCTCTATAATGCAACTACAAATATTTCCGGGTAACGCTGGGTCGGGACTGCTAGCATAATATATCAAAACCACTTTCATTCCGACTCTGATAGTAAAGAATATTTAAAGATGAAATGGTCGTCGTCTCCATCTTCACGTACGAACAACCCGACCCACGAGAAAGAAAAGTAGTAGCATGTATAAGGATTATATAACACGATCCTTTTTCTACAAGTTTGATCTTTTTGATATTTTAAAAAAAATATTCGTATAACAAGCCAATCGATAATCCAAATAAAATTAATATCGCACTGATGTATCTTAATGTTTAAAAATGTCACGACTGATTTAAGAAAAGGAGGAAATGTATCGAGAAAAGCAAGAACGCAGAATCCAGGAACAGACCTTTTCAAATGGGTATCACGTGACGTGTTTATCCTGAAGCTGCTCCGATACCGGAAGTCATTGTGGCGGCCGCAACGGGGCTTCGGGCCGTGTGCAAATGTAGAAAGAGAAAGTCTGCTGACCATCAGACGAAGAATATACGTAGAAATAACATTTCCACTCATCACAAATAGATGAAAATATTAAAAATAAAATAATAACAAGCATGCAAAGACAAGGGAAAACAAGAAAATAATTAAACAAAAGATGATATTAAAATGCGTCTATATAATTTGCGCGTTTAAAACTGAACCATGAGAAACGGGCCGACGGACAAAAGCTCCGAGATGCGAGGACGCAGGTAAACATGAATCGTATGATTTCATTCCTTACAAAAGCTATATATTACGTTCAAAACAACAACTTTAAACGAGTCTAATGAAGCCTCTAGGTGAGCTAATATTTGCATTTACTCTTAGACCAACTCCTATATTTTGTAACACCGTTGGGTGTAGGTTGCCGAAATTCAAGGCAGTGTCACCATGAAGGGAGTAATAAAGTAAGAAAGTTCGGCTTAAAAGCAGTATATATTTCCAGTGAAGAATAGTCTTGCTCTGTGCCAAGTTGACCAGGACGAGAGAGAAGACGTCTTTCTTCATTGATGTTAGGAAGCTCTCTGTGACTGCTCTGTAAATATCAGAGTGTCTGGCAGTAGTTCTTCAAATTTCCGGCTGAATTTAATACACCCAGGAGTCTGATTGGTCACACGGTGACCAATCACTTTACAGGGGCTGATCTCCGAAAAAAAAAAAGAAAAGAAAAAGAAATGTGAATATTTATAAATGCTACACCACCATTAAAACCTAAGAAACTTTTTTATGTTACGTATCAGAAATTTTATTTGCTTTAATTAATATTTTGGTACTCTTATAGCTGACGACCCATGTTTCCGTGACTTCGCGTCGTCAACGTTCGGACAGGTTACGGAAGCATCCGAGAGTTGACGAGGCGAAAACTGCCAAACGCTAAATTGAAGACTGGCAGCCGATAAAGTACGACGAAAACCAAACTAAAATACATATATAAAAATATAGAACGAACAAACTATAGCTAAACAATTGTTAGTAATTATATGTTTATTTTTGTTCGTTTTTTTTTTCTTGTCAAAGGAACCATTGTTAATGAAATGTTTTTAAATAAAATGTTTTTGTTTTTTTGTTTTTGTTTGTGCACCGGAAAGTTTCAAAAGATGATTTTTTTCAATGTTTTTTTTTCTTACAATTGTTTCAAAAATTCAATTCGTCCTTCGGGAGATTCAACAAGCTGACATAGATTATAGAAATTCATTTTTTGCTATTAAACGCTGCTTGGTTAATATTTGGTCAACTCTCGGGCGCTTCCGAGACCTACCTGAACGTTGACGACGCGAAGTCACGGAAACATGGGTCGTCAGCTATAATAGTACCAATATGTTTTTATGGTTTAAAGATGTTATTTTCACAAAAAATAATTATACTTCGACATAATATATGTTGAAGTAACACTTTGTTATGTTTGATGTTAAGAAATTTAAAATATAAATTAAAATATACGAATTCATCATTAAAAAACTATTTTTATAAAAGGAAACATGCGCGTTATTTACTTTTAAACATATTTTTAATTTAAAATTCTGACAAATTTAAACGCACGTGCGCTTTTTTTAAACATATGTATGAGTGTGTAGCAGTTAAATAATTACGATCTATTTTTTGCGCTAGCTTATCCTCACTCGTGGAGTGATTAACACATTATTCAGCCATAATACTTTTGTATGGGAGGCACTTCAGCCGAACTTTTTCATTTCATTTCCCACTTTTATCAGTCAGTGTTTAAACGTCAAGGTGACAATACGACATGTTCCTATCTCGGCATTAAGCCAGGACTTTGGCTAGCGCGAGATGAAGAACCCAAACTCAACCCATGTTTCGAGTTCACCGACTAAGCATATATTCGTATTCTTGTCTACGTAATTCTTTCCATACCATGCCTGTTGTGTTGATGAAACTATGAATAAAATTGATTTAAATTGTAATGAAGTGTGTCCTTATAACTGAACTACGGTAACACATCTTGGTGCTTCTGCTGTTTCTACAATGACATTTTAGGCCTCTCTTAAAAAAATAACTAAAAAAAATGTACAAACTTTGTCATGTACTTACGTGGTAGCTGAAAAGAAGATTACACCAAAAAATACGCAAATTCATCCAGTATTTATTAAATTAAAAATGAAAAACGATGTATCTATATGTCTCCAATTTTTCTCATATTTTGACTTTTTCCGAAAAAAATATCGGATTATCTTCCTTGCCTATGTAACCTGAAATGTCTACAGATACGTAAGATCGTTTTTTTCTTCTTTTTCTTAAAATTTAATAAATACTGGATGAATTTGCGTATTTTTTTCTGTACAATCTTATTTTCAACTAACCGGTAAGTAGATAAAAGTAGATAACATTTCTTTAAATATTTTAATGTCATTGTGAAACAGCAGAAGCACCCACATTTTCCTTCCTATCTAAAAATACATAGAGAATGGATACCTATGCAACAACTCTTTCCTCCTACAATTCACGATCCTCCTCTTTCATCTATAAGTGATTCTCGGCTAAATTTCGACCAATTTTATTTTATTTTTTTCAAAATGCTTCTTACCTCATTGGAAATCGGAATATCAACTAATAATTATGGGTCAGCGCATTCATTTTAAAATAATTAGATTTGTAGAATTTTTTATATCAATGTTCTCATAACTGGTTGAGTCAATCCTGAGTTATAAAATTGTGGTGTGTTGAAGAGAGGACATTATCAAATGAAATAATGACAAAAGTCGGTACTCTTATAGAGAACGCACCGCGTTTCCGTGACTTTGTGTTGTCAACATTCGGGCAGGCTTCGAAAGCGCCTGAGAGTGGACGACACTATTAACCAATCAGGTTGCAGCAGGCATTAGACCATCAGGTTCCAAGCAAGCAGACGATAACTTTTGGAAGAAATTACTTTCTACGATCTGCAACGCGTTAAAAATAAATTAATTTCTACGATCTGTGTCAGTGCTTTTAATTTCCTGAAGGACTTATTGAGTTCTGTCAGCAATGATCACTTTTAGCGAAAGACTAACCCTAACCCAGAAATGTTAAGAAAAAAAAACATTAGAAAAAAAATGAATTTCTACGATTTGTGTTAGCGCGTTGAATCTCCTGAATGACTCATTGAGTTCTGTCAGCAACGGTCACTTCTACCGAAAAACTAACCCTTAACCTTAAACCTGAAAATATAAAGAAAACACCATTGTCAAAAAAAAAAAAAAAAATGAAAAAACAAGAAATTGGTTAATAGCAGTGTTTCGTTGTTTGTTATATATTAAAAAAAATCATCTTTTTAAACTTTTCGGTGTACAAAAAAAACAAAACATTTTATTTAAAAACATTTAATTAACAATGGTTCCTTTGACAACATAAATAAATACACATCTAATAACAGTTGTTTAGCTATGGTTTATTTGTTCTTTATTTTTATATATGTATTTTACTTTGATTTTCTTCGTCTGAATTTATCGTCTTCCAGTCTTCAATTCATTGTTTGGTCATTTTTGCCTCGTCAACGCTCAATCGGTTCCGAGAACTGCCCGAACGTTGGCGACGCGAAGTCACGAAAACACGGTACGTTCTCTATTATAAGAGTACCCAAAAGTATATCCATACAAAAAATTTTTTTTTAATCGACAAAACTTGTTAAGACAATCAAACATGAAGGTGTAGTAGCAGTACTACAAGCAGCGATAGCTATCAGTTTTCGATTCTGAATCTGCTTAATTAATTAGCTCGAAGCTGATTGATGCAGGCATTTAACTTCCTTTCTGGACCATCTCTCTTGTGAGCTGACCACGTGACAAGGGACTATAAAAAAGATCGCACAGCGACCCCCTCCTCTTTTTCTTGGTCAAGACTCGGCACTGTCAGCAACAGCCACGTTGCTCCGACGAGCCCCCAAATTTCTCTTGTGGGACGAAAAACATCTTCCTGGGGCTTTGGTCTTGGGTTCGATTTTGACAAGAAGACAAGGATTCAAAATGGCGACTTCCTCATACAAGTGGACTTTATATAACACACACATAACTACTTACACATAAACTTACTTCCACGCCTGTGTACGGACACATATCCATCATACAAGAACTATTTTCCATCCCTTACTTCGAGACATTTATTTAACCACGTGGACTTTCTAACTTTTTCTTCTTTGTCCATATTAATGGACGGGTTCATCTACTAACACCCTTCTTTTTCATTTCTCCTTTTATTTACATGTTCACGAAGCCGACCAATAAAGTTGCTTATGTATTCGAAATGAACTTAGTCTCATTTTCTATAAAGGATTGATAAAGATTGTAAGTTGAGAGCGGCTGAAGAATGTTCGGGTGAAAGAAGAGTTGTTTTGTCTGTAAGGAGAAATTGAATACACGTGTTCATTTCGGCTGTCGCCTTGCGAATTTGCAAGTGATAGTGAGTGTAAAATTGGGAGACGTTGTAGCTGTGTGTGTATATTAGTTTGTTTCTGTTAATGAGGGAGTATGTGCATCTTTGTGAACTTGTGTGTACGTGTCGCTGGGCGTACAGTTGCTCGTGTACGTCTCTAGACATGTGTCCTACTTGCCGAGAGGAAAACGGAAAAGAGAAAGGCAGCTGTGTGTTTAGGTTTCATAGTACGCGCGAATTTTCAGCGGTGAATATCCTCGTTTCTGTGATTGGCTGAAAGAAACTGCTGATTTTAGATTTTGTCCAATCGAGAGTCGATACGTAACATTTTTTTGCTGCTGCTGCTTTTTCCAACAAAATGACATATTTAAGCGATTGTATTAATTAGTAATAATAATCTGACTCTCCCAAATAAACCAACCGATGTTGGTACCACAGGCAGTAGATGTGGATAGTCTGAGAGGATGGAAAGACCAAAGAAGTGATCCTACTATCCGAATCTCGACTTGGATGGTAACGAGAGTACTGAAATCGCGAGGAGGCTTATTGTCATCAACATCCACGAGAAAGCAACTGACGAGAACACCAAGTGAGTTACAATATTAATAGAAAGAAACAAAGTGTATGAGAAATATGGAGAGACTTGTTGCCGCTCATATTCCAGGTAACATCGCCTGTGAGTAAATACAAAGCAACTCCTCATAACCTTAAAGCTACATTTATTTCGCTGTGCATGGCGATAAACACAAATGCACGCATGTTGTATTGTTGGATCAGTTGTTACATTTCGACCTGAAATAAAACCGTCGCAAATATCTGTAAACTTTTCACTTTTATTTCATTTGAAACTAAAACAAAAAAAGACTAACAAATTAGAACGGATATTCTTAAGATGTATCCATTCAAATTGCGCGTTTAACAATGAAAATCTTATTTCAAACTTAAACGTGACAGACCAAGAGACAAATAAATATATATATATGTGGACGCACGTAAAAAGGCTATTTCAAAAGTAAGCATGACAGAGTAAAGAAAATAACACAATTTAACGTAAGTTTGACAGTAACGAAAATGATAATTCAAACAAAAACGTAACAGACCAACCTGCGGACAAAGTCTGTCATAGTGAGGCAAGAACGCATCTACACGAATGAACAATTTTTTAAAACGCGTCTACACGAATGAACAATTTTTTAAAACGCATCTACACGAATGAACAACATCTTTTAAAATGCATCTACACGAATGAACAACATCTTTTAAAATGCATCTACACGAATGAACAACATCTTTTAAAATGCATCTACACGAATGAACAACATCTTTTAAAATGCATCTACACGAATGAACATTTTTAAAAATGCATCTACACAAATTAACAACATTTTTAAAAATGCATCTACACGAATGAACATTTTTAAAAATGCATCTACACGAATTAACAACATTTTTAAAAATGCATCTACACGAATGAACAACATTTTTAAAAATGCATCTACACGAATGAGCAACATCTTTTAAAATGCATCTACACGAATGAACAACATCTTTTAAAATGCATCTACACGAATGAACAACATCTTTTAAAATGCATCTACACGAATGAACAACATCTTTTAAAATGCATCTACACGAATGAACAACATCTTTTAAAATGCATCTACACGAATGAACAACATCTTTTAAAATGCATCTACACGAATGAACAACATCTTTTAAAATGCATCTACACGAATGAACAACATCTTTTAAAATGCATCTACACGAATGAACAACATCTTTTAAAATGCATCTACACGAATGAACAACATCTTTTAAAATGCATCTACACGAATGAACAACATTTTTAAAAATGCATCTACACGAATGAACAACATTTTTAAAAATGCATCTACACGAATGAACAACAATTTTTAAAATGCATCTACACGAATGAACAACATTTTTAAAAATGTATCTACACGAATTAACATTTTTAAAAATGCATCTACACAAATTAACATTTTTTTTAATGCATCTACACGAATGAGCAACATTTTTTTAAATGCATCTACACGAATGAACAACATTTTTTTAAATTAATCTACACGAATGAACAACATTTTTAAAAATGCATCTACACGAATGAACAACATTTTTAAAAATGCATCTACACGAATGAACAACATTTTTAAAAATGCATCTACACGAATGAACAACATTTTTAAAAATGCATCTATACGAATGAACAACATTTTTTCAAATGAATCTACACGAATGAACAACATATTTTCAAACGCATCACGAAAAGACAAATACATATTTCGCTAGAATTATCGTAAATCCGCTTTTGTTCTTTGAAATTAATCTCATGCATTTAATGGGTCATTGATTAAAGGAAGGGAATAGGTCATTCTTTTGTCTCTGCCATAATAATCTCGAACAAAAGTATTTACAGTAGATTGTATAGCAACATTTGATTTGACTTTTGTTGAAGAAGAGTAGCACATCCCAAGCTTTATTTATTGTAAACCTCTTTAAATTCATCCTTATATTATATATATATATATATATATATATATATATATACATACATATGCATATTCATCATAGTTAACCCCAAACATGGCAGGCCACCACTGTAGACGTAAGGGGTTACTGAGAAAAAAGGGTGAAGGTTTTTTTTTGGGGGGGGGGTCAACCTAAATTAGGAGCTGCGCAGCGAGATGTCTGTTTACATGTAAGTACCGTCAGGAAAGCAGGGAGCAGGGAGGGAGTTCCAGAGTCCAGCAGCACGAGGAAAGAAGCTTTTGGAGTAGAAAGCTCTTCGGCATCTCGGGACTTCTACAGTGTATGGATGGGATTTGGCAGATTGTCAGGTTGGTCTAGTGAATTTACGTCGTGAGGGTACCAGAGCAGCAAGTTCATCACAGCACAATCTATTGAAGTACTTGTAAAACAGGCACAAGGAAGCAACATTGCGGCGATGGGACAGGGGCTGGAGCTTGGTGGATAGTGAAGAACCTATCAAGTTGGCAACTCTTTTTTGGACCTTGTCTAAGAGGGAGAGACTAGTGGATGATGCACCAGCCCAGATTTGGCAACAATACTCCATGCATAGGTGGATTGTGGCTTTGTAGAGATATAGGTTAATGTCAGGTGTGAGAAGTTTACTGACACGGTAGAGAGGGCTCACCTTCTTTGCAGCAGCCCTGCCAATGTTTTCAATGTATTTATTCCAATTCATGTTATCTGTGAAAGTTAGGCCGAAAAGTTTGTAATGATGAACTCTCAGGCAGGATGCCATTTGCCATGACAATCGGTGGTTGAAGAGGTTTCTTGTAGTTATTGAAGGAAAGTAGCTTTGTCTTTGCGGCATTAAAAGTTACCATCCATTTCTGACCCCATTCAACTACAGACTGGAGGTCATTTTCTAAGGATTCAGCCATTGCCTAAGATATGTGCGCGTCGGTTTTGCCCACATGACAAGAGTAGAGCATGGTGTCATCAGCAAATATTCCTATCTCAGTCGCAATGACATCAAGGAGGTCATTTATGAAAATCAGGAACAGTAGAGGCCCAAGGATGGATCCCTGGGATACACCAGCATGTATGCCATGTTGCTTAGATGAACGGCCATCGAGGACAACCTGGATCTTTCGTTTTCTTAGGAATGATTTAATTATATTAAATATTTGTCCAGTAATACCATATGAATGCAGTTTTATGAGAAGCCCTTCATGCCAGACCTTGGATATATCGAGTGCTACCGCCCTAGTTCCACCTGCCTTGTCCAGTGTATGGTATATGCGTTCAGAGATGACCGTTAAGATATCTGCAGTAGATCGTGCTTGTCTGAATCCGTATTGATGGTCAGAAAGAAGTTTAGCATTAACTAGGTTTCTGACTATCGCTAGATTGATTAATGATTCAAAGATTTTAGCAAAGATCGGGAGTAGATTGATTGGGCGGTAGTTTAGACTCTAAACTTTAGAGGATCAGTTCTATCTCCAGAATTCTTGAAGACTGGTACCACAGAGGCAATTTTCTAACATTCAGGGAAACAAGATTCAGTAAGGCATCTGTTGTATAGTTTGGAGAGGACAGGGGCCAGCTCAGCAGAGCATTTCTTGATTACTATTACTGGTATAAGATCAGACCCACAGGCTTTGGAGGTGTCATGGTTATTTTATGATGTCTCTCACTTGAGAACCTGGTCATTACCCCAATGATCAGGTTCCCAAGTGTGGCCTCAGTTTGCAATGGGAATTTAGGGAGGGGGTAGTTTGCCGAGTCCAGAGTAGAGTTTAAGGCGAAACGCTGGGCAAGTAGTTCAGGCTTATCAGTTGCCGTGCAAACAACATAATTCTGATTAGATAGCGGAGGAATTGTCGATTGCCCATTGTTCATCACACTATTGTAAATTTTCCAGAAATCACGAGTACCTAGTTTCTGGCCAGTACCAAATGAGTGACCATTTGAGAATACCAAGCGCTATATGTTGGAAGACAGCAATGCTTTTAGGAAGTACTTCAATATAACTAGTATATTCACATGTGTTGACAAATGCCACCCCCTTCCTTGGCAGAAATTCTGTTCTCAATCACGCGGCGAAGCTCTCCAAATAGAATATGCAATTCGTTCGGTTTTTGTAATTATTAAATATGTAATTTACTGTATAAATGTTTGAGATTTTAATAATGTTAAATAAATCTTTCTGAAAAGCGTGTATTTTTTTAAAATTAAAGCGTTGGTTTGTTTCTAAAAAGAGCAATCTCCTAATGCCCCCCCCCCTTCTGTCACGTATGAGAATCGTGGCGAGTAAGAAGGGCTGGGTGTAATACATGAACCCACGAGCACCGACATTATCTTAACCATTTCACTGCTTCTGTTCATTATGAAACAATCACGAAATTGGTTGCTAGTCACGATAAAAGTGGGGAATGCAGTTGCAGACATGAAAGTCGCGCACCTGTGTCTGTTAATTTGATGAAAACTTCATCTACAACCGCGGATTGGCGACCAAACAATGAACTATTTGGTGTCAAGACGATTAGATTAGATCTGCTTTGAACAGATCTTTAAGAAGATTAAAACGAAAGAGGGGATTATGGACGGATTATGTGAAACGCATTGGATAAATTTGATTAACCTCCAAACAAGGAAAATAATCACTTACTAATCGATTTGGATAGGTTTGCTATTTATGCCATGTGCTATTTAATGCGAAACGAATTGTAATACCTATTGTAAATAATTCGGCTGAGATAAACTGCTATTTCACCTCTCTCCTTCCTCTCTATATTTTTCTGGTGGCGAAGGAACTTACGGTACTTTGACTGTTTGGTCGCATTTGTAAGTTAATGACCGTTCAATTTTCAAATACATCTACCTACACTGACGAGTAATATACATATATATATATATATATAACTACAGATAGAGAGAGTCTAAACACATGTTGACTTTTTCAAGATCATTTTGATTTAAACGTTCATTTTAAACATACGCACTACGCGATAGAAACAAATATAACTCGAGAGAGGGCAGTGATTGATACAGATAGAGAAAAAGAGAGGGGTTACCATTATTCCTAGGTGTTTGTCTACGGGGCGTCGATAGGTACGTATATAGCACGAGCAACGCCGAGTAGCCCTGCTAGTATATTATATAATATCTAATACATACCATGTATACTATATTATATAATATCTAATACATACCATGTATACTATATTATATAATATCTAATACATACCATGTATACTATATTATATAATATCTAATACATACCATGTATACTATATTATATAATATCTAATACATACCATGTATACTATATTATATAATATCTAATACATACCATGTATACTATATTATATAATATCTAATACATACCATGTATACTATATTATATAATATCTAATACATACCATGTATACTATATTATATAATATCTAATACATACCATGTATACTATATTATATAATATCTAATACATACCATGTATACTATATTATATAATATCTAATACATACCATGTATACTATATTATATAATATCTAATACATACCATGTATACTATATTATATAATATCTAATACATACCATGTATACTATATTATATAATATCTAATACATACCATGTATACTATATTATATAATATCTAATACATACCATGTATACTATATTATATAATATCTAATACATACCATGTATACTATATTATATAATATCTAATACATACCATGTATACTATATTATATAATATCTAATACATACCATGTATACTATATTATATAATATCTAATACATACCATGTATACTATATTATATAATATCTAATACATACCATGTATACTATATTATATAATATCTAATACATACCATGTATACTATATTATATAATATCTAATACATACCATGTATACTATATTATATAATATCTAATACATACCATGTATACTATATTATATAATATCTAATACATACCATGTATACTATATTATATAATATCTAATACATACCATGTATACTATATTATATAATATCTAATACATACCATGTATACTATATTATATAATATCTAATATATACCATGTATACTATATTATATAATATCTATTACATACCATGTATACTATATTATATAATATCTATTACATACCATGTATACTATATTATATAATATCCATTATATAATATCCATACATAATATCATACAATATCCATTATATAATATCCATACATAATATCATACAATATCCATACATAATATCATACAATATCCATACATAATATCATACAATATCCATACATAATATCATACAATATCCATACATAATATCATACAATATCCATACATAATATAAAATATCTATACATAATATAAAATATCTATACATAATATAAAATATCTATACATAATATAAAATATCTATACATAATATTATAAAATATCTATACATAATATTATTAAATATCTATACATAATATTATTAAATATCTATATACACAGAGAGAGAGAGAGAGAGAGTGAGAGAGAGAGGGAGAGAGAGAGAGAGAGAAAAGGGTATTAATTTAGTGTCGCGTCGGTACAAAGCAAACTGCCCCAATCCCATGTTGAGCGTAAAAAAATAAACTTGTTCGTTTCGTTATTCATTTTAGATCGTGTTCGAAACAAATTATTATTTATTAAATAAGTTGAAGGTTACAAAAGGAAAAAAATCACTGTAGTCTTTTCAGGTTTGATTATATGTGAAAACGATAACGGGAAAAAACGCCAAGAATCTTTTACAGTATTACCCAAATAAAATAATCCTTTAAGCTCATTCTCTTTTTCACCCCAATTTCTCCATCAAAACACTTGGACTGGTAAATCGCTACACACTAAATATTAAGACAACTGTAAAATGTAACAGTACATATTTTTAGCTAAAAACAGAAAACACCAAACAAATATGTTTCTGGATTTTTTAAGAGGAGGATTGATAATTGGTATAGTTTGGATTATTCGGACTACTGTTCTCATCTTGAGTGTTATTATCGCAACGCTTCGGCCGGTGTAACCTCCGACTTTCTTCAGGTGTATCTTGTCGAATTCAGGAATTTGCACGAAATTTCGAACGGAACCCTTCATTTAATCCACAGGGGTAGCATGCTCTAGTTCCGTCAGCAGTGACCGGGTAAGTGTCTTCAGTAATAAATATTACTAATATATATATATATATAAGTAGTGATCTATAGTGATAAATAGTAAAACTGCACATCTAAAATACAACAATAGGTTTATGGCTCCCAAAATTCATACGTGGCGTAACGGATCAAGTACTAAGTAAAATTCAGTTCTAAGTGCAGTCTTTTGAAGGTTGAAGGTTCAATCCTCAGTGCGGGCGATACTAGATATTGCGAATTACTGAAGACTTCTACCCGGTCATGGCTGACTGAACGAGCGAATGTTACCCCCGTGAATTAAATTAAATTCCGTACAGATCCCTAGGTTCGACCGAAAGATTCACGAATTTCACAAGATACACCTGAAGGTCGGAGGTTACATCGGCCGAAACGTTGTGACAATAACACCCAAGATGAAAATAGCAGTCCAAATAATCCAAATTACACTAAATAAATATGTATTTAAATTTCATCGCCAAAAAATAAATAAAAGTAGAAAGTAATAAAAAATAAAAATTATAAAGGTAAATATGATTATTACAGCAGCGTACGGTCATTAACCTATTAGTAATGCTTGTAAGATTAAGATCGAAAATTGCGTCTATATGAAAGGAGTTTAATAAGGAAACAATGATTATCGTAAAATGTAATATTTAATTTCTATCAATGGTCGAGGGGAAAGTAGAAGTACATCTAAATTAGAGAGTAAAGAGTCCTCCTTCCTTTATTGATGGATTAAAAAATTGATCAGGACTAAATATTAAAATCGATGAAAGAGATTGGAAATAACATTCTTAGTTTTTAACAACACGGAAAGGAAAATTGTCTTTATATATAGAGATATATTTGTAGCACGAAATTTTATTATGGCTATAAGAACCATATTTATTTTTACTAAACATTTTTAGTAAAAGAATGAAAGGGCTAGCTAATCGGTTTCAAACATCGCTCAACAGAGCTAAATCGAAGTCAAGTTAAGAGAAGAAAAATAATCCTATGAGAATTACAGCGAGGGAAAAGAAAAAAATCAAAAACAATCTACATTAAGTCCGAGAAGATTTTCTCTTTGCTTTCAAAGAGAAGGTTGCAAAAACTTAATGCAAATGGTTTAAAATCTTGAGATGAAAGCGGAATGGAGAATAGCTCAACACTAAAATTGGAGGCATAGGTACGGCTATTTATTATATGTTCGGTGACGGATGAGCCGTATGTAGTGTTCAGAACATCCAACGGTAAATAATTTGCCTGACGAATATTAAAGAAATGGTATCTCTTTATGTAAAGTTAGGTATTTTTTGGAAATTTTTATATATTTGTATGTACAGAATTCTCTCAGACTAATTATGATTTTTGAAACACAGCTACTAGGCGTAAGAGGTCAAAATGTGTGTTATATTTATTTTATTTAGTTTTATGCAAAGGGGCAAAATGGATGTTGAAACCCTTTGAAAAAATTTGGACACTTCCGATGTTTTTAAATTTTTTTAACAATAACACATCACTCAGTGAGTCTTTGAGCTAACACATGGCGCCACTAATAGAAAATACATATATTTGTTATAAGGTACTAACCTTCAAATAACACATGTCAAAACTTGAGCCAAATCGAATTATTAGTTTAGAAATTACAGTTGTTTAAGTGAAGCTACTGTTGATAATTTTCGAAACAATGGCAAAATCTGAATTTCGTGTGTTGATGATGTATTTCTTTCTGATGAGAGAACATACGGGTCAAACGAAGCAATGTGTTATTTCGAACTGCGCCGTCGGAAAAAAAACGTATAAGAAGTTGTGCCAGTTGACACGGTTAAGATTCGGATAAAAAATGTTGTTTGGGATAAATACAATTTAGGCGCGCAGTGTGAATATAATTGTATTGGCGCGTGAAAAATAAAAAATAACGCCCACGCAAATTCCGGCGTGGCCTTATATATTAAATCAACTCAAAACGAGCGGACGTAGTAGGGAGCACACCACGTGATATTTCTGTCCAATGGGATTTCTCCAAAGACATTTTTCTAAACTTTTCTCCTTAAGCTCGCTGGAGCCTATCCAAATAGTATTTAAGCACACACAAACATCAAACACTCTCTCTAACTGACTCTTCATTCGGAGGTTACAAGCGTCTTACTATCACTCTTCCATTTCACCTTTCGCGCGCTTCATACAATTTCACAGGCGAACATTACCTATTGCCTCTCTTAACATTTTATAACACATGAGCATTTCAACAAAACAAAAGACATTCTCCTTTTTACTTACCCTGAAACTAAAGAAAGGACTTCTGAACTCATTACAAAAGGAAATATGTTATATTTGTTAATGGTTTATTTCAGTGAATAAACTTCCGTTGGTTTTGCATGTAAGTCTTCTTCTTATTTTTATTTTTATTTGTGGAGGAAGTTATCACCAAAAAAAGGCATGACGACCACCACAAAGTGGAATGCGACTGTAAACACGGTCATACAGACACAAATGATGCTGAACGCTCATGTCGCTCAAATTCGGCAGTTGTCCCGTAAAACATAAAAAGTCGAAATTCGTTTTGGGCGATCATAAATTGAAGTTTCGCGAGATATAAGCGGCAGTATAGGCAGTATATTCAACATGTTGCATAAATATATGTCAATGAAAAAGCAGTGTTCAAAGTGGGTGCTGCGTTTGTTCATAGTCGATCAAAATCAACAAAGTGTCGACGATTCAGAACATTTTAGGTCTGAAGTGAAAATTAGGTCTAAGAGTTTAACAAAAAGCAAAGGGAGCGACATTCATTTTCGACTGGGGAACTCGTGTTTTGTAAAGTTGTCACGTTTCTTACATATTACTGTCGAGTCATCGGAAGGTGACAATAATTACAGACTTTGTATCATCTTTTGAAACAAAACAAAACAAAACAAAACATCTACAAACATAAAAAAAGAATCTGTTGCGGAATGTTCATTAATAATGTCCCAACTATTCTCTTTTGTTTTACAGAAAAGATTAAACGTTAATTTTTACGTCCACTTAGAAACAGAAAATTACATAGTCTGCCTTTTTTTATTGTTTTATTTTTTTGATGTAACTTTATTTCATTCGATATTTTCTCTTTTCTTGAATGCGATTCCCAGTGAATGCTATGTCCGTGGGAAAGATCTAAACCGGTTGACAATAGTTTTGTTTGCCAAAAGAATCTCTTCGGCTTCCTCGTCACTATTTTCACAAACGTTTTTTTTTTGTCTGTTTTTTTAATTTTAGTTTTTAGGCTTCATACAATTCTTTATTTTCAAGGTTGTCATTATTGCACTGGAATCAGGTGTGCTGCACATGCTTCTTGGTGTCAGTGGGATAGAATTTGCAGTTTTTATAAGTTTTCAACTCAACTGGGAGAAAGGTGAAACTGGTAGGTTGAGAACGAACAGATCTTTCAATTGCAAACTGCATTTCTGAATAGCGAATTTCACGTGACAACCTTTTTAAGGAAATGACGTCAGAATAATTTGAAAAAAACAAAACAAACAAAACGCTAAAGTGACCTCAAACATTTTGCGATTTGATTTTACGGCATATCAACTCACTGGAGTCCCAACTTACTAACCTGCCCACGAGTGCAAAGTTAGACACAAGGTCAGTTTTTTATGTGGGATATATTCAGCTCACTAAAAAGGGCACTATAGACTCCCCGCGAATTCACTATTACAGGTGGTATCCATTGTCTCTCAAAACTGAAAAGATGCCATATCTATTACTAATGGAGATTTGGTATCTGTCTGAGGCCGAACCTATACTATTGCTTACTAATTCAGTTTATTTCATACTAATGTACTATATTTCAATGCTCAGGTGAGAGGAGGGAGGTAGTGTAGTATCTGTTCTGTGATCATGATACCATCTTCCCAAGCATTACCGCCTCCCTTGAGAGTTAATATAGTATCTGTTTTGTTGTCATTATACCATCCTGTTAGGTATCACTTTTTTGAGTGGGGAGGTTTTAACATAGTTCTTTTAACATAGTTCACCCCAAACAAGGCAGGCCACCACTGTAGACGTAAGGGGCTACTGAGAAAAAGGGTGAGAGTTTTTGGGTTTTTTTTTTCTTTATGGGGGGGGGGTCCACCTAAATTGGGAGTTTAGTATATGTTCGTTCGTCATATATACTATCAGAAATATGTGACCAGATGTAGAATATTTTTGTTAGTATAGCTAAGTTAATTTATTTTTGTATTTTTTAAGGCAGTTTTTTTTTGTAGAATGGCTCAAATATCGAAGGAAAACATTTTAGTCTGCTTTACACATCAGATATGTTTTCTAAATGACGAGGTTAATGAAATCATACATTGGATATTCGTTGCGGTTGCATTCCGACATGTGACCTACAGAGTTGTTTACATTCCGACATGTGACCCACAGAGTTGTTTACATTCCAACATGTGACCTACAGAGTTGTTTACATTCCAACATGTGACCTACAGAGTTGTTTACATTCCAACATGTGACCTACAGAGTTGTTTATATAGAGTCGATGCTTAGGGCTCAACTGTACGACCAGTTGAGCAGCAAGATAAATCAGACTGTTGAGCACATAAAAATGCCTGTTTATAATAAGGCTAGAATGTTCCATTATGCTCAGAAGGGAAAGTTCATTCTCTGTGTTCTGATTGTCTGAGATTCATAAGTGGCCATTTTAGTGTATAAATGTTCATTCATTCGAATAAGTATTCTTCTATGAGATGGATGCCAGTTGAGGCTTTTATGCCGGTAAGTGTTAGTTTAATACTATATCTCCCCCCCTCCCCTCAGTACGCGAATGCAATGGTCTTTGGGGAAGAATGAGTTCCTTCTGGCCTGGTTGATTGTGGGGGAGTAACCTGGACAATGCCCGGGCAGATTTCACTGGCATTGGTTTAGCAGTGCTGGGTGATGTTGGGTGCCTCGGCGATGTCATTACATCTCCTCTGTTATGCGGCAATGGTGTACCAGGTGTATGGGAATCACAAGGTGTTGGATTGGGAGATTCAGGCAAAGCACTGGGAATAGGGACTGGAATTACAGGTGTTGCAAGTTTTCTGAAGAATCTGCGGTTTCGCAAAGTGATTCTGCCTGACCCATCAATCCTGATCCGATACTGACGGTTAGGGAGAGTTTCGACAACACGACCTGTTGTGTCCCATCAACGATTGTTTGCACGTTGTATTGATACTCTTTCTCCTTCTTGGAGTGGGCATAAAGTATGCGCTGTGCGATTGTACCTCTCGGTGAGGTGAGCATTGCGCTGAGATAAGCTTATTTCACGGTTCCTAGCTGTAGCTATCCATTTTGCATGTGGTTTATATAGTGCGAGTTGGGATGGTATGAAGTCACAAAGTTGTGCTGGGGATAGACCAATGCCTTGGATCGGAGTGTTGCGATATTGCAGGATGGCTCTAGCAACACTCATTACTCAATGAACCCTGCGGACCTGTATTTCCATGAATTATCCTCTTCGCTGTTTTTACAGCTAACTCTGCTCGGCCATTAGATTGAGGATATGCCACTGAGGACTGTCTGTGCTTCACACACCATGTTTTGAGGAACTGCTGAAACATGTTAGATTTAAAAGGTGGGCCACCATCGCTACTAAGTTCTTCTGTGGTGCCATATGTGTGAAATAGTTTCCGACAAATAGATATTAGTTTTGAGGTGATGGCATGACCTGGTTTAAGATGATACAAAATAATCTAGCCAGTGAGTCTGTCTGCACAGACAAGGTATGCAATGTGTTCGACGTAAAAAAGGTCCATCACTATCTGCTGGAAGGGCCAATCTGGAGCTTGGGTTAATACGAGTGGTTCAGGTGGCTGACTTGGGGCAATACTTGTGCAGATGAGGCAATTGGTTTGAAAGTTGCATATTGATGCATTCATACCGGGCCAATACACCGATTCATTGGCACGGGCTTTCATGCCAACCACGCCCTGGTGGGCTGAGTGTAGATAACGTAGTACTTTTCCTCTGAGAGATTTGGGTACCACGATTCTCGCATCCATCAGTGCTAAGCTACTGGCAGTACTTAGTCGATGGCATACATCCCAGAAGTTATGGATTTCTGGTTCAGTAAGTGAACGTTTGGATGGAAAACCTAATTGTATTGTGTTGATCAGAGTCGTGTAAGATGGATCATTTCGGCCTGATGCACGTACGTGATCAGCTGACAGGAGTGTATCGTTGTCTTTAAAATCGTTCATGGCCTGCTGGATTGCTACCTTCACCATAGCATCTATTTTATCCGAGAGATGGATGTCTTCAGAGGAAGGGTGTGTGGAAGATAGGGATGTAAGGGCTCTTATTGTAGGGACTGGGTTGCGAAAGACGGCATCGGAACCCTGATGCAACTTTCCTGGGCAGTGTTGGATGGTAAAAAAATACCTGAGTGATTTCTCTTTAAGCTTAAAGAGGCACGGGTTATGTATCTTGATCAGGTCCTTGTCGCCAAATACTCCTATTAAGGACTGGTGTCTGTTACTACTATTACGTTAGGGCAGCCCATAATAAATATACGGCATTTGTCTAATGCCCAGGCGATTGCTGCTGCTTTGCCTTCAATGGGTGCATATCGGCGCTCCACATCTGTGCAAAATCTGCTGCCTGCAAATACGATGTGCCAGCCCTCAGGACAACATATTGGTGCTTTCTCAGTGGAACATATACAGTGTTTTTATAATAGCAGGAAACCCATACCTTCTTTACTCCAGTCTGGAGCAAGGCAGGTTGCTCTGTTAATATCAAAGGTCGTTACACCCTTTTTTACCAAATTCACAATGATTTGCCTGGATGTGAAAAATGCATTCTCGAGATCTTGATTCCAAACGAAGCATGAATTTTGTTTGACAAGGTCTCGAAAGGGAGACATTATGGGGCTAAGGGAATGTGCCCATGCTACCTGGTTAACTAATCCAAACCAAGACCTTGCATCAGTTATATTTTTTGGGATAGGAAAGTTGGCAATTGCATTGAGTAAATTTTCGGAAGGGGCTACTCCTGATGATGTCATTTGAGGGCCTCCAAACTGAACCACATCTTTGCAAAATTGGAATTTATTTTTGTTGAGGACAATTCCGTTTTTTGCGCAAAGCGATAGGTAGTCAAATGTATGATAGAAGGCATCTTCTATACTGTTGTCAAAAAGTAGCGTATCATCAACGATCTTCACTTTGTGAGGAATGTTCTTAATGATCTCATCATATCTACGTGTATAGGCATCACTGGAGGCTAAGTATCCCTGAGGCATGCGGAGATACATGAAACGACCCCACTCCGTGATGAAAGTTCTAAGTGACTGAGATTCCTCATCTAGAGAGATTGAATGATAACCATCCATTGCATCTAAGACGGTTTTTTTTGTTGGGTGGCACCTGTAATGCCAATTGGAATGGCGAGCTAGTGTGGTGTGTTTCTCGTTTGCACTGCGAGTTTAAATGCTGATAGTCCACCGTTCTTCTTGGTTTTCCATCTTTTTTTTGCAGTGATTACCATAGTGCTGCACCAATCGGTAGGGGTACCAACGGGCACTGGAGTAAGAATGCCTCTTAACATCATCCCAAAGTGAGAGTCGTACTTGCTCTTTGAAATGATAAGGCACAGGAATTAGGTTGTGTCTGGCTTTTGGGACCGCTCCCTCTTTAAGGTGAATATGGGCGGCGGGGCCAGACATAGATGGGAACATCCCATTGTTTTTTAACGTTGTCTTGGCAAAATGCTCTAGGAGCCAATCCTTAAGTCTACTAATGTTTTCTTCCGTTGAGGTGAAGGGAAGGCTTTTGGGGCGACTTGGCAATTGATTCACATATTCAATGTGTTGTATTGCGATATTTGCCTGAGTTGAAAATGTTGCCGCAGGGTTTGGGAAATCTTCAGGCAGCATTCCCACATCAATGCATGCTGCCTTTCTGAAATAAAGTTGCTGGATCCCATCACATATGTAAAGGGCTTGCTTGGTTGTTCTTCCACGAACTTCGAATTTCACAAGTAATCATCCCTGACACACAAGTGTGAAATCTCCCACAGTCCGAACGATTTTTCTTGATGGTACTAAGTTATTCATTGTTATCCCCATGTTAAACAGATGCTTTGATCCCCCTAGACATATAGTGGCCCCACTATCAGGGAAAATCTTCAGCTTTGTTCGGTAGTCACCAGGGATATTCTTCGCTTGTCTGGGATCTGGATTTGGTGAAAATGGGATAACATACGCATCTATTTCTGCTATTTGATTTTCACTTGCGGTCATGTATGTATCCCTGTCTGGTTAAATATGATGTGAGCGATAAGAGAATCCATGGGAGCCTCGTCAATTCCAATACAGGGTTTCTTTGCCTGGCACACTCTTGAAAGGTGGTTAGGTTGCCCACAAGTGCATGTATGTTTGATCCCACGCTGGACATTTTAACTGGCGGGAGCTTGTTCCTGGGATACCATGATAATGACTACCACAACCCAGGCAAGCTTGAAAGTTATCACGTTTGGCAAAGTTGCTGATACTAACATGACCTTTATTAGCTTGAGCACTGGTTTTTTGCTTGTAGTACGTAGATATCCGTGCAATAGCCATGTCAGAGGTGTCAGTCATTGAAGTTTGGTCTTTCAATGCCGATTCGAACGCCTCAGAATGGCGAACATTTTGTTCGAGAGTTGTAAGTGTTCCAGCTTTGGCCAGCAGGTCTGCTTGGAGGGTATTGTTTGCTACTCCCCTGATGAGCTGGTCCTTGATGTACATGTTAGACAAAGGGGACATAAAAAGTTGCAGTCCAGGTCTGTGGCCCGGAGGTGGACGGGATAGTTCTGTATTGGCTCAGTCTCACCCTGTGACATGGAGGCAAAAGTAAGGCGATGAACGATCGGATTCGACCTTCGAGTGACCAATGCCTCTATCATTCCTAGTAGCTTGTCTGGGTCACTGGTGAAGAATTTAGGGTGAGTGTTGACTATAGCATTCTGGACGGACTCATCAGCAGAACTGTATAGCTGTATATTGGCCTGAGATGTTGGCATACCCGTCATCTTGGTGAATACTTCCCAATCAATTCTGAATTTTCTGAATTGTTGGGGGGGTCATTTCAAGATGGAGCTGGGGCAGTTTAGCGGCTGGTGCTTTAGTGTATGTTACCTCAGCAGAAAGTTCCTTAGCTTCTTTAAGGATTGAGAGAGCTTCTCCCATTGTCGCGACCTCTAGCTCTTTAAACATGGCTCAATCCATCATTTGCAGGTTCTTCTTTGTCAGCTTTTCACTTGCAAATGTGGCAGCATAAGTTCGAGCTGAGCTAGCAGAGATCCCTGCTTTGAGGAGGTACTGCTCCCAATCTTCAAGATCCATATATCCTGTTCGTAGCACCATATAGAGTCGATGCTTAGAGCTCAACTGTACGACCAGTTGAGCAGCAAGATAAGTCAGACTGTTGAGCACATAAAAATACCTGTTTATAATAAGGCTAGAATGTTCCATTATGCTCAGAAGGGAATGTCCATTCTGTGTTCTGATTGGCTGAGATTCATAAATGGCCATTTTAGTGTATAAATATTCATTCATTCGAATAAGTATTCTTCTATGAGATGGATGCCAGTTGAGGCTTTTATGCCGGTAAGTGTTAGTTTAATTCTATAGTTTACATTCCAACATGTGACCCACAGGGTTCTTTACATTCCAACATGTGACCCACAGGGTTCTTTACATTCCAACATGTGACCCACAGGGTTCTTTACATTCCAACATGTGACCTACATATTAACCTTAACAACAGGTTACGAAGCAGCATTTGTCATAGGCGGGTTTACCCAGCTTCCTCCGAAATAGGAAGTTTCTAGGGAATATCAAATTCAAAAGCGGTCCCCAGTCGCATGTATGTTCCGGTCAGGGGAGATGATGATGTTAGGTTTTTACAGTTCTTGCAGGGAGGTCTCGACGTCCTCCAACATACAGCGCCTGGTATTCCCAAATGGTCACCCATCTGGTACTGACCAGACTCAACGTTGCTTAACTTCGGTGATCTAACGAGAACCGGTGTGTCAATGTGATTATGGTGAGGGTGAGGGTTAGGGTGAGGGTTAATGGGTAGATCGCATATTAGAAGAGCACTGAATATTTTACGAAATAAAACAGATTAAGAAAAATGTCGGGGGGTCCTTTTATCTAGAAAGAACATAGCTACCCTATCAAAGTATATTTGTGCAATGGTGAGTTTATATTGAAACAAATGTTGAGCAATAACCAACTGCACGTCTCTTATGAAATTGTTTAACGTTAGTGGCAACAAAGAGAACTCCCAGGCGACATGAAACAATACCAGGATAAGCAGAGGAGGACTGGTGTTACTTCAGACTTTTTCTTCTCCTAAACTTGTTACTCTACCAAGGCTTACGAGTTGAGTCTACCCTTCTATTTCATCTATAGCCGAGGGAAGGGGATAGAGGCATACATACATAAACACAAATAGCCCAGAAATGTTTTCAAGAAATGTAAAGCAAATATACCTACATTTAAAAATGCAGGTTTTCTCTGAATTTCAGATTACATTTAAAAAGCGTTTAACTAATTCTGATTTCTACTTTTAAAAAGTAGAACATAGATTCTTGTAAATATTTAAATTTTCTATCACCAATCAAATTACTTGTTACATTATTGATTACTAGGAACCTCCAAAGCGCACCATAAAATCAATGATGTCATCGTTATTTGCGTACTTTACATTAAATTCTTTGTTTTTAAATCCCCTAAAAGTAAAGTTATATATATATATATATATATATATAAAGATTAAATTATCGAACAGAGATAGAAACACATTCTTTATCTTGAGATATAATTACGAAATACAATTTTTTTCCTACAGCGATGGGGGGGGGCTATTATTTGCACAATGGGATTATGTGAAATGTTGAATATGTATGGATGAGCAGAAGGGAAACAAATTACTTACATTATGTTGTACAAAAAATTAGCGATTTAAAAAAAAAAATTTTTTTAACCTTTTTTTAAATTTTATACTGCACTTATAATAACTAAAAATATATAACTGAAGTGAACACTTAAGGGAAAAAAACTTGAATTTCATCAAAATAAATATAAAAATAGTTTGAAACGATTTTTGCTATTATTTTGTTTAGTTAGCGTTTGGTTTAAATTTTATAATTAATAAAAATCAAACTAAAAACGAAAATTGAAAATGTATTGTGGTTTGTTTGTTAATGATTTAACAATATTATTTGTCAATTAAAAATAAATGAGATCATTTCAAAGTGAATATAAGTTTTAAGTTGTGTCGCATTTTAGCCGAATAAAATTAAAATTCGAAAGAATTTTGAATGGATAAAGCATTTAAATTTGAAAAATAAAATGATAAAAGTATATAATACTTTTGTTGTACAAACACAGGGTTTTTTCAACTTAAAGAATGTAAGCAAAAAACCTTCATAAACAGAATAACACACGTGCGTTTGCAAAAGCGACAACTTTCTCTGTAAGAGTTGACACGCAAATAAAATCTATTAAGGCTTTCCATAGTTTAACAATGTCAGAGGAATTCAACGAAACGCGTGCTTACCTCTAGTAAGTAAACATTCTATAAAAAAGCATGAATTATTCGGTCGCAGCCAATGTAGGTCTTTTACGATAATAACAGGTTTATATTATATTATTAAATATTTTGAAAAAATGGGAATACAAAAGCCGTGATAGGTGAAACAAAGAGAAGGTATATTGAGTTAACAAAAAAACGCATCCAGTCACAAAAACTAGGTATTCGCGATTTCTGGAAAATCTACAATAGTGTGGTGAACAATGGTCAATCAACGATTCCCCCACAATCAAACCACAATGATGTCGTTTGCACGGCAACTGATAAAGCTGAACTACTTGCCCAGCGTTTCGCCTCTAACGCCACTTTGGACTCACTGTCAACCAAGCTACAGCCCCTGTCCCATCACTGCAATGTAGCATCCTTGTGCTTGTTTTACAAATACTTCAATGGATTATGCTCCGATGAACTGGCTACTCTGGTGCCCCCTCGACATAAATTCACTAGACCAAATCGACAATCAGCTAAATCCCAAATATTCACTGTGGAAGTCCCCAGATGCCGGAGAACCTTCTACTCCAATAGCTTCTTTCCTCGTGCTGCTGGCCCCTGGAACTCCCTACCTGTCCCCTGTTTCCCCGACATGCAGAGGTTTAAAACTAATGTAAACAGACATCTCGCTGAATAGCTCCCAACTTAGAATGACACCCTAAACATACTCCCTAATTCTCCGTAGCCCTTACGTCTACAGTGGCGTCCTGCCTTGTTTGGGGTGAAATATCATTAAAAAATAGATGTTTAACTTTAAAATGTCTAAAAGATGAAGTCATTTAATTGAATTAAAATTTCTGAAAAAATAATTATTGTGTAGAAGATATTTTTTTCTTTGCAATTCAACGGATCATAGGTTATATTAACGAGTAAATGAAGTAAAAAAAAATAAATTGAAAAAAAAATTATGTAATTAAAAAAAAAAAATAAAGTAATTAAAAAAAAAAATAAAGTAATTAAAAAAAAAAATAAAGTAATTTAAAAAAAATAAAGTAATTCAAAAAAAAAATTAAGTAATTCAAAAAAAAAATAAAGTAATTAAAAAAAAATAAAGTAATTAAAAAAAAATAAAGTAATTCAATAAAAAAATAAAGTAATTAAAAAAAAAATAAAGTAATTAAAAAAAAAAAAAAAGTAATTAAAAAAAAAAATAAAGTAATTCAAAACATAATAATATCGTATTTATTTCCATTTTTTACGAATTGACGGATACTTTACCCAAAAGTGTTTACCAATAAAAAAAGGTAAATCTGATGTGCTTTTTAAGACTCTTTCGCTTTAAGCCTATGTCTCCATGCGAAAATTCTTTAGCAAGCCCCACTCTCCCGAATGATTCACCTCGGAATGTGCAGCTGCCATTGCTGAGAGGCAACAAGCATTCCGTAAATTCGGCTGCCATAAGTCAGCAACTAATAGACATAAGTTTATAGAGTCAAGAAATAATTGCAAGGCCGTAATAGGCGAAGCAAAGAGAAGGTATAATGAGTTAAAAAAAAACGCATTCAGTCACAGAAAATCTATAATAGTGTAGTGAATAATGGTCAATCTACGATTACCCCACTATCAAACAACAATGTCGTTTGCACGGCCACTGATAAGGCCGAACTACTTGCCCAGCGTTTCGCTTCTAACTCCACCTTGGACTCATAAAACCACCCCCTCCCCAAATTCCCATTGTGGACCGAAGCCACACTTGATAACCTGGTCAGAGACATCATAAAAAACCTTGACACCTCCAAAGCTTGTGGGCCTGATCTTATACCTGTAATAGTAATAAAAAAATGTTCTGCTGAACTGGTCCTTGTCCTCTCCAAACTCTACAATAAATGCCTAGCTGAATCTTGCTTCCCTGATAGCTGGAAAATTGCCTCTGTGGTACCAGTCTACAAGAATATAGAACCGATCCTCAGAACTACCGCCCAATCAGTCTACTGCCGATCTTTGCTAAAATCTTTGAATCCTTAAACAATCTAGCGATAGTACGGCACTAAGTTAATGCTAAACTTCTTTCTGACCGCCAGTATGGATTTAGACAAGCACGATCTACTGCAGACATCCTAACGGTCATCTCTGAACGCATGTATCATACACTCGACAAGGCAGGAGAAGCTAGGGCAGTAGCGCTTGGTGTATCCAAGGTCTTTGACAAGGTATGGCATAAAGGGCTTCTGAAAATATGCTCATACGGTATAGCTGGGAAAATCCTTAATATAATAGATCCTTCCTAACCAAAAGAAAAATCCAGGTTGTCCTCGATGGCCGTTCATCTAAGCAACATGACATAAATGCTGGTGTGCCCCAGGGATCTATTCTTGGACCTTTGTTGTTCTTGATCTATATAAACGATCTTCCTGATGACAGAGTCTGAAATTGGTTTATTTGCTGACGACACCACGCTTTACTCTCGTCATGTTGGCAAAACAGACGCGATCATATCCGAGGTAATGGCTGAATGCTTAGAAAATGACCTCCAGGCTGTAGTGGATTGGGGTCATAAATGGTTGGTAACTTTTAATGCCGCAAAGACAAAGCTCCTTTCCTTCAATAACTACAAGAAACCTCTCCAACCACCGATTGTCATGGAAAATAACACCCTACCTGAGAGTTCATCATTCAAACTCCTCGGCCTAACCTACACAGGTAACATGAATTGGAACAAATATATTGAAGACATTGTCAAGGCTGCCACAAAGAAGGTTGGCTCCCTTTACTCGACAATCAACTAAATCCCATTCATTCACTGTGGAGGTCCCCAAATGCCGAACAGCTTTCTACTCCAAAAGCTTATTTCCTCGTGCTGCTGGCCTCTTGAACTCCCTCGCTGCCCCCTGTTTCCCCGACAGTACTGACATGCAGAAATTTAAAATTAATGTAAACAGACATCTCGCTGCGCAAGTCCCAGTTTAGGTTGACCCCCCCCCCCCAACATTCTCCCCTTTTCTTTCTTCTCAGTAGCCCCTTACGTTTACAGTTACTGCCTGCCTTGTTTGGGGTGAACTACGTTAAAAAAAAAAAAGAAAAATATATAACATTTAAAATTTCGATCGATCAGAATATATTTTGTTCAGATTTCATAAAATGAAATAAGAGGGAGGGGGGGGGGGAAATCACGTAGAAAAAATATTTTCCCTAATATATTTTAAGAAAAAAACATATTAAAGATAAATTAGTCCAATAATGAATAAGTATCGAAAATTTCGTGAAAATCTGAACATTACTTAATTTTTTACGAGATTAATTAAACACACGAGTGTAAGCGCATAAAAATTGGTCACTACATACGAACGTTGTTTTAAAAGAAAATCTTTGTTCTCGGCCTTTTGGCTGGGATAAAAACAAAAAAAAACAAATCTATAATAGACTAAGTATGACGGCCCCTAGTGTAAATGTGGTATTGTGGTGACTGAGATGATTCTAGTTAAGTGTAGGATAGACATTTTTATCACTTTAGACCAAGGATGACCAACGACAACCATTTTCCCCACACTTTTGATGGCCTTGTGCCTAATTTAAAAAAAATATATATCTTATATTTTCTGCAAATAAATAATTCAAAGTATAGTATCTGTTCCGATGGATACTACACCATATAGACCGGTATCGTCTTGGCCTTCGGGTCTTGATTCTGCCGGTCTGAGATACTAACCTGTGCAGTTCTAGGAGGTCCACCCTCCCAGGCTTTGCCTTCTCACCCTTTGAGAAGGGGTTAGTTTGTTGCTAATCGCCTGAGACGCCCTTACCGGGGAACGCCGACGGGGCTGCCCAGGCATTTTTTGTAGGCCAGAATGCTCATCTTCTCGAGCGCTGGCTTTCCAATCCCATCTTCCGACCTTGTGTCACATCTTTCTGCTGTGGGGGTGGGTGGATATATATATATATATATATATATATATATATAAAGGAACGTTGTTTTAAGGCGTAAATAAAAGTACATACGTTTTTAATTTCTCATTTTCCTTATATTCGTACGCTGATTTTTTGTTTTAATCATCAGCAGTTTATTTCATGTTTCTTTTGAATAGTAAAAAAATTATGATAATATAAACATATAAAAGTTACATCGTGTTACATATAGGAGGGGTTAAATTCTATGGTTAGCTTTGAAGGTCCCTACCGATCACACCATTGATCATAAAATCGATAAAAAAAATTGTACCTGTGCTATTTATAGCACAATAGGAATTATTTTTCCGTTTTAATTACAGAACAGATTTAAAAGATACGAATGAAATCTGAAGAAATATAAAAATAAAATAAAACGAAACAGACGTTTTAAATTTCAAGTCACATCAACATGTTGTATAAATCTAATATAAGGGACGTAACTTTAGGCGTAAATTAATGTATGAGTATATTTTAAATAGAGTTATCTCCCATTAATATGGGAGATAACTCCATCTAAAATTTACTCATTTTCATTCAAGGCATCAAAATATGAACTTTCCAGTGAGCACATTTTTCACGTGAATGTTTTAGAAACGTATTGATCAATCACGGGGAGAATTATTATTTTTTTTAGAAAATTCAACATTTCATGTGCATTTTTATGCAAGCACGTATCATTTTCAGGTAGTGATTTATAGCAACCATTGTTAAAATGCGACTCACTATGAATTTAAGAAATCTTTGAATACACTTATATTTTATTTATCTCCTCCCTAAGAGGTTAGACACAAGGTCAGGTGTGATTTTTGATGAAAGTTTTTCTGTGGGACGAAATGAAATTGTTAAGGCTTTTCGAGTACAAGGTGTCTATTTCCGATGAGCGACGCTAGTAATTCGTAACTTAAATTCTTGCAACTTATATATATATTAGTAGTATGTTTTTAAAAGGCTGTGGGCAATGCAAATTCCGGGTAAGATGTAAGCTGGAAGGAACAAAAATAATAAATCGAATACGAAATGTGACTTACTATTTATTTTTTCTTAAAATCTTACATAACAGCAAGTGTGGTGTTAGCTGTTTGTGTGATGTCCGGATGATTATAAAAATCATTTATTTAATATTTCGGGAAAAGAAACTTCCCTTTGTCAAAAATAATAAATACCAGAGGAAAACTCCGTCTGTGCAGAAAATCTGCCAAAATATTAAATAAATGATTTTTATAATCATCCGGACATCATACAAACAGCTAACACCACACTTGCTGTTGTGTAAGATTTTAAGAAAAAATAAATTATAAGTCACATTTTGTATTCGATTTATTATTTTTGTTCCTTCCAGCTTACATCTTACCCGGAATTTGCATTGCCCACATCCTTTTAAAAACATACTACTACTATTCCCAGCAATGCTTCAAGCAAACTACAATTCTCTCTCTCTCATATATATAAGTTGTACCTACTCTGATTGCAGAGTCAGAGGTATTAGAAGGAGTCGGAGTCGAACACGTAAGAATGCTTGGAGTCGGAGTCGAACACGTAAGAATGCTTGGAGTCGGAGTCTATTCTTTTTTAATCTTCAAAGAATCGACAGAGTCTGAATATTTAAAGATTTTTAAATGAGGAGTCTGAGTCGGGATTGATGGTATCCTAGAAGGCGAAGCTTATAACTTCCGACCTTGCAACCCTGGTATCTAACCGGACATTGCCGAAGATTCTTTACTTTCAGTTTTAGTTCGCCGTTTTCTTTGTAAATCAAATAGCGAACAGGCTGGTACGGAGAGGGATAAAGAAAGCCCATTTCTAATACATAAAACAACTTTATTGAGCTTTCCTCGTTAGTACGTAAACAAAAAAAGAAAGAGGTTAGCATCTCAATTAGTATGGATGAAGACAAAAGTAAAGGAAGTCGATTACTTTAATTCCATATTAGTAGGGAAGTGAGAATAGTTCATCACATAGAATGTTTGTACACCAGCTACAGTGTCAGGACACGTCCATGTGTGTATGTAAGTATGTGTGTGTCTGTACATCGGTGTGGAAATCAGTTCATATGTAAGCAGTTATGTGTTTGTGTGTTATGTAAGTCCACGTATATGCGGCAGTAGCCAGTTTAACTTCTTGTCTTCTTGTTAAAGTCGAACCCAGGGCCAAAGTCCCAGGAAGATGTCTGTTGCGTCCCCAGAGAGGGGTGACATGTGTTTGGCAGTGCCAAAGAAAGGAAGAGAGAGAGAGAGGAAAAGAGAGAGAAAGAGAGCACGGATGACGCTCAAGTGTTTATATAGTTATGCTAGCCATCCGATATTCGCCTAAGAGAAGGCCACTGATTGGTCAAGCCAAGGAGGAAGTAGATTGCTTGAACCAATCAGCGGGCAGCCAAAAAGTCATCGATATTTAAGCAATATGACGGCTGTGTGCCGGCCCGTAGTAAACTGTTACAGGGATGCCGATTATGTGACGGATGCAGGCAGGGGAAACTATTTATGTAGTGTCAGCCTTGTGTGCGAGCGGAAGTCAGAAGATTGAATATTAATGAAGCTCAAAGTAGGATTTTAAAAATCGTTTTAGTTTATGCTCTTGCATTTTTTAAATATTCGAGTAATAGTAAAGAAAAAAATAATTCAATGTGTAATTATTGAAGTTACGTACAGGCGAGACACACACACACACACACGAAGATTTTATCGTACAATCAAATGGAGACAATTAAAATTTAAAATTTATGGATTTGAAAGAAAGCAAGCAACATTTTTAGAATGGTTGCTGATGCGGAAGGTACAAGGTCCGACTTTAACGCCTAAAATTTCAAAATAAAAGATTAAAAACCCGACTCCAACTCCTAAAGTCCCAAACTCTATCAGACTGATGTAGCAATCTTTATTTTTACCTTTCAAAATTTGGAGTAATTGAAAACCAGATGGAAAAATTGAACATTTCATAAATTTAATTAGAAGATAAAAAAACAAACAAATAAAAAAAAACAAATGCGGCAATGTGCTATTAATTAAAACAAGACATTTAGATTTTTTGTAGAACTTCATTAAAACAAACCTTCTGCAACTAACGAATTCAAGAGTTAAAATAAATATATAGAATAAATAACTTTACCAATTGAGATCTCAAAAGAAATGGATATCAAGCTGAAAGAACTATATTAACAAGATATATTTTCCTTACATAACAGCGGGGGGTCACATGGAAAACGTGCCTCAAGTGCTATTCATTCTAATTCAATCTCCTAATGAAAATATCTATAAAATCATGCAAACTATACAAGTTAACTTAATATAATTACTATAAAAGCTATGAAAACTTGCTTAAAAGAACATTATACAGTCCTCTTAAACGAATCTAGTATCGTACAATAAGCAAATACATGAAAGAAATCTTGATCTGATTGGGCAAAAAACTGACTTGATATTTTAATTCAGCGGTTTGAAGTTACCCAGAATCACCTACTTTTTTCCAGACAGTAGATAACATTTTTGTTGTTGACCAGTGTTATTGAAGATAATGCTATGCGTTAGCAATTAGCACGCTCTAGGATTACTCTTATGCAAACCACAACCAAAACGCATATTTCCTTTTGTGTGACTGATTATATACCCCAACCAGAAATTGCACGTATGATTTCAAATGGTTTATCGATGCTTGTGGACTGTAGGTTAAAAAAATATAAAAATATCTTTAATTTTAGGAGAGTCTAATAAGGGGGAGAGAACTCTACTTTCAAGTTTCAACCACGATGTATCTTAAAATGGATTTTACTATTGTCATTATTCTAAAATAAAGTTTTTTAAAATGCATACGTAAAAGGATAATTTAGGAATAAAACAATCACAACCGATTTGGCACTAATGAAAAATAAAATGATTTATTAAAATAAATTATCACAGAAGTAGAAGAAAAAATAGAAAAATACGTAAATGGAAGTGGAAAAAAAACATAAAACAGGGGAAATAAAGTTTTTGAAATAACTGACAGTTTTACACTGGGTAAAATTCGGCAATTTGTTTTAAAACAGTTCCTTTTACGTATACATTTTTTAAAACTTTATTTTAGAATAATTTCAATAGTAAAATCCATTTTCAGATAAATCGTGGTTGAAACTTGAAACTAGAGTTCTCTCCCCCTTATTTGATTCTCCTTAAATTAAAGATAAAAATTCTTTTTTTCGGACCTACACTCCACAAGCACCGGTTTATCCACTATTCCCTGTGTTCTTGGGGGATTGAAGGACAAATAATCACAACTTGACTCCACGAGTAACTCTATCGCCAGTATTTGGAGAAACGCCTTAAGCCTGCTCTCGGCCTGCCAAGTCAGCAGGACATCCGATAAAATTTTCTGATATTTGCATATTGGTTTTGAAAAATGGACATTTTATTAATTAACTATTATTTGTTAGTTATTGAATAAATTTCTATTAATAAAAAAAATGTTAAAGAAGCCTTTTAATCAGTGTATCACCTTAGATGATTGGTTTGTTTTACGGCATATCAACCCTCTGAGTTATTTAATGCCGAATAAAGTTGTCAAATAATTCTATAGGTAAGAGAATGATTTATATTCCTAGAATACATTACTCTTTGAAGACATTACTCTCTGAAGACATTACTCTCTGAAGACATTACTCTCTGAAGACATTACTCTCTGAGAATACCCACACCCAAGCTGGGAAAGACCAACAATACTACAAGCAAGCAACAGACTTATACCACTAGGTTTGTGTTGTTTGAAATATAGTTGTCAAATTCCATAAGTAAGGTAATAATTTGTATTCCTAGAATACATTGCTCGCAATATACATTGCTTGCAGAAAGAAATTTCACAGTGAATGCAGAAACATTTTGAAGGGAAGCTTAATGAGAAGATGCAGCATTATTCTCAGAAAACACCATTCCAAGAAAAACGTCACTTCTTTGGCATTGCTAATTTTCTTTGTTCTCAACGTGATTAACCCTTATCCACAGCCTTGTAGTATCTATTTGTGGAGAAAAATAAAATAAAAAGGAGAAATAAGGTTTTGATTTTTTTTTGAAGGATCAGATTGAATAATATGGTTAGAGATGAATTTATATTGCATGACGTGACCAGCCGATTGATCGGATTGGGCCTCTCCGACCTCCCATCTAGCCATAGTAAGAATCCGAAGTGACCAAACCACGGACCGCTCAGTCAATCAGGATCCCGTCCTAAGACATTACGGGGCACCACCCACGGCCAACGTTTTCGGGGGGGGGGGGGGGGGGAGGAGGGGGTGTTACCCCTCTGCATGGCGTTGCAGTCGACAGACAAGTATCACCCTAGAAGAAGACTATGTTGATGAATAAAATCAAATAATCACAATCAAAATAAAATAAGATAAGTGTTTACATTAAATAAAAGTTCTTCAACAATTCTAAATAAAAAAAATACAATAAAAAAAAATCAACGTTTTCTTTAATAATACTACGCTATGGCAATTTCATGTGTGTACGTACGTTATCACCCTTCACACTTTAGCCTTTTATAAAAAGGATGAGATCGCCCGATCACCGAAGATGTCAAGCAAAAAAGTCGCTTGAAAAACTTTCATCTGATATCGCTGTTGTGAAACTAACTAAAATACATTTTCTTGGTCTTCGAGCTAAGATCAAAATGTAGTATCTGTTCTGGCCAAAGATGATATAATATAGGTACGTGCAAAAATGGCCACCGCTTGTCCTGACTCGTTCTTAAAAGTGTCTTTTCTTAATTTTTAAAAGTAGTTTTCGTTTAACTTTTGATTGTGTTCGAAAGATAGAAGCATTAAGTTAATATCTAAAAGGAAACAAATGTATATTTACGTGTGAAAAAAAAATTAGAATGCAAAATGTTATCAAAACAGAAAAATCCGTTAAAACTTAAGATCCAATAAAACATGTTTAAAAATCGCTGAAAAAATAAATATCAGTTTTCTGGAACTGTTTCAAAGATAATTATTAAATTAAAGTCTTAAGAGAGTGAATTACAAAATAATTTACCTCTTTTTTTTACTAAAAATAGTTTAATTATCAAAAAAAAAAGTGAAAGTTAGCTAAAACATGTCCGAAGCCAGTGTTGTAAATGTAAACAGACCCAACGGCTACAAAATCTCAAAGTATGGAAGGCTCAAACTGCCTTAATAGTTTTTATTTTTTACGTTTCGAACTGCGTCAATGTTATTAATTTTACATGATGATTGATTAAAATCTTGAACAATTACATTACTCGATTTATTCTTTAAGAATTAATGTAATTTTAAATTAAAATTCTTAAAGAACAAATAACTAATTTATTGTTACGACACATGTAAGAATTTCCTACATGTGTCGTAACGATAAATTACATTAATTCTTTTAAAATAAAGCTAAGAGTATTTTTTAATTTTAAGTGTGAAAAAGTAAATTAAAGTCAATGACTACACTGACAATATTCATTGAAAAAAAGTTAAAACATTAAAAATTATTTATTAATAAATAAATAGAATTCAAGTTTGAAAAAAAATGTCACATTTGAATCGTATTTATTTATTAATAAATAATTGTTTTAAACTTTTTAAATAATATTTATTAATGAAAAAATGACAAAACAAAGACAAACTTACGTTTTATCTTTCCAAATAATTGACAAAATTGTGAAATCAACGTAACTGTTGAATCTTTAAAAAATAAAATTTTGAGGACAGTATGGGGGGAGTGGTTGGTGAGCTAATCCCGCCTGTTTATTACACAACTGGCCTACCATACGTCCCCAAGTCAATCGTTAGTAGAAATTATCCAATTTTTAAAATTCTTTTTTTAGTAAAGTTCCTGGGTCTCAAATTTTTCAATTTTTGGTTTATTTTCAAGATTATGAAAAAGAGTTCTTCCGCTGATGATGCCACGTTCATGTATGAAAGAGAAATATAATTATGTCGCATTTTTTATTTTCCCCAAAACTCTAATCATTAAAATCACATGAAATATTTTTTGCAATTATATTTTTTTGGTGAAAATATTGATTAAACAATGCTTTATTCAATAATAATATCGCTAATTCAAAAAATTAATTTTTCTTCGAGTTATAGTGATTTTATTAACACGGTATTTACTGGCCTTTTTCGTAATATATACGAAATATTTTGAAAAAAAATTAATTGTTAACATCTACGATGCTTTTACATAACATTTAAAAAATCATGCATTTTTTTTATTAATATATAAAAATATAACTTTAGTAAAAGTGTATTTTCTTTTTAAAAAATAATACATTTTCACTAAGATTTATAAAGAAAATAATGATTTCATTATATTCCGTGATTGTTGATTAATAAATATTGAAAGTTTCATTAAAATTGGTTGATTTCCTGAATTTTAGTGTATTTTTAAGTGAAGGGGGGGGGGGGGTAAAAATGTTTTCATTTTGGGAATCGGCCATTGATTTTGCACGTACCTAGTGTAGCAGTCACCTCCTCCTTTCAAAACATAACTACACCGGTTTGCCGGTAGGTGTCGCTTTTTCACCGACAGGTGGCGCTGTAAAGCGACACCAGAGTTATCTGCCCTTCGGACTATAAAAACCGGTGCAAACGGAAATTCTTTCTCTTCTTCACCGACCAGCCTCGGCAGAACAACGCTGGCACCAGCGCTCCGTTTCACTCGCTTTTTGGCCTCGACAGAACGACGCTGACACTAGCGTTCCGTTTCACTTTTCTCTTCTGATCGATTGGCCTCGGCAGGACGACGCTAATACACTAGCGTTTCGTCTCACGCTTTTCTCTTCAACTAGTCTCGGCAAAACAACAACCAACACACTTTTCTTCCGTCAACACGTGGTCAAACAACGGTAAGAGTTCTCAACTCATTTTCTTTGTGTACGGCTTTCAAAGACTTTCCTCTCGCCGGATTCATTTCCTCTTATACCTTTTTCAAGAACTGTTTTTCCATCGACACACATGCATACATCACACACTTCACCATTCCACGTACACACACGTTCAATAAACGTTATTTGAACTACCTCATTTTGTTTATTACTTATTACTCTGTCTTTGCATGCAACATTGCTTGATTCAACTTTGCACGTTTATAGTCCGGGAACATCACCCTCGATCTTAACAATTGGTGACCAGAACGTGCAAGCTTTGTTGTATGGGGCAGAGTAATTAATTTCGTACAAGAACAAAAAAAAAAAAATATATATATCATTTCTCGTTTTTTCTTTCGTGGTGAAACAAATTACGCACCCATCTTTTTCCTTTTTTTTTCTACCCACGTGGTAGAAATATACAAACAAACAAAAGAAAAGAAGCCGCCATTTATTTTCTGGCCACGTGGAAATACCCAAACAAAGAAAAACAAAAACATTTCTCGGCTCTCTCCGAATATAAAACAAATTACAATTTCATTTTTTCTTCTTCTCTTTCTCTACCCACGTGTCGGAAAATTATATACAAAGAAAAAGACAAACTTTTGCCAATCCCTTTTTTCTTTTTCGACGAACAAAAGGACCTTACAAGACGCCACTTCCTTTGTTTTGAACACGTGGAGATAAAAAGAAAACAAAAGAAGACAAACGCTCACATGCCGCCATCCTTTTCACAACCACGTGTTGATAAAAAAATTCAAGGAAATGACGCCATTTTTTTTCTGACACGTGGAAATGAAAATTCAAACAACAAAAAAAAGAAAATACGAACTTATTTTCTCTGTTTCAACAACAAGCAAAAAAGGAAGCCGCCATCTTTTTCTCTAACCACATGGAAATGAAAATTCAAACAAAAAAGAAAATACGAATTTATTTTCTCTGTTTCAACAACAAGCAAAAAAGGGAAGACGCCATTTTTTTCTCTAACCACGTGGAAATTAAAATTCAAACAACAAGTAAAAGAAAATACGAATTTATTTTTTTCTTTCTTTTCGACAACAAAGAAAAGAGAAGCCGCCATTCTTTCTCTACGTGGAAACTAACATTCAAACAAACTAAAACGAAAACAAAAAACGTCATTCCGTGTGTGAAACAAATTACGGCTCCATTTTTTTTTCTTTTTCCCTTCTACCCACGTGTTGGAAATATATATATAAAAGAAAAGAAAACTACAAAACAGACAACACACGATGCCAAACACGAACAGCATCACCAAGCCCCAAGACTTAATACTGGTTGTAAAAAGTCAGGCACAGCAAGCACCAACATCACCCTTCAAGGCCTACCAACCCTCTTCAACAACTGGACGTTCGATGATCTACAGGAGGACACATCAACTCGAACGACGCGCACCAACACCAGTACAGACCCACTTGTACCTGGACCTGCTAACTCACTTGCAGACATTTGTGCATCTGATTTTGACCATAGTGTACCACCAATCTCAACAACTAGATGTTTGTTCATCAGTTCCACAACACGGACTAATTAACATGAACAACATCAACACCGCACAGACCCACTTGTGCTCATTCATCAACAACTGCACAGACTCACTTGTGCTCATTCATCAACAACTGCACAGACTCACTTGTGCTCATTCATCAACAACTGCACAGACTCACTTGTGCTCATTCATCAACAACTGCACAGACTCACTTGTGCTCATTCATCAACAACTGCACAGACTCACTTGTGCTCATTCATCAACAACTGCACAGACTCACTTGTGCTCACTCATCAACAACTGCACAGACTCACTGTGCTCATTCATCAACAACTGCACAGACTCACTTGTGCTCATTCATCAACAAATGCACAGACCCACTTGTGCTCACTCATCAACAACCGTGCAGACCCAAGCACCAAACATTCCCGGACAACACTGACAATTCAACGTTCGTTCATCAGCTCCGCATCACGCAGACTAATCAACATGAACAACGCCACCAACAAGTGCAAATTCGTTTGCACTCAACATTTTTCGACCGCAAACTCACTTGCGCTCAAACTTGATGCAGACCCAAACAACATGCAGATCCACATGCGTTACAAACACTCAATTCCGCAGCCACACTTGCGATCAATCATTCAATACAGATAGAAACACAGAAATAAGTAGCGTGCACACTACTTTTTTCTAATCTTCAACAGCAAAACAGACATACCCACAAAAAATGCTTCTCATCTACAACTGTACATATTGAATAATATTTTCAATATTTTTCAATCTGGGGGGGGGGGGGAAGTCCTTGTAGCAGTCACCTCATCCTTTCAAAACATAACTACACCGGTTTGCCGGTAGGTGTCGCTTTTTCACCGACAGGTGGCGCTGTAAAGCGATACCAGAGTTATCTGCCCTTCGGACTATAAAAACCGGTGCAAACGGAAATTCTTTCTCTTCTTCACCGACCAGCCTCGGCAGAACAACGCTGGCACCAGCGCTCCGTTTCACTCGCTTTTTGGCCTCGACAGAACGACGCTGACACTAGCGTTCCGTTTCACTTTTCTCTTCTGATCGATTGGCCTCGGCAGGACGACGCTAATACACTAGCATTTTGTCTCACGCTTTTCTCTTCAACTAGTCTCGGCAAAACAACAACCAACACACTTTTCTTCCGTCAACACGTGGTCAAACAACGGTAAGAGTTCTCAACTCATTTTCTTTGTGTACGGCTTTCAAAGACTTTCCTCTCGCCGGATTCATTTCCTCTTATACCTTTTTCAAGAACTGTTTTTCCATCGACACACATGCATACATCACACACTTCACCATTCCACGTACACACACGTTCAATAAACGTTATTTGAACTACTTCATTTTTGTTTATTAATTATTACTCTGTCTTTGCATGCAACATTGCTTGATTTACTGAACACGTTTATAATCGGGGGAACACGACCCTCGATCCTAACACTAGTATAATAATATGGTAGCGTCATACGTCCATAGAATGGAAGTATGTCACAGGCTCTTTAAAAGGTTTTGGAGATAGACTTCGATAAACAGATATATTCTGAAACTTCATTAACCAGATCACTTAGATAAGTATGTTTCAGTTTGAAGGTAAAGGTGGTACAATAATGTCGTGTGGTCTACGTTCGCGCCGGATGTCTATACAATCGAAATATTTGTAACCACGGCAGCAAAATACAACCGTGGAATTTCCACGGGTCCCGCTAGTATTTAAATTTTTATTTTATTTGTTAACATTTATTTTAATTAGAATAATTAAGACAATACAACCGACATACTTCTTTTCATAACACTAAGTCGTACTGTATTTGTGATATTATTATTGGGGTACTAAAATTAAGTTGACACCGAAGTTCAGCCTGTTCAGTGCCAGATGCATTGCCACCATCTGCCGTTTGTGTGAGGAGGGCTACACCTCCATGCAAAAACTTGCGTCGTAAAAATCGGGTTGCGGCTGACAACCGCAAAATGGAGGTTATTCGGCGCTTTTGCAGAAAGCGTAACCAATGCAAAGGAAATAATTTTGTTTAACGAAGAGATTCATTTTTTTCTTTTTATAAAAAAGAGAATCTGAGATTCTGAAAACAGTTTATTTAAAAGTTTATTACATTTGTAATTTTAATTACAAAAAAAAAAAAAAAAAAAAAAACTGTCTTTTTATGGTTTTTTTTATTTGTGCACAACTTTTTAATGTTTTCTTGTAATTAAATTAGAAACACTTAAAAAAAATATTTAAAAAAAATCTAAATTAGGTAAACATTTTCTCCATTACCTATAGTTAAACAAAAAATTGTTATTTCAATAATATTATGGATAATTAAATTAGGAATACTTTTTTCAAATTGTATTCCCTAGAATAATTCTCGATATCAGGGATCAATACCTGATTATTCGTTAATTAACAAGTTTTTTTGTAGTTGATAATTAACATTGTTTCATTGTTCATGTTTTGTTCGTTATTTAACATTCCTTAACATTTTTTTATTAATGTTATAAACTTTGTTACACGTAAAAAAAAAAAAAAGTCGTCGCAGTTTTCTTTAATAAAAATTACAACTCCCTTGCAACTATCGCCGCATTTTTACTGTTAAAAACAGTTTTTAACGAACTGAAAAACGTCCTATAAGTTGTGTTTTCAGCGTCTCACATTCTCTTAAAAAAATGACGAATCTCTTAGTCAAACTTAGTTATTTCCCTTGCGTTGATTACGATTTCTGCAAAACTGCCGGTTTCTCTCGATGTATTGTTTGTCGTTCTGAATGTAAAGAAACACGAGGTTGCAGTACACAATGCATATACATAAAAAAATTTAGTGTAGAAAGTTGAAAGGTCTAAAGACGCTAATGATATTCTAGGAAAATTCCAGTGAATTAAAAATACGTTTTAACTGTAGTATTTTGATGTACTTATGTTACTAATTTTAAAAAAAATTGCAAATATAAATTTGGATATGTCTAAATATTAAAAGTGTTGCGGGAACAACATACAGAAAACTTAGACTAAAATTTTTTCAGGAAAAAACGAATTTTATTTAAATTGAATTAAAAATAAAAGTTATGAATAAAATCGGATAATTTTTTTAATGCGAAAAACAATCACAATCTGATGATTAATTCAAGGGAGGTTACTCTTACCTAACTAAAATTTACTTCATAACAAAACTGAGTCAGAGTAATCTCCCTTGAATCATAGTTACTAAGCCATATTCACAATGTCGGCAGGTCTACACGGCACTATATGAATTTTTAATTTTTTAAATGTAACATTAAACTATATTTGAACTTGTTCATAATTCAGCAAATAAATATTTAATTGCATGAGTAATAAAACAAGAGAAAAAAAGATTTAAGTATGAATAAAAAATAATAAAAAAAAAAAATCAGAGCCAAATTGTTAATATTTTTTAATGTTCAGCGATCGAAAATGATGATTACCAGGGAAGTTTGTATTTTCTCTTTTTGAGAGGTGTGGAGGTAGTGTAGTATCTGTTCTGTTTTCATGATACCATCATCCCAGGCTTTACCTACTCCTTTTTTGAGAAGTGTGGAGGTAGTGTAGTATCTGTTCTGTTGTCAGGATACCATCCTCCCAGGCATTACCTACTCCTTTTTTGAGAGGTGTGGAGGTAGTGTAGTATTTGTTCTGTTGTTTCACATTATCATTCTTTATTTTCATTACATTGTTAAGACAAGGTGTTTTGTTGTAAATTAAAGCTAAGCAATACATATCCCAGCCATTATTAAATGAGTAACCATTTTGGAACAAAACTGGTTCTTTGATATAACGTAGGCGCCTTCAATAGCATATTTAAACATGAGTTATTTGATATGACCGAGGCGCCTCCTCATTTTTTTCCTTAACTATGTATGGGGGAGGGTAAAAAATTTTTTTTTTCTTTTTAAAACTGAAAATATTAATATGTATGGGGGAGGGTAAATTTTTTTTTCTTTCTGTTTTTAACTGTAAATATCACTATATATGGGGGAGGGTAAAAAAAATTGGGGGGGGGGGGAGTCGAAATTTTGTTTTCTTTATTTTTAACTAAAAATATTCTTGGTCGGAAACCAATGTCTAACCACCCAAGAAATATGACTGGAGCTCCATCGGTTTACGGGTGAGTGTTCATTTCTGACGCATATTTTTGCTAGTTTTTATAATAAAATTTAACGCCTGTTCATTAAAATGAACTATAACTTCAGGTGTTGAGATGTAATTTAATTATTTTAATTCATCAAATTTAAAAAATACCCATTACAGACATAAATATATATATATATATAATGCATATAAAAATTGAAACAGCCTACCTAAATTAATTCGTATTTTTGTGCTAAGCGCACATTTATGTTGCTGCTGAAACACTAAATGAAAAATTGTCCGAAATAAGTTATTAAATATAGATATATAGGCCAGGGAAATTAATGACGATCTTCTTTCTCAGGTTATAACTACTAGGGTGGGAGATGAAGACTTTAGCGTCATTTATCATCAACGACTAGCGAAAAATAAGTCTCTCATCCCCTATACACTTACATATTGGAGAATTATAGGCGTCAATCGCATACATGCATAAAAAGGATCTATGTACACACATACGAATCGTAATACATCCGAAAATTCGCACAAATATTTCTTACACAACACATCAGACAACGTATACTTAAACACATACATCTTGATAAAACAACCAGCAAGCACAGCTAAGATTAACATACACACTTCCATCAGCTAGACATGAAGAAAAATATCGCTCGCATACATATACATATAACCGTATATTAAATATTTACATACACAGAATACAGGGAAAACAATTCACAATAACACACATACTTACTCACTTCACTGACAATTATACTTCTGAATTAGTACATTAAATTCTACATACATTAATCTGGATAATATAATTACAAGCAATTTAAAAAAAAAACAGACGAAATCTATCTTATCTCAAATTGTACGGTTTTCTAAATCATCTATTTACTTGATGGCCGTTCATCTAAGCAACATGACATAAATGCTGGTGTACCCCAGGGATCCATTCTTGAACCTTTATTTTTCTTGATTTTCATAAATAACCTCCTTGATGACATCAGGTCTGAGATAGGTATATTTGCTGACGACACCACACTACTCTTTTCATGTGGTCAAAAATGATGCGATCATATCCGCTGGTAATGGCTGAATCTTTAGAAAATGACCTCTAGGCTGTAGTGGATTGAGTCATAAGTGGTTAGTAACTTTTAATGCCGCAAAGACAAAGCTACTTTCCTTCAGTAACTACAAGAAACCTTTTCAACCACCGATTACTATGGCAAATAACACCCTACATGAGAGTTCAACATTCAAACTCCTCGGCCTAACATTCACGTGTAACATGAATTGGAACAAATACATTGAAGACATTGCCAGGACTGCTGCAAAGGTGGGCTCCCTCTACCGTGCTAGTAAACTTCTCACACCTGACATTATCCTGTATCTCTACAAAGCAACCATCCAGTCATGCATGGAGTATTGTTGCCACATTTGGACTGGTGCACCATCCACTCGTCTCTCCCTCTTAGACAAGGTCCCAAAAAGAGTCGCCAACTTAATAGGTCTCTCACTATCAACAAAGCTCCAGCCCCTGTCCCATCGCCGCAATGTTGCATCCTTGTGCTTGTTTTACAAATACTTGAATAGATTCTGCTCCGATGAACTAGCTACTCGGGTACCCCCACAACGTCAATTCACTAGACCAACCCGACAATCTGCCAGATCCCATCCATTCACTGTGGAGGTCCCCAGATGCCGGAGAGCCTTCTACTCCAGCAGCTTCTTTCCCTATGCTGCCAGCCTTTGAAACTCTCTCCCTGCTCCTTATTTCCCCGACTCTACTGAAATGGAGAAATTTAAAACTAATGTAAACAGGCATCTCGCTGCACAGGTCCCAACTTCAACCCTTATTCTCAGTAGGCCCCTACGTCTACAGTGGCGGCCTGTCTTGTTTGGGGTGAACTATGTTAAAAAAATTGTAATTATCTACGGTAGTTAATTGGGGTTTAATAGATTAATTTATACTCAAACTAATTAATTAGAACTTTCAACAAGTATTTCCTAAACCTATTAATTTTATACATATTAAGCTAAACTGTTAAGAGAAAAATAGTTGTCAGAACCCATATTACAAATAATTTTAAAATCATTCATCAATCGTAAAAAAATTCTATAAAAATAAGATACATCAAAGAGCATGTCTACACAGACGTAAGACAAGTAATGCCAATTAACGTCGAAAACAAAGCCACACAATGGGGTAAAACAGTATTGAACTTCTAAAAAGTATTAATTCATCCTTACCAGCGCAGACATAGTTGACATAAAACAAATATTAAATATACTATTCACTTATAACAATTTATTTAGTGTATTTGTCTATTTGTTTAATTATAAAATATAGTCTAGTTCAATTGACTATTCTACAACCACACAACCATTTACTGTGGTTTATATATTTACAGTTTCCGATTAATTAGTTAGCTTGATACCAAATTTAATTAAATTAGTAAGTGATTTAAAATAATATTAGTTGTATACTTAGCAGGGAAGGTTTGAATTGTTATGTTATACCAGATAGTAGGGTTAAGGTTTTCTTATAGAATGTTATGTTAAATTCACTAAGTAGTTACTATATTTATCCAGGCTGAACTGTTTTAAGTGTCTAAAGCTAATACCTATTTCATCTCTTTGATTCAGTAGTTTATTAGGGAACATAATAATAGCTAATTCTTCATAAGGACAAAGAAAACAGAAAGGTGGAATAGTGTATTAGTTAAAGCTTTCCTTAAGACGCTCTATTTTAGTATATGGACCTTATTTTCCTTTAGAGACCATATGTATTCGGATAATGGGGTGTTACATTTATCTTGGTTATTGAAAGATAATTTTTATATATTTAGTGTTTTCCCCTTTAATGATTTTTTTTTTATTAGAAAGCTTTTCTCGAAATATTGGGTTACATCGACCCCAACATCGAGTGATATTGAGAGCAAGTAAGATTTATAATAAAAATAAATAGAAGAAAGTAAACACCCGAAAAACTCATTTCATTTTTGTATCCGTCTTATCTTTCTTTCAATGCGCTTATATCCGATACGACTCTGCATTGGAATCACCTTCTATTAATCTATATAACATTCACTGTGTGTTTCCTTATAGAAAGAAAGTAAATAAACTTTAAGTTTCTTATTATGTATAAGACACTAATTCAGAGAATTTTTCAACGTTTCAGCTTCTTGTCATATCTGTAATATAGTGTTATGAGCATAGGGAAAAAGTACATAGTAGTGATCAATCCCGAGCAACGTCGAGTCTTCCTGCTAGTTATCTATATAATTAAAAAAAAAATGTACTAGTAGGCAACACGCTGCTTACTTTGCTCGCATCGCTGATCCATAGAACAGAATGTAGTTCGTTCAAGATATTCTCACAACAGTATTTCAAGACTGTAAAAATATGCACGCATCCCTCGAATGACTGCCATAACTTAAATGCATGTGCCATGGTTTTTCTTCATCATCTCGTCCATGTCGGAATTCTAGTGTAGTAAACAGCCAAGGGTGCGCAAAGCACACTTTACAATTTGCATACATTATAAAAACAACAATCACAAGCATTTCATACAAGCAACTTGTTGAACATGTGTGTGTGTGTGTGTGATCAGAGTCCTATTGTTAGCATCTACATCTGAGCTAAACCTCTCAAGTTCAAGATCTCAGCTAAGACTAACTCCGCTGTTCGACCCTTCTCCCCTGGACTCTGTTGCCGTGTAGTCTAATAAAATAGAAACTACAAACTAATTCTTTGTATTGTTTATTGCATTACTTTTGTACTCATTTAAACATTGACCAAGTTTATTTTCTTCGCTTCGAAAAGATTAAAAATATTTGTAGAAAATTTTATTATTTGGATTATACGGACTACTGTTCTCATCTTAGATGTTATTCTCAACGTTTCGCCCGATGTAACCCACAACCTTATTCGCGTGTGTCTCGTCGAACTCGGGAATCTATATGAAAGTTTGAATTGAACTCTTCATTTAATCCAAGGAGGTAGGTTATTCTCGTTCTGTCAGCCATGATCGTATAGAAGTCATAAGTAATTATTATTTTATTCTTAGTATCGCCTGTAATAAGGATTGAACCTTCAACTTCAAAAAGGCTGTAATTTGGAGCTGATTATTACTTCACACTTCGATCTGTTGCACCACGAAATTCTGTATACATTCCAAGGTTCGACAAGACGCACCTGAAGAAGGTCGGATGTTATATCGGTCGACACGTTGTAAGAATAACATCTAAGATGAAAACAGTTGTCCGAATAATTCAAATTACCAATCCTTACCTAAAAGAAATTCTCAAAGATTTGTAGACGTTGTCAAGAAATAGTTTTATTTCATCTTTTTGCTCCGAAAATGACGTAAACAGTCATCGATCAATAGATTATGCCATTTTGGGATTGCGTAGATTTGACGCTTGTCATGTAATGACAAAAATAGACATTTAGACTTTTCCCCTTCCTGTTCCTGTTGCAGCATTCACCCTAGGCGGATTGAACCGACTTCATCCCCCGAAGGAGGAAGTTTCTATGGAATATTAAATTCTACAAGTGGTCCCCAGTCACATGTATATATCTCGGTCAGAGGAGATATTGACGACGTTAGTTTTGGTGAGAGGTGTCGCCCCTCCCAAGCCCAGCGCCTGGTATTCCTGAATCGTCACCCATATTCTATAGATCTGGCTCGACGTTGCTTAACTTCGGTGATCTAACGAGAATGATTATGCTGGCGAACAATAGCTTAAATGTTAGAACAAAATGTCTTTAATATTTTTGCAACGTCCAATTATAATTTGTATTTACTAATTGTTGTGGGGTACAAACCACCCCTATTGAAGAACTAATGGAAGCAACCATCTATAATAAATACCATGGTTGCAAAGACTCAAACAGAGCACACTCCTATCATGTGAGTGTCCACGTGTGGTATCTGTTCCGATGGATACTACACCCTATAGACCGGTGTTGTCTTGGCCTTCGGGGCATGATTCCGCCGGTCTATGGGTCTGTCCTGTGCAGTTCTAGGAGGTCCACCCTCCCAGGCTTTGCCTCTCCTCTTTGGGGAGGAGTAAGTTTATAGCTTGCTGCCTGAGGCGCCCCTACCGGGGAATGCCGACGGGGCTGTCCAGGCAATTTTTAATGGCTAAAGCGCTCACGTTCTCGGGCGCTGGCTTTTCAAATCCCACTTTCCGACCTTGTGTCACATACTCCTAATGTGGGTAGGTGTTAAATATCGAGGACATTCCTATTTTGTGAGTGTCCACGTGTGGTATCTGTTCCGATGGATACTACACCCTATAGACCGGTGTTGTCTTGGCCTTCGGGGCATGATTCCGCCGGTCTATGGGTCTGTCCTGTGCAGTTCTAGGAGGTCCACCCTCCCAGGCTTTGCCTCTCCTCTTTGGGGAGGAGTAAGTTTATAGCTTACTGCCTGAGGCGCCCCTACCGGGGAATGCCGACGGGGCTGTCCAGGCAATTTTTAATGGCTAAAGCGCTCACGTTCTCGGGCGCTGGCTTTTCAAATCCCACTTTCCGACCTTGTGTCACATACTCCTAACGTGGGTAGGTGTTAAATATCGAGGACATTCCTATTCATGTTTTACCGCATGGTAGGAATCCGGTCATCTCCTACCACATTTAGTGGCGTTACTGTATTGCTATGAATAAATACATTGTATATTTTAACCTGTCACAATTTGTAGTTGTTATCTTTGTGACCCCTAGCACGGGTCTACAACACTAATTTACTTCAAAACATTTTTATGGCAAATATCGGATTTTTGAAAGATCTTTAAAGGATAATGACATCGTGCCGAATAGCCTCGCCCAAAATATCACTGTCAGCGCCCCCCTTTTCCAAGACAAAAGGATGGAATCCATTCAAATGATTGCGTATTTGCATAAAAAGATGATGCTTATATAAGAAGGAACCCATATTGGCCCGAATGTTTCCAATTACGATTTACGGGACGGACCGGAAATGGCCGAGTAGTCAATTAGTATAGACATTAAATGAAAGAACTCTTTAATTTTTTCCCTCATTTAAGGTTAGGGTCAATTACCCCCCCTCTATATTAAGAATGGGTTTAATAATTTTCTTCAAATCAGTAAGAAAATCAACTTTCGTTTTTAAGGAAGTTAGAGTTAGTGTTAGGGTTAATAAAGGGGTTAATGAAGGGCATGTATTTACATTTATCATCAAGTAAATTCCAGAAAATCATCAATCATGATTATTAGTTGTATTACGATGAGATATTGATTTTTTATTGTCAAGAATGAAAAAAATTAATTTCTTTAAATTCAAGATGATCTCTTTATGTTATGGGGTTTCTATAGGAAAAGACCCATATCAACCCAAATGTTTCCGATTGTGATTTACAGAACAGACCTAAAATAACCGAACCTGTTTATGATTTTAAAGTCGTCAAAAACATCAAAATAAATGACACTAAAGAATACTACTGCAAAACCGGGATAGGATTAAAAAAAGTGTTACCCCCCCCCAAAAAAAAACACTAAAAAATAAATAAAGTTGAAAAAAAAATATCCTCAAAAAAACAAAATAAAATAAATAAAATTGATTAACCTATTGATTTGAAGAAAATTATTAAATCCATTTTTAACATAGACGGTTTAGGGTTAGGGTTAAAATGATTAAACTCATTCTTAACACGGATGGCTGAGAGTAATTGACCCTAATCATAATATTGATCTTACCTTATTTAAACACATAAACAAACATTGCTCTCTTCTGAGCAAAAAAATAAAGTTTTCGTTAAATAAATTCTTTTACGCAGATGGCTGAAAGTAATTGCCCTTAAACTTAAGTCATGGAAAAAAAATGAAAAGTTTTTTTTTTTAATGGTACTAACTGACTGTTCAGCAACGCCTCGGCCATTTCCGGGTTGTTTCTTAAATAGCAATCAGGAACATTTGGGTCAGTACGAACCCCTTCTGAATTCTCTTCAAATATGTGCCTAAAAATACTAATTCTGTCGACACAATGACTCAAGGCAACTCTATTAAAAATTTAAAAGATAATTTTGCAAGTGGTGATTCACCCAACATATTAACTGGCCGCCCAGTGATTAATTGTTTAAGCTCGTAAAATAAGAACCTGATTCGATCATCTGTGTTTTGTGGTTCACTTACGAAAAAGGTAGAATACGTAGTGAACTTTCTCTTCTCAATACGCTATTGAACGTGACTTTGTGTGTAATTACATATAAAGTTATCTTGTGATATTTTAAAAATTGGACTTAAAAAGAATTCAAGCTTAAGCCCGTTTTTTAATCTGTTATTGTTGTACCATGATACTATAATAACGTACTTCGCTACATTTTATTTAAGAAATGATGTAGTCTCGCCCGAACCATTGATAATATGAAAACATTTTTTAATTATGATCGAAAAATAAAAAAAAAACTAGTAAGAGGGATGAATCGCACTTTTAATTGAAGAATATAAACAGAGTTATCTCCCTTAAAACGAGCATTTTATTTCATTTTTGTATAAGTTTAAGAATGTGCCAACACTAGGTACGTGCAAAAATGACCACCGCTTGTACTGACTCGTTCTTAAACGTGTCTTTTCTTAATTTTTAAAAGTAGTTTTCGTTTAACTTTTGATTGTGTTCGAAAGATAGAAGCATTAAGTTAATATCTAAAAGGAAACAAATGTATATTTACGTGTGAAAAAAAATTAGAATGCAAAATGTTATCAAAACAGAAAAATCCGTTAAAAGTGAAGATCCAATAAAACATGTTTAAAAATCGCTGGAAAAATACATATCAGTTTTCTGGAACTGTTTCAAAGATAATTATTAAATTAAAGTCTTAAGAGAATGAATTACAAAATAATTTACCTTTTTTTTTTACTAGAAATAGTTTAATTATAAAAAAAAAGTGAAAGTTAGCTAACACATGTCCGTAGCCAGAGTTGTAAAAGTAAACGGACCCAACGGCTACAAAATCTTAAAGTATGGAAGGCTCAAACTGCCTTAATAGTTTTTATTTTTTACGTTACGAACTGCGTCAATGTTATTAATTAATTTTACATGATGATTGATTAAAATCTTGAACAATTACATTACTCGATTTATTCTTTAAGAATTAATGTAATTTTAAATTAAAATTCTTAAAGAATAAATAACTAATTTATTGTTACGACACATGTAAGAATTTCCTACATGTGTCGTAACGATAAATTACATTAATTCTTTTAAAATAAAGCTAAGAGTATTTTTTCATTTTAAGTGTGAAAAAGTAAATTAAAGTTAATGACTACACTGACAATATTCATTGAAAAAAAAGTTAAAACATTAAAAATTATTTATTAATAAATAGAATTCAATTTTGAAAAAAAAAGTCACATTTGAATCCTATTTATTTATTAATAAATAATTGTTTTAAACTTTTTAAATAATATTTATTAATGAAAAAATGACAAAACAAAGACAAACTTACGTTTTATCTTTCCAAATAATTGACGAAATTGTTAAATTAACGAAACTGTTGAATCTCTAAAAAATAAAATTTTGAGGACGGTATGGGGGGAGTGGTTGGTGAGCTAATCCCGCCTGTTTATTACACAACTGGCCTACCATACGTCCCCAAGTCAATCGTTAGTAGAAATTATCCAATTTTTAAAATTACATTAAATATTTTTTGCAATTATATTATTTTTTTGGTAAAAATATAGATTAAACAATGCTTTATTCCATAATATCGCTAATTCAAAAAATTAATTTTTCTTCGAGTTATAGTGATTTTATTAACACGATATTTACTGGACTTTTTCGTAATATATACGAAATATTTTGAAAACATTTTTAATTGTTAACATCTACGATGCTTTATTTACATAATCAACATTAAAAAAATCATGCATTTTTTTTATTAATATATAAAAATATAACTTTAGTAAAGGTGTATTTTCTTTTTAAAAATAATACATTTTCACTAAGATTTAAAAAAATAATGGTTTCATTATATTCCGTGATTGTTGATTAATAAATATTGAAAATTTCATTAAAATTGGTTGATTTCCTGAATTTTAGTGTATTTTTAAGTGAAGGGGAGGTCAAAATATTTTTTAATTTTGGGAATCGGCCATTGATTTTGCACGTACCTAGCCAACACACACACATTAAATATAAAATCTCTTCACTGCATCCCGGACAACGTCGAGTAGGTACAAATTGTTTATTATAAACTTGCTGTACATACCCGGCGTCGCTCAGAAATCTATTTTTACTTTCACTTTGGTTTCATGTTTTTAAACTATGCAGTTTTTTTACTAAATTACTTTTTAAAATAGGATTCTGAAAGTACAATTTAATGATTATGATATTGCTTAGTCATTAAATCATTAAATTGCTATGATACGTTATTAAGTGTTTGTTTTAATCTCTGTAAAATGATTGAATAAAAATTGCTTCCAAAACTGTCAATCTTAATTCATGAGTATTTCCTAAGAATGTTAAAGCCTTTTAAATTCATTTCAAATTCATGTGTTTTTTTGTACTTATAACAAACGATTAAAATGGCTGACTTCTTTACAAAGAAATACAAATACATTCTGGTGGTGTTTAATTATTTCAAATTATTTTTAAAAAATAAGATTAAAAATATACGGGTGCTTTTATCGATCCTGAACCAGCTGTCGTGACGTTCGACTCGGAAGCGTTCGGCTGTTCTACGCAAACGGCCGAGAGTTGCCGAGCCGAAGCAGCGAGCAGCCGACATTTTTGATACGGTGCTGCGTCCTATGATAATAATGTTTTGCTTGTTTTTTTTTAGGGTTACGGTTAGGAATTTTTTTAAAGAAACAAACAAAAAAATTAAACATATTTACATGAATTTTTTTAATGAATTTATGTTATAAAATGGATACCGTATTTTTATTAACAAGGAATTTGTTTTTGAAAAAAAAAAAAAAAGTACCAAAATTACTTTTATCACGACATTTTTTAAATGTTATTATTTATTCTTTCTTGCTCGCGATGACACTGCAGTGCAAAGCTGTTCGTAATTCATCTTGGGTTTATTTTCTTAAAAAAAAATTCCTGACAAAAAATCCGTCTTCGAAAGCACTTATTTTCAATTAGTAACAAAGTTATCGGCTGCTCGCTGCTTCGGCTCGTCAACACTCGGTCGTTTGCGTAGGACAGTCGAACGATTCCGAGTCGAACGTCACGACAGCTGGTTCAGGATCGATAAAAGTACCAAGATACGTTTTGTTTTATATTTCATTTTTTTATCTCGATAAATATTCAATCAACAGTCTAAATAATGTGAAAGCTTTTTCCATTTATCCGAACTATATTTATATCAAAACACCCTAATTTATTTAATTGGGTATCTTTTACAATAGCCCTCAAACGAAAACGCTAAAAAAAAAATACAACATATAAAAGTTACCGAAGCCGATAAAACTGAATTTCCAACATACCTGTGACATTTATTAATGATTATAATCCGTTAAAAGTGCTATTTTTTATAAATCGATATTTTTAGCGTACGAAAATTTGAAGGAAAAAATGGTGGCGTCTCGTCCAAAATTTGCAGCCTAGTTTTCGCTGATATTTTTTTTACTGGGAGTCATAATCAAAGCGCAATTTTTCATTTTTCAGCCAAGCAAAAGAACAAAACAAAACTACATCTTAAGCAAAAGGAACAAAATCATTTTCTTTTGATTTACATGTCATTGTGCTTTTATTTACATATTATTTTCATTCGTCACACCGTAATGTTTTTTCCTGTTGTTTCTTTCATGAAAATTCATGTAAATATGTTTACATTTCTTTGTTGTTTCTTTAACTAATTCCTAACCCTAAACCCTAACTCCAGCCTTAACCCTAATCAAAATGAACGTTAAAATGTTCGTTTCATAAAATTAAATAAAAAAAACAAAAAAAACGCCGTTTTGATTATGAGTTCCCGTAAAAAAACACACACACACACACGCCGAACGAGAATCAGAAGTGAGGCTCGCAAAACAAGCTGTCGACGCCATGTTTGTTCAGTAAAAATTCGTGCCGAGAAAATATTTTTTATTTTTTATGTGTAATAAAAATCCATTTATCCTACGTAAACATACAAACAAATGGAATAGCTAACTAGGAAACTCTCCAGTCTTGACGTACGTCGCATTTATTTGTTGCATATCTATTTTTTTGACCACGTTCTACAACTTTTTTGAACCCGACTCGCGAGTTTGAGGGCTATTGTAAAAGATACCCATTTAATTCAACGATACAAAATATTTTCAAATACGTTGTATATACCGATCGGCAAACACAAAACACAGCTATGGATATGCTTCATTTGCATACTTATTTTATAAAAATTCATTTGTAATTTGATTCTCCTATTTACTTATATATATACGCAAAAGTTTTGTTGATATTAATATTATTAGTAGTAGTATAATTAACTAAAGCGATTCAATAAAAAAAATTGAACATTCCAAATGATAACTTTCGGTTAAGTTTATGCACGAGTTCATTTAGACAAACCAAATACTGAATTGAACGCAATGAGAATCGTTTATTTTAAAAACTTAATTTGTTGTTGGTAATGATAACCACTACATTTAACATGAAAAAGAAAAAAAGGAAACCACCTATCGTCTTTCTAAATTACCAAAAACAAACAGAATAGATTCATATTTTTTTTAATATTTAATATTTTTAATTTTTTCTGTTTTTAATAGTAAATACGAAAACACTAACTATTTCAAATCACTCAATTGAGGTATTTGACCAATCGACGTTCCACTTTCTCGTTTATTCATTTCATTATATAACCATGTTTTAATGGAGAATTCATTTACATCTTATGCAAAATCAAATCCTTCAACTTTGAATATCGAAAAACTATAGAAAATAACCCTTTTGTTGTTATTCTCATTAATAAAATGTGATTATATTCATACATATTAAATGTCCTCAACATTGATATATATCAAATAAGGTAAGACAGCATAACGCTGGCCCCGATGGCTGTGCGCATGCGCCAACAAACGGAAGCGCAAAAATTAAAAGTCCATCGATAAGAATAAAAAACACACCTAAATTTAAACTGGATACAAATTGTGGATTTTATTTACTAATGCAGTAAAAACATGTTTGTGTTGTTTTCTAAGCAAATATTCACAAATATATTCCCATTGATGAGGAATTCTATTAGCGTTTCCGTTTGTTGGCGCATGCGCACACCAGGAGGGCAGTGTTATGCAGTCTAACCTCAAATAACACCATGACAATCACCTTTTTGTTGCTTATCTCCATATTACCAAAATGGGAAATGGAAATTGTTTTGTTTTTCTGTAAAGAAGGTTACAGCTTGAGTGACCGCTGCCTGGCGGAGGGTAGTTTTTTTGCTAGTAAATACAAACTATTAATTCAATGTGTAAGTCGCATAGTCACGAGAAAAACAAAACACACACATGAAGTCGTCTTATTTTTATTAATATATTCATTGTTCTCGACTGCAATCAGTTTATCTGGATGCGTTTGATAACAACAATTCAATAGTAAGCCTTTAGCAAAGAAAGAATATATCTAACACAAAAGATAATCTTTCATGGATTAGTGAAGAAAGAGATGGTAGGACAACATACGAGAGTGGACAGGACTGGCGCTGACAAGCAGCTCATGGAGGCAGAAAATCGGGAGGGTTGGAGAAAGCGGGTTGCCAGGTCATATTTGGCGCCACAAGACAGATGATGACGATAAAAATTTAGTTCGTTCTATGATTATAAAGTGACACCTCATCCTTTTGCTAGGGAGAAAAATGGGTGCTTGTGAACTGTAGGTTCGAAAATTTTTTTTTTTTTTTATCTTTAAGTTGAGGAGAGTCAAATAAGGAGGAGAGAGAACTCTAGTTTCAACCACGTTTTATTTGAAAATGGATTTTAACAATCTGAACTTGCAAGGTGCCACAACTAACCACGTAGAACGAATGTGGAATGAGGCGAAGAAAAAAAAAGCAAAGTTAAATGTGGCATCCACACGCAAATGGTGGAATCGTACCTAGCCGAATTTATGTGGAAACAAAAATTCCGAAAGGACATTGCACTGGGAACTGTTTTCCAACAAATTGCCGAATTTTACCCAGTGTAAAACTAACCCTATTTTTCTAAATCATTTTATTTTTCATTTTATAATAATTACAATAGTAAAATCAATTTTCAGATAAATCGTGGTTGAAACTTGAAACTAGAGTTCTCTCCCCCTTATTTGACTCTACACAACTTAAAGATAATTTTTTTTCGGACCCACAGTTCACAAGCACCGAAAAGTGTATATATTCCGATACATTTAATCTGTCCTCGGTCAGTGAAAGCGAAATCCTTCAAGACTGAGATAATTAAAATATTTGTCACATGCAGAGTGCCCCTTTTTTGTGGACTAGATTTCTTCCGTCTTAAAAATCGACCTTGTATCTAATTCTGTCCTCGTGGGGACACAAGTAAATAAAGACACATCACACCTTCCTTGCCACAAAACACCCTCCAATGAAATTGATAAATGTAACCCTACAACTAAAAAAAGTTTTTGTCATGGTGATATGTCTAATTATCCAATCAGCGCCCTATAATTATTTCGCTTTGCACACACTAGTAAAATAAAAAAATGGCTAACGCAGACATATGACATTTAAGAGATAAGTAAAACTAATATCGACATCAATTATTTTAAAGCAAATGCCGTTGGGAAATTAGTCAAAAACTATTTTGCTTTACCTACTCATTTGTGACTTATATGCGTTAAAAATTATTAATATTTAAACAAAGTTTTAAACCAATTCACTGTATCGTAAAACGGGTTGAGATCCGTAATCCGCGTTCAGCCATTTTTAATCTGAGGGGGAGAAGGTTAGTACATAACTGGAGCGTCTGCATTTAATGAGATGTGGCTTTCTCGCTTCCGCTCCGATTATATACTTCCTCTCCTCGGGTTAAAAATGGCTGATGGCAAATTACGGACCTCGACACTATTTACCATACAGTTAATTGGCTTAAAACTGGGTTTAAATATTAATCATTTTTAACGCATAGGGTAAACTGGGGTATTAAGCAGCACCTTTTTCACTGACTCTACGTTTCATCTGAATAAAAGATCGTTTTCAAAGTTCCTTTGGACTATCATGGGCAAAATAGATTTGTGATGTCTTTGTTCAAACAAATACCAGGTAACATGTGCTTATCAGAGAAGATGTATTTATAGAATTGTTTGAAAACTAAAGTTAACTTTCGTGAATATGCCTTCTCCCAATATCAACTTCCGTTTGCACCCTACCGCAAAAAGTTATTTTTTTAGACAAATACATTTACAGAAGAACCAAAAAGAGACAAAGTAAAAAGTTTCTTGTATTAAAAAAAAAAATTTAAAAATTGGACCCCCCTCCCACAAAAAATCCCTAACTTTAATTCCATCAGTAACCCTAAAATTCGGATCCCCTAAAAAACAAGAGACAACAAAAAAAAATCCAGACAGTAAAAAAAACCCACTAAATTTCTTGTATTCAAAAAAATAAAAAATTGCTCTTTCTTTAGTTCTAAGTAGTTTGTCTAAAAAAAAAAAAAAGGGGGGGGGCATAAGTTTAAAATTTTATTTCATTAAAGTCGTCTGGTTCGAAAAAAGGTTTCAGAAGTAATTATCAACGTGGAGAGGGGGCTTCGGTAACATTAGGAACGGCGTATCTTCTTTCGTATTGTTCCATTCGTTTTCGTAGCATTCGTTGTATATAAGTAATGCTTACGTCACGCATGTGAAGTTTTTGTCGTATTTCCCGAAACAGTGCCATTATTATTTTTGCTAAAATACGATGGGTGTGATAGTAAATGTTTACCGAAATGTTTAACTGCCTATTTGCTGAAAAGAAAAACTACCCCAGAATCTGTATTAATATATGTACAGGTGCATTAAAATAACTCGTGCTTAAAAACGAAATAAATGGTACTGATATCGATCCTGACCCAGCTTTCGTGACGTTCGGCTGTCCTACGCAAACGCCCGAGTGTCAGTCGTCGTCCGCTGTGCTCAGAAAACATGGAACAGTGAGCAAGTAAAAATAAATAATAAAATTTAAAAAATATGTCGTGATAAAAGTAATTTTGGTACGTTTTTTTTGTTTCTTCAAAAAAATTCCTTGTAAATAAAAATACAGTATTCATTTTATAACAGTAACCTCGCTATGTTTTTTTCCTGTTGTTTCTTTAAAAAAAAATTCATGAACATATGTTTAATTTTCTTTGTTGTTTCTTTAAAAAAATTCCTTACCCTAAACCCTAACCCTAACCCTAACAAAAAAAAACCAAGCAAAACATTATTATCATAGGACGCAGCACCGTATCAAAAATGTCGTCTGGTATAAATCGGCTCGCCAACTCTTGGGTGTTTGCGTAGAACAGCCGAACGCTTCCGAGTCGAACTGGTTCAGGATCGATATCAGCACCTAAAAAATAAATCAGTAAACTGTTTATCCTTCCGGTCCGGAATGTATAACAATTGCTAAAAGAACAGGAATTGACTTACCCAGTGATTATTAGAGCCGGTTGACCAACAAAAACAGGATGGTAAAATCCACTTCCGTGAAAGAAAGAAAACAACGCGAGATAGACAACGTGTCTTTTAAGTAAACCGAGTCCTCAAATCTTTGATTGTCTTAGAATAAAAGACGACACCTGTTGGCGGTGTGGGAAATCACTTTGTTGTAGTCGTATTCGACCACGTGTGTATAGCATGTAGATGCATATTTATTTAAAAAAAAAAAAAAATTAAATAAATAAATAAATAAATAAATTAATTAAAAAAAAAAAAATATTTCGAATGAATCAATGAGTTAATGTTACCAATTATTTCCTTATGTTGCAGAGCCGATACTGGTGACCAAGACGCCAATACTGGAATGACAAACACTATAGGAAAAAGATGATCTTTTTTGGAAAGTATGTAAAAAAATCCAAAAGTGTATCAGAAACATCCTTAATATACAACGGACACTTTAAGTCTGGCTTTGGGCTAAAATAGAACCACAGGGTAAATGTATTCATTGAAATCATTTCAATGCCTTTAAAAACGGGATATGAGATTATCAGCTATTTTAATTTTTATAAATCCGTACCAAAAGAAGCCTTTCCCGGGATTGAAGATGTTTGCATGAAAGAAAATACCTTCTTTGGCAGCAGTTATGAATGTGAGCAGCTATTAACGAAATGCAATATACAAAATCAAGACTATCTATCCATATACCATAACGTTCAATGAACGTCGTCGGGGAGTCATGTAGATATTTATCTGTCCTAATTTTCCAGTGGGCATGATAGAACCTGGTGGAGCCCATGTCCTCCCCAGGCCACATACAGCATCTGGTATTAGGGGTGGGACGTAATGGGTGAAAATTTCAGATTCATGCGAGTAGTATTTTTTTTGTGTTCATTTATACATAAATAACACTAAACAATCAAACATTTTGAAAATTTGGCAAAATTCAGAAGGTGCAGGCCAAAAATAGCCGTTAGGGCTCCACGGGACTCAAAATCCATTATTTTTCGGTGAAAAAGTGGTTTCATACGACATTGCAGATCCTAAAACATCCTCAAAAGCTATGAATGGATATAGATGGTTAAATCTGATATAGTACTTTAATTTAGGACCATTTTCAGGCTGTGAAAGGGTTTTCATGAATGTAAAATAGCCGAAAACTAGTGGCCTGCACTTTCTGAATTTTGCAAAATTTTTAAAATGTTTGATTGTTTAGTGTTATTTATGTATAAATGAACACAAAAAAATACTACTCGCATGAATCTGAAATTTTCACCCATTACGTCCCACCCCTACTGGTATTTCCAAATGGTTACCCATGCAGTATTGACCAGGCTCAACGTCGCTTAACTTCGGCGATCTAACTGGAACCAGTGTGTCAACGTGACTATGCTGTATGCATAATCAAGACTTGAAATTAACTTGAGTTTAACCTTAACCTTAACCCTAACCCTTACTCTAACCCTAACCTCCAGCGGTTTTCAAAACATTCAGAAACTGGGGAAGAAACACAAAGTCCAAATTTCATGATAGAATGTTAGAATTAAAATGAACAAATTATGTTCTTCAATAAATTTATTTTAGTTCTTACGATTGCTTTTGAATACCCTTTTTATATAAATAATTTCGGTTCTTATGTATCGTAGGGCCGACATTTTTTTGATCTTTAATTCTGAAGAGTCAAATAAGGGGAAGATAACTCATAGGTTTCAACCACGGTTTCATCTTAGAATGGATTTTAACGTTCTGAACTTGCAAGATATTTTATATTTAATCAGAGATAATGCCAAACTAATAGACGTCTTGCAATCGCACAGATTAATTTTCGAACAAATTGCTGAATTTTACGCAGTGTAAACTTTCATTTATTTCAAACAACTTTATTTTCATTGGTTCATGTTTTTCCCCTTCCAATTATGTATTCTTCTATTTTTCTTCTTTTTTTGATAATTAATTTATTTTAATAAATCATTATATTTTTCATTGGTGCCGAATGTGTTGTGATTGTTTTATTCCTAAAGTATCCTTTTACGTATACATTGTTTTAACTTTATTTTACATTAATTACAATAGTAACATCCATTTCAACATAAAACGTGATTGAAAACTGTTATCTCCCCCTTATTTTACTCTTCAAAATAAAAGATGATATTTTTTTCGGCCCTACGATACATAAGCACCATAATTTTATATAGATAATCACGGATTCATAAATGAATAAAAATCAATAGTTGAATATATCTATTGCATATATGAATGTGTGAGTACACATGTATAGTCTATAATTAGGGCTGTGGCCCCTGTCCTGGCCGAGAACACTGCGCATCACTGGCATTGATATATTTTTTTCAAAACTCATTTTTCTTTTCGTTAGTGGCGGCGGGTCTCTTCTACCAAATCCCGTTTAAACAATTCCAACAAACATTTCTATTCTTTAATATTATTAAATACAATTTCACATGTTAAGTGTCTTCTCGATTTAGTTATTTTTTATAAAAGTATCAAGATATGCTACTTGTAAATTCAAGCCACTCAACATGACTCCATTATTTTTCGAAATATTCACGGCGCTGCTTCTATGCACACATGTGGGTTAATTGTTAATAGTATTTTTAGGTATCCATCCTATAAATCGAGTTTGAATATATTTTACCCCATTAATTGAAAAAATATATTCTCAGAACAAGATAATAAGGAATTGTTTAGAATAAAATAGAGTTTTGAGGTTTTAGCTTGGTCAAGCCTCACATTTTATTTATTTATTTTTTAAAATTCGGGTTTTAAAAGAAAAAAATTGGGGTTTGTGTCGATTATTCAACTGAACTAGAATATTATTTATAATTTTACAATTCCCTATTATCTAGTTCTGTTACTGTGTCCATAAATAAATCGAGTTGTTGGTCTTCGTTGATGTCACCAACGATTGACTAGACATTCTCTATAGAAGACCAACAACTCGATTCATTTATGGACACATTATCTTACTGCATTAATGTAAATATTTCGCAATTTAAAGATAAATTATTTTAACGTAATTATTATGATCTAATGTTAACTATTACATAAATTATTTTAACGTAATTTATAATCTAATGTTAACTATTACATACATTATTTTAACGTAACTTATTATAATCTAATGTTAACTATTACATAAATATCGGTGTTTTGTTTATATTTTAATTTAAAAAAATCATTTCTTGTTTTATAGTTTCATAAAAAAAGATCTCAAATTGTTCTCGAATCCCTCTTCTTGACAATACAACAATTACGTTGAAACATTTTATTTCATGTATTCTTTTGGGGTTTTCTTCGATGTACAGTAAAAAATCAAAACTTTGTAACTGCCGTTGGTCGGTTGCGAATAATATTGCCATTTTATTGATCAGAGAATGGTATGTTTTATTGTTGATTTTGATTATTTGTATAATCTGTCATTTTTCATAGCCCCAGCAATTTTCTGCTATTACGTAAAAGTCCCCTTCTATAAGAAACTGGGTTCTTTTTAAAGTTGGAGTTTAAGAGATTGTCAGTCTTTTTTTCTCCTTTCATAATCGTTAGTAAAAAAAAAGAAAAGCGACTTCTTGTTTTACATAGATCCATCCAACCCATCTTCCGATCAATGGACAAGAAACCTTCTTGTCATTTGCGTAAAATCACCATAGCCAATTAGTTAGTAAATAGAGAGGAATTTTAAATGTAACTAGCGAGTCGGCGGCTAGATACCAAGCAGTATAGAGTGATCTACGAACGGCGTTCGGATCGTGCATGTAGCTATTTACACTGCTTGTTATTAAAGTTACTCGAGAGTGCCCGGCCTTTGTGGGAGGGGGCTGATAAACAATAATATTTATAAAAATAAATATTTATTAATTATTTTAATACCTACAGAATCGATTTTTCATGCTAACGCAATCTTCAGTGTAGGAACTAATTATCAACGGTCGGTGGGTGCGAACCCCGATCACAAATCGCCACTGATTCGTAGTCGAAGGTCTTATCCCATCGGCCATAGCCAATTAGTTAGTAAATAGAGAGGAATTTTAAATGTAAATAGCGAGTCGGCGGCTAGATACCAAGCAGTATAGAGTGATCTACGAACGACGTTCGGATCGTGCATGTAGCTATATATATATATATATATATATATATATATATATATATATATATTATAATTTTATTTACACGGACATGTACAAAATCTGCGACACTGGCATGTCGATGTTATCGATCAACAGTTACTATAAACTGAGATCTCATCAGGCAGAGTTAGAATCCGATCTTAACCTCTTATAGTAACTGTTGATCGATAACATCGACATGCCAGTGTCGCAGATTTTGTACATGTATGTGTAAATAACATTATCATATATAAAGCTCTATTTTGATATTGAGCACTTTTTATAAACCCGGTTAAAATTCTCTGGATTACCACCCTGTGGATATTTTTCACCTGGATTATTACCATTATATATATATATATATATATATATATATATATATATATATATATATATATATATATGTGTGTATATGGCGTTCGGATCGTGCATGTAGCTATATATATATATATATATATATATATATAGCTACATGCACGATCCGAACGCCGTTCGTAGATCACTCTCTCTCTCTCTCTCTCTCTCTCTCTATATATATATATATATATATATATATATATATATATATATATATATATATATAAATAGGAAATAATAATAATAATATATAGGAATATGTATGGATACCTGTGTTGTGTGTGGTTGTATGTAGACGTTCTTAGATTGAGTATTTTGAGTGAAATTGTGAATATAATGATGCAGAAAAAAGATAATCTCTAAACTTTTTTATAAAAATCCGTATTTATCTCCCTTGATAAAATGTAAGTTAGAGTTAGACCTCTTTGAATTACTTGTGTTCTTTTGTCGGATTTCAGTCTGTCGGAAATTTTTCGTTTCTCCTGTATTAAGAAAATATTCAGTTTGAGGTAGAATTAATTTAACATCTTGCCGAGGTACTTAACAATAGATCTGTTCTTGTGAGTTTTTGGTTGAAATTGAACTTTTGTGGACATTGTTATAGTTTGTTTTCTGGGTACTTACGAAACTCCTATTGTGATGAGATTCAAATGTTTTGAATAAAAAAGTGCTTTACTATATCGCTACGCTTCAACCTTGTGTCATACATGTAAGTTCATAAACATACCTTGTTAGTCGCTCGTTTCTGCACGTGTCCCTTGTGATTCTGCCAGACTAAGTTCGTTCATACCCCGAAAAAGACAAACGGTTGAAGACAAGAAGAGGTTTTTTTTTTAACATAGTTCACCCCAAACAAGGCAGGCCGCCACTATAGACGTAAGGGGCTACTGAGAAGAAAGAAAAGTGAGAAGGTTGTAGGGGGCAACCCAAATTTGGATCTGCGCAGCGAGATGTCTGCTTACATTAGTTTTAAACTTCTGCATGTCAGCACCGTCGGGGAAACAGGGGGCAGTGAGGGAGTGCCAGAGGCCAGCAGCACGAGAAAAGAAGCTATTTGAGTAGAAATCTCTCCGACATCTGGAGACCACCACAGTGAATGGGTGGGAATTAGTTGATTGTCGAGTTGGTCTAGTGAACTTACGTCGAGGGGGCACCAGGACAGCCAATTCATCGGAGCACAATTTATTGAAGTATTTAGTAAAACAAGCACAAGGATGCTACATTGCGGCGATAGGACAGGGACTGGAGTTTGGTTGACAGTGAGGGACGTATTAGGTTAGCGACTCTTTTTGGGACCGTTTTGTTGTAAATCTCTGACTAGTGGGGAGGGCGAAGAAGTCGGTAATTACCGGTTAATCATATCTTAACGTGTTCGCACCTCTAAGCTTCCGATCGAACTACCTGCTTCTCCCCTCACCCTCTCTTCGAACCATGTGATGTCACATCCGTTTCCAGCACCCACTAGTGGAAGTGATATTCAAGAGCACAAGTTGACCCTCTAAATCCAATTTCTTGTCTATGTGCTAACGTTGCCCTGCGAATTTAAATCATTAGATATGTAGCAGCGGCCGTAGCTTTTACTATTTAACAAGATGACTTAAAAGAAACATTGCCTTGAAACGGCTGCAAACAACTTATATACTTTCATGCATACTTTTTATTTGGGATATGATTTAAAAATTATTTAAATTGTCAAAAATCCACACACACTCACAAATATATATATATTAAAAGAAATTATGTTCAATAACTAAATTTTTCTGCTAGTTCTATACCTTTGTATATTATTTATAAGGAGTATCTTCTTCTTGTTAAAGTTTTCCGTAGTTCCTCCAGTCGGACAATCCGGAGGTCATGTCACTGACTATAGTACAGATCTTGCGTGCTAGGGAGTAGGGTATAGATTTTAGGCAGCCTTTTGGTGATGGCTTCTAAAATGGAGATATTTATTAAAAATAAAGGTCAAAATAACACGTACTTAATAAACACACACGACTTTGACCAGAGAAGCAGAATAAATAAATACATAAAAAATAAAAATAAAAGATATAAAAATTTCAAAACACGTACACACCCCCCGCAAACCCACACATGCGCAGAAAACGCCAAACAATAACACATTTCCTCAAATGAAACAACACTCTTTCAAATCGAAATACATTACTTCAAATGGATTTACATATCTGATGAGAGCGGACCATCGCTTGGAACGCGTTATATAAAATGATAAAATGATAAAATAACAAAATAATAAATAAATGTTGAAAAAAAACCGTTTTACAATTGTTGGTAGCCTTACTTCTTTACATATATCATTTTCTCTCGTTGGAACTGCACCAATACCACACTACCCTCTTTATATATATATATATATATATATATATATATATATATATATATATATATATATGGTTCTTTTTTCTCTTTGATTGAAGCAACCGAAAGGCAATTACCGCGCGTTTGGAAAACAAATTAGATTCTTTTTTATATTTAATTTTGAAACAGTAATTTCAACTTTCACGACTAATAAAATGTACGAATATGACATTATCAGAACATATGCCTGAAAGACGGTGACATTTAAAACTGTCAACCATTTTGTTTTTAATGGCTGCTTAGTTATTCAAAAATATGGATTAAATTTATTGCAAAACGCGAAAAAATATTCGAATTTAGTTTACAAGATACAATACATATGAATGTTCATCGGAAAGCACTTATGTTTTATTTTCTCGCTAATTCGTTTATTTTTCTGATATTTTGAAAATTGGTTCATTAGTTCTTTTGCAAAAGTTCATACGAAGTTATATGAGAATGAACACAGAAAACTGACCGAGTCAAATCTTTGCAAATATTCCCAAATTTCCTCCGTTAGCTTTTGATATAAATCCAGCGAACATTAAGATTAATATTTATTTACATGAAATATGTACTTGTGCTCAAGCTAAAACTATGATTTTCCACCGAGGCGGACTGGAAGATGCCTTTTCCGTATTTGACAAAAAATGGACTATTTCATTAAATATCTATAAGTTTTCCCCCCAAATCTAAGGAAACTTGTAATAAATGGTTCATATCATTGTTCAACTACTAACAATAACAGGACCCCCCCCCCCAAATACTGAATATATGCACACAATTGGATAAATCCTTGCAATTATATAAAATCCCTGTGATTACTCTGTTAATAAACTCTACACGATTTGTGACTTATAATTGTTTATATAAATAAAGTAATTGTGAAACCGGGAAACATCTGGTTTTCCTTCGGGTCTAGAAATGGTGTCGAATAATTGTGTTATGTTCTGGTGTGGCATTCGTCATTAGCGGGTTGAATCGGCTTCCCCCGAAGGAAGATGTTTCTAAGGAATATTAAACTTACAAGTGGTCCCCCAATCGCAAGTATATCTCGTTAAAGGAAGATGATTTTAACGACGTTAGTTTTTGTAGTTATTTGCAGGGAAGTGTCGCCGTCCTTCCACGTACAGTGACTGGTCTTCCCAATTGGTCATCGATCTGGTATTGATTAGGCTCAACATCGTTCAACTTCGGTGATCTAATGAGAAGCGGTGTGTCGACGTAATTATGTCGTATATGATCAACCTAACCCTAACTCTAACCCCAACCCTAATGATGAACACACAACTTTTGTACAGAGTATCCTATTACTCTAAAATAAGGCTATATTGCACATAGCTGAATTGTGTGGCAGAGGGTGGAGCCTAGAGATCAACTTTTGAATCTTTGCAGAAATTTCAACATACGCACTAAGATTAACACAGTACTAACAAAAGTGTGACACATGTTAGTCAACATATCATATACAGACTAAATCTCAAGTACACTAGACAAGTGAAAAAAACAACAATGATTTATATTTAAAATCAACTTGTTAGGATTAGTGTAAGGGTTGGATTTAAATGAAAATATACCAGGTAAAGATTAGCAACTCGGTGATTGCCAGGCTAAGATAAGCGGCCTCAGACGTTTCCAGATCAAGATCGGTGATCCTAGACTTTTTCAAGTTCAGATAAGCAAAGCTTTCCAAAGGTTTGTAAAATAGAGAACAATGATTTAAATGTAATTTTAACCAATCAGAGTTAGTGTTACAGTTAGCCAGGTAGCTAGTATTTGGTGCAGATATACCCCAGTCGCATGTATATCTCGGTAAGAGAAGAGGATTTTAATGACGTTAGTTTTTGCAGGGAAGTGTCTCCGTCCTTCCACGTACAGTATCTGGTGTTCCCAAATTGTAAACCATCTGGTACAAACAAGGCTCAACGTCAGTTAACTTGATCGGTGAGTCAACGGGATTATGTCGTATTTGTGTCAAATAGGCAAACAACACTATAATCCTTTAAACATATATGAAATTACGTTATCGAAAGCCAACATCAATGCGAAATATATTATTATTATTTTTTATTTGAAACTTAAATCTTCGGCTTATAAAATAGCCATCTTCAGAAAATTAAAGACATTTAATTCTTAAAGTTTTTGTCTTCTTTCTGACAAGCGACATGTGTTTATAAAAATAAATAAGTTACTTTTACTGAGAGTTGAAAACACGTCATTGTTGGTGTGTCGTCGATGTCTGTTGCAAGAGTGTGTGCTAGGTAGCGCATAGTTTCGTATGAATGTTTCTTGTTATTAAAAGCATAGTTTCGTATGAATGTTTTTGTTATTAAAAGCATAGTTTCGTATGAATGTTTTTGTTATTAAAAGCATAGTTTCGTATGAATGTTTTTGTTATTAAAAGCATAGTTTCGTATGAATGTTTCTTGTTATTAAAAGCATAGTTTCGTATGAATGTTTCTTGTTATTAAAAGCATAGTTTCGTATGAATGTTTCTTGTTATTAAAAGCACTGAGGAATTTAAATAGCTTGACCGTTATCGAAAGCCAAAATCAATGCAAGATATATACTTTTTTATTTAGCACTTAAATCTTCGGCTTATAAAATAGCCATCTTCAGACGATTATAGGCATTTAATTTATTTCTACGTTTTCTTATTTTTAACAAGCGACATGTTTTCATAAAAATAAATTAGTTATGAATGTCTTTTGTGATTGAAAGCATTGAGGATCAAAAGACTCATATTTTTTCAAACTATACTCTGCCTTGCACACACTCTTCGAACAGACATTACATCGACGTCATAACAACAGAGACGTGTTTTAAATTTTCAGCAAGGGTAACTGTTGTGGACCCGTTTAGGGGTACCAACAATGAAATAAAAGAACAACAGGTTTAGAGATAATAATAATGAATTGTATTGAACAGAGAAATTATACACCTACTCTCCATCCTCGTAACTCTTCTTTGGTGCCGTAATGTTGATCGGTTTCACCTGTTTTGGTAAAAGTTTGTCGAATACCGACGTTATTTTTCTTCCAAATATTACAGTGACAAGTCTGTTCGCAAAATACGTTTGACTATATCAGACACGAAAAAAGTTTTTTGTAGTATGGGTTTTTTTGGGTTTTTTTTTCAAACCTTTCAGTTTTATAAGCACATGGTATTCCAATTTCATTTGTTGCACGAGGTAAAATCCCGTATTGAAATACGAAAAACACAAATAGTAAAATCTGTCTTACTTTTTTTTTCGTGCAGTAATTGTTTAAACTGGTTATTTCTTGTAAGGCAGACTCGTCCCAAAATTAAATGTATTCGATGTTTCCAATATCTTCCCGAAAATTGTAAAGCACAAGGTTTTTTGTTTTGTTTTTTCAAATGGGTAGAATTTTTTTTTCGAACGTTGACCGTGTTGTAGACACTGGTTTATCACTCAGGTTGCAAGGTCCAAGGTGTTTTCAACGAAGTCCTTTACGAATCACTCGCCGCCAGTTGTTGTGGACCCGTTTAGGGGTACCAACAATGAAATAAAAGAACAACAGGTTTAGAGATAATAATAATGAATTGTATTGGACAGAGAAATTATACACACGTCAGTGTTGGCAGTGCTAGTGCCTAAATGTGCCTTCCAAATGTTCTCCCGGCAAAACCGGTATTTATGGTAGCCGGTTGCTACCATTTACCTATTATTATTAAACGGTAGTTAGGTCACCCACAACAGTAACTAATTTATTTTTATATAAACATGTCGCTTGTTAGAAAGAAGAAAATATAGAAAAAAATTAAATGCCTGTAATCTTCTGAAGATGGCTTTATCGGATTGACATCCAAATAACTAAGGGGAGACAAGTACGACCTCCCTTTCAAAACATAACTACACCGGTTGGCCGTTAGGTGTCGCCTTTTCACCAACAGGTGGCGCTGGAAAGCGACACCAGAGTTATCTGCCCTTCGGACTATAAAAACCTTTGCAAACGGAAATCGCCCTCTTCTTCTACTCGACCAGCCTTGACAGAACGACACTGGCGTTTCGTCTCTCCCTCTTGCCTCCAGAATTCCTTCAGACAGGACGATGCGACGACTACCTGTCGCGTCAAATCATTCCCTCTCCCCCTTTCTGACTGCTGGACACACATAGTAAGCTTGACATTTTCTTTCTCTCTTTTCAATTACACACGCACACACCCACACACGTGCGTTTTTCTCCATACAAAACCTATTTAAAGAGACATTGCTTTAAATAACAAAAAGACACTATTTCTTTCAAGCCGTCAAAGAGACATTTATCCAAAAGACGCTAAAAGACTTTCGTCAAATATGGAACATAATTTTTATGTGTAAAAATGCAAAATAAATTGTTGTTGTTCATATAAATGTTTGAATATTGGATATTTTATTTGCCCTTCATTTGTGTTGAATGTTGACGTTTTCTTGCTCGTTTTTCTTCAATATTTAAGAGGAATAGAATGCGTTAGCATCCCCCACAGCTATTTTATAAGTCGAAAATTTAAGTTTCAAATAAAAAGTACATATCACGCATTGATTTTGGCTTTCGATAACTGTCAAACTATTTAAATTAATCAGTGCTTTTAATAACAAAAGACATTAATAATTTTTATGTAAAATTACATTTACTAGGTCTTCACCCAAATCCAACAAATGTTGTGGTCAATTGGTCCGTACATCATTCAGCTAATTGTGATAATTTTAACAATACAACGAAAATGGCAATTATCTAAAAAAAACATCATTAGATTTTACCAGAAAATCCATGAAGATTAAATTAAAAATTATTTACACGAATAATGTACTTGTAAACTTATAAAAAGCTATGATTTCCCCGTCACCAGGTGTTGAAAATGACATCGAAAATGGTAAAAATAATGCAACATTCTCATTAGTATTTGTTGACAATCAATCAAAAGTTGTCATTTTTGTTTTCATTATTCACGTAATAAAGATCGCAAGGGGTGATAACTCATGCATTACTTGTATTGTTTGGCTACCACAAAAATACATTCAATTCACGCACATACCACCGGCTTTATTTCAATAAAGATTAATATAGAGTCCTTTCTAAGTCATTTTGGATCGACTCCTATGAAAAGAGCTCAATTCATTTATACGTACTTATTAATAACCTATAGTGTACAAAACAAAATGGATAGATAGTAAATTGGACATTTAATTTATCAATGTCTCTCTCTATATATGTTAATATTTATATATATATATTTTTCATGAAAATCACTCCAGACAAGGCATGAAGCCACTTGATGGAAGGAGTTAAAAAAAGACTACTTCCAGATCAAAAACTAGCCAAGAATAAGTGTTGAATGGATAGATTCCGTCCCAGAAAGCAGCAATTCTTCCCCCTTTGTTAGAAACATCGCTCATGTAATATGAAGACTAAAGGACAACATAAGGAAAGCGAGAGTTACAAGGCTGCCGAAAGCAAACACAAGGCCCACTTTCTAATCTTCTAGATATATTTATATGTATAGGATTTGCCTCTAAACTAATGAACTTATCATTATGAATTATGGGATACCTATTCTAGACAACACGGTGAGCAACGTGGGTTAGTTATTTCTTTTGACAACTTTATCATTTATAGTGCTGTGCTCCTGAAACCGCACCATGCCCCCAATTTAAAAAAGCAAGATACTATTTTCATACTGAATAAATAACATTTAGTTAATTAAGCCTTAAAAAATGAATTACTTTTAATCGTTTACGGGATGAATAAATTACACATGTATTTCTTTTATATTTCTCCCTATTTTTTATTTTTCTTATCTTTCTGTTTTTGTTGGAGATGAAGCATCCTACCGGATGCCAGCCATTCATCGGCTATTTCAGACACTCCAGCCTAGAGATCGTTTTAAGATTCTAATCGTCCCTTTAAGTGCAGTTGTTTGTATTTCTCTTGCACTCGGTTCACCGGGTATACTCGCTAGATGGCTTTGGAAATTCTTCTTCATTAGTCCTGTTGCTCCTATAATTACTGGTATGATGGAGATTTTTCTACGATTCCAGTTTCTTTTCATGTCGTACATAAGACCTGTGTATTTCGTAATCTTTTCCCTTTCTGCTCTGTTCAATCTTGCATCATTAGGGACACTGACTTCAACTAGGGTTGCTACTTTCTCCCTTTTGTCCCATATTACGATGTCAGGTTTAACAACTCCGTTTTCTAGATATGTAGCTGTAGGGATTGCATAGTCATAGTGGATGGTGTATGTTTATATCTTTATGTATGAAAATGTGTAGCTCAAAATGCTATACATGTTGTCTATACTCATCCTGGGACGGGTATTTTACTAGTGACTTTATAAAGAAACGTTTAATAAATAATTGCCTGACATTATTGATTTCTAATTTGTTTTCAATAGACATAAGCAACAAATTCATTTTATATGAAATAACAATTTTTTTTACCATTCACCTCAAACAAGGAAAGTTGCCACTGTAGACGTAAACTCCTGTATAAAAGTGATGAAAAATGTCTTCTTTGTTACCCTGATAAAGTTCTTTGAATTAAAAGGAATGAAATGTTAGTCAACTAAAGAAACCGCTACATAAATATTAAAAAGATAACTTAGTTCACCCCAAGCAAGGCAAGTTGCCACTGTAGACGTAAGGGGCTACTGAGAATTAAGGTGAAAGTTTAGGGGGTCATCCTAAATTGGGAGCTGTGTAGCGAGATGCTTGTTCATATTAGTTTTAAAGTTTTGCATTTTGGTACAGTCAGGGAAACAGAGAGCAGGAAAGGAGTTCCAAAGTTCGGCAACACGAGGAAATCTATTATAACATTAAAACTATTAAATATTTGTGCCCGGAAGGTGCATATATCTGCTAGTTCAGTTAATACTAAGTTTTAAATGCTTTGCTAAATATGTTGATAACAACTGTTTATTGCTCTGAAGGTGGCACACGTGGTGCAATCCATGCTCACATAGACTATGGCATCAGCTAAGCTAATTTGAAAACCATTGGGGATGTTTTGAACACACTTTCTCAGATATGGGTAAAATAACAACTTGTATTCAAATAATCGTATGTAATGAAATGTTTACAATAGGTTTTATGATTCGGCATTTAATAATCCCAAAACGGTTGGCATGCTGTTCAAGGGACAGGACTATAATTGTCATAATAAAAGAACGATTCCAAATGTATTATATGCTGATGTAATTGTTGAACCAAAATGTATTATATGCTGATGTAATTGTTGAACCAAAATGTATTATATGCTGATGTAATTGTTGAACCAAAATGTATTATATGCTGATGTAATTGTTGAACCAAAATGTATTATATGCTGATGTAATTGTTGAACCAAAATGTATTATATGCTGATGTAATTGTTGAACCAAAATGTATTATATGCTGATGTAATTGTTGAACCAAAATGTATTATATGCTGATGTAATTGTTGAACCAAAATGTATTATATGCTGATGTAATTGTTGAACCAAAATGTATTATATGCTGATGTAATTGTTGAACCAAAATGTATTATATGCTGATGTAATTGTTGAACCAAAATGTATTATATGCTGATGTAATTGTTGAACCAAAATGTATTATATGCTGATGTAATTGTTGAACCAAAATGTATTATATGCTGATGTAATTGTTGAACCAAAATGTATTATATGCTGATGTAATTGTTGAACCAAAATGTATTATATGCTGATGTAATTGTTGAACCAAAATGTATTATATGCTGATGTAATTGTTGAACCAAAATGTATTATATGCTGATGTAATTGTTGAACCAAATGTATTATATGCTGATGTAATTGTTGAACCAAAATGTATTATATGCTGATGTAATTGTTGAACCAAAATGTATTATATGCTGATGTAATTGTTGAACCAGAATGTATTATATGCTGATGTAATTGTTGAACCAAAATGTATTATATGCTGATGTAATTGTTGAACCAAAATGTATTATATGCTGATGTAATTGTTGAACCAAAATGTATTATATGCTGATGTAATTGTTGAACCAAATGTATTATATGCTGATGTAATTGTTGAACCAAAATGTATTATATGCTGATGTAATTGTTGAACCAAAATGTATTATATGCTGATGTAATTGTTGAACCAAAATGTATTATATGCTGATGTAATTGTTGAACCAAAATGTATTATATGCTGATGTAATTGTTGAACCAAAATGTATTATATGCTGATGTAATTGTTGAACCAAAATGTATTATATGCTGATGTAATTGTTGAACCAAAATGTATTATATGCTGATGTAATTGTTGAACCAAAATGTATTATATGCTGATGTAATTGTTGAACCAAAATGTATTATATGCTGATGTAATTGTTGAACCAAAATGTATTATATGCTGATGTAATTGTTGAACCAAAATGTATTATATGCTGATGTAATTGTTGAACCAAAATGTATTATATGCTGATGTAATTGTTGAACCAAAATGTATTATATGCTGATGTAATTGTTGAACCAAATGTATTATATGCTGATGTAATTGTTGAACCAAAATGTATTATATGCTGATGTAATTGTTGAACCAAAATGTATTATATGCTGATGTAATTGTTGAACCAAATGTATTATATGCTGATGTAATTGTTGAACCAAAATGTATTATATGCTGATGTAATTGTTGAACCAAAATGTATTATATGCTGATGTAATTGTTGAACCAAATGTATTATATGCTGATGTAATTGTTGAACCAAAATGTATTATATGCTGATGTAATTGTTGAACCAAAATGTATTATATGCTGATGTAATTGTTGAACCAAAATGTATTATATGCTGATGTAATTGTTGAACCAAAATGTATTATATGCTGATGTAATTGTTGAACCAAAATGTATTATATGCTGATGTAATTGTTGAACCAAATGTATTATATGCTGATGTAATTGTTGAACCAAAATGTATTATATGCTGATGTAATTGTTGAACCAAAATGTATTATATGCTGATGTAATTGTTGAACCAAATGTATTATATGCTGATGTAATTGTTGAACCAAAATGTATTATATGCTGATGTAATTGTTGAACCAAAATGTATTATATGCTGATGTAATTGTTGAACCAAAATGTATTATATGCTGATGTAATTGTTGAACCAAAATGTATTATATGCTGATGTAATTGTTGAACCAGAATGTATTATATGCTGATGTAATTGTTGAACCAAAATGTATTATATGCTGATGTAATTGTTGAACCAAAATGTATTATATGCTGATGTAATTGTTGAACCAAAATGTATTATATGCTGATGTAATTGTTGAACCAAAATGTAATTATATGCTGATGTAATTGTTGAACCAAAATGTATTATATGCTGATGTAATTGTTGAACCAAAATGTATTATATGCTGATGTAATTGTTGAACCAAAATGTATTATATGCTGATGTAATTGTTGAACCAAATGTATTATATGCTGATGTAATTGTTGAACCAAAATGTATTATATGCTGATGTAATTGTTGAACCAAAATGTATTATATGCTGATGTAATTGTTGAACCAAATGTATTATATGCTGATGTAATTGTTGAACCAAAATGTATTATATGCTGATGTAATTGTTGAACCAAAATGTATTATATGCTGATGTAATTGTTGAACCAAAATGTATTATATGCTGATGTAATTGTTGAACCAAAATGTATTATATGCTGATGTAATTGTTGAACCAGAATGTATTATATGCTGATGTAATTGTTGAACCAAAATGTATTATATGCTGATGTAATTGTTGAACCAAAATGTATTATATGCTGATGTAATTGTTGAACCAAAATGTATTATATGCTGATGTAATTGTTGAACCAAAATGTATTATATGCTGATGTAATTGTTGAACCAAAATGTATTATATGCTGATGTAATTGTTGAACCAAAATGTATTATATGCTGATGTAATTGTTGAACCAGAAATGTATTATATGCTGATGTAATTGTTGAACCAGAATGTATTATATGCTGATGTAATTGTTGAACCAAAATGTATTATATGCTGATGTAATTGTTGAACCAAAATGTATTATATGCTGATGTAATTGTTGAACCAAAATGTATTATATGCTGATGTAATTGTTGAACCAAAATGTATTATATGCTGATGTAATTGTTGAACCAGAATGTATTATATGCTGATGTAATTGTTGAACCAAAATGTATTATATGCTGATGTAATTGTTGAACCAAAATGTATTATATGCTGATGTAATTGTTGAACCAAAATGTATTATATGCTGATGTAATTGTTGAACCAAAATGTATTATATGCTGATGTAATTGTTGAACCAAAATGTATTATATGCTGATGTAATTGTTGAACCAAAATGTATTATATGCTGATGTAATTGTTGAACCAAAATGTATTATATGCTGATGTAATTGTTGAACCAGAATGTATTATATGCTGATGTAATTGTTGAACCAGAATGTATTATATGCTGATGTAATTGTTGAACCAAAATGTATTATATGCTGATGTAATTGTTGAACCAAAATGTATTATATGCTGATGTAATTGTTGAACCAAAATGTATTATATGCTGATGTAATTGTTGAACCAAAATGTATTATATGCTGATGTAATTGTTGAACCAGAATGTATTATATGCTGATGTAATTGTTGAACCAAAATGTATTATATGCTGATGTAATTGTTGAACCAAAATGTATTATATGCTGATGTAATTGTTGAACCAAAATGTATTATATGCTGATGTAATTGTTGAACCAAAATGTATTATATGCTGATGTAATTGTTGAACCAAAATGTATTATATGCTGATGTAATTGTTGAACCAAAATGTATTATATGCTGATGTAATTGTTGAACCGAATGTATTATATGCTGATGTAATTGTTGAACCAGAATGTATTATATGCTGATGTAATTGTTGAACCAAAATGTATTATATGCTGATGTAATTGTTGAACCAAAATGTATTATATGCTATGGATATGCTGATGTAATTGTTGAACCAAAATGTATTATATGCTGATGTAATTGTTGAACCAAAATGTATTATATGTTGATGTAATTGTTGAACCAAAATGTATTATATGCTGATGTAATTGTTGAACCAAAATGTATTATATGCTGATGTAATTGTTGAACCAGAATGTATTATATGCTGATGTAATTGTTGAACCAAAATGTATTATATGCTGATGTAATTGTTGAACCAAAATGTATTATATGCTGATGTAATTGTTGAACCAAAATGTATTATATGCTGATGTAATTGTTGAACCAAAATGTATTATATGCTGATGTAATTGTTGAACCAAAATGTATTATATGCTGATGTAATTGTTGAACCAAAATGTATTATATGCTGATGTAATTGTTGAACCAGAATGTATTATATGCTGATGTAATTGTTGAACCAGAATGTATTATATGCTGATGTAATTGTTGAACCAAAATGTATTATATGCTGATGTAATTGTTGAACCAAAATGTATTATATGCTGATGTAATTGTTGAACCAAAATGTATTATATGCTGATGTAATTGTTGAACCAAAATGTATTATATGCTGATGTAATTGTTGAACCAGAATGTATTATATGCTGATGTAATTGTTGAACCAGAAATGTATTATATGCTGATGTAATTGTTGAACCAAAATGTATTATATGCTGATGTAATTGTTGAACCAAAATGTATTATATGCTGATGTAATTGTTGAACCAAAATGTATTATATGCTGATGTAATTGTTGAACCAAAATGTATTATATGCTGATGTAATTGTTGAACCAGAATGTATTATATGCTGATGTAATTGTTGAACCAAAATGTATTATATGCTGATGTAATTGTTGAACCAAAATGTATTATATGCTGATGTAATTGTTGAACCAAAATGTATTATATGCTGATGTAATTGTTGAACCAAAATGTATTATATGCTGATGTAATTGTTGAACCAAAATGTATTATATGCTGATGTAATTGTTGAACCAAAATGTATTATATGCTGATGTAATTGTTGAACCAGAATGTATTATATGCTGATGTAATTGTTGAACCAGAATGTATTATATGCTGATGTAATTGTTGAACCAAAATGTATTATATGCTGATGTAATTGTTGAACCAAAATGTATTATATGCTGATGTAATTGTTGAACCAAAATGTATTATATGCTGATGTAATTGTTGAACCAAAATGTATTATATGCTGATGTAATTGTTGAACCAGAATGTATTATATGCTGATGTAATTGTTGAACCAGAATGTATTATATGCTGATGTAATTGTTGAACCAAAATGTATTATATGCTGATGTAATTGTTGAACCAAAATGTATTATATGCTGATGTAATTGTTGAACCAAAATGTATTATATGCTGATGTAATTGTTGAACCAAAATGTATTATATGCTGATGTAATTGTTGAACCAGAATGTATTATATGCTGATGTAATTGTTGAACCAGAATGTATTATATGCTGATGTAATTGTTGAACCAAAATGTATTATATGCTGATGTAATTGTTGAACCAAAATGTATTATATGCTGATGTAATTGTTGAACCAAAATGTATTATATGCTGATGTAATTGTTGAACCAAAATGTATTATATGCTGATGTAATTGTTGAACCAGAATGTATTATATGCTGATGTAATTGTTGAACCAAAATGTATTATATGCTGATGTAATTGTTGAACCAGAATGTATTATATGCTGATGTAATTGTTGAACCAAAATGTATTATATGCTGATGTAATTGTTGAACCAAAATGTATTATATGCTGATGTAATTGTTGAACCAGAATGTATTATATGCTGATGTAATTGTTGAACCAGAATGTATTATATGCTGATGTAATTGTTGAACCAAAATGTATTATATGCTGATGTAATTGTTGAACCAAAATGTATTATATGCTGATGTAATTGTTGAACCAAAATGTATTATATGCTGATGTAATTGTTGAACCAAAATGTATTATATGCTGATGTAATTGTTGAACCAAAATGTATTATATGCTGATGTAATTGTTGAACCAAAATGTATTATATGCTGATGTAATTGTTGAACCAAAATGTATTATATGCTGATGTAATTGTTGAACCAGAATGTATTATATGCTGATGTAATTGTTGAACCAAAATGTATTATATGCTGATGTAATTGTTGAACCAAAATGTATTATATGCTGATGTAATTGTTGAACCAGAATGTATTATATGCTGATGTAATTGTTGAACCAAAATGTATTATATGCTGATGTAATTGTTGAACCAAAATGTATTATATGCTGATGTAATTGTTGAACCAGAATGTATTATATGCTGATGTAATTGTTGAACCAGAATGTATTATATGCTGATGTAATTGTTGAACCAAAATGTATTATATGCTGATGTAATTGTTGAACCAAAATGTATTATATGCTGATGTAATTGTGTAACCAGAATGTATTATATGCTGATGTAATTGTTGAACCAGAATGTATTATATGCTGATGTAATTGTTGAACCAGAATGTATTATATGCTGATGTAATTGTTGAACCAGAATGTATTATATGCTGATGTAATTGTTGAACCAAAATGTATTATATGCTGATGTAATTGTTGAACCAAAATGTATTATATGCTGATGTAATTGTTGAACCAAAATGTATTATATGCTGATGTAATTGTTGAACCAAAATGTATTATATGCTGATGTAATTGTTGAACCAGAATGTATTATATGCTGATGTAATTGTTGAACCAGAATGTATTATATGCTGATGTAATTGTTGAACCAGAATGTATTATATGCTGATGTAATTGTTGAACCAAAATGTATTATATGCTGATGTAATTGTTGAACCAAAATGTATTATATGCTGATGTAATTGTTGAACCAAAATGTATTATATGCTGATGTAATTGTTGAACCAAAATGTATTATATGCTGATGTAATTGTTGAACCAAAATGTATTATATGCTGATGTAATTGTTGAAGCAAAATGTATTATATGCTGATGTAATTGTTGAACCAGAATGTATTATATGCTGATGTAATTGTTGAACCAAAATGTATTATATGCTGATGTAATTGTTGAACCAAAATGTATTATATGCTGATGTAATTGTTGAACCAAAATGTATTATATGCTGATGTAATTGTTGAACCAGAATGTATTATATGCTGATGTAATTGTTGAACCAGAATGTATTATATGCTGATGTAATTGTTGAACCAGAATGTATTATATGCTGATGTAATTGTTGAACCAAAATGTATTATATGCTGATGTAATTGTTGAACCAGAATGTATTATATGCTGATGTAATTGTTGAACCAAAATGTATTATATGCTGATGTAATTGTTGAACCAGAATGTATTATATGCTGATGTAATTGTTGAACCAGAATGTATTATATGCTGATGTAATTGTTGAACCAGAATGTATTATATGCTGATGTAATTGTTGAACCAAAATGTATTATATGCTGATGTAATTGTTGAACCAGAATGTATTATATGCTGATGTAATTGTTGAACCAAAATGTATTATATGCTGATGTAATTGTTGAACCAGAATGTATTATATGCTGATGTAATTGTTGAACCAAAATGTATTATATGCTGATGTAATTGTTGAACCAGAATGTATTAGATGCTGATGTAATTGTTGAACCAAATGTATTATATGCTGATGTAATTGTTGAACCAGAATGTATTAGATGCTGATGTAATTGTTGAACCAAATGTATTATATGCTGATGTAATTGTTGAACCAGAATGTATTAGATGCTGATGTAATTGTTGAACCAAATGTATTATATGCTGATGTAATTGTTGAACCAAAATGTATTAGATGCTGATGTAATTGTTGAACCAAATGTATTATATGCTGATGTAATTGTTGAACCAGAATGTATTATATGCTGATGTAATTGTTGAACCAGAATGTATTAGATGCTGATGTAATTGTTGAACCAAATGTATTATATGCTGATGTAATTGTTGAACAAAAATGTATTAGATGCTGATGTAATTGTTGAACCAAATGTATTATATGCTGATGTAATTGTTGAACCAAATGTATTATATGCTGATGTAATTGTTGAACCAGAATGTATTATATGCTGATGTAATTGTTGAACCAAATGTATTATATGCTGATGTAATTGTTGAACCAAAATGTATTATATGCTGATGTAATTGTTGAACCAGAATGTATTAGATGCTGATGTAATTGTTGAACCAAATGTATTATATGCTGATGTAATTGTTGAACCAGAATGTATTAGATGCTGATGTAATTGTTGAACCAAATGTATTATATGCTGATGTAATTGTTGAACCAAAATGTATTAGATGCTGATGTAATTGTTGAACCAAATGTATTATATGCTGATGTAATTGTTGAACCAGAATGTATTATATGCTGATGTAATTGTTGAACCAGAATGTATTAGATGCTGATGTAATTGTTGAACCAAATGTATTATATGCTGATGTAATTGTTGAACCAAAATGTATTAGATGCTGATGTAATTGTTGAACCAAATGTATTATATGCTGATGTAATTGTTGAACCAAATGTATTATATGCTGATGTAATTGTTGAACCAGAATGTATTATATGCTGATGTAATTGTTGAACCAAATGTATTATATGCTGATGTAATTGTTGAACCAAAATGTATTATATGCTGATGTAATTGTTGAACCAGAATGTATTAGATGCTGATGTAATTGTTGAACCAAATGTATTATATGCTGATGTAATTGTTGAACCAGAATGTATTAGATGCTGATGTAATTGTTGAACCAGAATGTATTAGATGCTGATGTAATTGTTGAACCAAATGTATTATATGCTGATGTAATTGTTGAACCAAATGTATTATATGCTGATGTAATTGTTGAACCAGAATGTATTAGATGCTGATGTAATTGTTGAACCAAATGTATTATATGCTGATGTAATTGTTGAACCAGAATGTATTAGATGCTGATGTAATTGTTGAACCAAATGTATTATATGCTGATGTAATTGTTGAACCAGAATGTATTATATGCTGATGTAATTGTTGAACCAAATGTATTATATGCTGATGTAATTGTTGAACCAGAATGTATTAGATGCTGATGTAATTGTTGAACCAGAATGTATTAGATGCTGATGTAATTGTTGAACCAAATGTATTATATGCTGATGTAATTGTTGAACCAAATGTATTATATGCTGATGTAATTGTTGAACCAGAATGTATTAGATGCTGATGTAATTGTTGAACCAAATGTATTATATGCTGATGTAATTGTTGAACCAAATGTATTATATGCTGATGTAATTGTTGAACCAGAATGTATTATATGCTGATGTAATTGTTGAACCAAATGTATTATATGCTGATGTAATTGTTGAACCAGAATGTATTAGATGCTGATGTAATTGTTGAACCAAATGTATTATATGCTGATGTAATTGTTGAACCAGAATGTATTAGATGCTGATGTAATTGTTGAACCAAATGTATTATATGCTGATGTAATTGTTGAACCAAATGTATTATATGCTGATGTAATTGTTGAACCAGAATGTATTATATGCTGATGTAATTGTTGAACCAAATGTATTATATGCTGATGTAATTGTTGAACCAGAATGTATTAGATGCTGATGTAATTGTTGAACCAGAATGTATTATATGCTGATGTAATTGTTGAACCAAATGTATTATATGCTGATGTAATTGTTGAACCAGAATGTATTATATGCTGATGTAATTGTTGAACCAAATGTATTATATGCTGATGTAATTGTTGAACCAAATGTATTATATGCTGATGTAATTGTTGAACCAGAATGTATTATATGCTGATGTAATTGTTGAACCAAATGTATTATATGCTGATGTAATTGTTGAACCAAATGTATTATATGCTGATGTAATTGTTGAACCAGAATGTATTAGATGCTGATGTAATTGTTGAACCAAATGTATTATATGCTGATGTAATTGTTGAACCAAATGTATTATATGCTGATGTAATTGTTGAACCAGAATGTATTATATGCTGATGTAATTGTTGAACCAAATGTATTATATGCTGATGTAATTGTTGAACCAGAATGTATTAGATGCTGATGTAATTGTTGAACCAAATGTATTATATGCTGATGTAATTGTTGAACCAAATGTATTATATGCTGATGTAATTGTTGAACCAAATGTATTATATGCTGATGTAATTGTTGAACCAGAATGTATTAGATGCTGATGTAATTGTTGAACCAGAATGTATTATATGCTGATGTAATTGTTGAACCAAATGTATTATATGCTGATGTAATTGTTGAACCAGAATGTATTATATGCTGATGTAATTGTTGAACCAAATGTATTATATGCTGATGTAATTGTTGAACCAGAATGTATTATATGCTGATGTAATTGTTGAACCAAATGTATTATATGCTGATGTAATTGTTGAACCAGAATGTATTATATGCTGATGTAATTGTTGAACCAAATGTATTATATGCTGATGTAATTGTTGAACCAGAATGTATTATATGCTGATGTAATTGTTGAACCAAATGTATTATATGCTGATGTAATTGTTGAACCAGAATGTATTATATGCTGATGTAATTGTTGAACCAAATGTATTATATGCTGATGTAATTGTTGAACCAAATGTATTATATGCTGATGTAATTGTTGAACCAGAATGTATTATATGCTGATGTAATTGTTGAACCAAATGTATTATATGCTGATGTAATTGTTGAACCAAATGTATTATATGCTGATGTAATTGTTGAACCAGAATGTATTATATGCTGATGTAATTGTTGAACCAAATGTATTATATGCTGATGTAATTGTTGAACCAAATGTATTATATGCTGATGTAATTGTTGAACCAGAATGTATTATATGCTGATGTAATTGTTGAACCAAATGTATTATATGCTGATGTAATTGTTGAACCAGAATGTATTATATGCTGATGTAATTGTTGAACCAGAATGTATTATATGCTGATGTAATTGTTGAACCAGAAGGTTCGTCATTTCAGATTCATTGGTCTGTCTTAAGTATAAAATAGTATTTTCGTTGCTGTGTCACGCTTAAGTTTGAAAGAGTATTTGCAAAGGCCTGTAAAGCTTAAGTTTTAAATAGCATTTGAATAAGTCTTTCACGATTACGTTTAAAAAAGCATTTGCATAGGTCTGTCAATATTAAGTTTCGAAAAACATTTGCATAGGTCTGTCACGCTTAAGTTTGAAGTAGCCTTTGCATAGGTCTGTTATGCTTCAGCTTGAAATAATATTTTCGTTGGTGTGTCACGCTTAAGTTTGAAATAATATTTTCGTTGGTGTGTCACGCTTAAGTTTCAAATAATATTTTCCTCGGTCTATCACGTTTAATTTTAAAATAATATTTTCGTTGGTGTGTCACGCTTAAGTTTAAAATAATATTTTCGTTGGTGTGTCACGCTTAAGTTATAAATAATATTTTCGTTGGTGTGTCACGCTTAAGTTTCAAATAATATTTTCGTTGGTGTGTCACGCTTAAGTTTCAAATAATATTTTCGTTGGTGTGTCACGCTTAAGTTTCAAATAATATTTTCGTTGGTGTGTCACGCTTAAGTTTCAAATAATATTTTCGTTTGTGTGTCACGCTTAAGTTTGAAATAATATTTTCGTTGGTGTGTCACGCTTAAGTTTGAAATAATATTTTCGTTGGTGTGTCACGCTTAAGTTTAAAATAATATTTTCGTTGGTGTGTCACGCTTAAGTTTGAAATAATATTTTCGTTTGTGTGTCACGCTTAAGTTTAAAATAATATTTTCGTTGGTGTGTCACGCTTAAATTTGAAATAATATTTTCGTTGGTGTGTCACGCTTAAGTTTAAAATAATATTTTTGTTGGTCTGTCACGCTTAAGTTTAAAATAATATTTTTGTTGGTCTGTCACGCTTAAGTTTGAAATAATATTTTCGTTGGTGTGTCACGCTTAAGTTTAAAATAATATTTTCGTTGGTCTGTCACGCTTAATTTTGAAATAATATTTTCGTTGGTCTGTCACGCTTAAGTTTGAAATAATATTTTTGTTGGTCTGTCACGCTTAAATTTGAAATAATATTTTTGTTGGTCTGTCACGCTTAAGTTTCAAATAATATTTTCGTTGGTGTGTCACGCTTAAGTTTGAAATAATATTTTCGTTGGTCTGTCACGCTTAAGTTTAAAATAATATTTTCGTTGGTGTGTCACGCTTAAGTTTAAAATAATATTTTCGTTGGTGTGTCACGCTTAAGTTTAAAATAATATTTTCGTTGGTGTGTCACGCTTAAGTTTAAAATAATATTTTCGTTGGTGTGTCACACTTAAGTTTCAAATAATATTTTCGTTGGTGTGTCACGCTTAAGTTTGAAATAATATTTTCGTTGGCGTGTCACGCTTAAGTTATAAATAATATTTTCGTTGGTGTGTCACGCTTAAATTTGAAATAATATTTTCGTTGGTGTGTCACGCTTAAGTTTAAAATAATATTTTCGTTGGTGTGTCACGCTTAAATTTGAAATTATATTTTCGTTGGTGTGTCACCGTTAATTTTGAAATAATATTTTCGTTGGTCTGTTACGCTTGTTGGAAACGCACAGATTGAATGGACGCATCTTAAGACCATCCACTCTCGTCTAATAAAGAGATTTTAATAACAGACAAAAGAAAGTTGTTATTTCTCGAGGTCGAAACTGAATCCCAAACGCACGTGTCGATCCGACAGATAAATAATTGCTTGGAAGGAGGCATTGAAATGGATGACAATGCAAACTGATTTCCTTTCGAACAGATCCTAAGAAAGCGTGATGAAGAGCGTCTACACGTACTTAAAAACACGTCGCCTTCTCGCCTTCATTCTAACACACCACAGCCGATACGAACGGACAGGAACAATAGAATAGACACATTCGAACACTCAGAAACTTATGAACGATTTTGAACAATGAAAATGGACAAGCGCATTCGAATTACAATAATTTTCGCTAAGTGTTCATTGAACGCTTTCTAAAACTTCAAACGTCTCTGCAATCTATTTAGTTATGATTGCTCGGATTGGCTTCAATGTTCACCTTTAAAAGATGGTCGTCCAACTCTGAAGGTCTTCAGGAGCAATTTTACAACCCGTCTGCGAGCTGTTTAGTCACCTATATCACCTTACAGCCTTAGTATGTGTTGTACATATCAGTCGATGGTTACGTCCTCGACAAGCAGCCCGACAGGAGCTAGGCGATTATTTGAATTGGTGGCCTTTGCTTCTGTCCGGCTGAAGTATGGCTCTGTGCAGTTTTAGGAGGTCCGCCCTCGCAGACTTTACTTTCTCTATTTGAAAAGAAGTTTATTTATTGCTAATCGCCTGAGGCGCTCATACTGTGGAATGACGAAGGGTCTGCACAGACATGTTTTGTAGGTCATAGTTCACTTCCTCTAGGGCACTGTTCTTTTCAATCTCCACCTGTCCTCGTGTCTAAGGTCCTGATGAGGTAAATTAACTCCGAGTAACTTCTTTCTACAAATAAGTCACCACTTACCAAGTCCAAAAGTCACTCGAGGATAAGGGTCAATGAGATTGTCAGTTGGATGATGAACAATACTATGAGAGGATTGAAAATGATGGATTGGATGGGCAGAATTTGATTAATTAAGAGCACATCTCGACAGGAATTTGTTGAGATTTGACTTGAAAACGATCATGTTCGGAAGCAGCTGCGCATGATGGGAAGTCCTAAAACTAAACTTTGTTGATGAAACATCCATTTTGTGTGAGGTAAAAAAAAGGAGATATGAAAATCATTTGTAGTGGTTATAGTTAGACGAGTTCGGGTTGTGAATGTTTTATAGAGATTTGAGTTCAGTAGAGACTCTACTATGAATTTTCGCGAGCTAGCTTGTATGTTGTTTATGGTAAGGGTAAGGGTTACCTCTTTCCAGAATTATCGTGAGCTAGCTTGGCTTGTAATGTTTAAGGTAAGGGTTAGGGTTATCCCTTTCCAGAATTATCGCGAGCGAGCTTGTAATGTTTAGGGAAAGGGTAAGGGTTACACCATTTCCAGAAATTTCGCGAGCTAGCTAGTGATGTTTAAGGCAAGGGTTAGGGATACCCCTTTCCAGAATTTTCGCGAGCTAGCTAGTAATGTTTAAGGTAAGGGTTAGGGATACCCCTTTCCAGAATTTTCGCGAGCTAGCTAGTAATGTTTAAGGTAAGGGTTAGGGATACCCCTTTCCAGAATTTTCGCAAGCTAGCTTGTAATGTTTAGGTTAAGGGTTAAGGATACCCCTTTCCAGAATTTTCGCGAGCTAGCTTGTATGTTGTTTAAAATTAGGGTTAGGGTTACTCCTTTCCAGAATTTTCCCTAACTAGCTTGTATGTGGTTTAGGGTTAGGGTTACTTTTTTCCAGAATTTTCGCGAGCTAGCTTGTATGTTATTTAGGGTTTGGGTTATGATTAGGGTTACCCCATTCAAGAATTTTCGCAAGCTAGCTTGTATGTTGTTTAGGGTAAAAGTTAGGGTTACCCCTTTCCAGAATTTTCGCGAGCTAGCTTGTATGTTGTTTAGGGTTAGGGTTACTCCTTTCCAGAATTTTCGTGAGCTAGCTTGTATGTGGTTTAGGGTTAGGGTTATTCCTTTCCAGAATTTTTGTGAGCTAGCTTGTATGTTCTATAGGGTTACTCCTTTCCAGAATTTTCCCTAGCTTGCTTGTATGTTGTTTAGGGTGAGGGTTACTCCTTTCCAGAATTTTCGTGAGCTAGCTTATATGTTGTTTAGGGTTAGGGTTACCACATTCCAGAATTTTAGCGAACTAGCTTGTATGTTCTTTAGGGTTACGGTTACTCCTTTCCAGAATTTTCCCTAGCTAGTTTGTATGTTGTTTAGGGTTAAGGTTACTCCTTTCCAGAATTTTCGCGAGCTTGCTTGTATGTTGTTTAGGGTTAGGCTACTCATTTCCAGAATTTTCGTGAGCTAGCTCGTATGTTGTTTAGGGTTAGGGTTACTCCTTTCCAGAATTTTCGTGAGCTAGCTTGTATGTTGTTTAGGGTTACGGTTACTCCTTTCCAGAATTTTCCCTAGCTAGTTTGTATGTTGTTTAGGGTTAGAGTTACTCCTATCCAGAATTTTCGTGAGCTAGCTTGTATGTTGTTTAGGGTACGGGTTACTCCTTTCCAGAATTTTCCCACGCTAGCTTGTATGTTGTTTAGGGTTAGGGTTACTCCTTTCCAGAATTTTCGCGAGCTAGCTTGTATGTAATTTAGGGTAAGGGTTATGATTAGAGTTACCTCTATTCCAGAATTTTCGTGAGCTAGCTTGTATGTTGTTTAGGGTTAGGGTAAGGGTTACCCGTTTCCAGAATTTTCGTGAGCTAGCTTGTATGTTGTTTAGGGTGAGGGTTACTCCTTTCCAGAATTTTCGTGAGCTAGCTTATATGTTGTTTAGGGTTAGGGTTACCACATTCCAGAATTTTCGCGAGCTAGCTTGTATGTTGTTTAGGGTTACGGTTACTCCTTTCCAGAATTTTCCCTAGCTAGTTTGTATGTTGTTTAGGGTTAAGGTTACTCCTTTCCAGAATTTTCGCGAGCTTGCTTGTATGTTGTTTAGGGTTAGGGTTACTCCTTTCCAGAATTTTCGTGACCTAGCTTGTATGTTGTTTAGGCTTAGGGTTACTCCTTTCCAGAATTTTCGTGAGCTAGCTTGTATGTTGTTTAGGGTTAGGGTTACTCCTTTCCAGAATTTTCGCGAGCAAAATTGTACCTTGTTTAGGGTTAGGGTTACTCCTTTCCAGAATTTTCGCGAGCTAGCTTGTATTTTGTTTAGGGTTAGGGTTACTCCTTTCCAGAATTTTCGTGAGCTAGCTTGTATGTTGTTTAGGGTTAGGGTTACTCCTTTCCAGAATTTTTGTGAGCTAGCTTGTATGTTGTTTAGGGTTAGGGTTACTCCTTTCCAGAATTTTCGTAAGCAAGCTTGTGTTTTGTTTAGGGATAGGGTTACTTCTTTCCAGAATTTTCGTGAGCTAGCTTGTATGTTCTTTAGGGTTACTCCTTTCCAGAACTTTCCCTAGCTTGCTTGTATGTTGTTTAGGGTGAGGGTTACTCCTTTCCAGATATTTCGTGAGCTAGCTTATATGTTGTTTAGGGTTAGGGTTACCACATTCCAGAATTTTCGCGAGCTAGCTTGTATGTTCTTTAGGGTTACGGTTACTCCTTTCCAGAATTTTCCCTAGCTAGTTTGTATGTTGTTTAGGGTTAAGGTTACTCCTTTCCAGAATTTTCGCGAGCTTGCTTGTATGTTGTTTAGGGTTAGGGTTACTCCTTTCCAGAATTTTCGTGAGCTAGCTTGTATGTTGTTTAGGGTTAGGGTTACTCCTTTCCAGAATTTTCGTGAGCTAGCTTGTATGTTGTTTAGGGTTACGGTTACTCCTTTCCAGAATTTTCCCTAGCTAGTTTGTATGTTGTTTAGGGTTAGAGTTACTCCTATCCAGAATTTTCGTGAGCTAGCTTGTATGTTGTTTAGGGTTAGGGTAAGGGTTACCAGTTTCCAGAATTTTCGTGAGCTAGCTTGTATGTTGTTTAGGGTGAGGGTTACTCCTTTCCAGAATTTTCGTGAGCTAGCTTATATGTTGTTTAGGGTTAGGGTTACCACATTCCAGAATTTTCGCGAGCTAGCTTGTATGTTCTTTAGGGTTACGGTTACTCCTTTCCAGAATTTTCCCTAGCTAGTTTGTATGTTGTTTAGAGTTAGGGTTACTCCTTTCCAGAATTTTCGCGAGCTTGCTTGTATGTTGTTTAGGGTTAGGGTTACTCCTTTCCAGAATTTTCGTGAGCTAGCTTGTATGTTGTTTAGGGTTAGGGTTACTCCTTTCCAGAATTTTCGTGAGCTAGCTTGTATGTTGTTTAGGGTTACGGTTACTCCTTTCCAGAATTTTCCCTAGCTAGTTTGTATGTTGTTTAGGGTTAGAGTTACTCCTATCCAGAATTTTCGTGAGCTAGCTTGTATGTTGTTTAGTGTACGGGTTACTCCTTGCCAGAATTTTCGTGAGCTAGCTTATATGTTGTTTAGGGTTAGGGTTACTCCTTTCCAGAATTTTCGTGAGCTAGCTTGTATGTTCTTTAGGGTTACTCCTTTCCAGAATTTTCCCTAGCTTGCTTGTATGTTGTTTAGGGTGAGGGTTACTCCTTTCCAGAATTTTCGTGAGCTAGCTTATATGTTGTTTAGGGTTAGGGTTACCACATTCCAGAATTTTCGCGAGCTAGCTTGTATGTTCTTTAGGGTTACGGTTACTCCTTTCCAGAATTTTCCCTAGCTAGTTTGTATGTTGTTTAGGGTTAGGGTTACTCCTTTCCAGAATTTTCGCGAGCTTGCTTGTATGTTGTTCAGGGTTAGGGTTACTCCTTTCCAGAATTTTCGTGAGCTAGCTTGTATGTTGTTTAGGGTTAGGGTTACTCCTTTCCAGAATTTTCGTGAGCTAGCTTGTATGTTGTTTAGGGTTACGGTTACTCCTTTCCAGAATTTTCCCTAGCTAGTTTGTATGTTGTTTAGGGTTAGAGTTACTCCTATCCAGAATTTTTGTGAGCTAGCTTGTATGTTGTTTAGGGTACGGGTTACTCCTTTCCAGAATTTTCCCACGCTAGCTTGTATGTTGTTTAGGGTTACGGTTACTCCTTTCCAGAATTTTCGCGAGCTAGCTTGTATGTAATTTAGGGTAAGGGTTATGATTAGAGTTACCTCTATTCCAGAATTTTCGTGAGCTAGCTTGTGTGTTGTTTAGGGTTAGGGTTACTCCTTTCCAGAATTTTCGTGAGCTAGCTTGTATGTTGTTTAGGGTTACGGTTACTCCTTTCCAGAATTTTCCCTAGCTAGTTTGTATGTTGTTTAGGGTTAGGGTTACTCCTTTCCAGAATTTTCGCGAGCTTGCTTGTATGTTGTTTAGGGTTAGGGTTACTCCTTTCCAGAATTTTCGTGAGCTAGCTTGTATGTTGTTTAGGGTTAGGGTTACTCCTTTCCAGAATTTTCGTGAGCTAGCTTGTATGTTGTTTAGGGTTACGGTTACTCCTTTCCAGAATTTTCCCTAGCTAGTTTGTATGTTGTTTAGGGTTAGAGTTACTCCTATCCAGAATTTTTGTGAGCTAGCTTGTATGTTGTTTAGGGTACGGGTTACTCCTTTCTAGAATTTTCCCACGCTAGCTTGTATGTTGTTTAGGGTTACGGTTACTCCTTTCCAGAATTTTCGCGAGCTAGCTTGTATGTAATTTAGGGTAAGGGTTATGATTAGAGTTACCTCTATTCCAGAATTTTCGTGAGCTAGCTTGTATGTTGTTTAGGGTTAGGGTTACTCCTTTCCAGAATTTTCGTGAGCTAGCTTGTATGTTGTTTAGGGTTACGGTTACTCCTTTCCAGAATTTTCCCTAGCTAGTTTGTATGTTGTTTAGGGTTAGAGTTACTCCTATCCAGAATTTTTGTGAGCTAGCTTGTATGTTGTTTAGGGTACGGGTTACTCCTTTCCAGAATTTTCCCACGCTAGCTTGTATGTTGTTTAGGGTTAGGCTACTCCTTTCCAGAATTTTCGCGTGCTAGCTTGTATGTAATTTAGGGTAAGGGTTATGATTAGAGTTACCTCTATTCCAGAATTTTCGTGAGCTAGCTTGTATGTTGTTTAGGGTTAGGGTAAGGGTTACCCGTTTCCAGAATTTTCGTGAGCTAGCTTGTATGTTGTTTAGGGTAAGGGTTACTCCTTTCCAGTATTTTCCCTTACTAGTTTGTATGTTGTTTTTGGTTAAGCTTACTCCTTTCCAGAATTTTCGCGATCTAGCTTGTATGTTGTTTAGGGTTAGGATTACTCCTTTTCAGAATTTTCGTGAGCTAGCTTGTATGTTATTTAGGGTTAGGGTTACTCCTTTCCAGAATTTTCCCTAGCCAGCTTGTATGTTGTTTAAGGTTAGGGTTACCGCTTTCCAGAATTTTCGTGAGCTAGCTTGTATGTAGTTTAGGGTTAGGGTTACTCATTTCCAGAATTTTCCCTAGCTAGCTTGTTTGTTTTTTAGGATTAGGGTTACCGCTTTCCAGAATTTTACTGAGCTAGCTTGTATGTAGTTTAGGGTAAGGGTTACTCCTTTTCTAAATTTTACCTAGCTAGCTTGTATGTTGTTTAGGGTTAGGGTTACTCATTTCCAGAATTTTCGTGAGCTAGCTTGTATGTTGTTTCGGGTTAGGGTTACTCATTTCTAGAATTTTTGTGAGCTAACTTGTATGTTGTTTAGGGTTAGGGTAACTCCTATCCAGAATTCTCGTGAGCTAGCTTGTATGGTGTTTAGGGTTAGGGTTATGATTAGTGTTACCCCATTTCAGAATTTTCGTGAGCTAGCTTGTATGGTGTTTAGGGTTAGGGTTACTCCTTTCCAGAATTTTCGTTAGCTAGCTTGTATGGTGTTTAGGGTTAGGGTTTCTCCTTTCCAGAATTTTCGTGAGCTTGCTTGTATGGTGTTTAGGGTTAGGGTTATGATTAGTGTTACCCCATTTCAGAATTTTCGTGAGCTAGCTTGTATGGTGTTTAGGGTTAGGGTTACTTCTTTCCAGAATTTTTGCGAGCTAGCTTGTATTGTGTTTCGGGTTATGGTTACTCCTTTCCTGAATTTTCGCGAGCTAGCTTGTATTGTGTTTCGGGTTATGGTTACTCCTTTCCTGAATTTTCGCGAGCTAGCTTGTATGGTGTTTAGGGTTAGGGTTACTTCTTTCCAGAATTTTTGCGAGCTAGCTTGTATTGTGTTTCGGGTTATGGTTACTCCTTTCCTGAATTTTCGCGAGCTAGCTTGTATTGTGTTTAGGGTTAGGGTTACTTCTTTCCAGAATTTTTGCGAGCTAGCTTGTATTGTGTTTCGGGTTATGGTTACTCCTTTCCTGAATTTTCGCGAGCTAGCTTGTATTGTGTTTCGGGTTATGGTTACTCCTTTCCTGAATTTTCGCGAGCTAGCTTGTATGGTGTTTAGGGTTAGGGTTACTTCTTTCCAGAATTTTTGCGAGCTAGCTTGTATTGTGTTTCGGGTTATGGTTACTCCTTTCCTGAATTTTACCTAGCTAGCTTGTATGTTGTTTAGGGTTAGGGTTACTCATTTCCAGAATTTTCGTGAGCTAGCTTGTATGTTGTTTCGGGTTAGGGTTACTCATTTCTAGAATTTTTGTGAGCTAACTTGTATGTTGTTTAGGGTTAGGGTAACTCCTATCCAGAATTCTCGTGAGCTAGCTTGTATGGTGTTTAGGGTTAGGGTTATGATTAGTGTTACCCCATTTCAGAATTTTCGTGAGCTAGCTTGTATGGTGTTTAGGGTTAGGGTTACTCCTTTCCAGAATTTTCGTTAGCTAGCTTGTATGGTGTTTAGGGTTAGGGTTTCTCCTTTCCAGAATTTTCGTGAGCTTGCTTGTATGGTGTTTAGGGTTAGGGTTATGATTAGTGTTACCCCATTTCAGAATTTTCGTGAGCTAGCTTGTATGGGGTTGTGGGTTAGGGTTACTTCTTTCTAGAATTTTTGCGAGCTAGCTTGTATTGTGTTTCGGGTTATGGTTACTCCTTTCCTGAATTTTCGCGAGCTAGCTTGTATTGTGTTTCGGGTTATGGTTACTCCTTTCCTGAATTTTCGCGAGCTAGCTTGTATGGTGTTTAGGGTTAGGGTTACTTCTTTCCAGAATTTTTGCGAGCTAGCTTGTATTGTGTTTCGGGTTATGGTTACTCCTTTCCTGAATTTTCGCGAGCTAGCTTGTATTGTGTTTCGGGTTAGGGTTACTCCTTTCCTGAATTTTCGCGAGCTAGCTTGTATGGTGTTTAGGGTTAGGGTTACTTCTTTCCAGAATTTTTGCGAGCTAGCTTGTATTGTGTTTCGGGTTATGGTTACTCCTTTCCTGAATTTTCGCGAGCTAGCTTGTATTGTGTTTAGGGTTAGGGTTACTTCTTTCCAGAATTTTTGCGAGCTAGCTTGTATTGTGTTTCGGGTTATGGTTACTCCTTTCCTGAATTTTCGCGAGCTAGCTTGTATTGTGTTTCGGGTTATGGTTACTCCTTTCCTGAATTTTCGCGAGCTAGCTTGTATGGTGTTTAGGGTTAGGGTTACTTCTTTCCAGAATTTTTGCGAGCTAGCTTGTATTGTGTTTCGGGTTATGGTTACTCCTTTCCTGAATTTTACCTAGCTAGCTTGTATATTGTTTAGGGTTAGGGTTACTCATTTCCAGAATTTTCGTGAGCTAGCTTGTATGTTGTTTCGGGTTAGGGTTACTCATTTCTAGAATTTTTGTGAGCTAACTTGTATGTTGTTTAGGGTTAGGGTAACTCCTATCCAGAATTCTCGTGAGCTAGCTTGTATGGTGTTTAGGGTTAGGGTTATGATTAGTGTTACCCCATTTCAGAATTTTCGTGAGCTAGCTTGTATGGTGTTTAGGGTTAGGGTTACTCCTTTCCAGAATTTTCGTTAGCTAGCTTGTATGGTGTTTAGGGTTAGGGTTTCTCCTTTCCAGAATTTTCGTGAGCTTGCTTGTATGGTGTTTAGGGTTAGGGTTATGATTAGTGTTACCCCATTTCAGAATTTTCGTGAGCTAGCTTGTATGGTGTTTAGGGTTAGGGTTACTTCTTTCCAGAATTTTTGCGAGCTAGCTTGTATTGTGTTTCGGGTTATGGTTACTCCTTTCCTGAATTTTCGCGAGCTAGCTTGTATTGTGTTTCGGGTTATGGTTACTCCTTTCCTGAATTTTCGCGAGCTAGCTTGTATGTTGTTTAGGGTTAGGGTTACTTCTTTCCAGAATTTTTGCGAGCTAGCTTGTATTGTGTTTCGGGTTATGGTTACTCCTTTCCTGAATTTTCGCGAGCTAGCTTGTATTGTGTTTCGGGTTATGGTTACTCCTTTCCTGAATTTTCGCGAGCTAGCTTGTATTGTGTTTCGGGTTATGGTTACTCCTTTCCTGAATTTTCGCGAGCTAGCTTGTATTGTGTTTCGGGTTATGGTTACTCCTTTCCTGAATTTTCGCGAGCTAGCTTGTATGGTGTTTAGGGTTAGGGTTACTTCTTTCCAGAATTTTTGCGAGCTAGCTTGTATTGTGTTTCGGGTTATGGTTACTCCTTTCCTGAATTTTCGCGAGCTAGCTTGTATGTTGTTTAGGGTTATGGTTACTCCTTTCCAGAATTTTCGCGAGCTAGCTTGTATGTAGTTTAGGGTTAGGGTTACTACTTTCCAGAATTTTCGCGAACTAGCTTGTATGTTATTGAAGGTTAGGGTTATAATTAGGGTTACCCCTATTCCAGAATTTTCGCGAGCTAGCTTGTATGGTGTTTAGGGTTAGGTTTAGGGTTACCCCATTCCAGAATTTTCGTGAGCTAGCTTGTATGTTTTTTAGGGTTAGGGTTACTTCTTTCCAGAATTTTCGTGAGCTAGCTTGTATGTCGCTTAGGATTAGGGTACACCTTTCCAGAATTTTCGTGAGCTAGCTTGTATGTTATTTAGGGTTAGGGTTATGATTAGAGTAACCCCATTCCAGAATGTTTGCGAGCTAGCTTGTATGTTGTTTAGGGTTAGGGTTAGGGTTACTTCTTTCCAGAATTTTCGTTAGCTAGCTTGTATGTTGTTTAGGGTTAAGGTTAGGGTTACCCTTTTCCAGAATTTTAACGAGCTAGTTTGTATGTTGTTTAGGGTTAGGGTTAAGGTTACTCCTTTTCAGAATTTTCGCGAGCTAGCTTGTATGTTGTTTATCGTTTTGTACGAGAGTGGCACAAGACAATACTTAATGGACCGCTAAAGTGATATCACTTCATTTTCCTAGTCTGCTGTATCATTGTGACATACACGATATCCCTCGGGAATTTTATAGCTCTGGTAGCGAAGGATGACGAAGCGTTTTTCTTCTTCTGTTAGATTTGACTGAGAGTTTCACTTTAAGTTAATAGATTATTGGATTTAAAATAAGCAGTTTCTAAGAAGAAAATGTATGGAAATGGTTAAAACGATGAAGAACTGCTGAAATAAATAAATTTAACATTGAAAAGTATCCCCCTCCATATAGAAATATAGATAGATGACTTATTCTTATTGTCTGTGTAGTTCGTCTCTTTTTATTTTTGATGGCGGCGTCCGCCATTCGATTAGTTCCATTATGGAGGGCGATCTAACGAACTTCCGGTTCTGCTATTTAATCGTAACGAAACCAGATGCATTTTATAGACCGAGTCGAAAGCTGACCACGAAGAGTTAAGTATAACTGCAACTGAATCACTTAGCGATAATGAAAGTTAAGTGAAAAAACCGGAACACATTTGATGACGTCATTTCCTTTGTGAATGTGCGAGAATTTATTATGATCTGACACAGATGACACAGTCAGAAGTCACCAAACAATTAAGCGTGTGTCCCCCCCCCATTCACAATGTCGTGTTTCATTAGTTCATTTCTATTGTCTATCGTAATGTGATTTCCGTGATTAAAATTGAAATTAAATTCATTTAGCACACACACACACACACACACACACACACACACACACACACACACATATATATATATATATATATATATATATATATATATACAACATCAATGTTATACCTTATCAATGTTATAAAGGATAGATTCACGTCATTTCAAAAAACTTGTTTTTTATTCAGCATACAATTGTTTCGGCTAACACCATGATATTTGTAAAATGCCCCTGGGCATTTTTTTTATTGGCTTTAGGCTCTGCTCGCCTAGTTTTTCACATTTTTGTATGTTTTTGCTTTGTTTTGTACAATTAGCACTGAAGATAGCCACATCAAGAAATAAATGAACAGGAGCATTTTCCAAATATCTTGGTGTTAGCCGAAACAATTGTATGCAGAATAAAAAATAGGTTTCATGAAATCATGTGAATCTGTCCTTTATAACATTGATATGGTATAAAATTACACACAAAATATTTAATAGAGCACATAGCTCTGGCTTTATACCATTGAGCTATTATAATTACTTTATGTTATAAAAGTTATATTTGAATATATATGAAACATTCTAAATATAAATAAAAAATACAAACACACACACATATATATATATATAAATATATATATATATATATATATATATATATATACAGGACCGGCGGGAGGGTTATAAAAGTGGGGGGCTCTCCTAAAATGTGGGGGGGGGCTCGATTAAACACATGCATATATAACTTCATTATTGATGACCGGAAAGTGGGGGGGGGCCAAGTCAAAAGTGCAGCCGTCCATGATATATATATATATATATATATATATATATATATCGAATTTTAAGTATATGTAATAGTGAATAAGCATGAACTGATTACAAAAAATAATAAAACAGACACATCTCTAAAGCCGACCGATATTTCGGTCGAGACAAACGACCTTAATCATTGGTGTAGAAATATTAAATTCGTTTGACTCAACATAAATATCGATTGCCTTTAGAAATGTCTGTGTTATTTTTCTACTAGTCTTCACATGCTTAGCGACTATTCCATATGCTAAACATTCCATTTCGTCTGAAATTAAATTTCATATTTTTAACTAAACTATGGTTAACGAGAATATGTATTCCAAAATTCACACACACACACACACATATATATATATATATATATATATATATATATATATATATATATATATATATATATATGTATTAGTAGTGTATTTTTAAAAGGCTGTGGGCAATGCAAATTCTGGGTAAGCTGTAAGCTGGAAGGAAGAAAAATAATAAATCGAATACGAAATGTGACTTACTATTTATTTTTTCTTAAAATCTTACATAAAAGCAAGTGGGATGTTAGCTGTTTGTGTGATGTCCGGATGATTATAAAAATCATTTATGTAATATTTCGGGAAAATAAACTTCCCTTTGTTTAAAATAATAAACACCAGAGGAAAACTCCGTCTGTGCAGAGAATCTGCCAATATATATACATATATATATATATATATATATATATATATATATATATATATATATATATATATATATATATATATATATATATATATATATATATATATGCAGGGTGATTGGGAAATAACTCCCTATTATTAAGTGCTCGTAATTCATTACTGAAATATAATTTTTACACGAAATGAATATGATAAGAAAGTGTATAGCATGTTTTCTTTTTAAATTCAAAATTCGATATGGGTGCTAACAATCGCTACAAGCTTCTAAAGCTTCACGCATCAACTGATTTCATAAGGAACTTTTTTCTTTTTCTTTTTGTTTTACTTATGAGTCAACACTTATCAAGGCTAAACACCCACTCGATGATTATGGTCAACAAGATGGATAGATTGGCAGATGAATGGTGATGAATACTATGAGAGTATTGAAAACAGCAGCCGAACCAGAAAACAGCATTTTCTTCCCATTGAATGGCTGGCAAAACATCCTTACGAAAAGAAGAGAAAAAGTTTCGAGTCGTGTAAACTACTCTCAGCATGGTTGCTGGAAAACAACGTTGAGTAGAAGAAATCTTTTTGACAATGTCAAGGTCGTCAGAACCTAACCATGGGAGTTTCAAATAAATAGGGCAACGTGACGGCCCAATAAATTTAGCACCTTTAAATATAGCAACTTGACGTGCAATGGTGCTTTTTATGATATTGATGGGATATTCATTAGCAAGAAAAATATTGGTAATTTCACCAAGTTCCGCATCGAGTCGTGTTGGTGAACAAATCATAAGTGCTCGATGAGTGAGAGTACCAATAAGATTTATTTTCCTTGCCCTTGGGGCGAAGGAAAACCAATTTAGATAAAGACCTGTAAATGTTGGTTTTCTATACACAGAGGTTTCAAACGATAAACCAGATTTAGACACTAAAACATCAAGGAATGGCAAAGAACCACAATCCTCGACCTCCATAGTGAATTGCAACGATGGATGCAAGTCACAAAGAAGACGAAGAAACTGTTCAGCATCACTCCGCGAGGGAAAACAGGCAAAAGTGCCATCAACGTAACGTGTGTAAAAAGCCGGCTTGGTCACTTTGGAAAATAATTGGTTTTCCAAAAATCCAACGAAAATGTTTGCTAACGATGAACCAAGAGAGTTGCCCATAGATATTCCATCAATTGGCCGATACATTATATTATTGAAACTGAAGGAAACTTATTTAGTAGCAAGTTCATTCAGTTCAACAAAAATTCGTTCAGGAAACTGTTGAGACTTTATGGGGCCATGGTAAAGATAATCTGCACATATACCAATGGTTTCATCCAAAGGTACATTTTTAAAAATTTATCATTCTGACGTTTCCTCTTAGAGGGTCAGACGATAAGGCCGTAAAGAAAATTTTAGCAATTTTCTTTTTTTTTCCACCCGCCCGTTTCATTGATTAAAAAAATGTTTCCTCTGAAATATATATATATATATATATATATATATATATATATATATATATATATATATATATATATTCATAGATTTTTTAAAACTGCGCCGTAAATAATGCTCGCGTGGTTATTGCTAAATATTGCATATAATGCTTACTAGTCTAAATGGCTGAATGATGACTATATGTTGCACAATGCTTAGCAGTACTATGCTTTCGAATTTGAGTGTAGATATTGTTGGCAACATGAATACGATTACTTAGTTATGATTGAAAGGTTTTCCCCCAGATTCATCTATCGACTGATAATAAAGTAGATAGCTGATTCATTAATTTAATCATATGGCATCGCATGATTTAAAATTAGACTAGTTGCCATTTTAAATTTATAATTTTTTTTATGTGAATCCTTTTGTTATTTTTTCTTCTTTAATCAGTTGGACTTTTGCATGGAACTCACGAATATCGTTTCTCATGGTTGTCTGGTCTGCACGAAGTCCTCCTCGTTGCTTGCAGCTTTTCGTTTACCATCGACTACGAGAACAGCAGAGATCAGCGGTTGCATGCAAAGTCGGGGAAATATTGGCCCAAAACACACACAAAATTGGCGCAGAAACGAGGTTGAAACTTTAACTCCATCGATTTGCTGTTCCGCGTCTGACACGTCTTTGCTTACCACATGAAGAGGCAGAGATAACCAGAGTATGACGGATCCTGATCGCGACACCTCCTGGATTTTCACCCGATCCCTGTTAGCTGGGTAGCTCTGACACTACCACATTGTTGAACCGCCCCTACCACGGTGAAGAAAAAAAGGACTTTAAGGGGAGGGGGTCATGTGAAATCCGGATAGATAGGACAGCTTATCTAGCGAGAAAAAGTGTTTTAGGAAAAGTTGTGGAAGTTTGGGAAGAATGAGTTGATGGAATGAGAATACAATATTGTGAGATTTAATAAATACAACTGATTTATGTGTTAGCTATGAAGAGGAGCAAAATAATTGAATGGATACAAAAGCAAAACAATTGAACAGCTCGAGGATAGGAAAACGTCAGAGCGAATTTTATGACTGTTGTGGCCTTGCAGGCCGGTAATAATCAAGACAAACACAGTGGTATAGTTAACAAAAGTGTATTAACAAGTGTATGTTACAGAATTACGCGTCATAATTCTGGGGCCATAACTGCCACTAATAGTTGCCACGACGTTTAGTTGTAACTGTATTTATTATGTCTAGGCAAGTCTATTTGTTCTATAAAAAAGGTAGATCAGCTTACACGATAACAGCTCGAGGATAGGAAAACATCAGAGCGAATTTTATGACTGTTGTGGCCTTGCAGGCCGGTAATAATCAAGACAAACACAGTGGTATAGTTAACAAAAGTGTATTAACAAGTGTATTAACTGCCACCAATAGCTGCCACGATGTTTAGTCGTAACTGTATTTATTGTGTCTGGGCAAGTCTATTTGTTCTATGAAAAAGGTAGATCAGCTTACACGATAACAGTGACTAAACAGCGAATGCATGTCGTCGGTACTGGTTCTCATTAAGGGAGGAGTTTTGACCCCCTCCCCACGGTACACGAAAGAGTGTTAGAAAACATTGTAACGCCAAATGTAGGGTTAGGGTTAGATAAAACATCTTTTTGTGTTTTAGAGTCGTCAATCGTAAACCAGCGTGTGAGGGATCGATGCTTTCAGAGAATTCTTCAAAGTAAGGATACGCAAGTTTTTTCTATTTAGTCTCATGTAACGTTGCCTCAGCAAAGAAATGCGGCTAACCATGTTAAAGTTTGACTCTTCGTGTCGCTCTGAAGATAGTCAGAAGCAACTCATAGATAAGTAAATAAATCTAATGAAGTGTGATACAATATATATCAATTTATAACATTGTTGTTGTCGTCGTTCTCACATGAATACCCAGAAACCCGGTCGATAGAAAAGTATCCAGGCCACGTCAACTCCACCATCAGTAATAATTACCTGTGTTGTGTTTTTTACTTGCAATTTGCTTTTTAGCCGATTTTTATCAAAATATTATTTTTGTTTCAAACAAAGGGAAGTAACTCTGTATTGACGAATACAAAGTTATGTCCATTTTCCTCAAAATAATTCCGATCCGGTCAAAATATTTTCTGCAAGGAGTTAAATCGAAGTACATTTATTATTCTTAACAACATGCTGCAACGACCCACCGAAATAACTAAAAAAGAATCCAATATTTATTTTGTAGGAAAAAAGCTCTGACAAACAATTGAGAAAAAGTCTGACTGTATTATATTACATATACATGCTATTAGCTTTTTGTGCCACATTTACAATGAACGATTTATGGCTTCACCTAAGAGAGTAAATGTGTTTCTTTAATATATACGTGTTTTCATAGTACATAAGTTATGTTAATGCAGCTAACTGTTGATTGTTAGCAAAGCAGGACTGTCATCGTTTGACACAGCAGGCAACATAGAAGTTATGCAATACTTATTAAGTTTAATAAAATGCAGTGATTTCGAAAAAGCAGTCGAATATATACATCCTATTATTTTTTGAAATTTTGTAAGCAAACAACAGTAACTGAAGACTTCCTTGAAAGGTTTTATGAAAGTGATTTAAGCTAAAAACTGTTCCGCAAGCTGGTTATTTTGTTCAGTTAAGTAGATGTTGTCATTAAGGTTGAACAAGAAATACCAAAACTTCATTCAATACAATCGACGGTTGTCTCGGAATTTTCGAGATGAGGATTGATAATTTGTATTATTTGTATCATTCAAACTACCGTTCTCATCTTTCAACATTTCGGCCGATGTACTCTCCTACTTTCTTCATGTGTGTTTTCCCGAACTCGGTAATCTTTGTGTCGAACTTCGGAATTTGTACAGAATGTCATATTAAAAAAAATCATACAAAAATTGTGCACATTGACCCGAGGCGCAACGGATGACGTGGTAAGTAATAATCAGTTCTAAGTGATAGTTTTTTGGTTCAATCGTCAGTACCGGCGATACTAAAAACATAATTAAGAACTACTTAAGACTTCTATTCGGTTGACAGAACGAGAACAATCTAACGTCGTGCATTAAATAAAGGGTTCAGCTCAAAATTGAGTACAGATTCCAGAGTTTGACATAATTACTCTAGAGTTCGACAAGACGAACCTGAAAAAGGTCGGAGGTTACATCGGCTGAAACGTTGTGAGAATAATATCCAAGATGAGAACATTAGTCCGAATAATCCAAATAATACATAATCAACGGTTTTCTTTAGAACCAAGAATAACAAAGTGAATCCATGATTCAGAATTATTAGTCTGGAGGATTGGGGGCTTGGAGGCTTGAGGGTTTGGGGGCTTGTGGGCTTGGGGCTTGAGGGCTTGGGGCTTGGGGGCTTGGGGGCTTGAGGGCTTGGGGGCTTTGGGGCTTGGGGGCATGGGAGCTTGGGGCATGGAGGTTGGGGGCTTGAGGGCTTGGGGGCTTGGGGCTTGGGGGCATGGGGGCTTGGGGGCTTGAGGGCTTGGGGGCTTGGGGGCATGGGAGCTTGGGGCATGGAAGTTGGGGTTTGAGGGCTTGGGGGCTTGGGGGCTTGGGGGCTTGGGGGCTTGGGGGCTTGGGAGATTGGGGGCATAGAGGCGCCGCGCTGTAAACTATATGCGGCTATTATCTTGAAAAGAGTTCTCTTTTGTCCCCATGAAGAGTGATGAAAAAGAAAGGGATTTTCATTACCGAATTTTGAAAGCAAAGGGTCTTTTGATAACACGAGTATTTCGTGAAACTCATCAATAAACCCAAATATTTTGGACGCAATATCGACAAATATTGATCTCATAAATGACACGCATTGATTAATTCAGGGCTGCATTAATACATCGATGAATAAAAAACGCAAGGTTCAAATTACGTTTAGAAAATAGAAAATAACACGAAATTAACTTCTTATCCAATGATAATTCCCAATATGTTGAATGACATTTGGACAAGCGAATTTTCTTTTGAAAAAACAAAGAAAATTCAACATATTTTACTGACGGTGAGTATGAAGAAAACAAAGAAGAAGAAAAAAAAAGAAGAAGAAAACAAAGAAACAAAAAGAAGAAGAAGAAGTAGAAGAAAAGAAGAAGAAAAAGAAAGAGAGCCAAGAACAGATATTCTTAAGATGTGTAAAATTTAATCTACGCGTTTAGTGGTTGCTGTTCAACTTAAGCGTGACAGACGAACAGACGAACCGATGGAACGAGCCTCTCAGAGAGATTCGAATATGAATCGGGAAAACAACATTCAATTAAGGTTTTTTTTTTAGAACATCGCTCTTTAGGAATGGGTATCCATAGATTTGCAGACGTGACGTTGTCGAGACATAAGCAGTTCCGACTACGAACGGAGAAAGCCGAATAAAGTTCCGACATTCCAGCTTTTATCGAAATATAAAAATAGACGACTTTTTAATTAATTCGAATGATCAATTTTTGACTTTATACTTTTGATACTGTCCATACTTTTGCAACTGTTTACTTAGAACTTTTTCGATACATTTTAATGTATTACTTATTTGTGTTTATACATTTGCAACTGTCCATTTGGAACTTTTCGATACGTTTTTAATTAATTATTATTTGCATTTATACTTTTGCAACTGTTTACTTATAACTTTTTCGATACATTTTAATGTATTACTTATTTGTGTTTATACATTTGCAACTGTCCATTTGGAACTTTTCGATACGTTTTTAATTAATTATTATTTGCATTTATACTTTTGCAACTGTTTACTTAGAACTTTTTCGATACATTTTAATGTATTACTTATTTGTGTTTATACATTTGCAACTGTCCATTCGGAACTTTTCGATACGTTTTTAATTAATTATTATTTGCATTTATACTTTTGCAACTGTTTACTTAGAACTTTTCCGATACATTTTAATGTATTACTTATTTGTGTTTATACATTTGCAACTGTCCATTCGGAACTTTTCGATACGTTTTTAATTAATTATTATTTGCATTTATACTTTTGCAACTGTTTACTTAAAAGTTTTCGATACATTTTAATGTATTACTTATTTGTGTTTATACATTTGCAACTGTCCATTTTGAACTTTTCGATACGTTTTTAATTAATTATTATTTGCATTTATACGTTTGCAACTGTTTACTTAGAACTTTTTCGATACATTTTAATGTATTACTTATTTGTGTTTATACATTTGCAACTGTCTATTTGGAACTTTTCGATACGTTTTTAATTAATTATTATTTGCATTTATACTTTTGCAACTGTTTACTTATAACTTTTTCGATACATTTTAATGTATTACTTATTTGTGTTTATACATTTGCAACTGTCCATTTGGAACTTTTCGATACGTTTTTAATTAATTATTATTTGCATTTATACGTTTGCAACTGTTTACTTAGAACTTTTTCGATACATTTTAATGTATTACTTATTTGTGTTTATACATTTGCAACTGTCCATTGTGAACTTTTCGATACGTTTTTAATTAATTATTATTTGCATTTATACGTTTGCAACTGTTTACTTAGAACTTTTTCGATACATTTTAATGTATTACTTATTTGTGTTTATACATTTGCAACTGTCCATTCGGAACTTTTCGATACGTTTTTAATTAATTATTATTTGCATTTATACGTTTGCAACTGTTTACTTAGAACTTTTTCGATACATTTTAATGTATTACTTATTTGTGTTTATACATTTGCAACTGTCCATTTGGAACTTTTCGATACGTTTTTAATTAATTATTATTTGCATTTATACTTTTGCAACTGTTTACTTAGAACTTTTTCGATACATTTTAATGTATTACTTATTTGTGTTCATACATTTGCAACTGTCCATTTGGAACTTTTCGATACGTTTTTAATTAATTATTATTTGCATTTATACGTTTGCAACTGTTTACGTAGAACTTTTCCGATACATTTTAATGTATTACTTATTTGTGTTTATACATTTGCAACTGTCCATTTGGAACTTTTCGATACGTTTTTAATTAATTATTATTTGCATTTATACTTTTGCAACTGTTTACTTAAAAGTTTTCGATACATTTTAATGTATTACTTATTTGTGTTTATACATTTGCAACTGTCCATTTGGAACTTTTCGATACGTTTTTAATTAATTATTATTTGCATTTATACTTTTGCAACTGTTTACTTAGAACTTTTTCGATACATTTTAATGTATTACTTATTTGTGTTTATACATTTGCAACTGTCCATTCGGAACTTTTCGATACGTTTTTAATTAATTATTATTTGCATTTATACTTTTGCAACTGTTTACTTAGAACTTTTCCGATACATTTTAATGTATTACTTATTTGTGTTTATACATTTGCAACTGTCCATTCGGAACTTTTCGATACGTTTTTAATTAATTATTATTTGCATTTATACGTTTGCAACTGTTTACTTAGAACTTTTTCGATACATTTTAATGTATTACTTATTTGTGTTTATACATTTGCAACTGTCCATTTGGAACTTTTCGATACGTTTTTAATTAATTATTATTTGCATTTATACGTTTGCAACTGTTTACTTAGAACTTTTTCGATACATTTTAATGTATTACTTATTTGTGTTTATACATTTGCAACTGTCTATTTGGAACTTTTCGATACGTTTTTAATTAATTATTATTTGCATTTATACTTTTGCAACTGTTTACTTAAAAGTTTTCGATACATTTTAATGTATTACTTATTTGTGTTTATACATTTGCAACTGTCCATTTGGAACTTTTCGATACGTTTTTAATTAATTATTATTTGCATTTATACGTTTGCAACTGTTTACTTAGAACTTTTCCGATACATTTTAATGTATTACTTATTTGTGTTTATACATTTGCAACTGTCCATTCCGAACTTTTCGATACGTTTTTAATTAATTATTATTTGCATTTATACGTTTGCAACTGTTTACTTAGAACTTTTTCGATACATTTTAATGTATTACTTATTTGTGTTTATACATTTGCAACTGTCCATTGTGAACTTTTCGATACGTTTTTAATTAATTATTATTTGCATTTATACTTTTGCAACTGTTTACTTAGAACTTTTTCGATACATTTTAATGTATTACATATTTGGTGTATGTTTACGAATAGCCCTACAACGAAAACGCTGAAAAAACAAATATACAACAAATAAAAGTTACCGTAGCCGATAAAACTGAATTTCCAAGTTAACTGTGACAGTTATTAATGATTATAATCCGTTAAAAGTGCTATTTTTTATAAATTGATAATTTTAGCGTACGGGAAGTGAAAAAAAAATTAATGGCCGCTCTCGTTCTCGTTCTCGTTTCGATTGTTTTTTTTTTACTGGGACTCATAGTCAAAGCGCAATTTTTGCATTTTTCAGCCAAGCAGAAGAACAGAACAAAACAAAACTACATTTTAAGCAAAAGGAATAAAATAATTTTCTTTTGATTTACATGTCAGTGTGCTTTTATTTACATATTATTTTCGGTAAATTTTTACTATCCATTCCCAGCGCAGTTTACCCCTTAAAAAAGTTCAAATTCTACTTTTTTTGTGCAAATACATTTAAACAGCCTAAAAAAATATCCGCAAAGAAGGAATAAAAAAAAATTAAAAATTAAAATTTAAGATTTTAGAGTGGGGGTTCACTTTCCTTTATAAATGTAACGTAAAATGAGCACCTATTTTCTGGTCAGTTAGCGTCAAACGAGACATGTAACCGACTTGAGTTTTTAATAAAAACACGTAAAAATTTAGCGATTTTCGTGTTCTTTTTGGAGGGGGGGGCAAACTTTGACTTGAGTTCCCCCCTAAAAAAAAACCCAGAAAACTAAATTGGCTAAATTTCTACGTGTTTTTATTAAATAAATACCCCCACCCCAAATTGGCTAAATTTCTACGTGTTTATTTAATAAAAAAACCCACCCTAACTCCAGCCCTAACCCTAACCCTAACTCCAGCCCTAACCCTAACCCTAACTCCAGCCCTAGCCCTAACTCCAGCCCCAGCCCTAACTCCAGCCCCAGCCCTAACTCCAGCCCCAGCCCTAACTCCAGCCCCAGCCCTAACTCTAACCCTAACCCCAGCCCTGATCGTTAAAAAAACAAACGTCGCTTTGATTATGAGTCCCGGTAAAAAAAACACACACACTTGACAACGAGAACCCGAAACGAGGCTAACAAAACAAGACTGTCGACGCCATGTTTTTGCTGTAAAAATCCGTGCCCAGAAATATTTTTTTTCATGTCTAATGAAAAACTATTTATCCTACGTAAAAATAAAAACAAATGGAATAGCTAACTAGGAAAATCTCCGGTCTCGAATTAGAAACTCAAGTCGGTTAAATGTTAAGTGGCCAGGAAATGGGTGCTCATTTTACGTTAAATTTATAAAGGAAAGTGATCCCCCACGCTAAAATCTTAAATATTTAATTTTTTTTTAATTCCTTCTTTGCGGATGTTTTTTAGGCTGTTTAAATGTATTTGCACAAAAAAAGTAGGATTTGAACTTTTTAAGTGGTAAACTACGCTGGGAATGGATAGTAAAAAAAAAATACCTTATTTTCATTCGTCACACCGTAATGTTTTTTTTTCTCCTGTTGTTTCTGTAAAGAATTCCATACCCTAACCTAACCCTAAACCGAACCCCAATTTTTCATATTTCAGTAAAGCAAAAGAACAAAAAAAAACAAAACAAAAAAACGCCGCTTTCATTATGACTCCCGGTAAAAAAAAAACACACCACGTGACAACTATTGACGCCATCTTTATTAAGTCAACATTTTGTTGGCGAAAAAAAAAAGTTTTTTTTTCATGTCTAATAAAAAGCCATTTATCCTACGTAAACATACAAACAAATGGAATAGATAACTAGGAAAATCTCCAGTGTCTACGTACGTCGCATTTATTTGTTGCATATTCATTTTTTTGACTACGTTCTACAACTTTTTTTCAACCCGACTCGCGAGTTGTAGGGCTATTATTAAAGATTCCCCATATTTGTGTTTATACATTTGCAACTTTTCGATACGTTTTTAATTAATTATTATTTGCATTTATACTTTTGCAACTGTTTACTTAGAACTTTTTCGATACATTTTAATGTATTACTTATTTGTTTATACATTTGCAACTGTCCATTTAGAACTTTTCGATACGTTTTTAATTAATTATTATTTGCATTTATACTTTTGCAACTGTTTACTTAGAACTTTTTCGATACATTTTAATGTATTACTTATTTGTTTATACATTTGCAACTGTCCATTTGGAACTTTTCGATACGTTTTTAATTAATTATTATTTGCATTTATACTTTTGCAACTGTTTACTTAGAACTTTTTCGATACATTTTAATGTATTACTTATTTGTTTATACATTTGCAACTGTCCATTTGGAACTTTTCGATACGTTTTTAATTAATTATTATTTGCATTTATACTTTTGCAACTGTTTACTTAGAACTTTTTCGATACATTTTAATGTATTACTTATTTGTTTATACATTTGCAACTGTCCATTTGGAACTTTTCGATACGTTTTTAATTAATTATTATTTGCATTTATACTTTTGCAACTGTTTACTTAGAACTTTTTCGATACATTTTAATGTATTACTTATTTGTTTATACATTTGCAACTGTCCATTTGGAACTTTTCGATACGTTTTTAATTAATTATTATTTGCATTTATACTTTTGCAACTGTTTACTTAGAACTTTTTCGATACATTTTAATGTATTACTTATTTGTTTATACATTTGCAACTGTCCATTTGGAACTTTTCGATACGTTTTTAATTAATTATTATTTGCATTTATACTTTTGCAACTGTTTACTTAGAACTTTTTCGATACATTTTAATGTATTACTTATTTGTTTATACATTTGCAACTGTCCATTTGGAACTTTTCGATACGTTTTTAATTAATTATTATTTGCATTTATACTTTTGCAACTGTTTACTTAGAACTTTTTCGATACATTTTAATGTATTACTTATTTGTTTATACATTTGCAACTGTCCATTTGGAACTTTTCGATACGTTTTTAATTAATTATTATTTGCATTTATACTTTTGCAACTGTTTACTTAGAACTTTTTCGATACATTTTAATGTATTACTTATTTGTTTATACATTTGCAACTGTCCATTTGGAACTTTTCGATACGTTTTTAATTAATTATTATTTGCATTTATACTTTTGCAACTGTTTACTTAGAACTTTTTCGATACATTTTAATGTATTACTTATTTGTTTATACATTTGCAACTGTCCATTTGGAACTTTTCGATACGTTTTTAATTAATTATTATTTGCATTTATACGTTTGCAACTGTTTACTTAGAACTTTTTCGATACATTTTAATGTATTACTTATTTGTTTATACATTTGCAACTGTCCATTTGGAACTTTTCGATACGTTTTTAATTAATTATTATTTGCATTTATACTTTTGGTATTGTTCGCTTAGAACGTTTTAATTTTTAGAAACCATTTTAATGTATTATTTGTTTTAATCCATTTGCAACAGTTTATTTCAAACTAATGAATTTTTGACACGTTTTGAATGTATTAATTATTTGTTTTTTATACTTTTGGATCTGTTTATTTTTAGTATGTTAATTTTCTGACACCTTTTAAATTCTTGAGTTTTTCGACACGCTTCTAATGGATTACTTATTTGTTTGTATATTTTTGCACCTGTGCAGTTTGAATTTTTAATGTTTCAACACATTTTGAATGTATTACTTATTTGGTTTTATACTTTTGCAACTGTTCATTTTTGAAGTTTTGAATTTCTGACACCCTTTGAATGCATTAATTATTTGTTTTTATAAGTTTGCAACTGTTAATTTTGAATTTTTGAATTTCTCTTACACGTTTTGAATGTATTACTTACTGATTATTATACTTTCAGAACTGTACATTTTAAATATTTGAATTTTTGAATTTTTCTTACACGTTTTGAATGTATTACTTACTGATTCTTATACTTTCAGAACTGTACATTTTAAATATTTGAATTTTTCGACACTTTTTAAATGTATTACTTATTTGTATTTATACTTTTGGAACTGTTTATTTATAATTTTTTAATTTTCTAACACTTTTTGAATGTATTACGTATTTGTTTTAATACTTTTTCATCTGTTCATTTTGCATATTTGAATGTTCGACACTGTGAATGTATTACTTATTTGTTTATATACTTTTGCAACTGTTCATTTTTAATTTTTGAATCTTTCGACAACTTTTGAATGTATTACTATTTGTATTTATACTTTCACAACTTTACATTTTAAATTATATAATTTTTCGACAATTTTTGAATGTATTACTTATTTGGTTTTATACTTTCGCAACTGTTAATTTTTATTTATGATTGTATTACTTATTTGTTTGTATACTTTTGTCAACTGTTAAATTGCTTAATTTTTGACACGTTTTGAATGTAATTTTGTTTTAATACTCTTGCATCTGTTCATGTGGAACTGTTTTGATTTCTTTTATAAGAAAACAAATTCAAAAGACTGTTTTCGTAAAAAAATAAAATAAAATTTATAGGCAAAAAATCGCGTAAAATAAACGTTTGTAACACAGTTGTTAAATAAATTGAAAATAAAAACACAATATAAATTTATTTTTTATCCAAAATAACCGAAAAAAATCCAAAATAACTTTAAACCTTCACCATAAAACAACAACAACAACAACAACATTACAGAATACACTTAAATAGAAGATAAAATAGAGAGTTTCTTTTCTTAAATTACTTAGAAAAAATAAAAAATTAACATCCGCTAAAAATACATTCAGTTTGTTCGGGAAAGTTTGCCAGTCTCAGAACAATTTCATAAAACTTGGAATTAATGACGTAAGTACTTTTTGTTTTTGGATACCTATTCCTAAAAAAGTACCTAAATATTCACTGAGTAATTGACAGACCGACTTACATGGATGAATCTAAAAATGCGATTTTAAACTGAAGCCTGACAAACAGAAGAACACTCTATTTAAAAGGTAAGCGTGACGGATAAAACAATGTTATTACCAACTCAAATGTGACAGACCAAAGAAAATACTATTTCAAATTTAAATCTGATAAACCAAAGAAAATACTATTAACAACGTAAGCATGACAAAACAAAGAAAATTCTATTTAAAACTTATGCTTAACGGACAAAAGCAAATGCTATTGACAACTTAAGCGTTAACGACCAAAGAAAATGGTATTTAACACATTAGCGTGACAGACCAACCGAAATGCTATTAACAACTTAAGCGTGACAGACCAACCCAAATGCTATTAACAACTTAAGCGTGACAGACCAAAGAAAATATTAAAAATTTGAAACGTGACAGACCACAGAAAATGCTATTTAAGACTTAAGCGTGACAGATCAAATAATGCTATTAACAAACTTAAGCGTTACACATCAACCGACAGCCTCCGATGCTGGTACGCTCGCGCTAGGAATGCTAATTATAACAGAAGCAAGACCGGCCGACCAACGGACCGACCGACCAAGCCTCTCATACAGATATCAGGACGCAGGTAAATCAAATTTATTTGTGGCTTATGCTTCATTGGCATTTACACTCTTAATTATCTTCTGAATTAGACCCCTTAAATATTTTCCACAGAACTTTCACATTATTAATACATCTATGCACACATTAAATTCTATTTTTTTATTGGCAATTTTTTATGCGTATATTCTTTGTTTTAATTTAATTTTTCAAAGCAAGGGAGGTAATTGCGCTTCACTCTTTTTCTGAAGGATTTTTAATTATCTATTTCATTTTATTCTTAATATTTTAAAGAAACTGGAACTTTGAATGGCTATCTTCCAGATATTCAACATGACACTACTTTCCCTTTTTGGGTTGAGCTATCTGGTAAGTGTAATCGGAAAATCGTCACTAGCGTATAAACCAGTGCTCTTTGTGTAAACAAATGGAACTTCGACATATATATATATATAATTGATAATCGAAAAAAGAATAAAACAAATCAGGTGAAAATTGCATCACATATTACTAAGTAACAATGGATCTTATTACTTTCAATGGAATATGTTTATATATCCGACCGTATATAACCGGATGACGTAGTAATACGCCACATCGCCTTCAAAATGATCAAAAAATGATCTTAAGACCATCCTGATATTTGCACGGAATAAGTTTATTAATGTAGATACTTTTCGGTCATCCTAATCTGTTAAAATCATGGTATCTTTGACTGTTACTGCAGCATGATGGTGGCTTACATTCATTGATCGCTACCCTTGCTCACTCGTCGTCTGCGCCAGACATTGCTGTCTGATGTGTAGCTTAAACTCACACTTACAAACATGTAAGTACAAGAGACGTCGACAATTTAAGCATAACTAGTTATTTAGTTATCTAGGGATCCATTTTATTGACTAAGAGCTACTTCTGGCTAATATCGCCAGAAGGAGCCAACCATTAACACTGAGTCAATTTTAGTCAGACCATCCGCCCGGAGGTAGGTGCGTCATTGACTTAATTGATACCGTCGTGGCTTATGCCGAGTTCAAATTCTAACAGATCTATTGTAGTAATTCACACACCAGGAAAGTATGGAGTCGCTTTTCCCTCATTTATAAGTAAATTGCCAATGTGTTAGCGCCTTAACGGTCCACAATACATGGAATATTGCGAGAAAACATTGCAACATAAAATAAAGAAAGTGATGAAAATCCTTTTTTGTGTTTTCCGAGTCTTCAGTCGTAAACTAGCCTGCGAGGGAAAGACGCTTCCAGAAACGCGAGAAGAATGCTACAACAGAAGGACACATAAGTGTTTCCCTTTTAGTCTTATGTAACGTGGTTCCCATCAAAGAAATGAGGCTGAACATATTACGGTAATACCTAGGAGGATAGCCTCCAAGGCACCGAGAAGAACCGCTAAAAACTATCACAATCTAATCCTAGTTCGAGGACGAGAAAAAAGTCCATTTCTGAGTTTTGACTGAAACGGCTTTATTTATAATTATTATTTAATAATAATAATAACTAGCGGGACCCGTGTGAATTACACGAAATCATATTTTCAGTACTAATTATCTTGTTCCTAACCTATACATGCTTGAATAAAATATGATAAGATTTAACTTAATATGTGTCTTCCCGGTCGTCCCCTCCCTACCTCCATCCCATTCGATGTAGTAAAACATCTTAGAGGTTGGTTGGGATCGAACTATAGACCAGTCGAGCCGACGCCAAAATCCTACGTCGCTAACCGTTGCGCTAAATAGAAATACTTGAAAAAATTACGAAATTAGGTAACTTGAATGTTTTTTCAAATCTAGGTGCAGTACGCATGCGCTGAGCTTTTGATGTAAGCGTGACACACGAACACACACGCTATCGTATTAATATATAATGATAATAATAATAATAATAATAATAATAATAAAGATCTAATATATCTAAGTTGCTCTTTATACATGGGGCTACATAACCCAAAGGTCAGGTTATCTCTACAGACTAAATAGCAGCGGCAACATATTCCGACTATTTCGATATTTAATTTACATATGAACTATTTTTATTTTTAATTCACAGCTTAATAAACGTGCGAATTTAAAATTACTTTCTCCCCTCGGCTTGGTGTATCGAGATCACCTGGAGTAATTAGAGAAGCAGGATAGTGGATAAGAATTATAATCTAGACGCGTTTGGAATGCGACTGTGATTGTTTTGACGATTTCAAAATTGTGATAAAAATGGAAATATAAACATTTATTGTTTGTTGTTTGAGTTAAATTACGGTCACCGATCGAGAGAGACTCGGACAAAAAGAACAGCTTAAGATCTAGGTGAGTGGACGTTCCGTATTTTTCTCCCTCCCGCGGTGGTGCGGGGGGGGGGGAGCAGGGGAGCCGACTGTATATGTACAGTTGAGTGTACCAAGAGAATGGCGGCATTCCACCACAATAAAGTGTAAGCGATGAACAAAATTTTCTTCCTTCGACTTCATTTGCCCCGAGAATGCGTCTTCAAACAGCTTCAGCATTTGGGGATCAGTAAAAGAACCACGCATGATGTCACGTATGCTACAGACAGAAGCAACACCTTTCCTGAAAGGCAATGCCACATCCTAATCGAGTTCAGAGCAAGGTTCAGTGAGACCGATACGACGAACACAGTCATTAATAGAGAGGCGATGTCCGCATGTAAAAAGAACGCACCCACTATTTACTTTAGGAGAGGTAAAAGTGGACCTTGGTTTTACTTACGGCAGCCTCGTAACTCTCGCTTCCCTTGTTTTATCCTTTAGTCCTTACATTCCATAGGCGATGTTTCTGAAAAAGGGGGAATAATGGCTGTTTTCTGGGTCGGAATCTATTCATCTAACACTTATCGTTGGTTGGTTTTTGACCTTGAAGTAGTATTTTTTAGCTCCTTACATCAAGTGGCTTCGTGTCTTGTCTGGAGCGATTTCCATAAAAAAAATAGTCGTTAGTATTTTTTGTTTCATGTCTACAAATCATTGATGACAATATGTGTACATTAAGATGGCATTTTACCTTTCTTCTGTTACTTTCTGTGTGAATATATTTATGTCAGCTTTCTGCTTTTAGTTTTCGCCTCCCCACTACTACTACTACTACTACTACTATTACTACTACTGCTGTTACTGTTGCTACTAATAATAAGAATGGAAATGATGGCTTTCGTATTTATCCAAATGTTTTTGTTTCACGAAATTAACACTCGAAGCGAAACCTATATGCAATGTCGTGCTGTGAGACCATAAATCCAAAATTCACCGGCTCATAAAGCTTCCGGTTTTATGACGTCAGAGGATATAAATAAAGTAAGTGAGAATGGCCACTACATATGTCGCAAAACATTCTATTATTATTATTATTATTATTATTATTATTATTATTATTATTAATCATCTATTTGTTGTTGCTGTTTTCTATGTTGGCATTTAGGTTTTAAACATACAACGTACATTGTCAGTGGCTAGCGATGAATTCTCGCAACCAGAGAAACCTGAAACGCCAAATGCTGTCCACCCTACAAAAGGCAAAAAAATAACAACCTGATTATGGATAAGATAAAGTGCTTCGCGATGTCCGTACAACATTTCTTTCCAATAAGTATCGACTTACACACTTCGAGCTATGCAATGGCTCAGCTAGTTTTCGTTCGTGATCTATTTTGATTTGTTTATACTTTACTATTTATATTGGTTTTACCTGACTCAGGTAAGCTAATCGATTTGCATTACGTGTTTGATAAGTAGAAATAGAGATGCATGTAAATTATCGATTGCAAGGATGACAGTTCGAAACATCAGACAACATCAACGCAGGAATTTGTTTTAAGTAGGTCATGTTGAGAAGAGAGATGCTTTTTTTCACGACACAGGTGCCCGGCAGGTCACGTGACAAATACATCGGAGGTGTCATTTCCGAGTACTCATTCTCTTAGACTAGTTAACGTTATAATATACGGATTACAAATTTTGGAGCCAAAATAATTAACACAGTCAGGATTTTATTCAATAATTCGCATAGAACAATGATTTATCAAGAGTACGCGATATGAACTCAGTACAATATATATATATATATATATATATATATATATATATATATATATATATATATATATATATAGTACATGTGTTATATCTGTTTCTATTGATGTTAATCCATTGAAACTCCAGTGTTTATAAAATGTGCAAAGTAACAAGTAGATCTTTTTTTAGTATAAATTTTTATTTATAAGGATGAGTGTATTTGTGTGTGTATATATATGTGTGTGCATATGTTTTTATATATATATATATATATATATAATGTGTGTGTCTGTGTATGCGCTTGTCATTGTGTGTATGTATGTATGCATGTATATATATACTTAATGTTTAATTTTACTTCAGTCGAAGTTCTCAGAAATCAAGGGGCCCCTTCCTGGGGCTAACACTTGATCTCTATATGAGATACATAGATACCCGAATATTCTTTTAAAATTCTCCTTTATTTCTCAAACATTAAGTTAGTAAAAAAGTTAAGAATAATAAATTTCTTCTCTCCCAACTGACCAGTAAAGTATGTCATAGTATATCTTTCTTTTTGTCTGTTGGTATTACCGGATTCCAGGACAAGAATTAATCTAGTCTGGTGGAGTATCCAGCTACGTGCTGTTACTTGAGGTAAGATCACTAGGAGAATATGCACTATTCCTCGTATGAGGGGATCTTATTTGTGCTGTGGATACGATGTAATTTTGAATATTTGGTCAGGGTTTATTTGTAGGGTTACGTATCCTCATGTCAGGTTGTCCTGACAAACCCTTGTACAGAGAGACCGAAGACACTCGAGGATAGTGTCTAGTAGGTAATTCAAACTCCCCTGTCTAGTAGGTGATTCAAACTCCCCTGTCTAGTAGGTAATTAAAGCTCCCCATGTATTCGTATTTGTGTGTATAGCAAGGTGTATTAAGGTACGAGTAATTGATATGTATATGTATATATACATATGGATTTTGCGTATATATGTCTGTATATATGTGTATATATATATATATATATATATAGAGAGAGGATCAACACATGACCCACGACCGGCAGAAGCGCAGGAGGCGAAAGGAGAGAGCTGCCGGTCCACAGCCTGTCGATGCCGCCTTCACGTGTCCGGAGTGTGGAAGAGTCTGCCGAGCACGGATCGGCCTCATCAGCCATCTCAGGACCCACCGACCCCCGACGCCAAACTGATTGATACCTTGGTCATCGTCGACTTCGACGGACGAGCAAGAGATATATATATATATATATATATATATAGTTATGCATATACGTAGATGCGTGTTAACACACGGATAGAGTGTGTATATAGAAACCAGGCTTAGAGATAACTAATTCACGAATCTTTAGAATATTGGCTAGTATTGGTCAGTATAAGTTTGTCCATCATTACAGTCACTAAAGATGTGTTCCATTGTCCGTCTGAGATTTCCACAAAGGCAGTTGCTTATTTTGCTGGCCCCGCTTCTGGCTGTCCTTCCAACCTTCGCCCTTGCTCGCTTCAGGGTCACCCAGTCCTTCATTGGGAGATTCGTTCCACGTAGAAGAGCTATGTTCTCTGAGATTTTGGATAGGTTCGTCAAAGTAGTCATTTCAAATCATTCGCTCTGTTAATGAGGTACTTCTGTGACCGCATGTTCAACGCTCTCTTTAGTCATGAAGTGCTTCTTGATTTTAATAAGCCTCTCGCTTGTCCATGGTTTCTATCGGTTTTCTGTTTGTGATTTTGGTTTCTCGGATATGGGGACGTGCCATGCCAGCCAATCTGTGCATCGCTAGGGTTAGTATTAGCGTCCCAGAGATTCTGCCGTACGTTCTGGGTCGATTGATTTGGCATGGCACGATCCAGCTCAATCCACAGCGGATTATTCAGCGGCAAAGTAACAAAGTGCTAATGTCGTTGTGCACAGGGGTTTAAGAGACCCCCCCCCTAATTTAAGTTTTCGAATTTAGTCAGCCAGTTGTTCCTTGTAGCAACCGTCTCCTTTACCTTCGTGCATTGGTCCTTGAAGGACAGGATTCTGTCTAGTGCGACACCGAGGTAAACAGCGAGGAAATCAAGCTACATAGATTAAGAGAGGTTAAGAGTAATAGGCTGAAACTTACTAAAGAATGAGTGACTTCATAAGGACGGGAGATTGGAGAAAAAGAAAAAATACAGCAACAAGTACAAAAGTCTGATATATATATATTATATATATATATATATATATATATATATATTATATTTCGGTAATGCTACCAGACCTACTAAATTTAGCTACCGAACTCTCCTGTTTCAAGGTGACTGTTTATTCGTGTTGTTAATTATGAGCAACGGAAATTCACGAGACTTGCCGATTTTTTCCACAGAATTAGCTCCTGATATGCCGCTAAAATTGCTAACATATCCACTACTCAGTTACTCTATCTGATATTTTTCCACCACCACTTCTAAAGACAGTGTAATATTACGTATTTGTAGTACTTGCGTATGGGCTTCCACGCACACCACATATTTGTAGTACTTGCGTATGCGCCTCCAATACACATTACCGGAACCGGAAGTCGTCCATGTGACTGGTATTAAAGCTCGCCATGTGCTACACCATTTGTAAAACAGTTTTTAGTTGAATAAAGCTTGGCTTTCAAGTAAGAAGTATTTTTGTGTTAGTAGACTCGGGTAGACTCGGGTAAATGTGCTGGGGGTTTAATGTTATTTGCTGTACTAAGTATTGACGAAATATGGACATCTTCCTCTAAGGCTACACACGTATTTCCGATTCTTAAAGCCTCTAGATAAAAATACATTCTCACTCCGTTTTACATAAGCCAATCGCGGCCGACTATTATATTTTTGTTGAGATTCTTTATAACAAAGAAGTCATGAGGGGGTGGACTGATTACCTGTTAGAACCTGCAATCGTGAGAGGCCTTCCACAATTAATGAGGACCCATTAACAGTCCTTAAATTGACAACTTTTTTGTAGTTCAGATTCAGGGTTGAAATGATTCGTAAATTATACTACTTATGACAGCGTTGTACAACAACAGGTACATATGAAAACCGCTGGAAATCGCAGTTCCAATTAAATTAACCGGAAAACTCTTTGAAATACTTATGTATCAAGCAAAAATAGGTTTGTACACACAAAATTAGCAAAAACTATCGAGTAGAATTGTAATAAAAAAATTAAAATCCGTTATATCGTTTAATCGGGTTCGGCCATTGATCCGAGCAAAAAATACGAAATTCAGAGGGAGATAACTCAGTCTGTCATATTAACAAGTAATGAATCAAGGGCATTCACCAAAATACGATGGAACTGATTTTTATTTTTAATTAAAATTCTACTCGATCATTTTTCTTACTTTTTGGTGAGGATACTTATTTAAATCTGCTGCGTTGGTATATGATAATGTTCTTTTATGGTATTGATATCTCTGTACAAACACCCTTATGACTGATACTTCCGCTCCAGTATCCACCAAAGCTCTATACGCTCTACAATCTATCCTAATAGAAACGGAATTTGAGGCGTCTATATATTACCTGGATGAATCGTCTACAAAATCCCTCAACCTAATAACACGCTCGCTTCTTTCTCTTTCACGAGTTTTGTATCTCAACTCATTAGTACTTTCCCTTTTGCTCTTTTCCTTACACCTATTCTTTTAATTTTTTTATTTACATGAACTCATGTTTTTAATTGAAGTCCGCCTTAAAGAGTGGCATATCTCTATGGTTTCGTCTTCATATTCTGGTCTTGCATCAAGCTGGATGTTCCACTTTAATTCGGATAAGGATTTTTGATAAGCCAACTCCAATGTTTGTAGCCCGTCTTTAATCACCGCCATCATAATATCTCGATCTCTCAGGCCCTCAATGAAGAATTCCATCACTTTCTTAGTAACCACTTGATTCCCCCTCGTCAACACATATTTGTGCACTATCTGCATATAGGTCTGGATTCGTTACGTTGTGTCCTGTTTGACATTAGCTAACCCAACTATACACACATTTGTGTTAGTAACAACCCCATGATAGTCTTCCAACGATCTTTTTTATTCGTTACGTGTTGGCCTTACGTTATTGGACATTAACCTGTAGACAAACTGGCCGACCGAACACCTTGTTGTAAGATGAGGAAGCTGACATCTGTCTTCATCTACAACGCATACAACTTTAAAGTACGGCTGCATGCCCTTCAACCAAGTAGATTTATATTAATAACAATGACAATATATATATATATATATATATATATATATATATATATATATCCCGACACTTTACGCATCACTTAAACGGCACTAGTGCCATCCAGCGACACATTACCACACATAAAAAAGCATAAAATCAACCGAACTTAGACAAATATTAACAACTAACACAAAGATCATACATAAAAACAATTGCACCAACAGACTAAAAATCTTCGAAGCCCTACACATAAAAAATACAACCCACAATTAATAAAATAGGATTCACAACCGGTACTAATCCCTTATCAGTCTTCAACAACTAATACACAATAATAATAATTAAATAAATAAATAAAAGCAAATTAATAAATAAATAAATTAATTAATAAGTAAGTAAATAAAAGAATAAAGATATATATATATATATATATATATATATATATATATATATATGTATATACACATATGCAAATTAATAGACATAACCAAAAATAAAACCATAAATACGGTTCTTTACTAACAATAACGCATATCCTCCTGAAGACGGTCGCGAAGACCGAAAGCGCTATTTAAATGGCCCAAGATACAACATTAGGCGCTATAATCCACCAATTGACACCGGAAACCTGAAGAATCGCTCGCCGAGTTTAGAAGTTAACCAGAAAGATCGCAAAGAAAGAACACTCTGTGGTCTTCAATGACACATGTATAATTAACGACTTGCTGCCGAAATATATATATATATTTTCTTCTATTTATAACAAGAGGAGAACCCGTGCAAGGTAAAATCGAAAATCACCTACCTCTATTTCTTTTCTTCTTGCTTTATTTTAATGTCGCCTTGCCATCGTCTGTGTGTGTGATTGAGTTTTTGTTTTTGTTTTATACCAAGGTTCTTTCAAATATGTCGTAGACGTAACTGAACCAATTCGTTGTATGACTGCTGTGCTAAAAAGTTATGATGACACATTGATATATTAAAATATAATGATATATCTTTATTATTGGTAACGATGAGAGATGGTGGGTTGTGAAGAGGAAGCTGCACGTACAGGAATTTGACGGATGACTATTGTCGGGCCTAAATCGCCAACAAACTCCCAATATCAATTTTGGGTTGTTATTATATAACAATTTGTGATCACCTGAAACGCCTACATGACACGGCAGTGTCAATGTCCCGCCAGGGAGTTTTATTCGGCGGCGGGTGTTTCAAAGAATGACAAGTCAACATATTTGTTTTTCTTCTCTCGATCTTTCTCGATGCCAGCTGCATCTATTACTTGTCAAATACAATTTCCGCACACCCAATAATTATTTTATCGATCATGTTATATTGTTTCTTCCCATGCAGGTTTATCTCGATGCCATGTTTATCTATTTCTTTTCAAATGACCTTTCGGCACATCCAACATTTATTTTATCTACGTTATGTTGTTTCTTGCATCCAATTGCCAGGTGCATCTATTTCTTGTCAAGTTACTTTTCCGTACACGCGGCCTGGATATTAAACAGTACTGCGAAAGAAGCAGAAACATAAGCATTTATAAATTATTTTTGTGGTGTTTCTAGTTACTTCTATCATGTCTGTATATACATGTATACATTAGTCCACTCATAAAATAAATCTTGGTTTAATTCTTTATGAAAATAATTTTAGTCTTATTTTTTTGTGCGTACGACAAATATTTTACTAATTAAATAAAAGGAATAATAAAAAAAAAACTTTCAAAGTGTTTATGTCTTCGACTGTTTTTATTCTATCTTTCTTTCACTTTTCTCACAAAAACATCTAGAACATTTTCTAAAAATGAAAACGGTAATACAAAAAAAAACAAAAACGAAAACAGCCGACAATATAAAAATCAAAACGTCCAACATTAAAAACTGATACAACGGAATATCTTGACATGCCGATCGTAAATACGAACCGCCATATTTGATAATTTCGTCAATATGGCGCGCTGCTTTCTCTTTTTGAGGCTTGCTTTTGCAATAGTTTTCTTGTATTTAGGATTTTCAATAACGTCTTCAATATTTTTGACTAACTCTTCCACTGTGTATTTGTACATGTCCATTGTTATCCCATATCCTTTTGTCTGCATCACATGACCATTGAAAGACTGGTCACAATACGTCGGGAATCTCATCATAGAAACTGCGTAATACAGACCTTCATATTGACCACTGTTGCCACAGTGAGTAATGAATAATTTTGTGTTTCGGTGAGTAAGAACATCATTTTGAGGCAGCCATTTTGCGAGGAGTACGTTTGATCGTGAATAAGAAGAACTTGATTGTTTGCAGACAACATTGTATTTAATTATACTAAACGCTTCTGATTATACTATAATGACGCCATGTTCAGAAGTGTTCATGAACGAGTCAATACAACGTTCCACAAAAATAAATGCGGCACTTTCTTCTTCTGTTCGCTTACTTGAACCAGTCAGCACAACGTTTCACAAAAATAAATGCGGCACTTTCTTCTTCTTCTTCTTCTTCTTCTTCTTCTCCTTCTTCTTCTCCTTCTCCTTCTCCTTCTCCTTCTCCTTCTCCTTCTCCTTCTCCTCCTCCTCCTCCTCCGTTGGCGCTCACCTCCCAACGAATCTGCCCAAATCACGTTTTTTCGTGCTTTTTATAATAGCGACATCTCACATATGCAAATGAGCACGTCAAAGCCGCCCGCTGCAGTTTCCCCTTTAAAAAAAAAATTAAAATTAAACTTTTCGTAAATGGGCGTTTCCAGGCTCGCGCCCGCAACTCTCCTCTTCACAAGCAGTAAACCAAACGTCTTCTCTTCGGTCTCTGCGGACAAGTGTCTTGGTCCACAGCAATCGGCTGCCTATCCTGCTCTTCGCTACAAGTTTTCATTGAAGAAAAACGGCCGGGATTGTCACTAATCCACCAATATATTTAACGTTAGACAAAATGGGCCGTGGAAAATCCAAGTATATATCCGAATCAATAATAAACAATTCACATTGTTTCACGAGATCTCTAAATTTAATATCTGCCCGCTCATGGACATATTCCTTAACACTTCGACTTGGAATTCCTGTTGGATAAATATAGTCATACGCTAAAGCGTAAAGATTCTCCATCTTTAGAGGAAACGTCATTCTATCTGAACACGGAAAGAATCTCTCTGGAAATACAGTAGGAAGCCAAGGTGTACGGTGCCAATATAATTGTGTATGTAAACCTAAGAAGATAAAAGGTACATTAAGTTTGTAGGCGAAAATTGTCAAACATATATTAAAAGAATCCCCATTGATAAGTGCCAAACAAATATTTAAGGAGTTCAATGTTTGAGAAAGTCTATCATTTAAAAGAAAATAGTCGCAGACTTTGTCTATAGCTGAAGATAATTCACTTATCGGCATTTTGCTGTTGCGGGCATAGAATTTAATTGAAGTGTCCGTTAATTGTAACCATTCTTGGAAGTCGTCAACGATGATGAATTCAACGCCGTCTGCTATTGGACTCAATTTGTTACGATACCTTTCAGGAAATAGAATAAAGCTAGTGTGGCCCAGGTTTGCGTGTTCGTTTTCCGTTTTCAGCATGGGTTTCAGATGACTAAATTGGTTTGAAGAATCGATAAAGTTGCAAGAACACAAAGTTGCAAAACAACAGCGAGCATTATTGTATTCTACTTCTGTTAAATCTGAAAATAAGTACAAAATGTAAAATTTAGATAGATAAACAAGCAACTACTGCAAGAGTCGGATATCTGAAATATAATCAAATTTTATATGTTAACCTTCAAATAACACATGTCAAAATTGAGCTAAATTATAGTCATTTAAGTGAAGCTGCTGTTTCAAATTTTCTCAATAATGGAACAATCTGAATTTCGTGTGTTGATAAAGCATTGCTTTTTTATGCAAAAAAAATGATGTTCAGGCAAAGCTTTTGAAGTTTTATTCGGACTCTGATCCGTCGAAAACAACGACCAAGAGTTGGTGTACTTACCTGAAACGCTGTTGCACAGACACAAATGATATTAAACACTGACGTCGGCTAAATTCTGTAGTTGTACCCGGAAAACATAAAAACTCGTTTCGCCCCCTCATAAATTGAAGTTGCGCGAGATAGCACGGGATTTGAAGATATGAGAAAAAAATGTCTTCATTATTTAGCATTAACATTTTTCAACGAGAAAGCTGTTTTCAAAGTGGATGCCGCGTTTACTCACAGTATACTTAGAACAACAACGCTGATGTTTCCAATTGTCTTAACGCAACCAAAAAGGAGTTTTTGAGTCAATACGTGACAATAGATCAAACATGGATTCATCATTACAGCCTTAATTAAAATCGGCAGCCAGCTGAGTGAACAGCAGCAGGAGAAAGCCGTCCAAAAAAAACCCAAAAAAACAAAGATGCAAACATCAGAAGGCAACGTTTTGGCCTTCGTATTTTGAGATGCGAAATTATTTTGTTGATCGATTAATAGCGAATATTACATAGAATTATTGGTACATTTGAAGGAGATAAATCGCTCCAAAACAACAGCTGCAAATGAAGAAGAAAAATGTGAAATATTTTTTACTCACTTTGAGTTATCTACTCTAACCGCTACCCTAACAACGAAGCTGGTCTCTTTTAAGTTCAACAGTTTAGAGCCAGCTTCATAAACTCAGGCAACTCTTCAAACAACTATTAAGATTGTTATACTTCGGTGTTTTTGTGGATGTAACTTTAGACTGTAAAAAAAATTACCCTCTAGTGAATATGAATTTTCATAAATAAATTATAGAACTTATTAACTATTTTAAGAAATATTACTGAATCAAAATTTATAAATGTCCACACAATGTAACGTAAAATTCAAAATGGCGTATTAGTGGGTTCTCCCACCTGTGAGTTTGCTCTTTTCTTTGTTTTTTGTTTGTTTTCACCCCAAAATGAACCACTGTATAGTGTAGGTTTTTCAAGACACTTTAATTCAAGAACTTTTTAATGTTTGTGAATTTTTCTGATGATTTTGTAATGTTGCAGAGACGATATTGACATAAAAATGTTGTTTGGCACAAGAAAAATGAAACGGGGCGTAAAAATATACCTCACAGAAATGTTATGTTTTTTGGAAATGTGAAAAAATAAAAATAAAAATAATAAAATAAAAACATGGTTATTGGAATATAATATGAACCTGACTTATATATATATATATATATATATATATATATATATATATATATATATATATATATATATATATATATAAATGAAGGATAATGGAAAGGAATTAGAGAAAGCAAAAGCCAAATCAAAATTCAATTCAAAAGTTCAAAGCAAGGTATATTCCGCAAAAAGGCAATTTATTCAAGTTAAATTTTCCTTAAGCCAGGCTTTTCAAAGATCAAAATCTTATCATCAGAGGAAGTCGCTGGGATAGATAAGTTGGCAATGGCCAAGATTTAAAATTTGAAAAAATGAAATAAAAGTTGTAGGGAAAGAAACGCAGGGCAAAACTGTGCCAGGGTGCAAGCAAATGTCCGATTGCCAAAAAGTCCGGTGTCGAAGAGTCCAGCGGAGAGAATAAGATGTAGATAGGTAGGTCGTTAGAGGCACGAGAAGTAATGAGAGAGGTTTCAAAGTTAAATTCCAAGAAGCCACAACTTCAGGTACGGCGAAAATAGAAAATCCAAAAAGGGTAAAAAGTCCAATAAGAGGTACATTCGATGATGCAGGCAGGCGTCAGAGGAGATTAAGATGGAAAATATTCGCCATTAAAGATACTTCCCGGGCAGAGATGACAAAGGAAAGTGTTTTAAAGTGGGAAAAAGGGGCAGCGAGAATATTTAAAGCCTGCCCAGTTGAGAAAACCGGCTATAAATGAAGAAAAGCAAAGACAGTGAAAACAAGAATATAATATGCGACCAGTAGGCAAGGGAGGAAACGGGTAAGGGGTGTGTGGGAGGAAAAAGGGACGGGTACGAGGAAGTTGAAATTGGAAGTTAGCGCGAATTAGGATTCAACTAGAAAAGGGGAAGAAAGGAGTGGGGGTAAGTTAACGAATGTTAGGATAAGGGGTTAAAATATCAGAATATGTATAAGAACAGAGTTCGGGGTTTAGATGTTTAATCAAATGACCTTAGATATAAACAATGAGGCAAAATATATATGAAGGGTAGGACTAGAAAAATGAGTTAAAAATTAAAAGAGTAAAGATAAAAAATAAAGATAAAAATAGTATAAAAAGTAGAAATAAGAAAATAAAAGAATAAAGAATGAAAAATAGATAAGATTAGTCTTAAGCTCGCAGGGAAAATTAAGGATTGACCGAAAGAATAAAAAATAAAAAATAAAAAAATAAAAAAATAATAAAAATAAGATACTAAGAATAGAATAGAATTTCTACCTGCTCTATCCTGGATATTGAGCTGTATACTCTTCACAATAGGGTTTTACCTTTCCTAAAAGTTCGCTTTTAGTACACCTCTTTATATATATATATATATATATATATATATATATATATATATATATATATATATATATATATATATATATATATATATAGAGAGAGAGAGAGAGAGAGAGAGAGATACTATCAGTCGAATTCTAGAAGTTTTATAAAGATAGCTTTGAGTCAGTCCTGTAACCGCCCCTGTTTCTCTTTTGCATCGACGATCTATCTACCACCATCATCACATTTGTTGGTGATGTAGTAGTATGATTCCGAGACAATTGTGTGAAAAAGCGGCACACCAACTAAAACAGCTACTGAATACAGTAATACGCGGAAGATGGAACTGTCGACACAGAAGTCCGAATTCCCCTTCCTATCTACAAACACTTATAAAGCAACCTGGCGTCCAAATTTGCTGCCCAATCTCCATGTGTACTGCTCAACGGAAAACCAATCAGACACAATGCAAACCCCAAATTCCCGGCGGTGACATATGACCGCCAGTTTACTTTCGCCACTCATGCAGCAGTCAGTCATCGGCAGTAAAGAGCTAAAGAGGCAGGCGGAAGTACTGAGGTGCTTAACCACAACGGACTGAGTCTATAATAAACAAGCCCTCCGTTCAATGTAAATTGCCATAGGGAAAGCATTAGTAGAGTGTGTAGCAGCTTCATGGCTATTCTGAACCTCTAAACAACAATAGGAAAGCTCGAGACCTGTTAGCGTATTGCGAACCGAGTGATTACGGGACATCTCAAGACGAAACCAGCAGATGTGATCTTAGCAGGAGCCAATTTTTCCATCATTAAAACTAGGAGACTCAGTTGAGTGCTATTTCCATGAGGAAATCCTTACGACTGGCGCCAACAAATCTTCGCAACCAGTGTGAAGTTTCAGGCGAACTGCCAAATGCACCAAGAACTTTTATTGGGGTGCCATCTCTGGTGGGACTTGTGAAGTCAATAGGGAGTTTGTCACCGACATCTTATAACGATTGCGTTTTCTGGACTGTCACAAGTGCTTATTTCTGATCAAGACGCCTGATGGGCAAGGAAAGAGGGTGGATGAGCGAGAAGAAGAGTAGGACAAAGTTGGCAGGAAAAGGAGAGTCTGGTTGGTCAAAGTGAAAGTCTCCATAGAAACATGGTGCATCATACATGCGAGCGTATGAATGTAGTGTGACAGGACAGGGGTTAGAGTTAGGGGTAGGGTTAGGACATGGTCACTATGAAAATGCTGGCACTTGCAGGCTTACCATTTATGGCGGATCTACTAATACGGAAGATGTGTAGGACACTTGGAGATAAAGAAACCGTTCAAGAAAACTGCTACATTTTCAACTGTATGAATGAGTGAGAAATCAGAGAAGTCCCAATCTTGATTCAAAGATATAATAGAAAGAAAACTAGAAACGGAGGAATATCAACACCAGCGATTGGTAAGACCACATGAAAGATGGAAGATGGAACAAAGTATGACCATGGTTTGGTGACCTTAATGAAACAGTCTTCGTTATTTCAATGGACTGCAGATTATGATGATGACGATGACGACGACGACGATGATGATGATGATGATGATGATGATAGAATGTTACAAATTAAACAGGAATCAACCATGACACCAAGCTCAGACTAAATTATCAGTCATTGCAAATATCTTTGAAAGATATTCGTATCATTTCCGACACTTTGCTCTTGACCATGTTTCCAGGATTTGATGCTACACTTAAAGTTTATTTATTGGTTTTACAAATAATGTAGTGAATGTATTCGCACACATCATCTGCCATAATTATTTTACAGCTTGCCATCAAGTGGTTCACCTTCTCCACTTGGCAAAACTTGTAGTTATTTTTATTACTGAGCCCCGCTAATTAAAAGAATTCATTTGTCTAAATATATTAACTGCGTGAATGAATCTAGGAAGGTCAATATGAAGATCCAAATATATAATGAAATAAACTGGAACTGAGTGATATCAACACCAGCAATTGGTAAGATCATGCTGAAGATAAAACAATGAGGAAATGTATGACAATGACTTGATGGCGTTTATAAAACATTCATCGTTGTTTTAGTGGACGGAAAATTACGATATATGAATTAACGAGAAAGATTATTTAAATATATTTTACAATATTTCTCAAATAAAATATCGTTAAGTTCATTTTCTATTATTATTATTTTCATTTTTATTTTTATTCTACTTTATTTATATTATTCATTCTGTATTTAAATATTTTAATTTGCCGTATCCTATACAGGGTGGCCCAAAAGTAGGTTTACAGTTATGAAACTATTTTTTATATGGTTGAAGTTTTTCGAATAACCGAGTTAAAAAACTTCAAATATTAAATGATAACTGTAAACCTACTTTTGGGCCACCCTGTATATCTTCATTACTATTATCATTATTGATCTTACAAATGAGGTGACATAAAATTGAATAATAAGGTCTGTTTCCCATATTTAAATGAGACTAAATTTGATGTTTTCTTGCTTTTTGAATCATCTAATATATCATACTAAAATGAAACATTCTAAATCGTTTTAGAAACGATCGTACGCCAAATATTCGTTGTACTTGAATTCTTTAAACTAATATAAATAATGTACTAATTTTATTTATCTCAATATATATATATATATTAGTTTCGCATTTTAACTAGTGGCTTGCTACTTGAGTGATGAATTTCTGGGAAGGTAAGCTCGTCTCGATATTGTTAGAAAGGGTTTACTAATAAATACTATATAAATTCCATATACACACTTATATAGAAGAAACTTTTTTAATAGTTGATTGAATGGACGGTTGGACACAATGAGACTAGCTCTATAATGATCTGCTTAAATGAGTTTCGCGCCATAAACATTCAGGTAACTTTAATAAAAAAATAAATTATCTTCAAATAAACTGGAACTTTATGAATAAATTATAGTACATATTAAATATTTTAGCAAATATTATCGAATTAAAGTTTTTTAAACTGATCGCACTAATTCATTTGGGAGATACTAGCTTTGAACGAAAAAATCAAAATGGCTGATTAGTTTGATCGCACACGTGTGAGTGTTTGCTCTAAAAAAATGTGTTTGTTCTTTTGTTTATTTTCACCTTAAAATGAAACTGATGTATGATGTGGATGTTTTTCAAGACACTCTAATCTAAGAACTCTTATTATTTGTGAACTTTTTCTGATGATTTTGTAGTGTTGCAGAGACGATATTGACATACAAATGCTGTTTGGCACAAAACAAATGAAACGGACCGTTAAATATATCTCACAGAAATTTGGAATTTTTGGAAAAGTGAAAATAATAAAAATAAAAGTAATAAAACAAACCATGGTTATTGGAATATAATAAAAAAAAACTGTTCTATATTTTGCTCTGTTATCAATAATTGACAAACATTGAGCTGAATCTTCAAAGGAGACTACAAAGTAAAAGGATCTGATGATATATGATAGTACATATATTGTATTTAATAATTAATTATATATATATATATATATATATATATATATATATACCTAACTTTATATATATGAACCCCTTAAATGTTAAAAGTTATGAATAAATTATGTGTCCATGTTACTCAAAGTGTTGCCTAGAATATATATTACATTTATATTCCATAATTATCCGTTCATTAGTTTAGTAGATTATCTTGTATATATATATATATATATATATATATATATATATATATATATATATATATATATATATATATATATATATATGGGATAAGGTACACAATCAGTCATGAAAATAAAATGCCGTGGTAGACAAAATGTGAGAAAAAAAACAACCGGAAAACAGGTTAAAATGCAGGAGAAAAATAAAAACAAGAGATTTGACCGGTTTCGTTCGTATTAACGAAGGTCCTCTAGAAAAAGTGAAGATTTGGAGACAATTTTTATAAAATAAAATTGTTTCCAAATCTTCATTTTTTCTGAAGACGTTCGTTAATACGAACGAAAACGGTCAAATCTCTTGTTTTTGTTTCTCTCCTGCATTTTAACCTGTTTTCCGTTTGTTCTTTTCACCCCCATATATATATATATATATATATATATATATATATATATATATATATATATATATATATGTATATATATATATATATATATGTATATATATATATATATATATATATATACATATATATATACATATATATATATATATATATATATATATATATATATATATATATATATATATATACTGAAAAGACAAACGAATGCGATTATCACAGAAAATTCTGGCTGGAGCAGAGTGGGAGGAAGTGGAAATTCTAATATGCCGTGCCCCTTTTACGAATTTCCACTTATCTCCCCCTCCCATCCCGCCAAAACTTTCTGTGAGAATCGAATTTATTTATCTTTTCAGTATATTTACTTTGGCCTCAGGAAGCTAGACTCGAAATACAGTCGCAGCTGAAACATGTATGCACATATGTAGCTAAAATGTTTGTATGAATAAAAATTTATACATATACATAGTTATATATATATATATATATATATATATATGTAAATATGTATATATATATGCGTACATAACTTTATATATATAGAGATATCATCAACGGATTATTTTTTCGCCGTTTTAGGACTCATCAGTCTGGCTAGACGCAGTGAACGAATAAACTCCGATATTCGAAACCTGGACACACACCACTACCAATCGTGACAGTTCGACAAACTACCCTCTTAGCTAGAAAGTAGCATGTGCATACCTCTCAAGCTATGTAAATTTTACGATGTTAATTATTTCAAGAAGTTGTCGCCGGTTTTCAACATACAGCACTCGGTATTCCTAAATTGTAACTCATCTGGTATTGACAAGGCTCAATGTCACTTGATTTCGGTGATCTGACTGAGAGCGGTGGCCCAACATGATGAACGTAGTGAACCACTTGCAAAAAGGATATTGACCAAAAACATAAACCCCTTTCAATTAACATCAAAGAACAACCGAAACAGATAGAACAGATAAAAGAGAAAATGAGAAAGATTTGTTTGTGGCAAATATCTACAACAAACTAGCACCCAGTGTTTCCGGAGATTAAATGAGTCACTTGGTACACCCCCCTTGTCGACTCTAACCCTATATTACCATTAGAAAACCTTAACGGACAAACAGATTGTGACAAAAATAGGTCCTTTCGAATTTTTATCGAACACTAACTGAAATAGGTTCTACCCATGAAAGGTAAAACGATACAGCATCTCTACATAGAAATCGAACGAACGGATAGTGAGGAAAACATCAATCCTTTCTGATTAAGATTAGGGGACCAACTTGAAAGGGTCCTGATATAAAAAAGTAAATAGGAAACTTCTACTACTAAAAGTCAAACGTAAGGAAAAACAAACAGTAAGAAAAACATCGGCTCTTTCAATTAACATAACATGGGTACTAACTGAAAAAAGTTTACATATGAAAGGTAAAACGATACAGCATCTCTACATAGAAATCGAACGAACGGATAGTGAGGAAAACATTAATCATTTCTGATTAAGATTAGGGGACCAACTTGAAAGGGTCCTGATATAAAAAGTAAATAGGAAACTTCTACTGCTAAAAGTCAGACGTAAGGAAAAACGAACAATAAGAAACACATCGGCTCTTTCAATTAACATAACATGGATACTAACCGAAAAAAGTCTACATATGAAACAAGAAAATAAAAAAGTTTACATATGAAGGGTAAAACGAGAAAATATATTCAGAAACCGAACAGATCAACATATAGTAACAAAACACAGTTCCTTTCCAATTAGCACAAGGAGCAATCGAAAAACCGTCGCGATGTGAAAGAGAAAACAGAGAAAAAGGAAACGAACAGTGAAAAAATATAGGCAATTTTTATTGAACATCGTTGACCAATAAAACTAGGGTCGAGGTATAAAAAATGAATGAAAAAATATTTCTACTTAATAAAATGGAGACAAGGCACAAGTATAAGTATAATTAGCATCGTAGACCAACAGAAAATGGCTTAAGGTCGGTAAGATAAAACGATTAATATCTTTACTTAGAATCGAACTAATTGACGCATATAGGGTCACTAAAACAGTTTATTTCTGGTTAAGATCGGATAACAATCAACAAAATGTTGATATATTACGGACATTTGACAAAAGAATACAATTATATTTACTTAAAAAACGAACGAACTTGTCTCTCTCCCTCGATGATCGTGCAATTATTAACCGAAAGTTAATTATTTCGTAGTTAAGTATAATTCATTTATATATCAGAAAATTCTATATGAGAAATTAGGTCAATGGGATTTAAGTCTTCTGATTGCACAGTCAAATAAATCAGTTAGAGGACGTTCTGTTCATCTTTGCTTTAGCTGTTCGTCTAGTTTAATGTGGGAAATTATGTAACATGAGTACAAATCATTGACCCACGAGCCACGCTCTACAGAGTGATTGGAACGTAACACTCTATACTTGTGAGTTATACTTGTAACTTATTACTGAAATATAATTAGGGGACCAACTAGAAAGGGTCCTGGTATAAAAAGTAAATAGGAAACTTCTACTACTAAAAGTCAAACGTAAGGAAAAACGAACAGTGAGAAAAACATCGGTTCTTTCAATTAACATACATGGGTACTAACCGAAAAACGTTTACATATGAAAGAGAAAACAGAGAAAATATATCTATTTAGGAACCGAACAGATCGACATATAGTAACAAAACACAGTTCCTTTCCAATTAGCACAAGGAGCAATCGAAAAACCGTCGCGATGTGAAAGAGAAAACAGAGAAAATATATCTATTGGTGATTGGAAAGTAACGCTCTATACTTATGAGTTATTACTGAAATATAATTCTCACAAGAAATGAATGGGAGAGAGCAAAACTTATGAATTATGCGTTATTTCTCCTTTGCTGCTTACATTCCACGAGCGATGTTTTTGACAATAAGGGGAAAATGCTGTTTTCTGGGTCGGCTGCTGTTTTCAATACTCTCATAGTATTTATCACCATTCACCTGTCGATCTAACAATTTTGTGAACCCTAATATTCGAGTGTTTTTTAGCCTTGATAGGTGTTAACTCATTAGTAAAAAAAGAGAAAAAAAGAAAGAAAAGCTCCTTGTGAAATCAGTTGATGCGGTTTCCAGGCAGCTTTAGAAGCTAAGTGCGATTGCTGGCACCCATATCGAATTTTGAATAAATAAAACCCCATGCTATATACTTTCTTATCATATTCATTTCTTGTAAAAAATATATTTCAGTAATAAATTACAAGCACTTAATAATAGGGAGTTACTTTCCAATCACTCTGTAGATGGGGTCATGTAATGCTGTAGTATACTGTGATAGCTAGCCTGATTCAATGTGCCGTTCACATAGTGCAAATACTCTCCTTTGTAATTGGCAAAGGTTCCCCAAGCTATAAATGATCTACTTCATTATTTACAGTCGGTGTGATACAGGGGATTTCAGCTTTTTCACAAATTAATCGTCGAACATCGACTCCCCCAATTTGATTTAAACATTTCGTATTTTGATTCGTCAATTCATTCACTTTATTTCACTGATCGATTGTCCAATCTTTGAACTTGTTTTGTTTCCTCAACAGTGGTTTGTCGATGAAGGAAGAGTCAACTTTCTTTCACGGAATCTGATGACTTTGATGAAATTCTTCTCTGTTTTTCTTATTACATTTGGTCTACTAATTCTGCTTTTGATTTGTCTCGTTTCATGATTTCAACGAACAGTATAATCCATTGTAATTATGGGAATTTCTATTTCTTTTAAAATTTACTTGTTCATGTAATGATCACTTCTCTTTGTTCAAGTGTAAGTTTACGTGTTTTAGGAATTTCAGGAGAAAGCTTTGGACATTAGCGGATGTAAATCCTATTGAAGTGATTTGGAGTTTAACTTGACCGAAATATCTAAAGAACCACCAAGTTTAGCTCACATCTGGCAACGTCTCTCTTCGTGGGTCTTGTTAGTTTGTTTTTTCTTGGTTAGTTTGATTTTGTGCTGTCCCTTTAAGAATCCTTCGTAGAGATCTTCTAGACAATGGAGACACTTGAAAAATGGCGGTACTTTTTCTCATTCCTTAATTTTGCCTTGATTATAGCGTGTTTACATATGATTTCAATGCTCAATATTAAAAAGGTCTAAATCCCACACTCCAGAATCCGCTTTCTGCCAACTATGTACATTAGAAACATTTATGATAGCTACAGCAGCTAAAAGCAAAAATATTATTAACTCTAAAAACGAACTTATCTCAAATTGGAGGCACAAGCGAAAATTTAAATACATAAATTTCATTACTCCCTCGGACACCTCTCGCCCAGCCAACAACCCCCTTTCTAACATGAGACTAATTTTTTAATTCTATAATTAATTCATTCTTTAATTCTTATCTTTTCTAACCTTACAAATAATCATCCCAATAACATAGCGTATCATCCCCTGTGCACCTACCAACTCTATTAACCCATAACACTTAATGTAAATTGAGAACTAACATTATTCTTCCCCACTCCACTAATACTTAAACGCCTCTATTCAAATTCTTTTATCAACAATAACTATTCCTTTTTTCAATTATTAGCCAACCCCCTTGCACTCCTATTCATTGCCTCTCTTATCTCCCTTTTGTATACAATCCATCAATCCTGTGAACGCTTCGCTCTACCGACAATCTTTTTCACATAGATTTCATTACTCTCACCTCTAAACTACGCTCCCTGGTTACTCCTATAATGACACATTTGTCCCCCTTAAAATCTATCTATAATTTCAATACACCATGTCATCACTTTTGTTACATAATCCAACCCAACCCTACCCATAATCTTTATACTAGAACTCAACTGTTGCAAACAGATTAACGCTGTTCCCAATCCCAACGTCAGTTATATTTTAAACTATCTTATTTCGTCACGCATCTAATATTTAACTAACTGGGAAATTTAAAAAGTTTTTAAACATTAAACTCTGAAATACTATATTTGTTCGAATTATTAAATCTTAAACATGTAAATTCCAGATTTCTAATCGTCTGAGTCCTAATTTCCCCATTTGAACCCTTTAAAACTTTCTGAATTATATAGAATTTTGTATAAAAATCCGTTTAAACACGGGGACATTCCCCCACCTTCCGAACTATTTCCTTACTGACCTGAAACGCTACTGTTTTAAGCTTATTGTATCCCGACACCAACTCCAAAGTGAAGCCTGCTAAGGCCTGGCATCAGTTTGTGCGTTACTTGCGATGAGCAGTAACTTAGAAACCCTTTCCCTACCCTTCTCCCAGCACTAGCCATAATTCAATCCACTTAACTAAAACCCCTTACCAACTCCCCTTATTTCCACTCCTCCTTTTTTTACGGGCGTCATTTACGACCAGAATTCTCTCTCACTTCTTGGATTCGATCGAAATCACTACTGTAATTCCCGACTGCCTACGGATATTATAGACATTTTAAAACTATTTTCACTCGCGGTCCACGGGAGTATTTTAAAATGGCTGTAATTCTCAAAATTACATCCGAATAAGTGCTTCCCATCTACGATTAAACTATTGGATATACTTAATTTTGATCATTTCTAATGCTGTTTCCACGAAACCCCTTTTCCATCTTTAAAACTTTCCCTCACCGGACATTTTATCAACGGACATTCACCAACTGGACAGACTCCATATTTTGTACATTTTATTACACGCACGCTCTAACTTTCCATCACTTTATATTTTTTTCAAATTGTGAATTTTGGCTATTCCTTCGCCAACTTCTCCATCTATAAAATTCCTCTGATGATAAGATTTTAATCTTTGAAAAGCCTGGCCCAAGGAAAGAAAAATAAACATGTTTTTTATCGAGTACACCTTGCATTGAACAATCGAAGATGAAATAGATTTGCCATCCATACATCTTTATCTCTTTCTTTCTTCATTTATCTTTATAATTGCTCTATCTCGTATATTGAGCTTAAACCATTCTACTATAGGTTCAATTCTCTAAAAGTATACTTTTAGTTTCATACTTTATATATATATATATATATATATATATATATATATATATATATATATATATATATATATATATATATATTGTGTTTGTATTTAGGCAGAATGTTTTAATTTAAGCAAATATTATTATATAGCACAGAGTGTTTTTATGAGACTTTTTTCAAATTTGTTGAATAGACCATTTAGTATTTTTGTCAAATTGGTGTATATAACTTCCGTGGGTTTCTTGGTCCATTTTTCTTTCTTTTCTTTGCGAGTATTTTCCATTTGATTCATCAAGTTATCATCAGGTTAATTTTGGTGCATTTACAACTGTCTTTAATACTGAGATTTTGAACAGCTATTACTTTACAACTTAAAAATTAGCATCTGTAGTGATTAGATATTGCACGCGAACGTAATTATGTGCAAAGCGCGCGCAAAACTAAAACAAATTATAGTTTGACAGCTAAGAATTTGTTGATGTAAATTACAACGCTAATCACTTTAAAATTGTGTGCCTAGTTTCGTAATTAATATTATTAATAGTTGGATGTCTAGTTTTTATGTGAATGTCTTCAAGAACACGTAGGTTTAATTTAAGAGGCATCAACATCATGTTATTGTCAGTTGTTAAACAGACCAAACCCTGTTCCCTGATAAACGATGCAAAGTTTGTGGTGTTCGAAATGACTTAGTTGAAAAGTTAAAAAGTAAAAATTTCAATATGAGGTTTAGCAAAAAAAACAAAAAAACTGTTCTTAATTTTCGTATTTTACAGTAAAAAGTAAAAAGTAAAACTATCAATGGCTTAATATTGCAATTTGAAATGTTTAAGTTCATGTCGGGTAGAAATCAGATTAAAACACTTTGCTCCGATTGAGATTCGAACTCAGAAACCTTCTCTCTATATACGGCACGGTTACCAATTGAGCTACCGGTTGTTGTTAAGAAATTGAGACACTGTTAACTACCTACAACAGAAAACGCCTCTCGTGGCTGTGGGGTGGATATTGTTATTTCGGGCTACGAATTGTTCTTTCAATCATTATATATAGGAGTAAAATCTCAAATATTTGCAAAGAAAAAGCTGGGGAAAATGTCAAAATGTTTTATTACGAATATTATTAACTTTTGTAATAGAAGAAGTCGTAAACTAAAATGTTTTATGAATATTCATTCTCTCATAACATGCTCACAGTAACATATAGCTCTGTATATCTCTGTCTTTAATGTTTGAATTAATACCGAAGTGTAATTTAGTATTAGTTGCTATCTAATTTACTGTTTGACTATGCGGTACGAAATTTATCACGGAAGGTAGAAATATGGAAATAATCGCAAATGTAAATATCGTCAGGTGTTTTTCTTTAATTCTTTGTAGACATGAACATTTAAGATTATTTAAAGATCTGTTTGAAACGACGATAGATAAGCGGAAGTATTCAGCATATGAGAATAATTATTGTTACGAAAATGTACAATCTATAGAATTGTTTATCGATATGTAAGGCTGATTCCTGTTTTAGTCAACATCTATATTTATATAAAGTTAGGCACGTTTATATGTTTGTATATACAGGATTCACACCTAAACTAATTAATCAATTATTATGAATTATGAAACACATCTGCAAGGCGCAAAGTGTCGTAATGTGAGCTATGTCTAGTTTAATTTAGTTTTGCGCAAGGGGGTAAAGAGTGAGTGAAAGCTTTTTGTGAAAATTCATAAACTTCCGATTTTTGTGAAATTTAAACAATAAGTAATATAAATTAATTATTAAATATTACCCAAATTTCAGTTTCTTTGGTTTTTAAAGGGCATAATATGGGCACACTATTCCAATTTAAAAATTAAAATATTTCAGATTTGCATTGAATTTGATCTCAAAATTCATACTAAAAGACCTGTGGCGCAGTGTATATAGTACTAAGTTAAATCTAGTTCTAAATGATAGTCATCTGAAGGTTAAAGGTTCAATCCTCGCTGTGGACGATACGAAAAATTGCGAATAACTGAAGACTTCTCTCAGTCATGGCTGACGGAAAAAGAGCTTACTACCCCCGTGGATTAAATAAAGGGTTCCATTCGAAATTCCGTCCAGATTCCCGAGTTCGACAGAAATATTCCGAAGTTCGAAGAGATACACCAGAAGAAAGAAACGTTGTGATGATAACACTCAAGATAAGAAATGCAGTCCGAATAACCAAAATTATACAAAATTTCTGATTTGCATTGAATTTGATCTATAGTCAATATAATCAATTAAGCAAGATTCCTGCATTTCCATTTCCTACTAAGACTGAAAACATTTTAGTTATGTTCCAGAATCAACATCATATAAGTTTTGATCGAAATTTGAATAGGGATTCTAGACATAAGTTTTAGTTTCATTATAGTTTGACTTTAATCTTCGCAAGGAGACATAAAAGTGGTGCGAAACTGTTCTCTTCGAGGAAATAATTTGACATGTTATGGAACGGGTGTTATTCTGGTTAATTATATAGAAATTCAAGGTATAACACAATGTTTATATGTAGGATTTAGAGACAGAAATGAAAACTGATACTTGAGTGATGTCTTTAATTAGAGAGGGGAATAATTTTCTATCAGCAAAACAATAGTTATGTAGTCAGTAAAGAACAAAAGCATAGAATGTTTATATGTAGGATTTAGAGACAGAAATGAAAAATGATACTTGAGTGATGTCTTTAATTAGAGAGGGGAATAATTTTCTATCAGCAAAACAATAGTTATGTAGTCAGTAAAGAACAAAAGCATAGAATGTTTATATGTAGGATTTAGAGACAGAAATGAAAAATGATACTTGAGTGATGTCTTTAATTAGAGAGGGGAATAATTTTCTATCAGCAAAACAATAGTTATGTAGTCAGTAAAGAACAAAAGCATAGAATGTTTATAAGTAGGATTTAGAGACAGAAATGAAAACTGATACTTGAGTGATGTCTTTAATTAGAGAGGGGAATAATTTTCTATCAGCAAAACAATAGTTATGTAGTCAGTAAAGAACAAAAGCATAGAATGTTTATATGTAGGATTTAGAGACAGAAATGAAAAATGATACTTGAGTGATGTCTTTAATTAGAGAGGGGAATAATTTTCTATCAGCAAAACAATAGTTATGTAGTCAGTAAAGAACAAAAGCATAGAATGTTTATATGTAGGATTTAGAGACAGAAATGAAAAATGATACTTGAGTGATGTCTTTAATTAGAGGGGGGAATAATTTTCTATCAGCAAAACAATAGTTATGTAGTCAGTAAAGAACAAAAGCATAGAAGGAAATACAATGTTTATGAATACCTGTCAGAACGTTGCGAAATGTTTTATTTTATTTCGTGTGTGAGGGAAGGACGGTAAATTAATATCCACATGGCATCTCGAAGCGTTAGCAGTGGACTTCAAAATACGAGCGTAATAAGTGAAAGGTATTAGATAATTAAGTAAAAATGTTATCAGTTGAGTAACCAGAAAAGGTCAGGATCCTTTCTTTGCTGAATACGGATATTTAATCGTTTGTTTGATGAACTTAATATGTATAATGTTCAAATGGCCTGTGACGTATAGTTAGTTGCAGATAGAGGAACATTACAGAAATAATTCAGTTAAAAGATATTCCAGATACATTTAATAAGCTTCAGGTTTACTTGCATCAGTACTTAGATAAATCGTACTGTTATTGATTTATGATCTACATTCGCAAACATCGCTTATATTTGGTGATTCGTAACAAGAAGTACAATAAATAATAATAACAGTTCAAATTCGAAATATTGCTTTTTACACAAAAAACGTAAAATATCAAATCAGAATCGTATGAGAAAATGCGTTTTTTACACAGATATCTGTAAAACGGTAAATCGTTTTGACGAATAAAGATTATATATTTTTTTATTTAATTAGTTTAACCTTATTTTAATTTAGTAATAAAAATAATCATTCAAATAGTTAAACTTTTAAAATTATATATATATATATATATATATATATATATATATATATATATATATATATATATATATATATATAGAGAGAGAGAGAGAGAGAGAGAGAGAGAGAGAATGGTAGTTTGCTTGAAACATTGCTGCGAATAGTAGTAGTATGTTTTGAAAAGGCTGTGGGCAATGCAAATTCCGGGTAAGATGTAAGCTGGAAGGAACAAAAATAATAAATCGAATTCGAAATGTGACTTACTATTTATTTTTTCTTAAAATCTTACATAACAGCAAGTGTGGTGTTAGCTGTTTGTGTGATGTCCGGATGATTATAAAAATCATTTATTTAATATTTCGGGAAAAGAAACTCCTCTTTGTCAAAAATAATAAACACCAGAGGAAAACTCCGTCTGTGCAGAGAATCTGCCAAAAATGGATGCCAGAATGCAAACATTGTTAAAAATGACAGAATTCGTCTGCTTAATTATACCTTTTTTATTTTTTCAATTTTTCTAATGTTTTGTTTTGTATTAACATAATAAAAAATAATAATTGCCCCATAGGTACCACGAACGTTTTCGCTTCTTCGTCGAATCATATTCATGTGTCAAAACAAAGAAAAGAATTTGTAAAAAGTCAGTGGAGAAACGTGCAAAGAACGTTTTCGCAGTGTTATAGGAAAGACATTGACAATTTACATTCAGCGACTCCGGAGTGGCATCACATAATAAAATCGCAGTACGTTAAGCATTTCAAAATGTTGCCACTGTTTTTATACGTTTCAAAATGGAAACTCTGGACTGGGACAAAAATAAAAATTGTCTCAGTCTAGAAGGATTTCTCCTTTACTGACCGAAGACAGAAATATGAAGTGTTGTATCAGAAGAGATACTACACTCCTAGCCAAACTACCAAGTTATTTACATCACCAGCAGGAAGTTAGACACAAGGGCAAAGTATTTTTATTTACCTCTTCTCCAGGGGCTAGACACAAAGTCAGGTGTGGTTAGCCAGCGTACTAAGATTAACGCGCCCTGGCCTACAAAAATGCCTGAGTAGCCCCATCGGCATTCCCCCGTAGGGACGCCTCAGGTGATTAGCAATAAACTAATCCGTTCTCAAAGAGAAAGTAAAGCCTGGGAGGGTGGACCTCCTAGAACTGCACAAAACAAAACCCACAGACCGGCGGAATCAAGGCTCGAAGGCCAAGACGGTACCGGTCTACAGAGTGTAGCATCCATCGGAACAGATACTGCACTCTGATCTTAGCCAAAAGGCCAAGAAAAGCTGTGCGTTACAATGTGTCCATACAAAGAAAATCTTGTCAATAGATCTGTAGGAGTCACAACGATCCCATCACGGCATCTTTATACACCAAACCTACGGAAGTTTAACATCATCACAGGTACAATAAAATCAACTGGAAATTGAGGAATGTCAATACCAGCGACAGAAAAGATCACGTTAAAGAGAGAACAAAGATGTATGATTATGGCCAGATGGTCTTCATGGAATAGCTATCGTAGCTTTCCCCCCTTTTAAAAACATATTTCACCCAAACTAGGCAAGCCGCCACTGTAGACGTAAGGGGATACTAGGGTGTAGGTTTTGGGTCTCATCCGAAGTTGGGAGCTGTGTAGCGAGATGTCTGTTTACATTAGTTTTACACCTCTGCATGTCGGTACAGTCGGAGAAACAGGGAGCAGAGATGGAGTTCCAGAGGCCGGCAGCACGAGGAAAGAAGCTATTGAAGTAGAAGGCTCTCCGGCATCTGGGGACCTCCACAGTGAATGGATGGGATTTAGCTGATCGTCGAATTGGTCTAGTGTATTTACGTGGAGGGGGCACCAGAGCAACCAGTTCATCGGAGCACAATCCATTGAAGTATGTTTAATACAAGCACAAGATGCAACATTGCGGCGGTGGGACTACAGATTACAATACATTGATGAATGATAACAATTATTTAAATATATTTTACAATATTTCTCAGATGAAGAATTATTAATTACGTTATTAATATGATTAAAATGCTCTTCAAATCCCAATCTCCGCTTTTTAAATAATCAGAAATAATGATGACTAAAAACTAATTAATTCAAATTTAAATTTGAAACATGGTGGACGATTCCGAAATGATAGAAAATAATGACAATAATTAATTTATTACAACATAATCAGGAAACTAAGCAGAAATTTACAGAATAGGAAAAAAAAAACATAATGGGGATAATCATTGCCATTATTAATGAATGTGGTACTCTTACAGCTGACGGACCATGTTTCCGTGACTTCGCGTCGTCAACGTTCGGGCAGGTCTCGAAAGCGCCCGAGAGTTGACGAAACTAGTAACCACTACTAACCAAGAAACATTTGCTTATAAACAGTTTATTTTCGTTAAAATAAGAAAACAAAACTAAAAAAAATGCTTAAAAACAATTGTCGCCGTGTTTATGTTAACAAGAAAAAATTTGACAAAAAATGTAAAAAAAAGAACATAGAAAAATATTTTTAAAAACAATAATATTTGCTTAACAAATCAAACAAAATCAGCATTTTATTTAAAAACATTCGATTAAGAATGGTTCCTTTGACAAAAATAAATTACTAACAGTTGTTTAGCCATGGTTTGTTCGTTCTTTATTTATATATATATATATTTTAGTTTGATTTTCTTCGTCTGAATTTATCGTCTGCCAGTCTTCAATTTAGCGTTTGGCAGTTTTCGCCTTGTTAACTCTCGGGCCCTTCCGTAACCTGCCCGAACGTTGACGACGCTCAGTCACGAAAACATGGTGCGTCAGCTATAAGAGTACGAAAATATTAGCATAAAGATGGCAGTTTGTCCCAGAATATTAAATAAAATTTATAACAATGAAAACAACTTATTAAATAAAATATAAGGATATGGCAACCATTAATTAATTATGGGACAGAGCAAATAATTTCAAAATGTGAAATAATAATAGAAACAGTCGCAATTACTTATTTATTACAAAATAAATCACAGAAGAACAGAGATAATCTTAGGATTATAAGGGGATATTTGTCAGACACAGAGTACCGGTCATCCTAAGTACTGACCCAGGAAGCCAATAAACCTCAAAAGACTTTGCTAAATTCGCAGACAAATGGGGATTTCAGCACGCCACAAACAGTCCTCGCTACTCCCAAAGCGTTACTCTTTTCCACGTTTTTCTTGGCCTTTTGGCTAAGATCAAAGTGTAGTATCTGTTCTGATGGATACTGCACCCCATAGACTGGTATTGTCTTGGCCTTCGGGGCTTGATTTACGCCGGTCTATGGGTCTGTCCTGTGCAGTTCTAGGAGGTCCACCCTCCAAGGCTTCGCCTCCCCTCTTTGGGTAGGAGTAAGTTTATTGCTTACTGCCTGAGGCACCCCTACCGGGTAATGCCGACGGGGCTGCCCAGGTAATTTTTAAACCCCACTTTCCCGACCCGACCTTGGGTCACATCTTACTTGTGGGAGTAAGATAAAAACTGGCCTTATGCCTAACTCCTGGAGAGGAGTAAATTAATACTCCCAAAGCAATGAAGCAGCAGAGGTTTGTGTACAGGCAATGAAAGCATCGGTGAAGAAGGCAAAAGACCCATATCTTTCTTTGCTCACCCACTAAGCAACACCAATTGATTGAGATTCCAGCCTGAGTGAACTATTAATGGGCCGACGCTTAAGGACGAACGTCCCGACTCACTCTAGTTTATTTACCCTAAATTGCTCGATCTTAAATGCTTCAGACAGAGGGAAGAAAACCAAAAATGTCCAACAACGACTCACACACTGCCTATCACATAGAACCAAAGAGCTCCAACACTCCAAACTTGGACATCGTTATGAATAATAATAGTAATAATAACAACGACTGATGAAGTAAAATATCATCATAGAACAAAGCATATAATAATGGTAATAAACACAACAGCTAATAACATAAAATAAAATATAAGACATTATATTAGAGTTAGAAGTAATAATCACAACAATAATTGATTTAAATATGTATAAAAACATAGCAGATACTCTCAGAATTAGAAATAATAATGATAATGACCAGGATAATTAATTACAACATAGGAATATAAAAGTGTAGCTTATCCAAGACTAAGAAATAATAATAGTAATGATAACAATAACTAATTAATTACAACATATGAATATAAAATTGTAGCTTATCCAAGACTAAGAAATAATAATAGTAATGATAACAGCAACTAATTAATTACAACATATGAATATAAAATTGTAGCTTATCCAAGACTAAGAAATAATAATAGTAATGATAACAATAACTAATTAATTACAATATATGAATATAAAATTGTAGCTTATCCAAGACTAAGAAATAATAATAGTAATGATAACAGCAACTAATTAATTACAACATATGAATATAAAATTGTAGCTTATCCAAGACTAAGAAATAATAATAGTAATGATAACAATAACTAATTAATTACAACATATGAATATAAAATTGTAGCTTATCCAAGACTAAGAAATAATAATAGTAATGATAACAGCAACTAATTAATTACAACATATGAATATAAAATTGTAGCTTATCCAAGACTAAGAAATAATAATAGTAATGATAACAATAACTAATTAATTACAATATATGAATATAAAATTGTAGCTTATCCAAGACTAAGAAATAATAATAGTAATGATAACAGCAACTAATTAATTACAACATATGAATATAAAATTGTAGCTTATCCAAGACTAAGAAATAATAATAGTAATGATAACAATAACTAATTAATTACAACATATGAATATAAAATTGTAGCTTATCCAAGACTAAGAAATAATAATAGTAATGATAACAGCAACTAATTAATTACAACATATGAATATAAAATTGTAGCTTATCCAAGACTAAGAAATAATAATAGTAATGATAACAATAACTAATTAATTACAATATATGAATATAAAATTGTAGCTTATCCAAGACTAAGAAATAATAATAGTAATGATAACAGCAACTAATTAATTACAACATATGAATATAAAATTGTAGCTTATCCAAGACTAAGAAATAATAATAGTAATGATAACAATAACTAATTAATTACAACATATGAATATAAAATTGTAGCTTATCCAAGACTAAGAAATAATAATAGTAATGATAACAGCAACTAATTAATTACAACATATGAATATAAAATTGTAGCTTATCCAAGACTAAGAAATAATAATAGTAATGATAACAATAACTAATTAATTACAATATATGAATATAAAATTGTAGCTTATCCAAGACTAAGAAATAATAATAGTAATGATAACAATAACTAATTAATTACAATATATGAATATAAAATTGTAGCTTATCCAAGACTAAGAAATAATAATAGTAATGATAACAGCAACTAATTAATTACAACATATGAATATAAAATTGTAGCTTATCCAAGACTAAGAAATAATAATAGTAATGATAACAATAACTAATTAATTACAATATATGAATATAAAATTGTAGCTTATCCAAGACTAAGAAATAATAATAGTAATGATAACAATAACTAATTAATTACAATATATGAATATAAAATTGTAGCTTATCCAAGACTAAGAAATAATAATAGTAATGATAACAGCAACTAATTAATTACAACATATGAATATAAAATTGTAGCTTATCCAAGACTAAGAAATAATAATAGTAATGATAACAATAACTAATTAATTACAATATATGAATATAAAATTGTAGCTTATCAAAGACTAAGAAATAATAATAGTAATGATAACAGCAACTAATTAATTACAACATATGAATATAAAATTGTAGCTTATCCAAGACTAAGAAATAATAATAGTAATGATAACAATAACTAATTAATTACAATATATGAATATAAAATTGTAGCTTATCCAAGACTAAGAAATAATAATAGTAATGATAACAATAACTAATTAATTACAATATATGAATATAAAATTGTAGCTTATCCAAGACTAAGAAATAATAATAGTAATGATAACAGCAACTAATTAATTACAACATATGAATATAAAATTGTAGCTTATCCAAGACTACGAAATAATAATAGTAATGATAACAATAACTAATTAATTACAATATATGAATATAAAATTGTAGCTTATCCAAGACTAAGAAATAATAATAGTAATGATAACAACAACTAATTAATTACAACATATGAATATAAAATTGTAGCTTATCCAAGACTAAGAAATAATAATAGTAATGATAACAATAACTAATTAATTACAATATATGAATATAAAATTGTAGCTTATCCAAGACTAAAAAATAATAATAGTAATGATAACAACAACTAATTAATTACAACATATGAATATAAAATTGTAGCTTATCCAAGACTAAGAAATAATAATAGTAATGATAACAATAACTAATTAATTACAATATATGAATATAAAATTGTAGCTTATCCAAGACTAAAAAATAATAATAGTAATGATAACAACAACTAATTAATTACAACATATGAATATAAAATTGTAGCTTATCCAAGACTAAGAAATAATAATAGTAATGATAACAGCAACTAATTAATTACAACATATGAATATAAAATTGTAGCTTATCCAAGACTAAGAAATAATAATAGTAATGATAACAATAACTAATTAATTACAACATATGAATATAAAATTGTAGCTTATCCAAGACTAAGAAATAATAATAGTAATGATAACAGCAACTAATTAATTACAACATATGAATATAAAATTGTAGCTTATCCAAGACTAAGAAATAATAATAGTAATGATAACAATAACTAATTAATTACAACATATGAATATAAAATTGTAGCTTATCCAAGACTAAGAAATAATAATAGTAATGATAACAGCAACTAATTAATTACAACATATGAATATAAAATTGTAGCTTATCCAAGACTAAGAAATAATAATAGTAATGATAACAATAACTAATTAATTACAATATATGAATATAAAATTGTAGCTTATCCAAGACTAAGAAATAATAATAGTAATGATAACAATAACTAATTAATTACAACATATGAATATAAAATTGTAGCTTATCCAAGACTAAGAAATAATAATAGTAATGATAACAGCAACTAATTAATTACAACATATGAATATAAAATTGTAGCTTATCCAAGACTAAGAAATAATAATAGTAATGATAACAATAACTAATTAATTACAATATATGAATATAAAATTGTAGCTTATCCAAGACTAAGAAATAATAATAGTAATGATAACAATAACTAATTAATTACAATATATGAATATAAAATTGTAGCTTATCCAAGACTAAGAAATAATAATAGTAATGATAACAATAACTAATTAATTACAATATATGAATATAAAATTGTAGCTTATCCAAGACTAAGAAATAATAATAGTAATGATAACAGCAACTAATTAATTACAACATATGAATATAAAATTGTAGCTTATCCAAGACTAAGAAATAATAATAGTAATGATAACAATAACTAATTAATTACAATATATGAATATAAAATTGTAGCTTATCCAAGACTAAGAAATAATAATAGTAATGATAACAATAACTAATTAATTACAATATATGAATATAAAATTGTAGCTTATCCAAGACTAAGAAATAATAATAGTAATGATAACAATAACTAATTAATTACAATATTTTAATATAAAATTGTAGCTTATCCAAGACTAAGAAATAATAATAGTAATGATAACAACAACTAATTAATTACAATATATGAATATAAAATTGTAGCTTATCCAAGACTAAGAAATAATAATAGTAATGATAACAGCAACTAATTAATTACAACATATGAATATAAAATTGTAGCTTATCCAAGACTAAGAAATAATAATAGTAATGATAACAATAACTAATTAATTACAATATATGAATATAAAATTGTAGCTTATCCAAGACTAAGAAATAATAATAGTAATGATAACAATAACTAATTAATTACAATATATGAATATAAAATTGTAGCTTATCCAAGACTAAGAAATAATAATAGTAATGATAACAGCAACTAATTAATTACAACATATGAATATAAAATTGTAGCTTATCCAAGACTAAGAAATAATAATAGTAATGATAACAATAACTAATTAATTACAATATATGAATATAAAATTGTAGCTTATCCAAGACTAAGAAATAATAATAGTAATGATAACAGCAACTAATTAATTACAACATATGAATATAAAATTGTAGCTTATCCAAGACTAAGAAATAATAATAGTAATGATAACAATAACTAATTAATTACAATATATGAATATAAAATTGTAGCTTATCCAAGACTAAGAAATAATAATAGTAATGATAACAATAACTAATTAATTACAATATATGAATATAAAATTGTAGCTTATCCAAGACTAAGAAATAATAATAGTAATGATAACAGCAACTAATTAATTACAACATATGAATATAAAATTGTAGCTTATCCAAGACTAAGAAATAATAATAGTAATGATAACAATAACTAATTAATTACAATATATGAATATAAAATTGTAGCTTATCCAAGACTAAGAAATAATAATAGTAATGATAACAACAACTAATTAATTACAACATATGAATATAAAATTGTAGCTTATCCAAGACTAAGAAATAATAATAGTAATGATAACAATAACTAATTAATTACAATATATGAATATAAAATTGTAGCTTATCCAAGACTAAAAAATAATAATAGTAATGATAACAACAACTAATTAATTACAACATATGAATATAAAATTGTAGCTTATCCAAGACTAAGAAATAATAATAGTAATGATAACAATAACTAATTAATTACAATATATGAATATAAAATTGTAGCTTATCCAAGACTAAAAAATAATAATAGTAATGATAACAACAACTAATTAATTACAACATATGAATATAAAATTGTAGCTTATCCAAGACTAAGAAATAATAATAGTAATGATAACAGCAACTAATTAATTACAACATATGAATATAAAATTGTAGCTTATCCAAGACTAAGAAATAATAATAGTAATGATAACAATAACTAATTAATTACAACATATGAATATAAAATTGTAGCTTATCCAAGACTAAGAAATAATAATAGTAATGATAACAATAACTAATTAATTACAATATATGAATATAAAATTGTAGCTTATCCAAGACTAAGAAATAATAATAGTAATGATAACAGCAACTAATTAATTACAACATATGAATATAAAATTGTAGCTTATCCAAGACTAAGAAATAATAATAGTAATGATAACAATAACTAATTAATTACAATATATGAATATAAAATTGTAGCTTATCCAAGACTAAGAAATAATAATAGTAATGATAACAGCAACTAATTCATTACAACATATGAATATAAAATTGTAGCTTATCCAAGACTAAGAAATAATAATAGTAATGATAACAATAACTAATTAATTACAACATATGAATATAAAATTGTAGCTTATCCAAGACTAAGAAATAATAATAGTAATGATAACAATAACTAATTAATTACATCATATGAATATAAAATTGTAGCTTATCCAAGACTAAGAAATAATAATAGTAATGATAACAGCAACTAATTAATTACAACATATGAATATAAAATTGTAGCTTATCCAAGACTAAGAAATAATAATAGTAATGATAACAATAACTAATTAATTACAATATATGAATATAAAATTGTAGCTTATCCAAGACTAAGAAATAATAATAGTAATGATAACAGCAACTAATTAATTACAACATATGAATATAAAATTGTAGCTTATCCAAGACTAAAAAATAATAATAGTAATGATAACAACAACTAATTAATTACAACATATGAATATAAAATTGTAGCTTATCCAAGACTAAGAAATAATAATAGTAATGATAACAGCAACTAATTAATTACAACATATGAATATAAAATTGTAGCTTATCCAAGACTAAGAAATAATAATAGTAATGATAACAGCAACTAATTAATTACAACATATGAATATAAAATTGTAGCTTATCCAAGACTAAGAAATAATAATAGTAATGATAACAGCAACTAATTAATTACAACATATGAATATAAAATTGTAGCTTATCCAAGACTAAGAAATAATAATAGTAATGATAACAACAACTAATTAATTACAACATATGAATATAAAATTGTAGCTTATCCAAGACTAAGAAATAATAATAGTAATGATAACAACAACTAATTAATTACAACATATGAATATAAAATTGTAGCTTATCCAAGACTAAGAAATAATAATAGTAATGATAACAACAACTAATTAATTACAACATATGAATATAAAATTGTAGCTTATCCAAGACTAAGAAATAATAATAGTAATGATAACAACAACTAATTAATTACAACATATGAATATAAAAGTGTAGCTTATCCAAGACTAAGAAATAATAATAGTAATGATAACAATCAACTAATTAATTACAACATATGAATATAAAATTGTAGCTTATCCAAGACTAAGAAATAATAATAGTAATGATAACAACAATTAATTAATTACAACACATGAATATAAAATTGTAGCTTATCCAAGACTAAGAAATAATAATAGTAATGATAACAACAACTAATTAATTACAACATATGAATATAAAATTGTAGCTTATCCAAGACTAAGAAATAATAATAGTAATGATAACAACAACTAATTAATTACAACATATGAATATAAAATTGTAGCTTATCCAAGACTAAGAAATAATAATAGTAATGATAACAACAACTAATTAATTACAACATATGAATATAAAATTGTAGCTTATCCAAGACTAAGAAATAATAATAGTAATGATAACAACAACTAATTAATTACAACATATGAATATAAAATTGTAGCTTATCCAAGACTAAGAAATAATAATAGTAATGATAACAACAACTAATTAATTACAACATATGAATATAAAATTGTAGCTTATCCAAGACTAAGAAGTAATAATAGTAATGATAACAACAACTAATTAATTACAACATATGAATATAAAATTGTAGCTTATCCAAGACTAAGAAATAATAATAGTAATGATAACAACAACTAATTAATTACAATATATGAATATAAAAGTGTAGCTTATCCAAGACTAAGAAATAATAATAGTAATGATAACAACAACTAATTAATTACAACATATGAATATAAAATTGTAGCTTATCCAAGACTAAGAAATAATAATAGTAATGATAACAACAACTAATTTATTACAACATATGAATATAAAATTGTAGCTTATCCAAGACTAAGAAATAATAATAGTAATGATAACAACAACTAATTAATTACAACATATGAATATAAAATTGTAGCTTATCCAAGACTAAGAAATAATAATAGTAATGATAACAACAACTAATTAATTACAACATATGAATATAAAATTGTAGCTTATCCAAGACTAAGAAATAATAATAGTAATGATAACAACAACTAATTAATTACAACATATGAATATAAAATTGTAGCTTATCCAAGACTAAGAAATAATAATAGTAATGATAACAACAACTAATTAATTACAACATATGAATATAAAATTGTAGCTTATCCAAGACTAAGAAATAATAATAGTAATGATAACAACAACTAATTAATTACAACATATGAATATAAAATTGTAGCTTATCCAAGACTAAGAAATAATAATAGTAATGATAACAACAACTAATTAATTACAACATATGAATATAAAATTGTAGGTTATCCAAGACTAAGAAATAATAATAGTAATGATAACAACAACTAATTAATTACAACATATGAATATAAAATTGTAGCTTATCCAAGACTAAGAAATAATAATAGTAATGATAACAACAACTAATTAATTACAACATATGAATATAAAATTGTAGCTTATCCAAGACTAAGAAATAATAATAGTAATGATAACAACAACTAATTAATTACAACATATGAATATAAAAGTGTAGCTTATCCAAGACTAAGAAATAATAATAGTAATGATAACAACAACTAATTAATTACAACATATGAATATAAAATTGTAGCTTATCCAAGACTAAGAAATAATAATAGTAATGATAACAACAACTAATTAATTACAATACATGAATATAAAAGTGTAGCTTATCCAAGACTAAGAAATAATAATAGTAATGATAACAACAACTAATTAATTACAACATATGAATATAAAATTGTAGCTTATCCAAGACTAAGAAATAATAATAGTAATGATAACAACAACTAATTAATTACAACATATGAATATAAAATTGTAGCTTATCCAAGACTAAGAAATAATAATAGTAATGATAACAACAACTAATTAATTACAACATATGAATATAAAATTGTAGCTTATCCAAGACTAAGAAATAATAATAGTAATGATAACAACAACTAATTAATTACAACATATGAATATAAAATTATAGCTTATCCAAGACTAAGAAATAATAATAGTAATGATAACAACAACTAATTAATTACAACATATGAATATAAAATTGTAGCTTATCCAAGACTAAGAAATAATAATAGTAATGATAACAGCAACTAATTAATTACAACATATGAATATAAAATTGTAGCTTATCCTAGACTAAGAAATAATAATAGTAATGATAACAACAACTAATTAATTACAATATATGAATATAAAAGTGTAGCTTATTCAAGACTAAGAAATAATAATAGTAATGATAACAACAACTAATTCATTACAACATATGAATATAAAATTGTAGCTTATCCAAGACTAAGAAATAATAATAGTAATGATAACAACAACTAATTAATTACAACATATGAATATAAAATTGTAGCTTATCCAAGACTAAGAAATAATAATAGTAATGATAACAACAACTAATTAATTACAACATATGAATATAAAATTGTAGCTTATCCAAGACTAAGAAATAATAATAGTAATGATAACAACAACTAATTAATTACAACATATGAATATAAAATTGTAGCTTATCCAAGACTAAAAAATAATAATAGTAATGATAACAACAAATAATTAATTACAACATATGAATATAAAATTGTAGCTTATTCAAGACTAAGAAATAATAATAGTAATGATAACAACAACTAATTAATTACAACATATGAATATAAAATTGTAGCTTATCCAAGACTAAGAAATAATAATAGTAATGATAACAACAACTAATTAATTACAACATATGAATATAAAATTGTAGCTTATCCAAGACTAAGAAATAATAATAGTAATGATAACAACAACTAATTAATTACAACATATGAATATAAAATTGTAGCTTATCCAAGACTAAGAAATAATAATAGTAATGATAACAACAACTAATTAATTACAACATATGAATATAAAATTGTAGCTTATCCAAGATTAAGAAATAATAATAGTAATGATAACAACAACTAATTAATTACAACATATGAATATAAAATTGTAGCTTATCCAAGACTAAGAAATAATAATAGTAATGATAACAACAACTAATTAATTACAACATATGAATATAAAATTGTAGCTTATCCAAGACTAAGAAATAATAATAGTAATGATAACAACAACTAATTAATTACAACATATGAATATAAAATTGTAGCTTATCCAAGACTAAGAAATAATAATAGTAATGATAACAACAACTAATTAATTACAACATATGAATATAAAATTGTAGCTTATCCAAGACTAAAAAATAATAATAGTAATGATAACAACAACTAATTAATTACAACATATGAATATAAAATTGTAGCTTATCCAAGACTAAAAAATAATAATAGTAATGATAACAACAACTAATTAATTACAACATATGAATATAAAATTGTAGCTTATCCAAGACTAAGAAATAATAATAGTAATGATAACAACAACTAATTAATTACAACATATGAATATAAAATTGTAGCTTATCCAAGACTAAGAAATAATAATAGTAATGATAACAACAACTAATTAATTACAACATATGAATATAAAATTGTAGCTTATCCAAGACTAAGAAATAATAATAGTAATGATAACAGCAACTAATTAATTACAACATATGAATATAAAATTGTAGCTTATCCAAGACTAAGAAATAATAATAGTAATGATAACAATAACTAATTAATTACAATATATGAATATAAAATTGTAGCTTATCCAAGACTAAGAAATAATAATAGTAATGATAACAGCAACTAATTAATTACAACATATGAATATAAAATTGTAGCTTATCCAAGACTAAGAAATAATAATAGTAATGATAACAATAACTAATTAATTACAATATATGAATATAAAATTGTAGCTTATCCAAGACTAAGAAATAATAATAGTAATGATAACAATAACTAATTAATTACAATATATGAATATAAAATTGTAGCTTATCCAAGACTAAGAAATAATAATAGTAATGATAACAACAACTAATTAATTACAACATATGAATATAAAATTGTAGCTTATCCAAGACTAAGAAATAATAATAGTAATGATAACAACAACTAATTAATTACAACATATGAATATAAAATTGTAGCTTATCCAAGACTAAGAAATAATAATAGTAATGATAACAGCAACTAATTAATTACAACATATGAATATAAAATTGTAGCTTATCCAAGACTAAGAAATAATAATAGTAATGATAACAATAACTAATTAATTACAATATATGAATATAAAATTGTAGCTTATCCAAGACTAAGAAATAATAATAGTAATGATAACAGCAACTAATTAATTACAACATATGAATATAAAATTGTAGCTTATCCAAGACTAAGAAATAATAATAGTAATGATAACAATAACTAATTAATTACAATATATGAATATAAAATTGTAGCTTATCCAAGACTAAGAAATAATAATAGTAATGATAACAATAACTAATTAATTACAATATATGAATATAAAATTGTAGCTTATCCAAGACTAAGAAATAATAATAGTAATGATAACAATAACTAATTAATTACAATATATGAATATAAAATTGTAGCTTATCCAAGACTAAGAAATAATAATAGTAATGATAACAATAACTAATTAATTACAATATATGAATATAAAATTGTAGCTTATCCAAGACTAAGAAATAATAATAGTAATGATAACAGCAACTAATTAATTACAACATATGAATATAAAATTGTAGCTTATCCAAGACTAAGAAATAATAATAGTAATGATAACAATAACTAATTAATTACAATATATGAATATAAAATTGTAGCTTATCCATGACTAAGAAATAATAATAGTAATGATAACAATAACTAATTAATTACAATATATGAATATAAAATTGTAGCTTATCCAAGACTAAGAAATAATAATAGTAATGATAACAGCAACTAATTAATTACAACATATGAATATAAAATTGTAGCTTATCCAAGACTAAGAAATAATAATAGTAATGATAACAATAACTAATTAATTACAATATATGAATATAAAATTGTAGCTTATCCAAGACTAAGAAATAATAATAGTAATGATAACAGCAACTAATTAATTACAACATATGAATATAAAATTGTAGCTTATCCAAGACTAAGAAATAATAATAGTAATGATAACAATAACTAATTAATTACAATATATGAATATAAAATTGTAGCTTATCCAAGACTAAGAAATAATAATAGTAATGATAACAATAACTAATTAATTACAATATATGAATATAAAATTGTAGCTTATCCAAGACTAAGAAATAATAATAGTAATGATAACAGCAACTAATTAATTACAACATATGAATATAAAATTGTAGCTTATCCAAGACTAAGAAATAATAATAGTAATGATAACAATAACTAATTAATTACAATATATGAATATAAAATTGTAGCTTATCCAAGACTAAGAAATAATAATAGTAATGATAACAACAACTAATTAATTACAACATATGAATATAAAATTGTAGCTTATCCAAGACTAAGAAATAATAATAGTAATGATAACAATAACTAATTAATTACAATATATGAATATAAAATTGTAGCTTATCCAAGACTAAAAAATAATAATAGTAATGATAACAACAACTAATTAATTACAACATATGAATATAAAATTGTAGCTTATCCAAGACTAAGAAATAATAATAGTAATGATAACAATAACTAATTAATTACAATATATGAATATAAAATTGTAGCTTATCCAAGACTAAAAAATAATAATAGTAATGATAACAACAACTAATTAATTACAACATATGAATATAAAATTGTAGCTTATCCAAGACTAAGAAATAATAATAGTAATGATAACAGCAACTAATTAATTACAACATATGAATATAAAATTGTAGCTTATCCAAGACTAAGAAATAATAATAGTAATGATTACAATAACTAATTAATTACAACATATGAATATAAAATTGTAGCTTATCCAAGACTAAGAAATAATAATAGTAATGATAACAATAACTAATTAATTACAATATATGAATATAAAATTGTAGCTTATCCAAGACTAAGAAATAATAATAGTAATGACAACAGCAACTAATTAATTACAACATATGAATATAAAATTGTAGCTTATCTAAGACTAAGAAATAATAATAGTAATGATAACAATAACTAATTAATTACAATATATGAATATAAAATTGTAGCTTATCCAAGACTAAGAAATAATAATAGTAATGATAACAGCAACTAATTAATTACAACATATGAATATAAAATTGTAGCTTATCCAAGACTAAGAAATAATAATAGTAATGATAACAATAACTAATTAATTACAACATATGAATATAAAATTGTAGCTTATCCAAGACTAAGAAATAATAATAGTAATGATAACAATAACTAATTAATTACAATATATGAATATAAAATTGTAGCTTATCCAAGACTAAGAAATAATAATAGTAATGATAACAGCAACTAATTAATTACAACATATGAATATAAAATTGTAGCTTATCCAAGACTAAGAAATAATAATAGTAATGATAACAATAACTAATTAATTACAATATATGAATATAAAATTGTAGCTTATCCAAGACTAAGAAATAATAATAGTAATGATAACAGCAACTAATTAATTACAACATATGAATATAAAATTGTAGCTTATCCAAGACTAAAAAATAATAATAGTAATGATAACAACAACTAATTAATTACAACATATGAATATAAAATTGTAGCTTATCCAAGACTAAGAAATAATAATAGTAATGATAACAGCAACTAATTAATTACAACATATGAATATAAAATTGTAGCTTATCCAAGACTAAGAAATAATAATAGTAATGATAACAGCAACTAATTAATTACAACATATGAATATAAAATTGTAGCTTATCCAAGACTAAGAAATAATAATAGTAATGATAACAGCAACTAATTAATTACAACATATGAATATAAATATGTAGCTTATCCAAGACTAAGAAATAATAATAGTAATGATAACAGCAACTAATTAATTACAACATATGAATATAAAATTGTAGCTTATCCAAGACTAAGAAATAATAATAGTAATGATAACAACAACTAATTAATTACAACATATGAATATAAAATTGTAGCTTATCCAAGACTAAGAAATAATAATAGTAATGATAACAACAACTAATTAATTACAACATATGAATATAAAATTGTAGCTTATCCAAGACTAAGAAATAATAATAGTAATGATAACAATAACTAATTAATTACAATATATGAATATAAAATTGTAGCTTATCCAAGACTAAGAAATAATAATAGTAATGATAACAGCAACTAATTAATTACAACATATGAATATAAAATTGTAGCTTATCCAAGACTAAGAAATAATAATAGTAATGATAACAACAACTAATTAATTACAACATATGAATATAAAATTGTAGCTTATCCAAGACTAAGAAATAATAATAGTAATGATAACAACAACTAATTAATTACAACATATGAATATAAAATTGTAGCTTATCCAAGACTAAGAAATAATAATAGTAATGATAACAACAACTAATTAATTACAACATATGAATATAAAATTGTAGCTTATCCAAGACTAAGAAATAATAATAGTAATGATAACAACAACTAATTAATTACAACATATGAATATAAAATTGTAGCTAATCCAAGACTAAGAAATAATAATAGTAATGATAACAACAACTAATTAATTACAACATATGAATATAAAATTGTAGCTTATCCAAGACTAAGAAATAATAATAGTAATGATAACAACAACTAATTAATTACAACATATGAATATAAAATTGTAGCTTATCCAAGACTAAGAAATAATAATAGTAATGATAACAACAACTAATTAATTACAACATATGAATATAAAAGTGTAGCTTATCCAAGACTAAGAAATAATAATAGTAATGATAACAATCAACTAATTAATTACAACATATGAATATAAAATTGTAGCTTATCCAAGACTAAGAAATAATAATAGTAATGATAACAACAATTAATTAATTACAACACATGAATATAAAATTGTAGCTTATCCAAGACTAAGAAATAATAATAGTAATGATAACAACAACTAATTAATTACAACATATGAATATAAAATTGTAGCTCATCCAAGACTAAGAAATAATAATAGTAATGATAACAACAACTAATTAATTACAACATATGAATATAAAATTGTAGCTTATCCAAGACTAAGAAATAATAATAGTAATGATAACAACAACTAATTAATTACAACATATGAATATAAAATTGTAGCTTATCCAAGACTAAGAAATAATAATAGTAATGATAACAACAACTAATTAATTACAACATATGAATATAAAATTGTAGCTTATCCAAGACTAAGAAATAATAATAGTAATGATAACAACAACTAATTAATTACAACATATGAATATAAAATTGTAGCTTATCCAAGACTAAGAAGTAATAATAGTAATGATAACAACAACTAATTAATTACAACATATGAATATAAAATTGTAGCTTATCCAAGACTAAGAAATAATAATAGTAATGATAACAACAACCAATTAATTACAATATATGAATATAAAAGTGTAGCTTATCCAAGACTAAGAAATAATAATAGTAATGATAACAACAACTAATTAATTACAACATATGAATATAAAATTGTAGCTTATCCAAGACTAAGAAATAATAATAGTAATGATAACAACAACTAATTAATTACAACATATGAATATAAAATTGTAGCTTATCCAAGACTAAGAAATAATAATAGTAATGATAACAACAACTAATTAATTACAACATATGAATATAAAATTGTAGCTTATCCAAGACTAAGAAATAATAATAGTAATGATAACAACAACTAATTAATTACAACATATGAATATAAAATTGTAGCTTATCCAAGACTAAGAAATAATAATAGTAATGATAACAACAACTAATTAATTACAACATATGAATATAAAATTGTAGCTTATCCAAGACTAAGAAATAATAATAGTAATGATAACAACAACTAATTAATTACAACATATGAATATAAAATTGTAGCTTATCCAAGACTAAGAAATAATAATAGTAATGATAACAACAACTAATTAATTACAACATATGAATATAAAATTGTAGCTTATCCAAGACTAAGAAATAATAATAGTAATGATAACAACAACTAATTAATTACAACATATGAATATAAAATTGTAGCTTATCCAAGACTAAGAAATAATAATAGTAATGATAACAACAACTAATTAATTACAACATATGAATATAAAATTGTAGCTTATCCAAGACTAAGAAATAATAATAGTAATGATAACAACAACTAATTAATTACAACATATGAATATAAAATTGTAGCTTATCCAAGACTAAGAAATAATAATAGTAATGATAACAACAACTAATTAATTACAACATATGAATATAAAATTGTAGCTTATCCAAGACTAAGAAATAATAATAGTAATGATAACAACAACTAATTAATTACAACATATGAATATAAAAGTGTAGCTTATCCAAGACTAAGAAATAATAATAGTAATGATAACAACAACTAATTAATTACAACATATGAATATAAAATTGTAGCTTATCCAAGACTAAGAAATAATAATAGTAATGATAACAACAACTAATTAATTACAATACATGAATATAAAAGTGTA
>OY744516.1:220927044-220984544 GCA_963556195.1 Sepiola atlantica
ATGCTGATGTAATTGTTGAACCAAAATGTATTATATGCTGATGTAATTGTTGAACCAAAATGTATTATATGCTGATGTAAATTGTTGAACCAAAATGTATTATATGCTGATGTAATTGTTGAACCAAAATGTATTATATGCTGATGTAATTGTTGAACCAAAATGTATTATATGCTGATGTAATTGTTGAACCAAAATGTATTATATGCTGATGTAATTGTTGAACCAAATGTATTATATGCTGATGTAATTGTTGAACCAAATGTATTATATGCTGATGTAATTGTTGAACCAAAATGTATTATATGCTGATGTAATTGTTGAACCAAAATGTATTATATGCTGATGTAATTGTTGAACCAAAATGTATTATATGCTGATGTAATTGTTGAACCAAATGTATTATATGCTGATGTAATTGTTGAACCAAAATGTATTATATGCTGATGTAATTGTTGAACCAAAATGTATTATATGCTGATGTAATTGTTGAACCAAAATGTATTATATGCTGATGTAATTGTTGAACCAAATGTATTATATGCTGATGTAATTGTTGAACCAAAATGTATTATATGCTGATGTAATTGTTGAACCAAAATGTATTATATGCTGATGTAATTGTTGAACCAAAATGTATTATATGCTGATGTAATTGTTGAACCAAAATGTATTATATGCTGATGTAATTGTTGAACCAAAATGTATTATATGCTGATGTAATTGTTGAACCAAAATGTATTATATGCTGATGTAATTGTTGAACCAAATGTATTATATGCTGATGTAATTGTTGAACCAAAATGTATTATATGCTGATGTAATTGTTGAACCAAAATGTATTATATGCTGATGTAATTGTTGAACCAAAATGTATTATATGCTGATGTAATTGTTGAACCAAAATGTATTATATGCTGATGTAATTGTTGAACCAAAATGTATTATATGCTGATGTAATTGTTGAACCAAAATGTATTATATGCTGATGTAATTGTTGAACCAAAATGTATTATATGCTGATGTAATTGTTGAACCAAAATGTATTATATGCTGATGTAATTGTTGAACCAAAATGTATTATATGCTGATGTAATTGTTGAACCAAAATGTATTATATGCTGATGTAATTGTTGAACCAAAATGTATTATATGCTGATGTAATTGTTGAACCAAAATGTATTATATGCTGATGTAATTGTTGAACCAAAATGTATTATATGCTGATGTAATTGTTGAACCAAATGTATTATATGCTGATGTAATTGTTGAACCAAAATGTATTATATGCTGATGTAATTGTTGAACCAAAATGTATTATATGCTGATGTAATTGTTGAACCAAAATGTATTATATGCTGATGTAATTGTTGAACCAAAATGTATTATATGCTGATGTAATTGTTGAACCAAATGTATTATATGCTGATGTAATTGTTGAACCAAAATGTATTATATGCTGATGTAATTGTTGAACCAAAATGTATTATATGCTGATGTAATTGTTGAACCAAAATGTATTATATGCTGATGTAATTGTTGAACCAAATGTATTATATGCTGATGTAATTGTTGAACCAAAATGTATTATATGCTGATGTAATTGTTGAACCAAAATGTATTATATGCTGATGTAATTGTTGAACCAAAATGTATTATATGCTGATGTAATTGTTGAACCAAAATGTATTATATGCTGATGTAATTGTTGAACCAAAATGTATTATATGCTGATGTAATTGTTGAACCAAAATGTATTATATGCTGATGTAATTGTTGAACCAAAATGTATTATATGCTGATGTAATTGTTGAACCAAAATGTATTATATGCTGATGTAATTGTTGAACCAAAATGTATTATATGCTGATGTAATTGTTGAACCAAAATGTATTATATGCTGATGTAATTGTTGAACCAAAATGTATTATATGCTGATGTAATTGTTGAACCAAAATGTATTATATGCTGATGTAATTGTTGAACCAAAATGTATTATATGCTGATGTAATTGTTGAACCAAAATGTATTATATGCTGATGTAATTGTTGAACCAAAATGTATTATATGCTGATGTAATTGTTGAACCAAAATGTATTATATGCTGATGTAATTGTTGAACCAAAATGTATTATATGCTGATGTAATTGTTGAACCAAAATGTATTATATGCTGATGTAATTGTTGAACCAAAATGTATTATATGCTGATGTAATTGTTGAACCAAAATGTATTATATGCTGATGTAATTGTTGAACCAAAATGTATTATATGCTGATGTAATTGTTGAACCAAAATGTATTATATGCTGATGTAATTGTTGAACCAAAATGTATTATATGCTGATGTAATTGTTGAACCAAAATGTATTATATGCTGATGTAATTGTTGAACCAAAATGTATTATATGCTGATGTAATTGTTGAACCAAAATGTATTATATGCTGATGTAATTTGTTGAACCAAAATGTATTATATGCTGATGTAATTGTTGAACCAAAATGTATTATATGCTGATGTAATTGTTGAACCAAAATGTATTATATGCTGATGTAATTGTTGAACCAAAATGTATTATATGCTGATGTAATTGTTGAACCAAAATGTATTATATGCTGATGTAATTGTTGAACCAAAATGTATTATATGCTGATGTAATTGTTGAACCAAAATGTATTATATGCTGATGTAATTGTTGAACCAAAATGTATTATATGCTGATGTAATTGTTGAACCAAAATGTATTATATGCTGATGTAATTGTTGAACCAAAATGTATTATATGCTGATGTAATTGTTGAACCAAAATGTATTATATGCTGATGTAATTGTTGAACCAAAATGTATTATATGCTGATGTAATTGTTGAACCAAAATGTATTATATGCTGATGTAATTGTTGAACCAAAATGTATTATATGCTGATGTAATTGTTGAACCAAAATGTATTATATGCTGATGTAATTGTTGAACCAAAATGTATTATATGCTGATGTAATTGTTGAACCAAAATGTATTATATGCTGATGTAATTGTTGAACCAAAATGTATTATATGCTGATGTAATTGTTGAACCAAAATGTATTATATGCTGATGTAATTGTTGAACCAAAATGTATTATATGCTGATGTAATTGTTGAACCAAAATGTATTATATGCTGATGTAATTGTTGAACCAAAATGTATTATATGCTGATGTAATTGTTGAACCAAAATGTATTATATGCTGATGTAATTGTTGAACCAAAATGTATTATATGCTGATGTAATTGTTGAACCAAAATGTATTATATGCTGATGTAATTGTTGAACCAAAATGTATTATATGCTGATGTAATTGTTGAACCAAAATGTATTATATGCTGATGTAATTGTTGAACCAAATGTATTATATGCTGATGTAATTGTTGAACCAAAATGTATTATATGCTGATGTAATTGTTGAACCAAAATGTATTATATGCTGATGTAATTGTTGAACCAAAATGTATTATATGCTGATGTAATTGTTGAACCAAAATGTATTATATGCTGATGTAATTGTTGAACCAAAATGTATTATATGCTGATGTAATTGTTGAACCAAAATGTATTATATGCTGATGTAATTGTTGAACCAAAATGTATTATATGCTGATGTAATTGTTGAACCAAAATGTATTATATGCTGATGTAATTGTTGAACCAAAATGTATTATATGCTGATGTAATTGTTGAACCAAAATGTATTATATGCTGATGTAATTGTTGAACCAAAATGTATTATATGCTGATGTAATTGTTGAACCAAAATGTATTATATGCTGATGTAATTGTTGAACCAAAATGTATTATATGCTGATGTAATTGTTGAACCAAAATGTATTATATGCTGATGTAATTGTTGAACCAAAATGTATTATATGCTGATGTAATTGTTGAACCAAAATGTATTATATGCTGATGTAATTGTTGAACCAAAATGTATTATATGCTGATGTAATTGTTGAACCAAAATGTATTATATGCTGATGTAATTGTTGAACCAAAATGTATTATATGCTGATGTAATTGTTGAACCAAAATGTATTATATGCTGATGTAATTGTTGAACCAAAATGTATTATATGCTGATGTAATTGTTGAACCAAAATGTATTATATGCTGATGTAATTGTTGAACCAAAATGTATTATATGCTGATGTAATTGTTGAACCAAAATGTATTATATGCTGATGTAATTGTTGAACCAAAATGTATTATATGCTGATGTAATTGTTGAACCAAAATGTATTATATGCTGATGTAATTGTTGAACCAAAATGTATTATATGCTGATGTAATTGTTGAACCAAAATGTATTATATGCTGATGTAATTGTTGAACCAAAATGTATTATATGCTGATGTAATTGTTGAACCAAAATGTATTATATGCTGATGTAATTGTTGAACCAAAATGTATTATATGCTGATGTAATTGTTGAACCAAAATGTATTATATGCTGATGTAATTGTTGAACCAAAATGTATTATATGCTGATGTAATTGTTGAACCAAAATGTATTATATGCTGATGTAATTGTTGAACCAAAATGTATTATATGCTGATGTAATTGTTGAACCAAATGTATTATATGCTGATGTAATTGTTGAACCAAAATGTATTATATGCTGATGTAATTGTTGAACCAAAATGTATTATATGCTGATGTAATTGTTGAACCAAAATGTATTATATGCTGATGTAATTGTTGAACCAAATGTATTATATGCTGATGTAATTGTTGAACCAAAATGTATTATATGCTGATGTAATTGTTGAACCAAAATGTATTATATGCTGATGTAATTGTTGAACCAAAATGTATTATATGCTGATGTAATTGTTGAACCAAATGTATTATATGCTGATGTAATTGTTGAACCAAAATGTATTATATGCTGATGTAATTGTTGAACCAAAATGTATTATATGCTGATGTAATTGTTGAACCAAAATGTATTATATGCTGATGTAATTGTTGAACCAAAATGTATTATATGCTGATGTAATTGTTGAACCAAAATGTATTATATGCTGATGTAATTGTTGAACCAAAATGTATTATATGCTGATGTAATTGTTGAACCAAAATGTATTATATGCTGATGTAATTGTTGAACCAAAATGTATTATATGCTGATGTAATTGTTGAACCAAATGTATTATATGCTGATGTAATTGTTGAACCAAAATGTATTATATGCTGATGTAATTGTTGAACCAAAATGTATTATATGCTGATGTAATTGTTGAACCAAAATGTATTATATGCTGATGTAATTGTTGAACCAAAATGTATTATATGCTGATGTAATTGTTGAACCAAATGTATTATATGCTGATGTAATTGTTGAACCAAAATGTATTATATGCTGATGTAATTGTTGAACCAAAATGTATTATATGCTGATGTAATTGTTGAACCAAATGTATTATATGCTGATGTAATTGTTGAACCAAAATGTATTATATGCTGATGTAATTGTTGAACCAAAATGTATTATATGCTGATGTAATTGTTGAACCAAAATGTATTATATGCTGATGTAATTGTTGAACCAAAATGTATTATATGCTGATGTAATTGTTGAACCAAAATGTATTATATGCTGATGTAATTGTTGAACCAAATGTATTATATGCTGATGTAATTGTTGAACCAAAATGTATTATATGCTGATGTAATTGTTGAACCAAAATGTATTATATGCTGATGTAATTGTTGAACCAAAATGTATTATATGCTGATGTAATTGTTGAACCAAAATGTATTATATGCTGATGTAATTGTTGAACCAAAATGTATTATATGCTGATGTAATTGTTGAACCAAAATGTATTATATGCTGATGTAATTGTTGAACCAAAATGTATTATATGCTGATGTAATTGTTGAACCAAAATGTATTATATGCTGATGTAATTGTTGAACCAAAATGTATTATATGCTGATGTAATTGTTGAACCAAAATGTATTATATGCTGATGTAATTGTTGAACCAAAATGTATTATATGCTGATGTAATTGTTGAACCAAAATGTATTATATGCTGATGTAATTGTTGAACCAAAATGTATTATATGCTGATGTAATTGTTGAACCAAAATGTATTATATGCTGATGTAATTGTTGAACCAAAATGTATTATATGCTGATGTAATTGTTGAACCAAAATGTATTATATGCTGATGTAATTGTTGAACCAAAATGTATTATATGCTGATGTAATTGTTGAACCAAAATGTATTATATGCTGATGTAATTGTTGAACCAAAATGTATTATATGCTGATGTAATTGTTGAACCAAAATGTATTATATGCTGATGTAATTGTTGAACCAAAATGTATTATATGCTGATGTAATTGTTGAACCAAAATGTATTATATGCTGATGTAATTGTTGAACCAAAATGTATTATATGCTGATGTAATTGTTGAACCAAAATGTATTATATGCTGATGTAATTGTTGAACCAAAATGTATTATATGCTGATGTAATTGTTGAACCAAATGTATTATATGCTGATGTAATTGTTGAACCAAAATGTATTATATGCTGATGTAATTGTTGAACCAAAATGTATTATATGCTGATGTAATTGTTGAACCAAATGTATTATATGCTGATGTAATTGTTGAACCAAAATGTATTATATGCTGATGTAATTGTTGAACCAAAATGTATTATATGCTGATGTAATTGTTGAACCAAAATGTATTATATGCTGATGTAATTGTTGAACCAAAATGTATTATATGCTGATGTAATTGTTGAACCAAATGTATTATATGCTGATGTAATTGTTGAACCAAAATGTATTATATGCTGATGTAATTGTTGAACCAAAATGTATTATATGCTGATGTAATTGTTGAACCAAAATGTATTATATGCTGATGTAATTGTTGAACCAAAATGTATTATATGCTGATGTAATTGTTGAACCAAAATGTATTATATGCTGATGTAATTGTTGAACCAAAATGTATTATATGCTGATGTAATTGTTGAACCAAATGTATTATATGCTGATGTAATTGTTGAACCAAAATGTATTATATGCTGATGTAATTGTTGAACCAAAATGTATTATATGCTGATGTAATTGTTGAACCAAAATGTATTATATGCTGATGTAATTGTTGAACCAAAATGTATTATATGCTGATGTAATTGTTGAACCAAATGTATTATATGCTGATGTAATTGTTGAACCAAAATGTATTATATGCTGATGTAATTGTTGAACCAAAATGTATTATATGCTGATGTAATTGTTGAACCAAATGTATTATATGCTGATGTAATTGTTGAACCAAAATGTATTATATGCTGATGTAATTGTTGAACCAAAATGTATTATATGCTGATGTAATTGTTGAACCAAAATGTATTATATGCTGATGTAATTGTTGAACCAAATGTATTATATGCTGATGTAATTGTTGAACCAAAATGTATTATATGCTGATGTAATTGTTGAACCAAAATGTATTATATGCTGATGTAATTGTTGAACCAAATGTATTATATGCTGATGTAATTGTTGAACCAAAATGTATTATATGCTGATGTAATTGTTGAACCAAAATGTATTATATGCTGATGTAATTGTTGAACCAAATGTATTATATGCTGATGTAATTGTTGAACCAAAATGTATTATATGCTGATGTAATTGTTGAACCAAATGTATTATATGCTGATGTAATTGTTGAACCAAAATGTATTATATGCTGATGTAATTGTTGAACCAAAATGTATTATATGCTGATGTAATTGTTGAACCAAATGTATTATATGCTGATGTAATTGTTGAACCAAAATGTATTATATGCTGATGTAATTGTTGAACCAAAATGTATTATATGCTGATGTAATTGTTGAACCAAATGTATTATATGCTGATGTAATTGTTGAACCAAAATGTATTATATGCTGATGTAATTGTTGAACCAAATGTATTATATGCTGATGTAATTGTTGAACCAAAATGTATTATATGCTGATGTAATTGTTGAACCAAAATGTATTATATGCTGATGTAATTGTTGAACCAAATGTATTATATGCTGATGTAATTGTTGAACCAAAATGTATTATATGCTGATGTAATTGTTGAACCAAAATGTATTATATGCTGATGTAATTGTTGAACCAAAATGTATTATATGCTGATGTAATTGTTGAACCAAATGTATTATATGCTGATGTAATTGTTGAACCAAAATGTATTATATGCTGATGTAATTGTTGAACCAAAATGTATTATATGCTGATGTAATTGTTGAACCAAATGTATTATATGCTGATGTCATTGTTGAACCAAAATGTATTATATGCTGATGTAATTGTTGAACCAAATGTATTATATGCTGATGTAATTGTTGAACCAAATGTATTATATGCTGATGTAATTGTTGAACCAAAATGTATTATATGCTGATGTAATTGTTGAACCAAAATGTATTATATGCTGATGTAATTGTTGAACCAAAAGGTTCGTCATTTCAGATTCATTGGTCTGTCTAAAGTATAAAATAGTATTTTCGTTGGTGTGTCACGCTTAAGTTTGAAAGAGTATTTGCAAAGGCCTGTAAAGCTTAAGTTTTAAATAGCATTGGAATAAGTCTTTCACGATTACGTTTAAAAGAGCATTTGCATAGGTCTGTAAAGATTAAGTTTCAAAAAACATTTGCATAGGTCTGTCACGCTTAAGTTTGAAGTAGCCTTTGCATAGGTCTGTTATACTTCAGCTTGAAATAATATTTTCGTTTGTCTGTCACGCTTAATTTTAAAATAATATTTTCGTTGGTGTGTCACGCTTAAGTTTGAAATAATATTTTCCTCGGTCTGTCACGTTTAATTTAAAAATAATATTTTCGTTGGTGTGTCACGCTTAAGTTTAAAATAATATTTTCGTTGGTGTGTCACACTTAAGTTATAAATAATATTTTCGTTGGTGTGTCACGCTTAAATTTAAAATAATATTTTCGTTGGTGTGTCACGCTTAATTTTAAAATAATATTTTCGTTGGTGCGTCACGCTTAAGTTTGAAATAATATTTTCCTCGGTCTGTCACGTTTAATTTTAAAATAATATTTTCGTTGGTGTGTCACGCTTAAGTTTAAAATAATATTTTCGTTGGTGTGTCACGCTTAAGTTATAAATAATATTTTCGTTGGTGTGTCACGCTTAAGTTTGAAACAATATTTTCGTTGGTGTATCACGCTTAAGTTATAAATAATATTCTCGTTGGTGTGTCACGCTTAAGTTATAAATAATATTTTCGTTGGTGTGTCACGCTTAAATTTGAAATAATATTTTCGTTGGTGTGTCACGCTTAAGTTATAAATAATATTTTCGTTGGAGTGTCACGCTTAAGTTTGAAACAATATTTTCGTTGGTGTGTCACGCTTAAGTTATAAATAATATTTTCGTTGGTGTGTCACGCTTAAATTTGAAATAATATTTTCGTTGGTGGGTCACGCTTAAGTTATAAATAATATTTTCGTTGGTGTGTCACGCTTAAATTTGAAATAATATTTTCGTTGGTGTGTCACGCTTAAGTTTGAAATAATATTTTCGTTTGTGTGTCACGCTTAAGTTTGAAATAATATTTTCGTTGGTGTGTCACGCTTAAGTTTGAAATAATATTTTCGTTGGTGCGTCACGCTTAAGTTTGAAATAATATTTTCGTTGGTGTGTCACGCTTAAGTTAAAAATAATATTTTTGTTGGTCTGTCACGCTTAAGTTTAAAATAATATTTTCGTTGGTCTGTCACCGTTAATTTTGAAATAATATTTTCGTTGGTGTGTCACGCTTAAGTTTAAAATAATATTTTTGTTGGTCTGTCACGCTTAAGTTTAAAATAATATTTTTGTTGGTCTGTCACCGTTAATTTTGAAATAATATTTTCGTTGGTGTGTCACGCTTAAGTTTAAAATAATATTTTCGTTGGTGTGTCACGCTTAAGTTTAAAATAATATTTTCGTTGGTGTGTCACGCTTAAGTTTAAAATAATATTTTTGTTGGTCTGTCACCGTTAATTTTGAAATAATATTTTCGTTGGTGTGTCACGCTTAAGTTCGAAATAATATTTTCGTTGGTGTGTCACGCTTAAGTTCGAAATAATATTTTCGTTGGTGTGTCACGCTTAAGTTCGAAATAATATTTTCGTTGGTGTGTCACGCTTAAGTTTAAAATAATATTTTCGTTGGTCTGTCACGCTTAAGTTTAAAATAATATTTTCGTTGGTCTGTTACTCTTGTTGGAAACGCACAGATTGAATGGACGCATTTTAAGACTATCCACTCTCAAAAGAGATTTTAATAACAGACAAAAGAAAGTTGTTATTTCTCGAGGTCGAAACTGAATCCCAAACGCACGTGTCGATCCGACAGATAAATAATTGCTTGGAAGGAGGCATTGAAATGGATGACAATGCAAACTGATTTCCTTTCGAACAGATCCTAAGAAAGCGTGATGAAGAGCGTCTACACGTACTTAAAAACACGTCGCCTTCTCGCCTTCATTCTAACACACCACAGCCGATACGAACGGACAGGAACAATAGAATAGACACATTCGAACACTCATAAACTTATGAACGATTTTGAACAATGAAAATGGACAAGCGCATTCGAATTACAATAATTTTCGCTAAGTGTTCATTGAACGCTTTCTAAAACTTCAAACGTCTCTGCAATCTATTTAGTTATGATTGCTCGGATTGGCTTCAATGTTCACCTTTAAAAGATGGTCGTCCAACTCTGAAGGTCTTCAGGAGCAATTTTACAACCCGTCTGCGAGCTGTTTAGTCACCTATATCACCTTACAGCCTTAGTATGTGTTGTACATATCAGTCGATGGTTACGTCCTCAACAATCAGCCCGACAGGAGCTAGGCGATTATTTGAATTGGTGGCCTTTGCTTCTGTCCGGCTGAAGTATGGTTCTGTGTAGTTCTAGGAGGTCCGCCCTCGCAGACTTTACTTTCTCTATTTGAAAAGAAGTTAATTTATAGCTAATCGCCTGAGGCGCTCATACTGTGGAATGACGAAGGGTCTGCACAGACATGTTTTGTAGGTCATAGTTCACTTCCTCTAGGGCACTGTTCTTTTCAATCTCCACCTGTCCTCGTGTCTAAGGTCCTGATGAGGTAAATTAACTCCCTGAGTAACTTCTTTCTACAAATAAGTCACCACTTACCAAGTCCAAAAGTCACTCGAGGATAAGGGTTAATGAGATTGTCAGTTGGATGATGAACAATACGAGAGGATTGAAAATGATGGATTGGATGGGCAGAATTTGATTAATTAAGAGCACAGCTCGACAGGAATTTGTTGAGATTTGACTTGAAAACGATCATGTTCAGAAGCAGCTGCGCATTATGGGAAGTCCTAAAACTAATCTTTGTTGATGAAACATCCATTTTGTGTGAGGTAAACAAAAGGAGATATGAAAATCATTTGTAGTGGTTATAGTTAGACGAGTTCGGGTTGTGAATGTTTTATAGAGATTTGAGCTCAGTAGAGACTCTACTATGAATTTTCGCGAGCTAGCTTGTATGTTGTTTATGGTAAGGGTAAGGGTTACCTCTTTCCAGAATTATCGTGAGCTAGCTTGGCTTGTAATGTTTAAGGTAAGGGTTAGGGGTATCTCTTTCCAGAATTATCGTGAGCTAGCTTGGCTTGTAATGTTTAAGGTAAGGGTTAGGGGTATCTCTTTCCAGAATTATCGCGAGCGAGCTTGTAATGTTTAGGGAAAGGGTAAGGTTACCCCATTTCCAGAATTTTCGCGAGCAAGCTAGTGATGTTTAAGGCAAGGGTTAGGGATACCCCTTTCCAGAATTTTCGAAAGCTAGCTTGTAATGTTTAGGGTTAGGGTTAGGGATACCCCTTTCCAGAATTTTCGCGAGCTAGCTTGTATGTTGTTTAAAATTAGGGTTAGGGTTACTCCTTTCCAGAATTTTCCCTAGCTAGCTTGTATGTTGTTTAGGGTTAGGGTTACTCATTTCCAGAATTTTCGTAAGCTAGCTTGTATGTTGTTTAGGGTTAGGGTTATTCTTTTCCAGAATTTTCGTGAGCTAGCTTGTATGTTGTTTAGGGTTACTCATTTCCAGAATTTTTGTGAGCTAGCTTGTATGATATTGAGGGTTAGAGTTATAATTAGGGTTACCCCATTCCAGAATTGTTTCGAGCGAGCTTGTATGGTGTTTAGGGTTAGGGTTTCTCCTTTCAAGAATTTTCGTAAGCTAGCTTGTATGTAGTTTAGGGTTAGGGTTACTCCTTTCCAGAATTTTCGTGAGCTAGCTTGTATGGTGTTTAGAGTTAGGGTTACTCCTTTCCAGAATTTTCGTGAGCTAGCTTGTATATTGTTTAGAGTTAGGGTTACTCCTTTCCAGAATTTTCCCTTGCTAGCTTGTATGTTGTTTAGGGTTAGACTTACCGCTTTCCATAATTTTTGTGGGCTAGCTTGTATGTAGTTTAGGGTTAGGGTTACTCCTTTCCAGAATTTTTCTCTAGCTAGCTTGTATGTTGTTTAGGGTTAGGGTTACTCATTTCCAGAATTTTCGTAAGCTAGCTTGTATGTTGTTTAGGGTTAGGGTTATTCTTTTCCAGAATTTTCGTGAGCTAGCTTGTATTTTATTGAGGGTTAGGGTTATAATTAGGGTTACCATATTCCAGAATTTTCGCGAGCTGGCTTGTATGGTGTTTAGGGTTAGGTTTAGGGTTACCCCATTCCAGAATTTTCGTGAGCTAGCTTGTAAGTTGTTTAGGGTTAGGGTTACTCCTTTCCAGAATTTTCGTGAGCTAGCTTGTATGTTATTTAGGGTTAGGGTTATGATTAGAGTTACCCCATTCCAGAATTTTCGCGAGCTAGCTTGTATGTTGTTTAGGGTTAGGGTTAGGGTTACTTCTTTCCAGAATTTTCGCGAGCTAGCTTGTATGGTGTTTATCGTTTTGTACGAGAGTGGCCCAAGACAATACTTAATGGACCGCTAAAGTTATATCACTTCATTTTCTTAGCTTGCTGTATCATTGTCACATACACGATCTCCCTCGGGAATTTTATAGCTCTGGTAGCGAAGGATGACGAAGCGTTTTTCTTCTTCTGTTAGATTTGACTGAGAGTTTCACTTTAAGTTAATAGATTATTCGATTTCAAATAAGCAGTTTCTCAGAAGAAAATGTATGGAAATGGTTAAAACGTTGAAGAACTGCTGAAATAAATAAATTTAACATTGAAAAGTATCCCCGTCCATATAGAAATATAGATAGATGACTTATCCTTATTGTCTGTGTAGTTCGTCTCTTTTTATTTTTGATGGCGGCGTCCGCTATTCGATTAGTTCCATTATGGACGGCGATCTAACGAACTTCCGGTTCTGCTATTTAATCGTAACGAAACCAGATGCATTTTATAGACCGAGTCGAAAGCTGACCACGAAGAGTTAAGTATAACTGCAACTGAATCACTTAGCGATAATGAAAGTTAAGTGAAAAAACCGGAACACATTTGATGACGTCATTTCCTTTGTGAATGTGCGAGAATTTATTATGATCTGACACAGATGACACAGTCAGAAGTCACCAAACAATTAAGCGTGTGTCCCCCCCCCCATTCACAATGTCGTGTTTCATTAGTTCATTTCTATTGTCTATCGTAATGTGATTTCCGTGATTAAAATTGAAATTAAATTCATTTAGCACACACACACACACACACACACACACACACATATATATATATATATATATATATATATATATATATATATATATATATACAACATCAATGTTATACCTTATCAATGTTATAAAGGACAGATTCACGTCATTTCAAAAAACTTGTTTTTTATTCAGCATACAATTGTTTCAGCTAACACCATGATATTTGTAAAACGCCCCTGGGCATTTTTTTAATTGGCTTTAGGCTCTGCTCGCCTAGTTTTTCACATTTTTGTGTGTTTTTGCTTTGTTTTGTACAATTAGCACTGAAGATAGCCACATCAAGAAATAAATAAACAGGAGCATTTTCCAAATATCTTGGTGTTAGCCGAAACAATTGTATGCAGAATAAAAAAATAGGTTTCATGAAATCATGTGAATCTGTCCTTTATAACATTGATATGGTATAAAATTACACACAAAATATTTAATATAGCACATAGCTCTGGCTTTACACCATTGAGCTATTATAATTACTTTATGTTATAAAAGTTATATTTGAATATATATGAAACATTCTAAATATAAATAAAAAATACAAACACACACACACATATATATATATATATATATATATATATATATATATATATATATATATATATACAGGACCGGCGGGAGAGTTATAAAAGTGGGGGGCTCTCCTAAAAGGTGGGGGGGGGGGCTCGATTAAACACATGCATATATAACTTCATTATTGATGACCGGAAAGTGGGGGGGGGCAAGTCAAAAGTGCAACCGTCCATAATATATATATATATATATATATATATATATATATATATATATATATATATATCGAATTTTAAGTATATGGAATAGTGAATAAGCATGAACTGATTACAAAAAATAATAAAACAGACACATCTCTAAAGCCGACCGATATTTCGGTCGAGACAAACGACCTTAATCATTGGTGTAGAAATATTAAATTCGTTTGACTCAACATAAATATCGATTGCCTTTAGAAATGTCTGTGTTATTTTTCTACTAGTCTTCACATGCTTAGCGACTATTCCATATGCTAAACATTCCATTTCGTCTGAAATTAAATTTCATATTTTAAACTAAACTATGGTTAACGAGAATATGTATTCCAAAATTCACACACACACACACACACATATATATATATATATATATATATATATATATATATATATATTAGTAGTGTGTTTTTAAAAGGCTGTGGGCAATGCAAATTCTGGGTAAGATGTAAGCTGGAAGGAACAAAAATAATAAATCGAATACGAAATGTGACTTACTATTTATTTTTTCTTAAAATCTTACATAAAAGCAAGTGTGATGTTAGCTGTTTGTGTGATGTCCGGATGATTATAAAAATCATTTATGTAATATTTCAGGAAAATAAACTTCCCTTTGTTAAAAATAATAAACACCAGAGGAAAACTCCGTCTGTGCAGAGAATCTGCCAATATATATATATATATATATATATATATATATATATATATATATATATATATATATATATATATATATATATATATATATATATATATATATATATATGCAGGGTGATTGGAAAATAACTCCTTATTATTAAGTGCTCGTAATTCATTATTGAAATATAATTTTTACACGAAATGAATATGATAAGAAAGTGTATAGCATGTTGTTTTTTTTAAATTCAAAATTCGATATGGGTGCTAACAATCGCTACCAGCTTCTAAAGCTGCCTGGAAACCGCATCAATTGATTTCATAAGGAACTTGGTCTTTTTCTTTTTGTTTTACTTATGAGTCAACACTTATCAAGGCTAAACACCCACTCGATGATTATGGTCAACAAGATGGATAGATTGGCAGATGAATGGTGATGAATACTATGAGAGTATTGAAAACAGCAGCCGAACCAGAAAACAGCATTTTCTTCCCATTGAATGGCTGGCAAAACATCCTTACGAAAAGAAGAGAAAAAGTTTCGAGTCGTGTAAACTACTCTCAGCATGGTTGCTGGAAAACAACGTTGAGTAGAAGAAATCTTTTTGACAATGTCAAGGTCGTCAGAACCTAACCATGGGAGTTTCAAATAAATAGGGCAACGTGACGGCCCAATAAATTTAGCACCATTAAATAAAGCAACTTTACGTGCAATGGTGCTTTTTATGATATTGATGGGATATCCATTAGCAAGAAAAATATTGGTAATTTCACCAAGTTCCGCATCGAGTCGTGTTGGTGAACAAATTATAAGTGCTCGATGAGTGAGAGTACCAATAAGATTTATTTTCCTTGCCCTTGGGGCGAAGGAAAACCAATTTAGATAAAGGCCTGTAAATGTTGGTTTTCTATACACAGAGGTTTCAAACGATAAACCAGATTTAGACACTAAAACATCGAGGAATGGCAAAGAACCACAATCCTCGACCTCCATAGTGAATTGCAACGATGGATGCAAGTCACAAAGAAGACGAAGAAACTGTTCAGCATCACTCCGCGAGGGAAAACAGGCAAAAGTGCCATCAACGTAACGTGTGTAAAAAGCCGGCTTGGTCACTTTGGAAAATAATTGGTTTTCCAAAAATCCAACGAAAATGTTTGCTAACGATGAACCAAGAGAGTTGCCCATAGATATTCCATCAATTGGCCGATACATTATATTATTGAAACTGAAGGAAACTTATTTAGTAGCAAGTTCATTCAGTTCAACAAAAATTCGTTCAGGAAACTGTTGAGACTTTATGGGGCCGTGGTAAAGATAATCTGCACATATACCAATGGTTTCATCCAAAGGTACATTTTTAAAAATTTATCATTCTGACGTTTCCTCTTAGAGGGTCAGACGATAAGGCCGTAAAGAAAATTTTAGCAATTTTCTTTTTTTTTCCACCCGCCCGTTTCATTGATTAAAAAAATGTTTCCTCTGAAATATATATATATATATATATATATATATATATATATATTCATAGATTTTTTAAAACTGCGCCGTAAATAATGCTCGCGTGGTTATTGCTAAATATTGCATATAATGCTTACTAGTCTAAATGGCTGAATGATGACTATATGTTGCACAATGCTTAGCAGTACTATGCTTTCGAATTTGAGTGTAGATATTGTTGGCAACATGAATACGATTACTTAGTTATGATTGAAAGGTTTTCCCCCAGATTCATCTATCGACTGATAATAAAGTAGATAGCTGATTCATTAATTTAATCATATGGCATCGCATGATTTAAAATTAGACTAGTTGCCATTTTAAATTTATAATTTTTTTTTATGTGAATCCTTTTGTTATTTTTTCTTCTTTAATCAGTTGGACTTTTGCATGGAACTCACGAATATCGTTTCTCATGGTTGTCTGGTCTGCACGAAGTCCTCCTCGTTGCTTGCAGCTTTTCGTTTACCATCGACTACGAGAACAGCAGAGATCAGCGGTTGCATGCAAAGTCGGGGAAATATTGGCCCAAAACACACACAAAATTGGCGCAGAAACGAGGTTGACACTTTCACTCCATCGATTTGCTGTTCCGCGTCTGACACGTCTTTGCTTACCACATGAAGAGGCAGAGATAACCAGAGTATGACGGATCCTGATCGCGACACCTCCTGGATTTTCACCCGATCCCTGTTAGCTGGGTAGCTCTGACACTACCACATTGTTGAACCGCCCCTACCACGGTGAAGAAAAAAAGGACTTTAAGGGGAGGGGGTCATGTGAAATCCGGATAGATAGGACAGCTTATCTAGCGAGAAAAAGTGTTTTAGGAAAAGTTGTGGAAGTTTGGGAAGAATGAGTTGATGGAATGAGAATACAATATTGTGAGATTTAATAAATACAACTGATTTATGTGTTAGCTATGAAGAGGAGCAAAATAATTGAATGGATACAAAAGCAAAACAATTGAACAGCTCGAGGATAGGAAAACGTCAGAGCGAATTTTATGACTGTTGTGGCCTTGCAGGCCGGTAATAATCAAGACAAACACAGTGGTATAGTTAACAAAAGTGTATTAACAAAAGTATGTTATAAAAGTACATGTCATGATTATGGGGCCATAACTGCTACTAATAGTTGCCACGACGTTTAGTTGTAACTGTATTTATTATGTCTAGGCAAGTCTATTTGTTCTATGAAAAAGGTAGATCAGCTTACACGATAACAGCTCGAGGATAGGAAAACATCAGAGCGAATTTTATGACTGTTGTGGCCTTGCAGGCCGGTAATAATCAAGACAAACACAGTGGTATAGTTAACAAAAGTGTATTAACAAGTGTATTAACTGCCACCAATAGCTGCCACGATGTTTAGTCGTACCTGTATTTATTGTGTCTGGGCAAGTCTATTTGTTCTATGAAAAAGGTAGATCAGCTTACACGATAACAGTGACTAAACAGCGAATGCATGTCGTCGGTACTGGTTCTCATTAAGGGAGGAGTTTTGACCCCCTCCCCACGGTACACGGAAGAGTGTTAGAAAACATTGTAACACCAAATGTAGGGTTAGGGTTAGATAAAACATCTTTTTGTGTTTTAGAGTCGTCAATCGTAAACCAGCGTGTGAGGGATCGATGCTTTCAGAGAATTCTTCAAAGTAAGGATACGCAAGTTTTTTCTATTTAGTCTCATGTAACGTTGCCTCAGCAAAGAAATGCGGCTAACCATGTTAAAATTTGACTCTTCGTGTCGCTCTGAAGATAGTCAGAAGCAACTCATAGATAAGTAAATAAATCTAATGAAGTGTGATACAATATATATCAATTTATAACATTGTTGTTGTCGTCGTTCTCACATGAATACCCAGAAACCCGGTCGATAGAAAAGTATCCAGGCCACATCGTCAACTCCACCATCAGTAATAATTACCTGTGTTGTGTTTTTACTTGCAACTTGCTTTTTAGCCGATTTTTATCAAAATATTATTTTTGTTTCAAACAAAGGGAAGTTACTCTGTATTGACGAATACAAAGTTATGTCCAGTTTCCTCAAAATAATTCCGATCCGGTCAAAATATTTTCTGCAAGGAGTTAAATCGAAGTACATTTATTATTCTTAACAACATGCTGCAACAACCCACCAAAAGAACTGAAAAAAGAATCCAATATTTATTTTGTTGGAAAAAAGCTCTGACAAACAATTGAGAAAAAGTCTGACTGCATTATATTACATATACATGCTATTAGCTTTTTGTGCCATATTTACAATGAACGATTTATGGCTTCACCTAAGAGAGTAAATGTGTTTCTTTAATATATACGTGCTTTCATAGTACATAAGTTATGTTAATGCAGCTAACTGTTGATTGTTAGCAAAGCAGGACTGTCATCGTTTGACACAGCAGGCAACATAGAAGTTATGCAATACTTATTAAGTTTAATAAAATGCAGTGATTTCGAAAAAGCAGTCGAATATATACATCCTATTATTTTTTGAAATTTTGTAAGCAAAAACAGTAACTGAAGACTTCCTTGAAAGGTTTTATGAAAGTGATTTAAGCTAAAAACTGTTCCGCAAGCTGGTTATTTTGTTCAGCTAAGTAGATGTTGTCATTAAGTTTGAACAAGAAATACCAAAACTTCATTCAATACAATCGACGGTTGTCTCGGAATTTTCGAGATGAGGATTGATAATTTGTATTATTTGTATCATTCAAACTACCGTTCTCATCTTTCAACATTTCGGCCGATGTAATCTCCTACTTTCTTCATGTGCGTTTTTCCGAACTCGGGAATCTTTGTGTCGAACTTCGGAATTTGTACAGAATTTCATATTAAAAAAAATCATACAAAAATTGTGCACATTGACCCGAGGCGCAACGGATGACGTGGTAAGTAATAATCAGTTCTAAGTGATAGTTTTTTGGTTCAATCGTCAGTACGGGCGATACTAAAAACATAATTAAGAACTACTTAAGACTTCTATTCGGTTGACAGAACGAGAACAATCTACCGTCGTGCATTAAATAAAGGGTTCAGCTCAAAATTGAGTACAGATTCCAGAGTTTGACATAATTACTCTAGAGTTCGACAAGACGAACCTGAAAAAGGTCGGAGGTTACATCGGCTGAAACGTTGTGAGAATAATATCCAAGATGAGAACATTAGTCCGAATAATCCAAATAATACATAATCAACGGTTTTCTTTAGAACCAAGAATAACAAAGTGAATCCAGGATTCAGAATTATAAGTCTGGAGGATTGGGGGCTTGGAGGATTGAGGGTTTGGGGGCTTGAGGGCATGTGGGCTTGGGGGCTTGAGGGCTTGGGGGCTTGGGGGCTTGGGGGCATGGGAGCTTGGGGCATGAGGTTGGGGGCTTGAGGGCTTGGGGGCTTGGGGGCTTGGGGGCATGGGGGCTTGGAGGCTTGAGGGCTTGAGGGCTTGGGGGCTTGGGGGCATGGGAGCTTGGGGCATGGAGGTTGGGGGCTTGAGGGCTTGGGGGCTTGGGGGATTGGGGGCATGGGAGCTTGGGGCATGGAAGTTGGGGGTTTGAGGGCTTGGGGGCTTGGTGGCTTGGGAGATTGGGGGCATAGAGGCGCGCGCTGTAAACTATATGCGGCTATTATCTTGAAAAGAGTGCTCTTTTGTCCCCATGAAGAGTGATGAAAAAGAAAGGGATTTTCATTACCGAATTTTGAAAGCAAAGGGTCTTTTGATAACACGAGTATTTCGTGAAACTCATCAATAAACCCAAATATTTTGGACGCAATATCGACAAATATTGATCTCATAAATGACACGCATTGATTAATTCAGGGCTGCATTAATACATCGATGAATAAAAAACGCAAGGTTCAAATTACGTTTAGAAAATAGAAAATAACACGAAATTAACTTCTTATCCAATGATAATTCCCAATATGTTGAATGACATTTGGACAAGCGAATTTTCTTTTGAAAAAACAAAGAAAATTCAACATATTTTACTGACGATGAGTATGAAGAAAACAAAGAAGAAGAAAAAAAAAGAAGAAAAAAACAAGAAGAAGTAGAAGAAAAGAAGAAGAAAAAGAAAGAGAGCCAAGAACAGATATTCTTAAGATGTGTAAAATTTAATCTACGCGTTTAGTGGTTGCCGTTCAACTTAAGCGTGACAGACCAACAGACGAACCGATGGAACGAGCCTCTCAGAGAGATTCGAAAATGAATCGGGAAAACAACATTCAATTAAAGTTTTTTTTTAGAACATCGCTCTTTAGGAATGGGTATCCATAGATTTGCAGACGTGACGTTGTCGAGACATAAGCAGTTCCGACTACGAACGGAGAAAGCCGAATAAAGTTCCGACGTTCCAGCTTTTATCGAAATATAAAAATAGACGACTTTTTAATTAATTCGAATGATCAATTTTTGACTTTTATACTGTCCATACTTTTGCAACTGTTTACTTAGAACTTTTTCGATACATTTTAATGTACTACTTATTTGTGTTTATACATTTGCAACTGTCCATTTGGAACTTTTCGATACGTTTTTAATTAATTATTATTTGCATTTATACTTTTGCAACTGTTTACTTAGAACTTTTTCGATACATTTTAATGTATTACATATTTGGGGTATGTTTACGAATAGCCCTACAACGAAAACGCTGAAAAAACAAATATACAACAAATAAAAGTTACCGTACCCGATAAAACTAAATTTCCAAGTTAACTGTGACAGTTATTAATGATTATAATCCGTTAAAAGTGCTATTTTTTATAAATTGATAGTTTTAGCGTACGTGAAGTGAAAAGAAAATTAATGGCCGCTCTCGTTCTCGTTCTCGTTTCGATTGTTTTTTTTACTGGGACTCATAGTCAAAGCGCAATTTTTACATTTTTCAGCCAAGCAGAAGAACAAAACAAAACTACATTTTAAGCAAAAGGAATAAAATAATTTTCTTTTGATTTACATGTCAGTGTGCTTTTATTTACATATTATTTTCGGTTAAATTTTTACTATCCATTCCCAGCGCAGTTTACCCCTTAAAAAAGTTCAAATTCTACTTTTTTTGTGCAAATACATTTAAACAGCCTAAAAAAATATCCGCAAAGAAGGAATAAAAAAAATAAAAATTTAAGATTTTAGAGTGGGGGTTCACTTTCCTTTATAAATGTAACGTAAAATGAGCACCTATTTTCTGGCCAGTTAGCGTCAAACGAGACATGTAACCGACTTGAGTTTTTAATAAAAACACGTAAAAATTTAGCGATTTTCGTGTTTGTTTTGGAGGAGGGGGGGGGAACTTTGACTTGAGTTCCCCCCCCCCTAAAAAAAACCCAGAAAACTAAATTGGCTAAATTTCTACGTGTTTTTATTAAATAAATACCCCCACCCCAAATTGGCTAAATTTCTACGTGTTTATTTAATAAAAAAAACCTAACTCTAACTCCAGCCCTAACCCTAACCCTAACTCCAGCCCTAACCCTAACCCTAACTCCAGCCCTAACCCTAACCCTAACTCCAGCCCTAACCCTAACTCTTACCCCAGCCCTAACCCTAACCCTAACCCTAACTCTAACCCTAACCCCAGCCCTGATCGTTAAAAAAAACAAACGTCGCTTTGATTATGAGTCCCGGTAAAAAAAACACACACACTTGACAACGAGAACCCGAAACGAGGCTAACAAAACAAGACTGTCGACGCCATGTTTTTGCTGTAAAAATCCGTGCCCAGAAATTTTTTTTTTTCATGTCTAATGAAAAACCATTTATCCTACGTAAAAATAAAAACAAATGGAATAGCTAACTAGGAAAATCTCCAGTCTTGAATTAGAAACTCAAGTCGGTTACATGTCTCGTTAAATGTTAAGTGGCCAGGAAATGGGTGCTCATTTTACGTTAAATTCATAAAGGAAAGTGATCCCCCACGCTAAAATCTTAAATATTTAATTTTTTTTTAATTCCTTCTTTGCGGATGTTTTTTAGGCTGTTTAAATGTATTTGCACAAAAAAGTAGGATTTTAACTTTTTTAAGTGGTAAACTACGCTGGGAATGGATAGTAAAAAAATACCTTATTTTCATTCGTCACACCGTAATGTTTTTTTTTCTCCTGTTGTTTCTGTAAAAAATTCCATACCCTAACCTAACCCTAAACCGAACCCCAATTTTTCATATTTCAGTAAAGCAAAAGAACAAAAAAAACAAAAAAAAAAACGCCGCTTTCATTATGACTCCTGGTAAAAAAAAACACACCACGTGACAACTATTGACGCCATCTTTATTAAGTCAACATTTTGTTGGCGAAAAAAAAAAGTTTTTTTTTTCATGTCTAATAAAAAGCCATTTATCCTACGTAAACATACAAACAAATGGAATAGATAACTAGGAAAATCTCCAGTGTCTACGTACGTCGCATTTATTTGTTGCATATTCATTTTTTTGACTACGTTCTACAACTTTCTTTCAACCCGACTCGCGAGTTGTAGGGCTATTATTAAAGATTCCCCATATTTGTGTTTATACATTTGCAACTTTTCGATACGTTTTTAATTAATTATTATTTGCATTTATACTTTTGCAACTGTTTACTTAGAACTTTTTCGATACATTTTAGTGTATTACATATTTGTGTTTATACATTTGCAACTTTTCGATACGTTTTTAATTAATTATTTGCATTTATACTTTTGCAACTGTTTACTTAGAACTTTTTCGATACATTTTAATGTATTACTTATTTTTGTTTATACATTTGCAACTGTCCATTTGGAACTTTTCGATACGTTTTTAATTAATTATTATTTGCATTTATACTTTTGCAACTGTTTACTTAGAACTTTTTCGATACATTTTAATGTATTACTTATTTTTGTTTATACATTTGCAACTGTCCATTTGGAACTTTTCGATACGTTTTTAATTAATTATTATTTGCATTTATACTTTTGCAACTGTTTACTTAGAACTTGTTCGATACATTTTAATGTATTACTTATTTTTGTTTATACGTTTGCAACTGTCCATTTGGAACTTTTCGATACGTTTTTAATTAATTATTATTTGCATTTATACTTTTGCAACTGTTTACTTAGAACTTGTTCGATACATTTTAATGTATTACTTATTTGTGTTTATAAATTTGCAACTGTCCATTTGGAACTTTTCGATACGTTTTTAATTAATTATTATTTGCATTTATACTTTTGCAACTGTTCGCTTAGAACGTTTTAATTTTTAGAAACCTTTTGAATGTATTATTTGTTTTAATCCATTTGCAACAGTTTATTTCAAATTAATGAATTTTTGACACGTTTTGAATGTATTAATTATTTGTTTTTTATACTTTTGGATCTGTATATTTTTAGTATGTTAATTTTCTGACACCTTTTAAATTCTTGAGTTTTTCGACACGCTTTTAATGGATTACTTATTTGTTTGTACATTTTTGCAACTGTGCAGTTGGAATTTTTCAATGTTTCAACACATTTTGAATGTATTACTTATTTGATTTTGTACTCTTGCAACTGTTCATGTTTGAAGTTTTGAATTTCTGACACCCTTTGAATGCATTAATTATTTGTTTTTATAAGTTTGCAACTGTTAATTTTGAATTTTTGAATTTTTCTTACACGTTTTGAATGTATTACTTGCTGATTCTTATACTTTCAGAACTGTACATTTTAAATATTTGAATTTTTCGACACTTTTTAAATGTATTACTTATTTGTATTTATACTTTTGGAACTGTTTATTTTAAATTTTTTAATTTTCTAACACTTTTTGAATGTATTACGTATTTGTTTTAATACTTTTTCATCTGTTCATTTTGCATATTTGAATGTTCGACACTATGGGAATGTATTACTTATTTGTTTATATACTTTTGCAACTGTCCATTTTTAATTTTTTAATCTTTCGACAACTTTTGAATGTATTACTTATTTGTATTTATACTTTCGCAACTGTTAATTTTTATTTATGATTGTATTACTTATTTGTTTGTATACTTTTGTCAACTGTTAAATTGCTTAATTTTTGAAACGTTTTGAATGTATTTTTGTTTTTATACTCTTGCATCTGTTCATATAGAACTGTTTCAATTTCTGTTATAAGAAAACAAATTCAAAAGACTGTTTTCGTAAAAGAATAAAATTATTTTTTCATAAAACAAATTCCAAAGACAGTTTTCCGTCTTGGTTATGACCGTATTTTAGTCTTCATTTTTTCATAAGAAAACAAATTCAAAAGACTGTTTTCGTAAAAAAATAAAATAAAATTTATAGGCAAAAAAGCGCGTAAAATAAACGTTTGTAACACAGTTGACGTTAAATAAATTGAAAATAAAAACACAATATAAATTTATTTTTATCCAAAATAACCGAAAAAAATCCAAAATAACTTAAAACCCTCACCATAAAAACAACAACAACAACATTACAGAATACACTTAAATAGAAGATAAAATAGAGAGTTTCTTTTCTTAAATTACTTAGAAAAAATAAAAAATTAACATCCGCTAAAAATACATTCAGTTTGTTCGGGAAAGTTTGCCAGTCTCAGAACAATTTCATAAAACTTAGAATTAATGACGTAAGTACGTTTTGTTTTTGGATACCTATTCCTAAAAAAGTACCTAAATATTCACCGACTTACATGGATGAATCTAAAAATGCGATTTTAAACTGAAGCCTGACAAACAGAAGAACACTCTATTTAAAAGGTAAGCGTGACAGATAAAACAATGTTATTACCAACTCAAATGTGACAGACCAAAGAAAATACTATTTCAAATTTAAATCTGATAAACCAAAGAAAATACTATTAACAACGTAAGCATGACAAAACAAAGAAAATGCTATTTAAAACTTATGCTTAACGGACAAAAGCAAATGCTATTGACAACTTAAGCGTTAACGACCAAAGAAAATAGTATTTAACACGTTAGCGTGACAGACCAACCCAAATGCTATTAACAACTTAAGCGTGACAGACCAACCCAAATGCTATTAACAACTTAAGCGTGACAGACCAAAGAAAATATTAAAAATTTGAAACGTGACAGACCACAGAAAATGCTATTTAAGACTTAAGCGTGACAGACCAAATAAATGCTATTAACAAACTTAAGCGTTACACATCAATCGACAGCCTCCGATGCTGGTACGCTCGCGCTAGGAATGCTAATTATAACAGAAGCAAGACTGGCCGACCAACGGACCGACCGACCAAGCCTCTCATACAGATATCAGAACGCAGGTAAATCAAATTTATTTGTGGCTTATGCTTCATTGGCATTTACACTCTTAATTATCTTCTGAATTAGACCCCTTAAATATTTTCCACAGAACTTTCCCATTATTAATACATCAATGCACACATTAAATTCTGTTTTTTTATTGGCAATTTTTTATACGTTTTTTCTTTGTTGTAATTTAATTTTCCAAAGCAAGGGAGGTAATTGCGCTTCACTCTTTTTCTGAATGATTTTTAATTATCTATTTCATTTTATTCTTAATATTTTAAAGAAACTGGGACTTTGAATGGCTATCTTCCAGATATTCAACATGACACTACTTTCCCTTTTTGAATTGAGCTATCTGGTAAGTGTAATCGGAAAACTGTCACTAGCGTATAAACCAGTGCTATTTGTGTAAACAAATGGAACTTCGACGTATATATATATAATTGATAATCGAAAAAAGAATAAAACAAATCAGGTGAAAATTGCATCACATATTTCTAAGTACCAATGGATCTTATTACTTTCAGTGGAATATGTTTATATATCCGACCGTATATAACCGGATGACGTAGTAATACGCCACATCGCCTTCAAAATGATCAAAAAATGATCTTAACAACATCCTGATATTTGCACGGAATAAGTTTATTAATTTAGATACTTTTCGGTCATCCTAATCTGTTAAAATCATGTTATCCTTAACTGTTATTGCAGCATGATGGTGGCTTACATTCATTGATCGCTCCCCTTGCTCACTCGTCGTCTGCGCCAGACATTGCTGTCTGATGTGTAGCTTAAACTCACACTTACAAACATGTAAGTACAAGAGACGTCGACAATTTAAGCATAACTAGTTATTTAGTTATCTAGGGATCCATTTTCTTGACTAAGAGCTACTTCTGGCTAATATCGCCAGAAGGTGTCAACCATTAACACTGAGTCAATTTTTGTATATCAGACCATCCGCCCGGAGGTAGGTGCGTCATTGACTTAATTGATACCGTCGTGGCTTATGCCGAGTTCAAATTCCAATAGATGTATTGTAGTAATTCACACACCAGGAAAGTATGGAGTCGCTTTCCCTCATTTATAAGTAAATTGCCAATGTGTTAGCGCCTTAACGGTCCACAATACATGGAATATTGCGAGAAAACATTGCAACATAAAATAAAGTGATGAAAATCCTTTTTTTGTGTTTTCCGAGTCTTCAGTCGTAAACTAGCCTGCGAGAGAAAGACGCTTCCAGAAACGCAAGGAGAATGCTACAACAGAAGGACACATAAGTGTTTCCCTTTTAGTCTTATGTAACGTTGCTCCCATCAAAGAAATGAGGCTGAACATATTACGGTAATACCTAGGAGGATAGCCTCCAAAGCACTGAGCAGAACCGCTAAAAACTATCACAATCTAATCATAGTCCGAGGACGAGAAAAAAGTTCGGTTCTGAGTTTTGACTGAAACTGCTCTATTTATGATTATTATTTAATAATAATCTAATACTAGATGTAATACTAGTGTAAATTACACGAAATCATATTTTCAATACTAATTATCTTGTTCCTAACCTATACATGCTTGAATAAAATATAAGATTTTACTTAATATGTGTCTTTCCGGTCGTCCCCTTCCTACCTCCATCCCCTTCGATGTAGTAAAACATCTTAGAGGTTGGTTGGGATCGAACTATAGACCAGTCGAGCCGACGTCAAAAGCCTACGTCGCTAACCGTTGCGCTAAATAGAAATACTTGAAAAAATTACGAAATTAGGTAACTTGAATGTTTTTTCAAATCTAGGTGCAGTACGCATGCGCTGAGCTTTTGATGTAAGCGTGACACACGAACACACACGCTATCGTATTAATATATAACTAGCGGGACCCGTGTAAATTACACGGAATTTTTAAATATTTATTTTTACTTACACCGTGTTGTGTACGTTTTTTTTTTTTAATCATTTCTTGAAAATAAAACTGAAAAAAGTGACGAAGTTATCGTCTGCCACACTGACCCTAACTCTAACGACGGGGTCAAAGTTAGCGCGGGGACTAATGTAACAAAGCACCCTCTATTTGTTAGTTACACTTCCTTTATTATGAGCCCCCCTTCTAGATAAGAGTGAAATATTTTTTTTTAAATGGTAACTCGTGTACAATCTACTAAAAAAATTGATATGCCATCCGTTCAAAAAAAAAAAAAATAATAATACTGGCCCTCTCTACAACCAAAAGAAAACGTAAATAGACAATGCCCTTAAAAACGCCAAATAAAAAAACAAAAAATAGTTTTAAGTTTAAAGCAACACAAAAAAGTACTTTTTAACCAGGTGAGTAGCATACAAAGATTCGGAAGGTCGTTGCTTTCGATGTAAGCATGACACACAAAATCACACACGCTATTGTATTAATATGTGTCTTCCCGGTCGTCCCCTCCCTACCTCTCTTCCCCTTCCTCTTAAAATGTAGAAAAAAATCTTAGAGGTTGGTTGGGATCGAACTATAAACCAGTAGGGCCGAAGTCAAAATATACTACGTCGCTAACCGTTACGCCAGAGGGAAAAACTTCAAAACGCTTTGAAAATAAAGCAAGTTGACTGTTTTTTAAATCTAGGTGCGGCACGCATGCGCAGAGCTTTTGCCGGAAGTGTGACACACGAACACACACGCTATCGTATTAATATATAGATGATAATAATAATAATAATAATAATAATAAAGATCTAATATATCTAAGTTGCTCTTTATACATGGGGCTACATAACCCAAAGGTCAGGTTATCTCTACAGACTAAATAGCAGCGGCAACATATTCCGACTATTTCGATATTTAATTTACATATCAACTATTTTTATTTTTAATTCACAACTTAATAAACGTGCGAATTTAAAATTACTTTCTCCCCTCGGCTTGGTGTAACGAGATCACCTGGAGTAATCAGAGAAGCAGGATAATGAATAAGAATTATAATCTAGACTGTGATTGGTTTGCCACTGCGATTGTTTTGACGATTTCAAACTTGTGATAAAAATGGAAATATAAACATTTATTGTTTGTTGTTTGAGTTAAATTACGGTCACCGATCGAGAGAGACTCGGACAAAAAGAACAGCTTAAGATCTAGGTGAGTGGACGTTCCGTATTTTTCTCCCTCCCGCGGTGGTGGGGGGAGGGGAAGCAGGGGAGCCGACTGTATATGTACAGTTGAGTGTACCAAGAGAATGTCGGCATTCCACCACAATAAAGTGTAAGCGATGAACAAAACTTTCTTCCTTCGACTTCATTTGCCGAGAATGCGTCTTCAAACAGCTTCAGCATTTGGGGATCAGTAAAAGAACCACGCATAATGTCACGTATGCTACAGACAGAAGCAACACTTTTCCCCGAAGGCAATGCCACATCCTAATCGAGTTCAGAGCAAGGTTCAGTGAGACCGATACGACGAACACAGTCATTAATAGAGAGGCGATGTCCGCATGTAAAAAGAACGCACCCACTATTTACTTTAGGAGAGGTAAAAGTGGACCTTGGGTTTACTTTCGGCAGCCTCGTAACTCTCGCTTCCCTTGTTTTGTCCTTTAGTCCTCACATTCCATAGGCGATGTTTCTGAAAAAGGGGAAATAATGGCTGTTTTCTGGGTCGGAATCTATTCATCTAACACTTATCGTTGGTTGGTTTTTGACCTTGAAGTAGTATTTTTTAGCTCCTTACATCAAGTGGCTTCGTGTCTTGTCTGGAGCGATTTCCATAAAAAAAATAGTCGTTAGTATTTTTTGTTTCATGTCTACAAATCATTGATGACAATATGTGTACATTAAGATGGCATTTTACCCTTCTTCTGTTACTTTCTGTGTGAATATATTTATGTCAGCTTTCTGCTTTTAGTTTTCGCCTTCCCACTGCTACTACTATTACTACTACTACTACTACTGTTGCTACTAATAATAAGAATGGAAATGATGGCTTTCGTATTTATCCAAATGTTTTTGTTTCACGAAATCAACACTCGAAGCGAAACCTATATGCAATGTCGTGCTGTGAGACCATAAATCCAAAATTCACCGGCTCATAAAGCTTCCGGTTTTATGACGTCAGAGGATATAAATAAAGTAAGTGAGAATGGCCACTACATATGTCGCAAAACATTCTATTATTATTATTATTATTATTATTATTATTATTATTATTATTATTATTATTATTATTATTATTATTAATCATCATCTATTTGTTGTTGCTGTTTTCTATGTTGGCATTTAGGTTTTAAACATACAACGTACATTGTCAGTGGCTAGCGATGAATTCTCGCAACGAGAGAAACCTGAAACGCCAAATGCTGTCCACCCTACAAAAGGCAAAAAAATAACAACCTGATTATGGATAAGATAAAGTGCTTCGCGATGTCCGTACAACATTTCTTTCCAATAAGTATCGACTTACACACTTCGAGCTATGCAATGGCTCAGCTAGTTTTCGTTCGTGATCTATTTTGATTTGTTTATATTTTACTATTTATATTGGTTTTACCTGACTCAGGTAAGCTAATCGATTTGCATTACGTGTTTGATAAGTAGGAATAGAGATGCATGTAAATTATCGATTGCAAGGATGACAGTTCGAAACATCAGACAACATCCACGCAGGAATTTGTTTTAAGTAGGTCATGTTGAGAAGAGGACTGCTTTTTTTCACGACACAGGTGCCCGGCAGGTCACGTGACAAATACATCGAAGGTGTCATTTCGGAGGACTTATTCTCTTAGACTAGTTAACGTTATAATATACTAATTACAAATTTTGGAACCAAAATAATTAACACACAGTCAGGATTTTATTCAAAAACATAGAACAATGATTTATCAAGAGTACGCGATATGAACACAGTACAATATATATATATAGTACACGTGTTATATCTGTTTTAATTGATGTTAATCCATTGAAACTACAGTGTTTATAAAAAGTGCTCAATAAAAAGTAGATCTGTTTTTAGTATAAATTTTTACTTATAAGTATGAGTGCATTTGTGTGTGTGTATATATATATATATATGTGTGTGCATATGTTTTTTGTTAAATATATATATATATATATGTTTGCGTGTGTATGCGCTTGTCATTGTGTGTATGTTTGTTTGTATGTATGTATGTATATATATATATGGTATGCATATTTGTGTGTATAGCAAGGTGTGAGTAATTGATATGTATATGTATATATACATATGGAGTTAGCGTATATATGTCTGTATATATGTGTGTATGTATATATATATATATATATATATATATATATGTATAGTTATGCATATACGTAGATGCGTGTTAACACACGGATAGAGTGTGTATATAGAAACCAGGTTTAGAGAGAACTAATTCACGGATTTTTAGAATATTAGATAGTATTGGTCAGTATAAGTTTGTCCATCACTACAGTCACTAAGGATGTGTTCCATTGTCCGTCTGAGATTTCTACAAAGGCAGTTGCTTATTTTGCTGGCCCCGCTGCTGGCTGTCCTCCCAACCTTCGCCCTTGCTCGCTTCCGGTCACCCAGTCCTTTATTGGGAGATTCGTTCCATGTAGTAGAGCTATGTTCTCTGAGAGTTTGGATAGGTTCGTAAAGTAGTCATTCCAAATCATTCGCTCTGTTAATGAGGTACTTATGTGACCGTGCAGGTTCAAGGCTCTCTTTAGGCATGAAGCTGCTTCTTGATTTTAATTAGCCTCTCGCTTGTCCATGGTTTCTATCGGAGTAAGGGAAAATTAAATACATTTTAAAGCATGTCATCTATGCAACAGGACATAAATGCTGGTGTACTCCAGGGATCTACCATTATACCCTTGTTGTTCCTGATCTATATAAACGATCTCCCTGATGGCATAGAGTCTGAGATTGGTTTATTTGCTGATGACACCACCCTTTACTCTCGCCATGTTGGCAAAACCGACGCAATCATATCCGAGGCAATGGCTGAATCTTTAGAAAATGACCTCCAGGCTGTAGTGGATTGGGGTCATAAATGGTTAGTAACTTTTAATGCCGCAAAGACAAAGCTCCTTTCCTTCAATAACTACAAAAAAACTCTCCAACCACCGATTGCCATGGCAAATAACACCCTACCTGAGAGTCCATCATTCAAAATCCTCTGCCTAACCTTCAGAGGTAACATGAATTGGAACAAATACATTAAAGACATTGCCAGGGCTGCAGCAATGAAGGTGGACTCCTTCTACCGTGCTAGTAAACTCCTCACACCTGGCATTATCCTGTATCTCTACAAAGCCACCATCCGCCCATGCATGGAGTATTGTTGTCACATCTGGGCTGGTGCATCGTCTACTAGTCTCTCCCTCCTTGACAAGGTCCAAAAAAGAATCGCCAACCTAATAGGTCCCTCACTGTCAACCAAGCTCCAGCCTCTGTCCTATCGCCGCAATGTAGCATCCTTGTGCTTGTTTTATAAATACTTCAATGGATTATGCTCCGATGAATTGGCTATTCTGGTGCCCCCTCGACGTAAATTCACTAGACTAACTCGACAATCAACTAAATCTCATTCATTCACTGTGGAGGTCCCCAGATGTCAGAGAGCCTTCTACTCAAATAGCTTCTTTCCGCGTACTGCTGGCCTCTGGAACTCCCTCCCTGCTCCCTGTTTCCCCAACGGTACAGACATGCAGAAATTTAAAACTAATGTAAACAGACATCTCGCTGCGCAGATCCCAATCTAGGTTGACCGCCCCCTACTTTCTCCCCCTTTTTCTTTTTTCTCAGTAGCCCCTTACGTCTACAGTGGCGGCCTGCCTTGTTTGGGGTGAACTATGTTAAAAAAATGTTAAGATGCGATGATATTTTATTAAAAGAAAAAATCGAAACCGATTTCTTTTTTTTTTATAAACTTTCATTTTTTTTTAGTTTATATTACAGAAATTTTTCGCCAAATAGAATTGGCCTCATCAGTGTAGTTTGTAGATCCGATCTTATTGGTCTGCCGGTTTCAGTTGGTGTAACCGGTTATGAGGTGTTTTTTTTTTCACTTTCGGTACGAGATAACGCCAGCACGTGGTAGTTTATATATAAAAAAAAGAAATCGGTTTCGATTTTTAAAAATAAAATATCATCGCATCTTAACATGCTTTAAAATGTATTTTATTTTACCTTACTCCCTGTTTAAAAATTTATTTAGATGCTTTAAAAAAGTTATGAACTTAAAAAAAAATATATATATATTGATATATATATATATATATGTTGATATATATATATATATATATGTTGATATATATATATATATATATGTTGATATATATATATATATATATGTTGATATATATATATATATATATGTTGATATATATATATATATATATGTTGATATATATATATATATATGTTGATATATATATATATGTTGATATATATATATATATGTTGATATATATATATATATGTTGATATATATATATATATATGTTGATATATATATATATATATGTTGATATATATATATATATATGTTGATATATATATATATATATGTTGATATATATATATATATATGTTGATATATATATATATATATGTTGATATATATATATATATATATATATTTCGGTAATGCTACCAGAACTACTAAATTTAGCTGCCGAACTCTCCTGTTTCAAGGTTACTGTTGATTCGTATTGTTAATTATAAGCAACGGAAATTCACGAGACTTGCCGATTTTTACCACAGAATTAGCTCCTGATATGCCGCTAAAATTGCTAACATATCCACTACTCAGTTGCTCTATCTGATATTTTTTTCCACTAATACTTCTACAGACAGTGTAATATTACGTATTTGTAGTACTTGCGTATGGGCTTCCACGCACACCACATATTTGTAGTACTTGCGTATGCCCCTCCAATACACATTACCGGAACCGGAAGTCGTCCATGTGACTGGTATTAAAGCTCGCCATGTGCTACACCATTTGTAAAACAGTTTTTAGTTGAATAAAGCTTGGCTTTCAAGTAAGAAGTATTTTTGTGTTAGTACACTCGGGTAGACTCGGGTAGACTCGGGTAAATGTGCTGGGGTTTTAATGTTATTTGCTGTACTAAGTATTGACGAAATATGGACATCTTCCTCTAAGGCTACACACGTATTTCCGATTCTTAAAGCCTCTAGATAAAAATACATTCTCACTCCGTTTTACATAAGCCAATCGCGGCCGACTATTATATTTTTGTTGAGATTCGTTATAACAAAGAAGTTATGAGGGGGTGGACCGATTACCTGTTAGAACCTGCAATCGTTAGAGGCCTTCCACAATTAATGAGGACCCATTAACAGTCCTTAAATTGACAACTTTTTTGTAGTTCAGATTCAGGGTTGAAATGATTCGTAAATTATACTACTTATGACAGCGTATGTACAAAAACAGGTACATATGAAAACCGCTGGAAATCGCAGTTCCAATTAAATTAACCGGAAAACTCTTTGAAATACTTATGTATCAAGCAAAAATAGGTTTGTACACACAAAATTAGCAAAAACTATCGAGTAGAATTGTAATAAAAAATTAAAATCCGTTATATCGTTTAATCGGGTTCGGCCATTGATCCGAGCAAAAAATACGAAATTCAGAGGGAGATAACTCAGTCTGTCATATTAACAAGTAATGAATCAAGGGCATTCACCAAAATACGATGGAACTGATTTTTATTTTTAATTAAAATTCTACTCGATCATTTTTCTTACTTTCTGGTGAGGATATTTATTTAAATATGCTGCGTAGGTATATGATAATGTTCTTTTATAGTATTGATATCTCTGTACAAACACCCTTATGACTGATACCTCCGCTTCAGTATCCACCAAAGCTCTATACGCTCTACAATCTATCCTAATAGAAACGGAATTTGAGGCGTCTATATATTACCTGGATGAATCGTCTACAAAATCCCTCAACCTAATAACACGCTCGCTTCTTTCTCTTTCACGAGTTTTGTATCTCAACTCATTAGTACTTTCCCTTTTGCTCTTTTCCTTACACCTATTCTTTTAATTTTTTGATTTACATGAACTCAAGTTTTTAATTGAAGTCCGCCTTAAAGAGTGGCATATCTCTATGGGTTTGTCTTCATATTCTGGGCTTGCATCAAGCTGGATTTTCCACTTTAATTCGGATAAGGATTTTTGATAAGCCGACTCCAATGTTTGTAGTCCGTCTTTAATCACCGCCATCATAATATCTCGATCTCTCAGGCCCTCAATGAAGAATTCCATCACTTTCTTAGTTACCACTTGATTCCCCCTCGTCAACACATATTTGTGCACTATCTGCATATAGGTCTGGATTCGTTCCGTTGTGCCCTGTTTGACATTAGCTAACCCAACTATACACACATTTGTGTTAGTAACAACCCCATGATAGTCTTCCAACGATCTTTTTTATTCGTTACGTGTTGGCCTTACGTTATTGGACATTAACCTGTAGACAAACTGGCCGACCGAACTCCTTGTTGTAAGATGAGGAAGCTGACATCTGTCTTCATCTACAACGCATACAACTTTAAAGTACGGCTGCATGTCCTTCAACCAAGTAGATTTATATTAATAACAATGACAATATATATATATATATATATATATATATCCCGACGCTTTACGCATCACTTAAATGACACTAGTGCCATCCAACGACACATTACCACACATAAAAAAGCATAAAATCATCCGAACTAAGACAAATATTAACAACTAACACTAAGATCATACATAAAAACAAATGCACAAACAGACTAAAAATCTTCGAAGCCCTACACATAAAAAAATTACAACCCACAATTAATAAAATAGCATTCACCATCGGTACTAATTCCTTATCAGTCTTCAACAACTAATACACAATAATAATAATAATAATAATACTAGATTTAAAAAAATTAATAAATTAATTAATAAGTAAGTAAATAAAAGAATAAAGATATATATATATACACACATATGCAAATTAATAGACATAACCAAAAATAAAACCATACATAAGGCTCTTTACTAACAACAACGCATAGCCTCCTGAAAACGGTCGCGAAGACCGAAAGTGCTAGAGAAATGGCCCAAGAAACAACATTAGGCGCCATAATCCACCAATTGACACCGGAAACCCGACGAATCGCTTGCCGAGTCGATAAGTTAACCAGAAAGATCGCAAAGAAAGAACTCCGTGGTCTTCAATGACACATGTATAATAAACGACTTGCTGCCGAAATATATATATATATATATATATATATATATATATATATTTTCTATTCATAACAAGAGGAGAACCCGTGCAAGGTAAAATCGAAAATCACCTACCTCTATTTCTTTTCTTCTTGCTTTATTTTAATGTCGCCTCGCCATCGTCTGCGTGTGTGATTGAGTTTTTGTTTTTGTTTTATACCCAGGTTCTTTCAAATATGTCGTAAACGTAACTGAACCAATTCGGTGTTGTATGACTACTGTGCTAAAAAGTTATGATGACACATTGATATATGAAAATATAATGATATATCTTTATTATTGGTGACAATGAGGGATGGTGGGTTGTGAGGATAAGCTGCACGTACAGGAATTTGACGGATGACTAAATCGCTAACAAACTCCCAATATCAATTTTGGGTTGTTATTATATAACAATTTGTGATCACCTGAAACGCCTACATGACACGGCAGTGTCAATGTCCCGCCAGGGAGTTTTATTCGGCGGCGGGTGTTTCAAAGAATGACAAGTCAACATATTTTTTTTATTCTCTCGGTCTTTCCCGATGCCAGCTGCATCTATTACTTGTCAAATACAATTTCCGCACACCCAATATGTATTTTATCGATCATGTTATATTTTCTTCCCATGCAGGTTTATCTCGATGCCATGTTTATCTATTTCTTTTCAAATGACCTTTCGGTACATCCAACATTTATTTTATCTACGTTATGTTGTTCCTTGCATCCAATTGCCAGGTGCATCTATTTCTTGTCAAGTTACTTTTCCGTACACGCGGCCTGGATATTAAACAGTACTGCGAAAGAAGCAGAAACTTAAGCATTTATAAATTATTTTTGTGGTGTTTCTAGTTACTTCTATCATGTCTGTACATACATGTATACATTAGTCCACTCATAAAATAAATCTTGGTTTAATTCTTCATGACAATAATTTTAGTCTTATTTTTTGTGCGCACGACAGATATTTGACTAATTAAATAAAAGGAAATAATAAAAAAAACTTTCAAAGTGTTTATGTCTTCGACTGTTTTTATTCTATCATTCTTTTACTTTTTTCACAAAAACATCTAGAACATTTTCTAAAAATGAAAACGGTAATAAAAAAAAACAAAAAAAAACGAAAACAGCCGACAATATAAAAATCAAAGCGTCCAACATTAAAAACTGATACAACGGAATATCTTGACATGCCGATCGTAAATACGAACCGCCATATTTGATAATTTCGTCAATATGGCGGGCTGCTTTCTCTTTTTGAGGGTTGCTTTTGCAATAGTTTTCTTGTATTTAGGATTTTCAATAACGTCTTCAATATTTTTGACTAACTCTTCCACTGTGTATTTGTACATGTCCATTGTTATCCCATATCCTTTTGTCTGCATCACATGACCATTGAAAGACTGGTCACAATACGTCGGGAATCTCATCATAGAAACTGCGTGATACAGACCTTCATATTGACCACTGTTGCCACAGTGAGTAATGAATAATTTTGTGTTTCGGTGAGTAAGAACATCATTTTGAGGCAGCCATTTTGCGAGGAGTACGTTTGATCGTGAATAAGAAGAACTTAATTGTTTGCAGATAACATTGTATTTAATTATACTAAACGCTTCTGATGATACTATAATGTCGCCATGTTCAGAAGTGTTCATGAACGAGTCAATACAACGTTTCACAAAAATAAATGCGGCACTTTCTTCTTCTGTTCGCTTCCTTGAACCAGTCAGCACAACGTTTCACTAAAAAAATAAATGCGGCTTCTTCTTCTTCTTCTTCTTCTTCTTCTTCTTCTTCTTCTTCTTCTTCTTCTTCTTCTTCTTCTTCTTCTTCTCCTTCTCCTCCTCCTCCTCCGTTGGCGCTCACCTCCCAACGAATCTGCCCAAATCAAGTTTTCTCGTGCTTTTTATAATAGCGACATCTCACATATGCAAATGAGCACGTCAAAGTCGCCCGCCGCAGTTTCCCCTTTAAAAAAAAAAATATTAAAATTAAACTTTTCGTAAATGGGCGTTTCCGGGTTCGCGCCCGCAACTCTCCTCTTCACAAGCAGTAAACCAAACGTCTTCTCTTCGGTCGCCGTGGACAAGTGTCTTGGTCCACAGCAATCGGCTGCCTATCCTGCTCTTCGCTACAAGTTTTCATTGAATAAAAACGGCCGGGATTGTCACTAATCCACCAATATATTTAACGTTAGACAAAATTGGCCGTGGAAAATCCAAGTATATATCCGAATCAATAATAAACAATTCACATTGTTTCACGAGATCTCTAAATTTAATATCTGCCCGCTCATGGACATATTCCTTAACACTTCCACTTGGAATTCCTGTTGGATAAATATAGTCATACGCTAAAGCGTAAAGATTCTCCATCTTTAGAGGAAACGTCATTCTATCTGAAAACGGAAAGAATATCTCTGGAAATACAGTAGAAAGCCAAGGTGTACGGTGCCAATATAATTGTGTATGTAAACCTAAGAAGATAAAAGGTACATTAAGTTTGTAGGCGAAAATTGTCAAACATATATTAAAAGAATCCCCATTGATAAGTGCCAAACAAATATTTTAGGAGTTCAATGTTTGAGAAAGTCTATCATTTAAAAGAAAATAGTCACAGACTATAGCTGAAGATAATTCACTTATTCACTTATTCACTTATCGGCATTTTGCTGTTGCGGGCATAGAATTTAATTGAAGTGTCCGTTAATTTTAACCATTCTTGGAAGTCGTCAACGATGATGAATTCAACGCCGTCTGCTATTGGACTCAATTTGTTACGATACCTTTCAGGAAATAGAATAAAGCTAGTGTGGCCCAGGTTTGCGTGTTCGTTTTCCGTTTTCAGCATGGGTTTCAGATGACTAAATTGGTTTGAAGAATCGATAAAGTTGCAAGAACACAAAGTTGCAAAACAACAGCGAGCATTATTGTATTCTACTTCTGTTAAATCTGAAAATAAGTACAAAATGTAAAATTTAGATAGATAGATAAACAAGCAACTACTGCAAGAGTCGGATATCTGAAATATAATCAAATTTTATATGTTATCCTTCAAATAACACATGTCAAAATTGAGCTAAATTATAGTCATTTAAGTGAAGCTGCTGTTTCAAATTTTCTCAATAATGGAACAATCTGAATTTCGTGTGTTGATAAAGCATTGCTTTTTTATGCAAAAAATGATGTTCAGGCAAAGCTTTTAAAGTTTTATTCGGACTCTGATCCGTCGAAAACAACGGCCAAGAGTTGGTGTACTTACCTGAAACGCTGTTGTACAGACGCAAATGATGTTAAACACTGACGTCGGCTAAATTCTGTAGTTGTCCCTAAAAACATAAAAACTCGTTTCGCCCCATTATAAATTTAATTTGCGCGAGATAGCACGCGATTTGAAGATATGAGAAGAAAATGTCTTCATTATTTAGCATTAACATTTTTCAATGAGAAAGCTGTGTTCAAAGTGGATGCCGCGTTTGCTCACAGTATACTTAGAACAACAACGCATGGATGATGTTTCCAATTGTCTTAACGCAACCAAAAAGGAGTTTTTTGAGTCAATACGTGACAATAGATCAAACATGGATTCATCATTACAGCCTTAATTAAAATCGGCAGCCAGCTGAGTGAACAGCAGCAGGAGAAAGCCGTCCAAAAAAAAACAAAGATGCAAACATCAGAAGGCAACGTTTTGGCCTTCGTATTTTGAGATGCGAAATTATTTTGTTGATCGATTAATAGCGAATATTACATAGAATTATTGGTACATTTGAAGGAGATAAATCGCTGCAAAACAACAGCTACAAATGAAGAAGAAAAATGTGAAATATTTTTTACTCACTTTGAGTTATCTACTCTAACCGCTACCCTAACAACGAAGCTGGTCTCTTTTAAGTTCAATAGTTTAAAGCCAGCTTCATAAACTCAGCCAACTATTCAAGCAACTATTAAGATTGTTATACTTCGGTGTTTTTGTGGATGTAACTTTAGACTGTAAAAAAAATTACCCTCTAGTGAATTAGAATTTTCATAAATAAATTATAGAACTTATTAACTATTTTAAGAAATATTACTGAATCAAAATTTATAAATGTCCACACAATGTAACGTAAAATTCAAAATGGCGTATTAGTGGGTTCTCCCACGTGTGAGTTTTCTCTTTTCTTTGTTTTTTGTTTGTTTTCACCCCAAAATGAACCACTGTATAGTGTAGGTTTTTTCAAGACACTTTAATCCAAGAACTTTTTAATCTTTGTGAATTTTTCTGATGATTTTGTAATGTTGCAGAGACGATATTGACATAAAAATGTTGTTTGGCACGAGACAAATGAAACGGGCCGTAAAAATATATCTCACAGAAATGTTATGTTTTTTGGAAATGTGAACAAATAAAGATGAAAATAATAAAATAAAAACATGGTTATTGGAATATAATATGAACCTGACTTTATATATATATATATATATATATATATATATATAGATTTAGATTTTTCACTTATAAAATAGATCATTCAGTGAAGACCGGGGTTGTTCCAATAAAAACAAGCTCGATGATACTCGATTACAGAGTACAGAGCATTTATATGTGATTTTATGAAGGCTTACCAAAGCATTCCTTTCAGGACACCAATGATCACCATTAAAGATATTTTTTCTTACAAATATTATTTATTCAAATTAAATGTTTTTTCCTACACGTGTTTCACTACCAAGCAGTTACTTGCTTGGCAGATCACCAGGGAAATTAAATGTCTGGAATACTGGTTTCAACGCCACATTGTGTATTGTCGGCAGTTGAAACCAGTATTCCAGGTATTTGGTATTGTAACTCATCTGGTATTGACAAGGCTCAATGTCACTTGATTTCGGTGATCTGACTGAGAGCGGTGGCCCAACATGATGAACGTAGTGAACCACTTGCAAAAAGGATATTGACCAAAAACATAAACCCATTTGAATTAACATCAGAGAACAACCGAAACAGATAGAACAGATAAAAGAGAAAATGAGAAAGATTTTTTTGTGGCAAATATCTACAACAAGCTACAAATATTTAGAACAAGCTAGCACCCAGTGTTTCCGGAGATTAAATGAGTCACTTGGTATACTCCCCTTGTCGACTCTAACCCTATATTACCATTAGAAAACCTTAACGGACAAACAGATTGTGACAAAAAATAGGTCCTTTCCAATTTTTATCGAACACTAACTGAAATAGGTTCTACCCATGAAAGGTAAAACGATACAGCATCTCTACATAGAAATCGAACGAACGGATAGTGAGGAAAACATTAATAATTTTTGATTAAGATTAGAGGACCAACTAGAAAGGGTCCTGATATAAAAAGTAAATAGGAAACTTCTACTACTAAAAGTCAAACGTAAGGAAAAACGCACAATAAGAAAAACATCAGCTCTTTCAACTAACATAACATGGGTACTAACTGAAAAAGGTTTACATATGAAAAGTAAAACGAGAAAATACAGGATGATTCATAAGTCACTTCACTATTTAAAATGATTACCATATGAAGCACAAACATACTATGAACTTTTGATAATTGTTATCTTACTCTCTAATTACTGCTATTTGTTATTTTAAATTTGTTCGTTTATATATTTGTTTCTATATATATTTATTTCATAATCAATCAAATATGCCACAAAGAGTCGAAAATTCCTTACAAAAAAGAATGGAGCTATGCATGCAGAACGAAGGTGGAAATTTTGAAAATTTGCTGTAATTTTAAACTCCCATAAATGAATTTGTTGAATAAACTTTCTGTTTTGTATTACCGTATTTTTTAACTTTAGAATTTCAAAAATAAATATCTATTTAGGAACCGAACAGATCGACATATAGTAACAACACACAGTTCCTTTCCAATTAGCACAAGGAGCAATCGAAAAACCGTCGCGATGTGAAAGAGAAAACAGAGCAAAATGGAAACGAACAGTGAAAAAATATAGGCAATTTTTATTGAACATCGTTGACCAATAAAACTAGGGTCGAGGTATAAAAAATGAATGAAAAAATATTTCTACTTAATAAAATGAAGACAAGGCACAAGTATAAGTACTTTCTAATTAGCATCGTAGACCAACAGAAAATGGCTTAAGGTCGGTAAGATAAAATGATTAATATCTTTACTTAGAATCGAACTAATTGACGCATATAGGGTCACTAAAACAGTTTATTTCTGGTTAAGATCGGATAACAATCAACACAATTTTGATATATTACGGACATTTGACAAAAGAATACAATTATATTTACTTAAAAATGAACGAACGTGTCTCTCTCCCTCGATGATCGTGCAATTCTTAACCGAAAGCTTATTATTTCGTAGTTAAGTATAATTCATTTATATATCAGAAAATTCTATATGAGAAATTAGGTCAATGGGATTTAAGTCTTCTGATTGCACTGTCAAATAAATCAGTTAGAGGACGTGCTGTTCATCTTTGCTTTAGCTGTTCTTCTAGTTTAATGTGGGAAATTATGTAACATGAGTACAAATCCTTGACCCACGAACCACGTTCTACAGGGTGATTGGAAAGTAACGCTCTATACTTGTGAGTTATACTTGTAAGTTATTACTGAAATATAATTCTTACAAGAAATGAATAGACCATTTAGTATTTTTGTCAAATTGGTGTATATAACTTCCGTGGGTTTCTTTGTCCATTTTTCTTTCTTTTCTTTGTATTTTCCATTTGATTCATCAAGTTATCATCAGGTTAATTTTGGTGCATTTACAACTGTCTTTAATACTGAGATTTGGAACGGCTATTACTTTACGACTTAAAAATGAGCATCTGTAGTGATTAGATATTGCATGCGAACGTAATTATGTGCAAAGCGCGCGCAAAACTAAAACAAATTATAGTTTGACAGCTAAGAATTTGCTGAGGTAAATTACTACGCTAATCAATTTAAAATTGTGTGCCTAGTTTCGTAATTAATATTATTAATAGTTGGATGTCTAGTTTTTATGTGAATGTCTTCAAGAACACGTAGATTTAATCTAAGAGGCATCAACATCATGTTATTTTCAGTTGTTAAACAGACCAAACCCTGTTCCCTGATAAACGATGCAAAGTTTGTGGTGTTCGAAATTACTTAGTTGAAAAGTTAAAAAGTAAAAATTTCAATATGAGGTTTAGCAAAAAAAAACCTGTTCTTAATTTTCGTATTTTACAGTAAAAAGTAAAAAGTAGAACTATCAATGGCTTAATATTGCAATTTGAAATGTTTAAGTTCATGTCGGGTAGAAATCAGATTAAAACATTTTTCTCCGATTGAGATTCGAACTCAGAAACCTTCTCTCTATATACGGCACGGTTACCAATTGAGCTACCGGTTGTTGTTAAGAAATTGGGACACTGTTAACTACCTACAACAGAACACGCCTCTCGTGGCTGTGGCCACTGCCATGGTGGGGTGGATATTGTTATTTCGGGCTACAAATTGTTCTTTCAACATTATATATAGGAGTAAAATCTCAAATATTTGCAAAGAAAAAGCTGGGGAAAATGTCAAAATGTTTTATTACGAATATTATTAACTTTTGTAATAGAAGTAGTCGTAAACTAAAATGTTTTATGAATATTCATTCTCTCATAACATGCTCACAGTAACATATAGCTCTGTATATCTCTGTCTTTAATGTTTGAATTAATACCGAAGTGTAATTTAGTATTAGTTGCTATCTAATTTACTGTTTGACCATGAGGTACGAAATTTCTAACGGAAGGTAGAAATATGGAAATAATCGCAAATGTAAATATCGTCAGGTGTTTTTCTTTAATTCTTTGTAGACACGAACATTTAAAATTATTTAAAGATCTGTTTGAAACGACGATAGATAAGCGGAAGTATTTAGCATATGAGAATAATTATTGTTACGAAAATGTACAATCTATAGAATTGTTTATCGATATGTAGGCTGATTCCTGTTTTAGTCAACATCTATATTTATATAAAGTTAGGCACGTTTATATGTTTATATATACAGGATTCACACCTAAACTAATTAATCAATTATTATGAATTATGAAACACATCTGCAAGGCGCAAAGTGTCGTAATGTGGGCTACGTCTAGTTTAATTTAGTTTTGTGCAAGGGGGTAAAGAGTGAGTGAAAGCTTTTTGTGAAAATTCATAAACTTCCGATTTTTGTGAAATTTAAACAATAGGTAATATAAATTAATTATTAAATATTACCCAAATTTCAGTTTCTTTGGACTAATTTAAAGGTTCTTAAAGGACATAATATGGGCACACCATTCCAATTTAAAAATTAAAATATTTCAGATTTGCATTGAATTTGATCTCAAAATTCATACTAAAAGACCTGTGGCGCAGTGTATATAGTACTAAGTTAAATCTAGTTCTAAATGATAGTCATCTGAAGGTTAAAGGTTCAATCCTCAGTGCGGACGATACGAAAAATTGCGAATAACTGAAGACTTCTCTCAGTCATGGCTGACGGAAAAAGAGCTTACTACCCCCGTGGATTAAATAAAGGGTTCCATTCGAAATTCCGTCCAGATTCCCGAGTTCGACAGAAATACTCCCAAGTTCGAAGAGATACACCAGAAGAAAGAAACGTTGTGATGATAACACGCAAGATAAGAAATGCAGTCCGAATAACCAAAATTATACAAAATTTCAGATTTGCATTGAATTTGATCTATAGTCATCATAATCAATTAAGCAAGATTCCTGCATTTCCATTTCCTACTAAGACCCAGTAAACTGAAAACATTTTAGTTATGTTTTAGAATCAACATCGTATAAGTTTTGATCGAAATTAGAATAGAGATTCTAGACATAAGTTTTAGTTTCATTATAGTTTGATTTTAATCTTCGCAAGGAGACATAAAAGTGGTGCGAAACTGTTCTCATCGAGGAAATAATTTGACATGTATTGGAACGGGTGTTATTCTGGTTAATTATATAGAAATTCAAGGTATAACACAATGTTTATATGTAGGATTTAGAGACAGAAATGAAAAATGATACTTGAGAGATGTCTTTAATTAGAGAGGGGAATAATTTTCTACCAGCAAAACAATAGTTATGTAGTCAGTAAAGAACAAAAGCATAGAAGGAAATACAATGTTTATGAATACCAGTCAGAATGTTGCGAAATGTTTTATTTTATTTCGTGTGTGAGGGAAGGACGGTAAATTAATATCCACATGGCATCTCGAAGCGTTAGCATTGGACTTCAAAATACGAGCGTAATAAGTGAAAGGTATTAAATAATTAAGTAAAAATGTTATCAGTTGAGTAACCAGAAAAGGTCAGGATCCTTTCTTTGCTGAATACGGATATTTAGTCGTTTGTTTGATGAACTTAATATGTATAATGTTCAAATGGCCTGTGACGTATAGTTAGTTGCAGATAGAGGAACATTATAGAAATAATTCAGCTAAAAGAGATTCCAGACACATTTAATAAGCTTCAGGTTTACTTGCATCAGTACTTAGATAAATCGTACTGTTATTAATTTATGATCTACATTCGCAAACATCGCTAATATTTGGTGATTCGTAACAAGAAGTACAATAAATAATAATAACAGTTCAAATTCGAAATATTGCTTTTTACACAAAAACCGTAAAATATCAAATCAGAATCGTATGAGAAAATGCGTTTTTTTACACAGATATCTGTAAAACGGTAAATCGTTTTGACGAATAAAGATTATATATTTTTTTATTTAATTAGTTTAAACTTATTTTAATTTAGTAATAAAAATAATCATTCAAATGGTTAAACTTTTTAAAATTATATATATATATATATATATATATATATATATATATATAGAGAGAGAGAGAGAGGGAGAATGGTAGTTTGCTTGAAGCATTGCTGCGAATAGTAGTAGTATGTTTTAAAAAGGCTGTGGGCAATGCAAATTCCGGGTAAGATGTAAGCTGGAAGGAACAAAAATAATAAATCGAATTCGAAATGTGACTTACTATTTATTTTTTCTTAAAATCTTACATAACAGCAAGTGTGGTGTTAGCTGTTTGTGTGATGTCCGGATGATTATAAAAATCATTTATTTAATATTTCGGGAAAAGAAACTTCCCTTTGTCAAAAATAATAAACACCAGAGGAAAACTCCGTCTGTGCAGAGAATCTGCAAAAAATGAATGCCAGAATGCAAACATTGCTAAAAATGACAGAATACCTTTTTTATTTTTTCAATTTTTCTAATGTTTTGTTTTGTATTAACATAATAAAAAAATAATAATTGCCCCATAGGTACCACGAACGTTTTCGCTTCTTCGTCGAATGAACAAAAAGCTGGAGAAAGAAAATAATTTGTAAAAAGTCAGTGGAGAAACGCGCAAAGAACGTTTTCGCAGTGTTACAGGGAAGACATTGACAATTTACATTCAGCGACGCCGGAGTGGCATCACAGAATAAAATCGCAGTACGTTAAGCATTTCAAAATGTTGCCACTGTTTTTATACGTTTCAAAATGGAAACTCTGGACTGGGACAAAAATAAAAATTGTCTCAGTCTAGAAGGATTTCTCCTCTACTGACCGAAGACAGAAATATGAAGTGTTGTATCAGAAGAGATACTACACTCCTAGCCAAAATACCAAGTTATTTACATCACCAGCAGGAAGTTAGACACAAGGGCAAAGTATTTTTTATTTACTTCTTCTCCAGGGGCTAGACACAAAGTCAGGTGTGGTTAGCCAGCGTACTAAGATTAGCGCGCCCTGGCCTACAAAAATGCCTGAGCAGCCCCATCAGCATTCCCCCGTAGGGACGCCTCAGATGATTAGCAATAAACTAATCCGTTCTCAAAGAGAAGGTAAAGCCTGGGAGGGTGGACCTCCTAGAACTGCACAGGACAAAACCCACCGACCGGCGGAATCAAGGCTCGAAGGCCAAGACGGTACCGGTCTACAGAGTGTAGCATCCATCGGAACAGATACTGCACTCTGATCTTAGCCAAAAGGCAAAGAAAAGCTGTGCGTTACCATGTGTCCATACAAAGAAAATCTTGTCAATAGATGTGTAGAAGTCACAACGATCCCATCACGACATCTTTATACACCAAACCTACGGAAGTTTAACATCATCACAGGTACAATAAAATAAACTGGAAATTGAGGAATATCAACACCAGCGACAGGAAAGATCACGTTAAAGAGAGAACAAAGTGGAGATGTATGATTATGGGCAGATGGTCGTCATGGAATAGCTATCGTAGCTTTTCCCCCCTTTTTAAAAACATATTTCACCCTAAACAAGGCAAGCCGCCACTGTAGACGTAAGGGGATACTAGGGTGTAGGTTTTGGGTCTCATCCGAAGTTGGGAGCTGTGTAGCGAGATGTCTGTTTACATTAGTTTTACACCTCTGCATGTCGGTACAGTCGGAGAAACAGGGAGCTGGGATGGAGTTCCAGAGGCCGGCAGCACGAGGAAAGAAGCTATTGAAGTAGAAGGCTCTCCGGCATCTGGGGACGTCCACAGTGAATGGATGGGATTTAGCTGATCGTCGAGTTGGTCTAGTGTATTTACGTCGAGGGGGCACCAGAGCAACCAGTTCATCGGAGCACAATCCATTGAAGTATGTTTAATACAAGCACAAGATGCAACATTGCGGCGGTGGGACTACAGATTACAATACATTGATGAATGATAACAATTATTTAAATATATTTTACAATATTTCTCAGATGAAGAATTATTAATTACGTTATTAATATGATTAAAATGCTCTTCAAATCCCAATCTCCGCTTTTTAAATAATCAGAAATAATGATTACTAAAAACTAATTAATTCAAATTTAAATTTGAAACATGGTGGACGATTCCGAAATGATAGAAAATAATGACAATACTTAATTTATTACAACATAATCAGGAAACTAAGCAGAAATTTACAGAATATGAAAAAACAACAACGGTGATAATCATTGCCATTAATTCATGAAAATATGGTACTCTTATAGCTGACGGACCATGTTTCCGTGACTTCGCGTCGTCAACGTTCGGGCAGGTCTCGAAAGCGCCCGAGAGTTGACGAAAAAGTAACCACTACTAACCAAGAAACATTTGCTTATAAACAGTTTATTTTCGTTAAAATAAGAAAACAAAACAAAACAAAAATTGCTTAAAAACAGTTATTGCCGTGTTTATGTTAACAATAAAAAATTTGACAAAAAATGTAAAAGAACATTGAAAAATATTTTTAAAAACAATAATATTTGCTTAACAAATCAAACAAAATCATCATTGTAAATTTTCCGGTGAACAAAAAAAAATAGCATTTTATTTAAAAACATTCGATTAAGAATGGTTCCTTTGACAAAAATAAATTACTAACAGTTGTTTATCCATGGTTTGTTCGTTCTTTATTTGTATATAAATATATTTTAGTTTGATTTTCTTCGTCTGAATTTATCGTCTGCCAGTCCTCAATTTAGCGTTTGGCAGTTTTCGCCTTGCTAACTCTCGGGCTCTTCCGTAACCTGCCCGAACGTTGACGTCGCTCAGTCACGAAAACATGGTGCGTCAGCTATAAGAGTACCGAAAATATTAGCATAAAGATGGTAGTTTGTCCCAGAATGTTAAATAAAATTTCTAACAATCAAAACAACTTATTAAATAAAATATAAGGATATGGCAACCATTAATTAATTATGGGACAGAGCAAATAATCTTAGAATTGGAAATAATAATAGAAACAGTCGCAATTACTTATTACAAAATAAATCACAGAAGAACAGAGATAATCTCAGGATTATAAGGGAATATTTGTCAGACACAGAGTACCGGTCATCCTAAGTACTGCCCCAGGAAGCCAATAGACCTCAAAAGACTTTGCTAAATTCGCAGACGACTGGGGATTTCAGCACATCACAAACAGCCCTCGCTACTCCCAAAGCAATGAAGCAGCAGAGGTTTGTGTACAGACAATGAAAGCATCGGTGAAGAAGGCAAAATACCCATATCTTTCTTTGCTCACCCACAGAGCAACGTCAATTGATTGAGGGTCCAGCCTGAGTGAACTATTAATGGGCCGACGCTTGAGGACGAACGTCCCGACTCACTCTAGTTTATTTACCCTAAATTTCTCGATCTTAAATGCTTCAGACAGAGGGAAGAGAACAAAAAATGTCCAATAACAACTCACACACTGCCTATCAAATAGAACCAAAGAGCTCCAACACTCAAAACCGGGACATCGTTATAAATAATAATAGTAATAATAACAACGACTGATGAAGCAAAATATCATCATAGAACAAAGCATATAATAATGGTAATAAACACAACAACTAATAACATAAAATAAAATATAAGACATTATATTAGAGTTAGAAGTAATAACACAACAATAATTGATTTAAATATTTATAAAAAACATAGCAGATACTCTCAGAATTAGAAATAATAATGATAATGACTAGAATAATTAATTACAACATAGGAATATAAAATTGTAGCTTATCCAAGACTAAGAAATAATAATAGTAATGATAACAACAACTAATTAATTACAATATACGCATAAAACATATAAAATATTACCTTCCTTCCAGTGTATGTGAGACCGTCAACATCCTCCTGCAATAACTGCAAAACCTAACGTTGTCATTTACTTTGACCCGGATATACATGCGGCTTGTTGATTTAATATTCTCTAAAAACGTCGTCTTTCGAGAGAGACTAATTCAACCCACCAAACGTGAATACCATTTCGTATCCATTGTGTGTGTATTGACATAATTAACTCCCCATACCAAAAAGTTCCTTGCGTCTGTGTAAATATGTTGCAGTAAAAATGCTCTTTCGTTATTATTGAATAATATAAACGTTTAAATGTTATTTGTAAGCATAATACTTACGGTACACCACAATTTATGTTGATAGCTAAGTAAAAAACTGATTAAAAATATGTTTATGTAATTCAGAAGAGAGAGCATGGGTTACTGGGTTCTTTTCCCGCTAGTAAATACATATATAGCAAGTAACACGGCTGTAATCCGGTAATAGAATTTAGAGTAACTTCTCTTCCACAACACTGCAACGAAAAACCTCAACCTCAACCTAAATCTCAATCTATATCTCAACCTAAATATAAACCTCAACCTCAATCACAAACTCAATCTCAACCTAAACCTCTATCTCAACCTCAACCTCAATCTCAACCTCTATCTAAACGTCAGCCTCAATCTCAATCTCAACCTCAATCTGAACTTCAATCTCAATCTCAATTTCAATCTCTACCTTAATCTTAACCTCAACCTCAACCTCAACCTCAACCTCAACTTCAATCTCAACCTCAACCTCAACCTCAACCTCAACCTCAATCTCAACCTCAACCTCAACCTCAACCTCAACCTCAACCTCTATTTCAACGTAAACCTCAACCTCAACCTCAATCTCAACCTCAATCTCAACCTCAACCTCAACCTCAACCTCAACCTCAACCTCAACCTCAATCTCAACCTCAACCTCAACCTCAACCTCAACCTCTATTTCAACGTAAACCTCAACCTCAACCTCAATCTCAACCTCAATCTCAACCTCAACCTCAACCTCAACTTCAATCTCAATCTCAATCTCAATCTCAATCTCAACCTCAACCTCAACCTCAACCTCTACCTTAACCTCAACCTCAACCTCAACCTCAACCTCAACCTCAATCTCAACCTCAACCTCAACCTTAACCTAAACCTCAACCTCAACCTCAATCTCAACCTCAACCTCAATCTCAATCTCTACTACAACCTCAACCTCAATCTCAATCTCAACCTCAACCTCAACCTCAACTTAAATCTCAACATCTACCTCAACTTAAACCTCAGCCTAAACGTCATCCACATCCTCAACCTCAACCGCCACCTCAACCTCCACCTCAACTTTAACCCCCACCATCAAGCTCAACCTCAACCTCAACCTCAATCTAAACCTCAATCTGAACCTTAACCTAAATCTCAACTTCAACATACACCTTACCCACAGCCTCTACCACAACCGCTACCTCAACTTCAATCTCAACCCCAATCTTAACCTCGATCTAAATCTTAACCTTAACCTTAATCTTAACCTCACCCTCAACCTCAATCACAACTCCAATCTCAAGTGAAATCTCAGTCTCAACCTCAACCTCAACCTCAAATTCAACCCCAACCTCAATCCAACATCTACCTCAACCTAAACTTCAACCTCAATCTCAACCTCAACCTTAACCTCAACCTCAACCTCAATCTCAACCTCAACCTTAACCTCAACCCTAACCTTAATCTCAACCTCAACATCAATCTCAATCCTAACCTAAGCCTCAACCTCAAACTCAATCTTTACCTCAACTTCAACCTCAACCTCAATCTCAATCTCAATCCTAACTGCAACCTCAATCTCAATCTCAACATCTACCTCTACATCAGCCTAAACGTCATCCACATCCTCAACCTAAACCGCACCTCAACCTCTACCTCAACTTAAACCTCAACCTCAACCTCAACCTCAATATAAACCTCAATCTGAACCTCAACCTAAATCTCAACTTCAACCTCAACCTCACCCACAGCCTCTACCACAACCGCTACCTCAAGCTCAACCTCAATTTCAACCTCACCCTCAATCTCAATCTGATCCAAAACATCAACCTCAATCTCAATCCCAACCTCAATTTCAATCTCAACCTCAACCTCAACCTCAACCTCAATCTGAACTCAATCTCAATCCTAACTGCAACCTCAATCTCAATCTCAACTTCAACCTCAACATCTACCTCTACATCAGCCTAAACGTCATCCACATCCTCAACCTAAACCGCCACCTCAATCTCTACCTCAACTTTAACCTCATCCTCAACCTCAACCTCAACCTTAATATAAACCTCAATCTGAACCTCAACCTAAATCTCAACTTCAACCTCAACCTCACCCACAGCCTCTACCACAACCGCTACCTCAAGCTCAACCTCAATTTCAACCTCACCCTCAATCTCAATCTGATCCAAAACATCAACCTCAATCTCAATCCCAACCTCAATTTCAATCTCAACCTCAACCTCAACCTCAATCTGAACTCAATCTCAATCCTAACTGCAACCTCAATCTCAATCTCAACTTCAACCTCAACATCTACCTCTACATCAGCCTAAACGTCATCCACATCCTCAACCTAAACCGCTACCTCAATCTCTACCTCAACTTTAACCTCAACCTTAACCTCAACCTTAACTTCAACCTCAACCTCAATATAAACCTCAATCTGAACGTCAACCTAAATCTCAACTTCAACCTCAACCTCACCCACAGCCTTTACCCCAACCGCTAACTCAATCTCAACCTCAATTTCAACCTCACCCTCAATCTCAATCTGATCCAAAACATCAACCTCAATCTCAATCCCAACCTCAATTTCAATCTCAACCTCAACCTCAACCTCAACCTCAACCTCTAGCTCAATCTCAATCTTAATCTCAATCTCATCCTGAACTTCAATCTCAACCTCAATATGAACTTTAACCTCAGCCTCAACCTCTACCTTAACCTCAATCTCAACCTCAACCTACACCTCAACCTCAACCCTAATCTCAACCTCAAATTCAACCTCAACCTCAATCTTAATCTCAATGTCCACTCACCGATGTCACTAATACAACTGCTTTCTTCCCAATACATTCCTTCTTAAAGCACTAGCTTTCATTACATGCAAATACATGCCTCATATAAAAAATCTATGAACACCAGTTATTTTTTCCTCTGAAAATCGAGTGCCCACCATTCGAAACGGTCTACACACTTCAAAATTGGTAACCCTTGATTTTTTATTCTATTTTTACAGTAGGCAACTTTTATTCCTTCGTATCTTAAATAGTAGCAGCATAATCCTCTTTGACTTGAATAGGTTGTCTCTCTAAATTTTATATAACTTTAATATTTTATATTTTCAGTTTCATTAACATTGTCGCAGCCTTTGATAACAATATTTCCTTACACTACACATAATGCTTCAAACAATTTTGCTGATCTAACAGGAAGCGGCATGTCAACGTGATTAACGCTGTTTACTAATTGCAAAAGCGTCTAGACATAAAACATAAAACCAACACACATATTTACTTAGAAAACAGATAATCGAGAAACGGATATATACAAAAAAAAATAAACTAATTTAATATAATATTAGAGACCAACCGCGTACCATTCGAGATATGAAAGATAAAACAAGAAAATATCTCTACTTCGAAATCGAACGAAGATACAAACAGATTGTGCCAAAAATACACCCTTTAGGATTATTATTATCGAGGACCAAGTGAAATAAAGAATTAAACAATACCGTATCTCTACTTCGAAATCGAACGAAGATACAAACAAATTGTGACAAAAATACACCCTTTAGGATTATTATTATCGAGGACCAAGTGAAATAAAGAATTAAACAATACCGTATCTCTACTTCGAAATCGAACGAAGATACAAACAGATTGTGACAAAAATACACCCTTTAGGATTATTATTATCGAGGACCAAGTGAAATAAAGAATTAAACAATACCGTATCTCTACTTCGAAATCGAACGAAGATACAAACAGATTGTGACAAAAATACACCCTTTAGGATTATTATTATCGAGGACCAAGTGAAATATAGAATTAAACAATACCGTATCTCTACTTCGAAATCGAACGAAGATACAAACAGATTGTGACAAAAATACACCCTTTAGGATTATTATTATCGAGGACCAAGTGAAATAAGGAATTAAACAATACCGTATCTCTACTTCGAAATCGAACGAAGATACAAACAGATTGTGCCAAAAATACACCCTTTAAAATTATTATTATCGTGGACCAAGTGAAATAAAGAATTAAACAATACCGTATCTCTACTTCGAAATCGAACGAAGATACAAACAGATTGTGACAAAAATACACCCTTTAGGATTATTATTATCGAGGACCAAGTGAAATAAAGAATTAAACAATACCGTATCTCTACTTCGAAATCGAACGAAGATACAAACAGATTGTGACAAAAATACACCCTTTAGGATTATTATTATCGAGGACCAAGTGAAATAAAGAATTAAACAATACCGTATCTCTACTTCGAAATCGAACGAAGATACAAACAAATTGTGACAAAAATACACCCTTTAGGATTATTATTATCGAGGACCAAGTGAAATAAAGAATTAAACAATACCGTATCTCTACTTCGAAATCGAACGAAGATACAAACAGATTGTGACAAAAATACACCCTTTAGGATTATTATTATCGAGGACCAAGTGAAATAAAGAATTAAACAATACCGTATCTCTACTTCGAAATCGAACGAAGATACAAACAGATTGTGACAAAAATACACCCTTTAGGATTATTATTATCGAGGACCAAGTGAAATAAAGAATTAAACAATACCGTATCTCTACTTCGAAATCGAACGAAGATACAAACAGATTGTGACAAAAATACACCCTTTAGGATTATTATTATCGAGGACCAAGTGAAATAAGGAATTAAACAATACCGTATCTCTACTTCGAAATCGAACGAAGATACAAACAGATTGTGCCAAAAATACACCCTTTAAAATTATTATTATCGTGGACCAAGTGAAATAAAGAATTAAACAATACCGTATCTCTACTTCGAAATCGAACGAAGATACAAACAGATTGTGACAAAAATACACCCTTTAGGATTATTATTATCGAGGACCAAGTGAAATAAAGAATTAAACAATACCGTATCTCTACTTCGAAATCGAACGAAGATACAAACAGATTGTGACAAAAATACACCCTTTAGGATTATTATTATCGAGGACCAAGTGAAATAAAGAATTAAACAATACCGTATCTCTACTTCGAAATCGAACGAAGATACAAACAGATTGTGACAAAAATACACCCTTTAGGATTATTATTATCGAGGACCAAGTGAAATAAAGAATTAAACAATACCGTATCTCTACTTCGAAATCGAACGAAGATACAAACAGATTGTGACAAAAATACACCCTTTAGGATTATTATTATCGAGGACCAAGTGAAATAAAGAATTAAACAATACCGTATCTCTACTTCGAAATCGAACGAAGATACAAACAGATTGTGACAAAAATACACCCTTTAGGATTATTATTATCGAGGACCAAGTGAAATAAAGAATTAAACAATACCGTATCTCTACTTCGAAATCGAACGAAGATACAAACAGATTGTGACAAAAATACACCCTTTAGGATTATTATTATCGAGGACCAAGTGAAATAAAGAATTAAACAATACCGTATCTCTACTTAGAAATCGGACGAAAAAAAAGAGGATAGTGACGAAAACATCAATTCTTTCTGATTAAGATTGGGTACCGACCGAAAATGGCCGAGAAAAAAAGGTAAATGAGAAACTCGATATACTAAGAGCCGAATGTAAGGGAAAACGAACAGTGAGAAAAACATAGGCTCTTTCTAATGAACATGAGTACGAACGGAGAAATTGTCTACATATGAAAAAAGAAAACGAGAAAAATATATTTAGGAAACGAACAGAGAAAAATCTAACGACGAACAAAGCTCCTTTCCAATTAGCAGGGAACCAACCCCAAAATGGTCGCGATATGAAAGAGAAAAAAAGAGAAAATATATCTACTTAGAAAATGAAGGGGACAGTGAAACAAATATAGGTCATTTTTATTGAACATAGTTGACCAACAAACACAGGGTCGAGATATGAAAGAGAAAAAAATAAAAAATATCTCTACTTAATAAAAAACAACAAAAAAACGAAGAAAAGTCAGAAAGGCTATAGACAAAAAATACAAGTACTTTCTAATTAGTATATGTGAACAAACGGAAAACACAGCCGAGATCTGAAAGATAGAACGATAAATATCTCTACTTCGAATCCAACTAATGGACACAGGTAGAGCCATTAAACAGTTTATTTCTGATTAAGATCTGATACCAATCAACAAAGAGGTGACATATTACAGACATTTGAAAAATAAAACAATACAATTATATTTACTTACAAAACAAACGCGCTGGTCTCTCTTCGCCGATGCTAATCCAATTCTAAACGGAAAACTATTTATTTCGTAGTTAAGTATAACTTATTTATATATCAGCAACGCCTATATAATAAACTAGCAGGACTACCCGGTGTTGTCCGGGGCTCTCTCTTCCCTGGTGGCCCCATTTCACCGACCCCTCTCCCCGTTGCCACCTTCTCCCTGTTGCATTCGGCGAAAGCTGTCTCTTCAAACAAGCTTTAAATAAGGTTAATAAAAATATTATCTGTGTTTTGATTAGAAACATACAGACACTACCAGTGAAACGTATTTGGCTACCATCGAAACACTTTTATTTCTCACCCCCAAATACCTGAAGCTACCAGATCAGGCTGTCTGAAAATACCGGCTTCCTGACTTAAAATGCATCATGTTATTGTTTTATTTCCTTTCCCTTTGCAAAACTCAATCGTGTTCTGCGAAGCTAAAACAAAAACAACTATTTTCCTCTACAAAACAATCAAACCAAACACCAGGAATAAATATTTGAAGATATAAAGAACTTGAAGCATAAAAACGTTTACTAAAATGACCGGATTCGGCATTAAATAACCCGTAAAAGGGTTGATATGCCGTAAAACAAAACAACTAAACAACCATCAACCACAAAGAGTTATTTTTAACGACACAAGTTGGGCACTAAAACTCGTATTTTGATTCGTCAATTCATTCACTTTATTTCACTGATCGATTGTCCAATCTTTGAACTTGTTTTGTTTGCTCAACAGTGGTTTGTCGATGAAGGAGGAGTCAACTTTCTTTCACGAAATCTGGTGACTTTGATGAAGTTCTTCTCTGTTTTTCTTGTTACATTTGGTCTACTAATTCTGCTTTTGATTTGTCTCGTTTCATGATTTCAACGAACAGTATAATCCATTGTAATTATGGGAATTTTTATTTCTTTTAAAATTTACTTGTTCAAGTAATGATCACTTCTCTTTGTTCAATTGTAATTTTACGTGTTTTAGGAATTTCTATTTCTTTTAAAATTTACTTGTTCAAGTAATGATCACTCCTATTTGTTCAATTGTAAGTTTACGTGTTTTAGGAATTTTGTTGAGAAAAAGTGTTTTGATTCAGAAGAAAGCTTTGAACATTAGCGGCCGTAAATCCTATTGAAGTGATTTGGAGTTGAACTCGACCGAAATATCAGAACTAAACAACGACCAAGTTCGACTCATATCTGGCAACGCGTCTCTTTGTGGGAGTCTTGTTTAGTTTCCTTTTTCTTATTTAGTTTGTTTTTTGCTGTCTTTTTTTGTATG
>OY744516.1:220989544-221009544 GCA_963556195.1 Sepiola atlantica
TTAAATTTCCTGCGAAATGCACGCTGAACACATGTCCACGATTCAGTCTTTGCAAATTGGAGGACGCAAAATGCCTTGTCTTGTTTAGAGAACGCCATTACTGCACCTGGAAAGATAACACGAAAATCATTAGTATGACCAAAAACTTGATTAAGCAAGCTTTAAAATGGCACCAGTTTCATTTTTCTACCTGGAATAGTTCATGAGATATACGCATTTGTAATGTTCCCAAGACTTTTGAAACACCCTGTATTATGCTACTGAACTTTATGTCTAGAATTCTTATTCCAATTTTGATAAAGATCTATTACATGATTTTAATTCTAGAAAATGTCTTAAGTTTAAGGCTTAAAGGTTCTTTATAAGAAAGTAAAATTCACGAAACCTTACTTCATTGGTGTCTTATGACTGTAGATCAAATTCAATGCAAACTGAAATATTTCTTTATAAGAAAGTAAAATTCACGAAACCTTACTTCATTGGTGTCTTATGACTGTAGATCAAATTCAATGCAAATCTGAAATATTTGAATACTTCAATGGAAGGTCGTGCCGATATTATGCCCCTTAAAAAACTTAAAAATACCACAAAGAAACTCAAATTTGGGGAATATCTATTAATTGATTTATATACATATTGTAAAAAATCAGAAATCTTTATGTTAAACTCGGGAATTTATACGAAATTTCGAACGGAACCCTTTTATTTAATCAATGGAGGTAGACTGTTCTCGTTCCGTAGAAGTAATTCTTGATTATATTCTTAGTATTGTCTGTAGTGAGGATTGAACCTTCAACCCTCAGAAGACTATCACTTAGCACTTTAGACGCTGCCACACAGATTCATTTCGACCTGGAACGAGAACAATCTACGACCGTGGGTTAAATAAAGCGTTTCGTTCGAAATGCGGTAAAGATTCCCGAGTTCAACATAAACATACGCGATATCGACGAGACACACCTTGAAGAAGGTCGGAGGTTACATCGGCCGAACCGTTGTGAGAATAGTATCCAAGATGAGAATAGTAGTCCGAATAATCCAAATAGTACAAGAAGATCGAGGATGACAAGTAGGTGTTAAATAAGGAAGGGGAGAAAAATGTTAAGCTTAAGACAAAAGGGAAAGAGTGAAGGAAAAAGAAGAAGAAAAAGAAGAAAAAGAAGAAGAAAAAGAAGAAGAAAAAAGAAGAAAAAGAAGAAGAAAAAAGAAGAAGAAGAAGCAGGCAATAGAAAAGGAAATAGAAGAGGGGGGCGTTAAAACAAGGAAGAATATGAAGAAGACGAAAGGAAGTATTTAATTGAGAAAGTGAAGCAACTGCGAACAGTTCTCATGATGTAAATATTCTATGAACGTTATTACGACATCAATCGTCTGCATTGGCCAAATGATATCGAATGGCTCTCATTTAAGCAACCCATCGACCAGATAAGAAAAGCATTCGTTATAACTCTTCATAATAACGTTAATCTGAAAGGTTCGGCTGCCATAGTTAATATCGTCAAAGAAAATGGGATTGGTAAACTGAGTTCAAATTATAATGTTTGCATATGCAATATTATCGCTAATGTCATTATGATAAGAATACATATATACATCCACTTCACTCCTGCTTAACGTTATTTCATGATATTCCAGCTCTAGCTTGTTTCGTTTTACGGCATAGCAACCCTTTTCGAGTTATTTAATACCGGATCCAGTGCTCATTTGCTTGTCTTTCCACGAGAGCATAGTTAGAACTTGGGTTAATTTTTAATGTGGGGAAAAATTCAGCTACCTACAAAGGAGCATTCTGGATTGGGACTAAAATAAAAATTACCGCAGTCTAGAAGGATTTCTTCTTCACTGGCCGAGGACAGAAAAGATGAAGTGTAGTATCAGAACAGATCCAGTCATTTTGCTAGACGTTCTTAATACCTTCAACTATTTATTGATGGTGTTTGCTAAAACTATTTATTCTTGAGGTGCATTTATATCTCAACCATTGGATGAAGCGTCATGTCATACACAAGATTCTATTTACCCCGTACCGCTATGAGAGGTAGTACCACTCAGGGGCAGAATGGACCTGGTAGTAATGCCAACTAAGATGCCACTCTCCCGTTATTATTATCCCATCACCGGATTTAATTCCATATCATACCTCAAACAATATCATCCACTCTATAAATAAGACTAGTGTTGGGACGATTAATCGGAATCGGGAATCGGGAAAATTTATGCCTATTTTCCGATGTCAAAAACGATTCTTTAAAGCGTTTTTTTGTTTGTTTTGTTTAAAACAAAATTTCACATTGCTGTTACTAATAATAAAATGATAAATATTTATTCATTTTCAACTATGAGTAAAACTAAAGTCTATAGATCACCCTGCACAAGAGTATTTTTACATTTGCGAAATATGCGCACATATCACATGAGTTTGTAAAGTAGTTCGGAAATTTAAAAAAAATAAAACAACAACAATTCTATAGGTAAATATTTAAAAAATTTAAAAAGAATCGAAATCATAATCGGTAATTGTATCGGAATCGGGAATTTAGAACGGAATCGGTAATTGTATCGGAATCAGGAATTTAGAACGGAATCGGTAATTGTATTGGAATCGAGAATTTAGAACGGAATCGGTAATTGTATCGGAATCGAGAATTTAGAACGGAATCGGTAATTGTATCGGAATCAAGAATTTAGAACGGAATCGGTAATTGTATCGGACTCAGGAATTTAGAACGGAATCGGTAATTGTATCGGACTCGGGAATTTAGAACAGAATCGGTAATTGTATCGGAATCGAGAATTTAGAACGGAATCGGTAATTGTATCGGAATCGATAATTTAGAACGGAATCGGTAATTGTATTGGAATCGATAATTTAGAACGGAATCGGTAATTGTATTGGAATCGGGAATTTAGAACGAAATCGATAATTGTATCGGAATCGGGGAAAAATTAGAATATTCCCGTCACTAATAAATACCAATGTGTTTTTATTTGTAAATAAATAAATATAAATCCGCCACGTCACACATAAGTAAGCGAGTAAAATGCGTCCATTTTACTAGCCTTAAGACGAAACCATTTCAAGTAGTGAGGGGAAGCGAGAAAGCAAATAGCAAATGAGACAGCCCCGCACCGCCTGAAATAAATTCGGAAATAAATCTTTCAACCTAAATGAAAAGTTAACGATTGAAATGATAATAATAATAATAATAATAATAATAATAATAATAATAATAATAATAATAATAATTTATATATGAAAAATTAAATAACTGACGTAATTTAATGATTTATATGACTATTAGTGCGAACACTGGCGAGGCATAAATTTTTCCGCCATTTTCTGACGGAGAGTGTAGACTACTAAATAAACAAGCCACGCATGCGTGGTCCCCCTCTGTATGTGACAGGATGTAGCGAGTGTAAAATGCAATAAATTTGGGCAATTTGGGGCATTTTTGACCCCCATTGTACCCCCTGGGGGCGCGAACCAGAATTTTTCTGAGATCAAGGATACTGATTTTATATCCAGAACAATTGTCTCTACATTTTGGCCAAGTTTCAGAAAAATTGAATGGATGGATCAAACGTTATGGGAGAAAAGGGTCATTTTTTGCCATTTTGGGGGCCTTTGACCCCCTGGGGGCGCGAACCAGATTTTTTCCAAGGTCAGCGATACTTATTTTCTATTAGGAACAATTGCCTCCATATTTTGGCCAAGTTTCAGAGAAATTGAATGGATGGATGAAAAGTTATGGGGCAAAAAATGTCATTTTTTGCCATTTTGGGGCCTTTTGACCCCATGGGGAGCTAACCAGATTTTTTTTTTCAAAAATCGGAGAATGTCACTTTCTAACCTGACAAAAGTTACAACTTCATGCAAAATTTCAGGGAAATTCAATGGATGGTTGCGGAGAAAAATCCGGACGGACGGAAATTCCTCAAAACATAGGTCTCCCGATTTTATAAATCGGGGGACCAAAATCTAACACGTAAACTGGAGAAAAGAAATACCTCCAATATTCTCGAAAAGAAGGATTTGTTTAAATTAAGAAATTTCTCATCACTTTTATGTTTTGTTTCTTTGAAGGAATGCGGTGTGATCTAATTGACCTTTCTAACACTTTAAATGGACACTTATGGATACTTTTTGAAAATATTTAAAAAAGATTTCGTATTAAAAGAGTAATTAATTAGTGGAAAGATTGTCAAGAATTTAAATAATTTTAAAAATCATATTGATCGATTTCCTGCTTATGGTTAAAAGAAGAATGCACTGTATTGGGAGCTTTCAGATGAGCTTTTTAAAATGATCTGAACTTAGTAGAGGTTGTGTCGATGTGGTAGAGAAAACAAAATAAGAGAGAGAGAGAAAGTAAGAGAGAGAAAGAGAGAGAGAGAGAGAAAGAGAGAAAGAGAGAGAGAGAAAGAGAAAGAGAGAAAGAGAGAAAGAGAGAGAGAGAGTTCTGTCGGGAGAAAAGTGTAATTTAATCTCTTATTTATTTATGTATTTGTTTATTTGTTTATTTAGATTAATTTTTGAAGTTTTTTTGTTTGTTGTTTCGAGAGCGTTTGAGATGAACTCAATAACAATTCTAATGTCCATACTTCCTCAATTACGCCTAGAAACACGAAAGATAGCTCACAGTGTCGAGAAGACAATTAAAAAATGCAAACAAGGAAATACTCTGTTGTCTTTAACTAGACATGTCTCAATGGTGATTAGCTGCCAAAATCCATATCTCTCTCTATATATTATGGCAAGTAAAAGGAAAAAAAATCACACGTAGCTTCAGAGAATGACAAATACGCGCGTGGAGACACACACACACACACACACACACACATACACACACACACAGAACATCCAATAAAAAGAAATAACTCAGCATTTTCAAATCAGTAAATGCTTGAAGATAGCAAACATGCTGGAAACACGTGTAGCTTTCACACATCAAATTTAAACACCAAAAAAAAAAAAAGAATGACAAGAAAACAGGAATTTGGAGGAAATATTGAATAATAAAAAAATAAATGTTAGTAGCCACTATCTTTCAAGTATACACCTTTCTCTCATAGGTCTTACAATATTCTATAACTCTTTCTCTCTCTCTCTCTTTCTCTCTCTCTCTCTCTCTCTCTCTCTATATATATATATATATATATATAGAAAAGAGGGTAGTGCAGTATTAGTGCAGTTCCAACGAGAGAAAAGTATATATGTAAAGGAGTAAGGCTACCAACATTTGTAGAATGTTTTTTTCAACATTTATTTATTATTTTGTTGTTTTTTTTCAACATTTATTTATTATTTTACCATTTTATGATTTTATATATAACGCGTTTCAAGCGGTGGCCCGCTTTCATCAGATATGAAAATCCATTTGAAGAAATGTCTTTCGATTCGAGCAAATGTTGTTTTATTTGTTTTTGCGCATGCGTGGGTTTGCGGGTGTGTGGGTATCTTTTATTTTTATTTTTATTTTTTATTTGTCATTTTTCCTGTTTCTCTTGGTCAAGTGCGTGTTACCCATCCATGATCCATCGGTCATCCTAGCCTTCTAGGGTGCGGGAGATTTTCTTTTGAAATTTGATACTTTTTATTGCTTTTTGTCTCCAAAAGTTGAAGTGGTGTCTGCGCGCGTGTGTGTCCGTATGTGTGGTCTGATCTTGAGTCTTGTGAATAGGTGGGCGATACATACACACACACACACACACAAACACGCACACACACACCCATGCGCGCGCACCCACAGGCGTGTGGTTATAGTGACAGAGAGGGGGATAAAGGTTGAATTATATACACATACATACATATACACACACACACACACATATATATATATATATATACATATATATACACATACATACATACATACACACACACACACACATACATATACACACATATTTGCAAAAGATAAATTAATGCAAACGGTCCAAATAGATTTGAACTTGGTTTGGCCGATTTCATAGTTCGGTATTTTATGTGCAAATTTAATGTCTATTGTAAATGATTCATTTAACACAAGTTGCTATTTGACTCATAGCTGTGTAGAAGTGCGCAATAAGAAGTTATGTACTAATATTATCTTCCTTGAATAAGAATTTTCCAGTCTATAGATAACTATAAATAGTTATTTATGTTTGTACTTAACTAGAGGTGGATAAAGTGTGATCAAAGTGTGTGTTGTTAGAGTTATGATCTGTTTAATGTTGGATTAAATTTAAGTATGAAGTGTTTTTCTTGTGTTAGTAAGTAAGTGTAGTCTTGGCTTTGGAAAATTGGCATTATTTTGAATTTTCCCCCGCTGCATGAGTGCACATGTTGGGAGACGAATAATTTACGGTTTTCTTTGATTTTAATGTTGCTTTTATGTAAAGATACTCTATTATTAAATGTTTTCGTCGCACCTATATAAGCTTCATTACATGTTGTACATTCTAGCACATAGACAACGTTCCTGGAGGTGCAGTTAAGGTCTTTTTTATTGTGAATGTTTGTGTTGGGTTTTTAAATGTGTATGAGTTCCCCTCCATTATTATGTCACAGACTCCACATCTTTCCTTGTTGCATTTTGTGACCCCTTGTATTGTGTGTTGGTTGAGTTTAGATGAGGTTAAAATTTGTTTGAGGTTTTTTGGTTGGCGTTTGCTTTTTATTATTTTTGTTGTTTTTAATATGTCGTTTAGTTTGTTGTTATGGTTGAGTAGGGTTAGGTTTCTTGTTATTTCTGTGAATAATTCTGGATTGTTTTTGTTGTGTGTAGAGATGTATGCCAATATTTGTTCTTTGTTTCGTTTTTTTTGGATTCGTAATTGTTCTAATGGAATGTTTTCTGCTAGTTCTATACCTTTATGTATTATTTGTAGCGGGTATCCTCTTCTTTTTAAAGTTTTCCGTAGTTCCTCCAGTCGGACAATCCGGAGGTCTTTGTCACTGACTATAGTACAGATCCTGCGTGCTAGGGAGTAGGGTATAGATTTTAGGCAGCTTTTGGGGTGATGGCTTCTAAAATGGAGATATTGTTGGGTGTCTGTGGGTTTGTGGTAGATGTCTGTGATTATGTGAGTGTTTTTAATTTTAATCAATACATCTAAGAAGGGTAGTTCTGTTTGACTGTGTTCAATGGTGAATTTAATCTTGGGGTGTAGGTTCTGTAGTATGTTGTGTAATTTATTGATGTCCCCCCATGTGGGTTCCCAGAGGATAAAACAATCATCCAGGTATCTTTTCCAAGATTTTATGAAGAGAGTTTGAATATTCTGCCCATATATGTCTTCTATCTTTTCATATAAGATCTTCTCTAGGTAGGCTAGTGTTAGGGTGGCATATGTTGGTGCCATTTTGGTTCCCATTGCTGTACCTAGAATCTGGATGTAGTTTTTGTTATTAAACTCAAAGGAGTTGTTGTTGAGAATAATGTCTATGCTGTCGAGGATGAATTGTTTGGTGAATCTGTGGTGTAGTATTTGTGGGTGTTTGTCCATCCAGTGTGATATTGCGTGTTTACCTAAGTCATGGGGAATGTTGCTATATAAGCTGCTGACGTCAAATGTAACTAATTTAGTCCCGGGATTTACTATTTGTGGTAAGGAGCCTAGGAAGTGTATGTCGTCTCTTATGTAGCTTTTGACTTGATCGGTGAATGGTTGTAGTAATATGTCAATTAAGTTACTCAGTCTGCTTGTTGGGCATGATGGTCCTGCTACTATGGGTCTAAATGTAAGGTCACTAGGACTCGGGACACTAATATATTCTGATGCCTGTGTGTTGATGGCATTCCTTATCTCATTTGATTTATGTATCTTAGGTAGTCCGTAGAAGTTGTTTGTTTTAATCATGAAGTTTGTTAGGAAATCTTTTTCTTTTTTTGTTAGTATATTATTGTATGTTGTGCAAAGTTTTGTGATTTTTGAAATGGTGTTGTTATCAATGTTGGTGCTAATTGATTTGTAGTAATCATTGTTTTCTAGTACCTCTGTAATTTTCGATTTATAGTAATGTTTGTCCATGATGACTACCGCGCTGCCTTTGTCAGCTTCTTTTATAATTATGTTATTATTATTTAGGATGTTATCTAGTGCTTGGTTTTGTTTAGATGTTAGGTTACTGGTAGGTTTAGTTTTACTCTGAGGGTTGATGTTCCATAGGTTTTCAAAGTAGGTGTTTAGTTCTTTCGTATTGTTGTGTTTGTTAGGGAAATATGTTGATTTGTTTCTCACTAATGACTGATCTGTTTTGTTATCTTTATTGTTTAGTGTTTCTATTAGTCTAAATTTGCGTTCAAATTCTTTAAGGTCCTTCCTCAGTTCCGTGATATTACTTTTGGGAGTCGGGCAGAATTTGAGGCCTAATTTTAGTATTTCTATTTCCTCCTTTGTAAATGTGTATGTGGATAAATTGATAATTTTGGGTTTTAAATTGTCTAATCTGGGATTGTTGTCCGGGGAGGGGTTTCTAAAAAATGAGGATGAGTGTTGTTTGTTTCGTTGATTATATATATATATATATATATATAGTGAAGCGATGGATGTAATTAAAAAGAAAAAGAAAGCTAAGTACTTAATTTACTTTTATTTTTCATGAGTTAAATAATCTCTTTTTTCTAGGTGTTTTCTCTCTTGCCTGTATGAAAAATCCTTATCTTTGTCCTTTTTTTCTTGCTAACATGCTAAGTTTCTAGAAGGGTCAGTTAGTTTGGATTGCAAAGAGGGGTTGGGATAGGGGTGTGTGAAGAGTAGGTGAAGTCAACTAGCGAATAAATATGAAAGAAAAAGTTTTTTCGTTACTAAGTCTTACATGGCCAGTTTGGGTCTCTCTTGCTCCGACAGGTTGAGGGTACAGGTTAGACAGCCTGTCTGGCTGCTGTTTCCGACTGATAGGAAGGAGCCCAAACTCTTGGGTAGCGCCAAAGACCGGCTGCTCCATCATCAGTTGCATAATACCGGGCGGTAGTTGTATGTGCCATGTCGCGCATGGAAAGGGACCCTGCAATTATCTCCGGTGGGCTTTCCCGAGGCCACAACCCCCATGGATCAGGTCGTGACTGTGTGAGCTTATTGGCACCAAACAAGTACCCACCTTGGCCAACCCACTCTATAATCAAACAAAACATGTCATTACAAAGAAATAAAAGCAAACCTAAACCAGACACCCAACAAAAAACACTTTCGCCTCCACCCTTGAGGCTCGCATTCACAAATATCCGGGGACTTAGAACCAACATCAACGACGTAGAAACCTTTCTCCTAACAAACTCCTCGGATATCCTAGCTCTTAGTGAAACTAACCTTAAATTCTCAATCTCCTCACACCACTTTGACATGACTAACTACCTCCCACTCTACCGTAAAGACTCTGACAAACATATGCACGGGCTAGGAGTTTATGTTCGGAACACCCTCCCCCTGACTAGTGAACATAGGTTAGAATCAGATGACCAAGATTACATGTGCTTTAGATTGACTTTACATCACAGCGTCAGTCACTTATATTTCTTATACCGCTCCCCGTCAACCCAGGACTGTACTCTGCTAAACTCTGTCTCTGAAAGCATAGATAGAGCAGTCTTAACTGACTCGAATGCCCAGATACATGTATTTGGGGATTTTAATGCCCACCACAGAGACTGGTTGGGATTCTCCAGCCTTACTAACGCAGCCGGCGACTCTACGTATAATTTCTCCCTAGCTCACTCCCTCTCTCAGACTGTCGAATTTCCGACCCGCATCCCCGATCGAGTAGACCAGCAAGCCACACTTCTAGACCTCTTCTTGACCTCAATGCCTGAGGCTTGTGTGACGAAAGCTCATAGCCCACTCGGGAATGCTGATCACATTGTGCTAATGATACATATCACCCTAAAAAGTCGTCCAAAAGCTGATGATCCGTTGCTCAAAACAACAAGATACTATGAGCAGGCTGATTTCGAGTCAATCAGAGATCATATCAGTGACGCCTCATGGAGGGAAACTTTCTCATTACCTGCCAACCAGTGTGCAAACGAATTAACTGAATGGGTCAAAGCAGGCATTGAAGCCTATGTCCCCATGCGAAAATTCTTTTAGCAAGCCCCACTCTCCTCAATGGTTCACTTCAGAATGTGCAGCTGCCATTTCTGAGAGGCAACAAGCATTCTGTAAATTCGGCCGCGATAAGTCAGATACTAATAGACATAAATTTATAGAGTCAATAAATAATTGCAAGGCTGTGATAGGCGAAGCGAAGAGAAGGTATAATGAGTTAACAAAAAAACGCATCCAGTCACAGAAACTAGGTACTCGTGATTTCTGGAAAATCTACAATAATGTAGTGAATAATGGTCAATCAACGATTTCTCCGCTATCAAACCACAATGATGTCGTCTGCACGGCCACTGATAAGGCTGAACTACTGGCCCAGCGTTTCGCTTCAAACTCTACTTTAGACTCAGATAGCCACCCCCTCCCCGAATTCCCTTTGCGGACCGAAGTCACGCGTGATAACCTGGTCATCACCCCATCCCAGGTCAGAGACATCATAAAAATCCTTGACACCTCTAAAGCTTGTGGGCCTGATCTTATACCTGTAATAGTAATAAAGAAATTTTCATTCTGAACTGGCCCCCGTCCTCCCCAAACTCTTCAATAAATGCCTAGCTGAATCTTGCTTCCCCGATTGCTGGAAAATTGCCTCTGTGGTGCCTGTCTACAAGAGTTCTGGGAATAGAACTGACCCTCAGAACTACCGCCCGATCAGTCTACTGCCGATCTTTGCCAAAATCTTTGAATCCTTAATTAATCTAGCGTTTGTATAGCACTTAAGTAATGCTAAACTTCTATCTGACCGCCAGTATGGATTTAGACAAGCACGATCTACTGCAGACATCCTAACAGTCATCTCTGAGAGTATGTATCATACTCTCGACAAGGCAGGTGAAGCTAGGGCAGTAGCGCTTGATATATCCAAGGCCTTTGACAAGGTTTGGCATAAAGGGCTTCTCCTGAAAATACCCCCATACGGTATTACTGGGCAACTATTTAATATAATTAGATCCTTCCTAAACAAAAGAAAAATCCAGATTGTCCTCGATGGCCGTTCATCCAAGCAACATGACATAAATGCAGGTGTACCCCAGGGATCTATCCTTGGACCATCGTTGTTCCTGATCTATATAAACGATCTCCCTGATGATATAGAGTCGGAGATTGGCTTATTTGCTGACGACACCACGCTTTACTCTCGCCATGTTGGTAAATCAGACGCGATCATATCCGAGGCAATAGCTGAATCTTTAGTAAATGACCTCCAGGCTGTAGTGGATTGGGGTCATAAATGGTTGGTAACTTTTAATGCCGCAAAGACAAAGCTACTTTCCTTCAACAACTACAAGAAGCCTCTCCAACCACCGATTGCCATGGCTAATAACATCCTACCTGAGAGTTCATCATTCAAACTCCTCGGCCTAACCTTCACAGGTAACATGAATTGGAACAAATACATTGTAGGCATTGTCAAGGCTGCCGCAAAAAAAGTTTGGCTCCCTCTACCGTGCTAATAAGCTCCTCACACCTGACATTATCCTATATCTATACAAGGTCACCATCCGCCCATGCATGGAGTATTGTTGCCACATCTGGGTTGGTGCGTCATCTACTAGTCTCTCCCTCATTGACAAGGTCCAAAAAAGAGTCGCCAACCTAATAGGTCCTTCACTGTCAACCAAGCTCCAGCCCCTGTCCCATCGCCGCAATGTAGCATCCTTATGTTTGTTTTATAAGTACTTCAATGGATTATGCTCTGATGAACTGGCTACACTGGTGCCCCCCTCGACGTAAATTCACTAGACTAACTCGACAATCAACTAAATCTCATTCATTCACTGTGGAGGTCCTTAGATGCCGGAGAGCCTTCTACTCAAATAGCTTCTTTCCTCGTGCTGCTGGCCTCTGGAACTCTCTCCCTGCCCCCTGTTTCCCCGACAGTACTGACATGCAGAAATTTAAAACTAATGTAAACAGACATCTCGCTGCGCGGATCATGATTTAGGCTGACCCCCCAACCTTCTCCCCTTTTCTTTTTTCTCAGTAGCCCCTCACGTCTACAGTGGCAGCCTGCCTTGTTTGGGGTGAACCATGTTAAATATATATATATATATATATATATATATATATATATATATATATATATATATATATATATATATAAATACAGGGTGAGCCAAAAGTAGGTGAACAGCATTTGGAATAGGTTCATGTATCAGTTATATTAATGCAATTATTTATTATAACTTTGTTATAACTATGTTATTTGTGTTATTAATGTGTTATTAATGTGTTATTAAGGTGTTATTAATGTGTTGTATATATGGCTCACCCTATATATATATATATATATATATATATATATATATATATATATATATATATATATATATATATATACATACATTTTAGAGAGGATGGTAGTTTGCTTGAAGCATTGCTGGGAATTGTAATAAATTTATTAAGAAGGCTGAAGGCAATGCAGAGAGCCGGATTGTAAGAAGCTGGAAAGAACAAAAATAAACAATCGAAGGAGAGGACTTGCAACTATCTATTTATTATTCTTTTTACTCTTACATAAACAGCAAGTATGGTGTTAGCTGTGTGTGATGTCCGGATGATTAGAAATCATTTGATATTTCGGGAATATCTTCCTCTTGTCAAAAATGGACACAAAATAAAAGTCGGACTGTGTGGAATAGGGAAAGATTTTCTTGAAATATCAGATGATTTCTAATCATCCGGACATCACATACAGCTAACACCATACTTGCTGTTTATGTAAGAGTGAAAAGAAAATTAAATAGTTGTAAGTCGTCTCCTTTGATTGTTTATTTTTGTTCTTTCCAGCTTCTCATCAATCCGGCTATCCGCATTGCCTTCAGCCTTCTTAATACATTTATTAGATATACATTCGTTTAACTGTTATGCTTTATCCGCATATGAAGACAATTTAAAACTTTTTTTAAATATTAAATTAAAAGTTTTCTGTATCTCCGATATGTCACGAGGCTAAAGACTTGTGTGGCTGTGCTGTGTGTAAAGGGAGAAATCGATTGATTAGATAAAACCGAACAGTCCCAGCGAATCAGCGCATCTCTCTAAAATGTCAAAGAAACTCGCCATCTTTCTCGCTCCTTAAGGTTTCATCTTACCATTGAGACACGGGAGTAGGAAAGGTCTTTGCAGAGAAAATTCAAATTAGACATCTTTTCGGTTTTAATGCAAATGTCTTACAAAAACTATATTTACTACTACTACTACTACTACTACTACTACTACTACTACTACTACTACTACTACTATCAAGACTTTTTTAGTTTTTTCTTCCTACTTTTACTCGTCTTGTTTCTCGTATTAGTTCCTTCCTAGTTGCGTGGACGCATCTAAGAGGTCCTGTCTGTTTGTCGGTCGGTTTAGTGTAAGTTTAAAATATATTTTTTTTTATCCCTAACCGTTCGCCATTGATAAATGAGGGAGGACTGAAAGTAAGTAGTTTATAAGATACGCCCACCAATCTCTATCTGATCGTCGGTCAGTCACGCTTTGGTATAAAATCACATTTGCATCGTTGAACGCTTACGAACAGAATAAGTGAGAATGAGGTGAAATTAAGTAGGGTATTAGTTGCGTCCATGCATCTACGTGAGAGACCCGGCCGTCGGTGTGTCAGGCTTATGTTGGAAATCCTATTTTTACTTGGTCTGTCACGCTTAAATTATAAATAGCATTTAGATACGTCCATGCATTTGTATGGGTTAAGTTTGTCACGTTTATATGTTGAATAGCATTCAGATGCTCAATGAATATCTATGAGGCTCTGTCTGTCACGCTTAAATTATAAATAGCATTTAGATACGTCCATGCATTTGTATGGGTTAAGTTTGTCACGTTTATATGTTGAATAGCATTCAGATGCTCAATGAATATCTATGAGGCTCTGTCTGTCACGCTTAAATTATAAATAGCATTTAGATACGTCCATGCATTTGTATGGGTTAAGTTTGTCACGTTTATATGTTGAATAGCATTCAGATGCTCAATGAATATCTATGAGGCTCTGTCTGTCACGCTTAAATGATAAATAGCATTTAGATACGTCCATGCATTTGTATGGGTTAAGTTTGTCACGTTTATATGTTGAATAGCATTCAGATGCTCAATGAATATCTATGAGGCTCTGTCTGTCACGCTTAAATTATAAATAGCATTTAGATACGTCCATGCATTTGTATGGGTTAAGTTTGTCACGTTTATATGTTGAATAGCATTCAGATACTCAATGAATATCTATGAGGCTCTGTCTGTCACGCTTAAATGATAAATAGCATTTAGATACGTCCATGCATTTGTATGGGTTAAGTTTTTCACGTTTATATGTTGAATAGCATTCAGATGCTCAATGAATATCTATGAGGCTCTGTCTGTCACACTTAAATTATAAATAGCATTTAGATACGTCCATGCATTTGTATGGGTTAAGTTTGTCACGTTTATATGTTGAATAGCATTCAATGAATATTTCTCAGGCTCGGTCTTGCACGCTTAAATGTTAAGTAGTATTTAAATTCGTCAATGTATTTATATAAGACTCGGTCTGTTTCGCTTTAAATTGAAATAGAATTTTGTTACGTCAATGTTTTTTTATGGAGGACGGTCTGTCACGGTTACATATTAAATAGCATTTTAATACGTCACTATATATTTATGGGACTCGGTCTGTCACGCATAAATTGAAAATAGGATGTTCAGCGCTAAACACGCACATTGAATGGACATATCTTGAAAGTATCTGTGCCTGTGATATCAAGTTGCAATTTCGCATGTGTTGTTAATCTATGAGTCTATCGTTTTCTTTTGCAAAGTTGAGTCGCAGATGCTTTCAGAAAAGCAAAACTGTACCACTTTTCTGACTCTTTAGAAACATGGAAGGAAAAGCCCCTCGGGGGACATGCAATATTATAATTGGTGACAGCCTTTGCCTACCCGAGTTTGAGTCGCTTCGAAATACGAAACCTGCAAAACGACCTTACGAATATCTTGAATTATCAACATCGTGTCATAATTCACTTGTTTTAAAGAAAGCATATGGCAGAAACGCGAGTTTTTTTTTAAAAACAAAATGACGAACGATGACAGAGAAAGAAAGACGGGAGAAAAGAAAGAGCGAGAGAAAAGAAAAGAAGAATAAATACAATACTAATAAATAGTTTGTGAGCGAAGGGCACCTCGACAAGCAGCACGCACACAACGAGAGACTTTCGGGGACTTCTAAAAACAACGGCCGGCGAAGCACACACACACACACACACACACACACACACACACACACACACACACACACACACACACACACACACACACACACACGCGCGCGCGCATGTACACAAGTTTATAGCCGCACACACTCTCTCACTAATAAGATAGTCATGCTATTTACACAGATGTAAACGAATATGGCGCAACCTGAACCGCTAGTTTAAATTAACACACATACATTCTCTTACTAACAGAAAAGGCTAATATATATATCTTCGTGCCTATTCATTTAAACACATATTCTTGGCCTTTTGGCTAAGATCAAAGTGTAGTATCTGTTCCGATGGATACTGCACCGTATAGACCGGTATTATCTTGGCCTTAGGGGCTTGATTTACGCCGGTCTATGGGTCTGTCCTGTGCAGTTCTAGGAGGTCCACCCTCCAAGGCTGTGCCTCCCCTCTTTGGGGAGGAGTAAGTTTATTGCTTACTGCCTGAGGCGCCCCTACCGGGGAATGCCGACGGGGCTGCCCAGGCAATTTTTAAACCCCACTTTCCCGACCTTGGGTCACATCTTACTTGTGGGAGTAAGATGAAAACTGGCCTTGTGCCTAACTCCTGGAGAGGAGTAAAAAATATTCATTTAAACACAAGAAAACGCGCGCGGCGCCAACCGAAACAAACATGTGTATTTAATTTATCTTCCTTTCTCCAGAATTCTCTCGGACTCTTTGTACTCTAATTCTTTACAAAAGTTTATTTCAAATTGTCTCAAGTAAATTGTAAATAAAAATTATATAAACTTTATCCTTCTTTCATTTGATAACGTTTGATAACGTCGTATCCATAACGACAGTGAATGATGGTGAAATAGTTTTGAGTTATTAATACTTATAATTTTACTATTAATTAAAGCAGGCAGAAACATACATACTTCAACCATATAAAACAGATACAGCGTTTCACGTTAATATAACAATATCTGGTTTAATCCAACAGATAGGTGTCGAATTTCAGTTGCACGAACTGTTTCAGCTTTTTACATAACCCATATTTGCCACTTACTAATTAATACTTCCATATGAACACAGTTTCATTAAACTTTTCCAGCATTGTTTGAGGTGGCGTTAGATAGCTATTAGCGTGTGCGTTTTACTTCAGTGTATGTTCTCAGAAATAAAGGGGGCCTTTTCTTCGGGCTAACACTTGAGGTCTATACGAGATACATAGATATCTCAGCGTTCAATCAAAATTCTCCTCTACCTCTCAAGTGTTTAGTTAGTAAAGCAGTAATGAGCACTAATTTTTCTCGCCCTAACTGACCACTTAACTATTGAATAGTTTATATTTATTGTGGTATTTTCTTGGGTTGGCCGGATTCCAGGACAATAATTCATCCGGTCTGGTGGAGCTTAGTGCGATTACTTAAGCCAACACAAATTGGGGAAGTTGTACAACTCTTTGTATGAGCCAGTACGTAACCATGCCGAAGAGTTCTTATTTAGGCTTCGAGTATTATGTTTTTTTGAATATTTGGTCAGGGTTTACTTGCAGGGTGAAGGATCTTCATGTCAGGTTGTCCTGACAAACCCATATACAGAGAGACCGAATCCATTCGAAGATGGTGTCTGGTAGACAGTCTAGTGTGCTTGTGAGTTTTTACACGTGTGCATATCTAAAATAGGTGGTTACGCGTAAATGTTATTCTTACGATTAGAACCGTGGTTGAAGAGGAAGAATTTTGTTTCGTTTCGATACTGAACGAATGTTTGGGGTTTAAAATGGAGTTAGGCTCCTTAATCTTTTACTTTGTTGTTTTTAATTATGTAGTTTCATTTCTTTTTATAAAGTTTTAAAGTGTTTTTAGCTTCTCTGAGTTTTTTTAACCCTTGTCATAAATATGTGTATATATATGTGTTATATGTATGTACATATGTTGTGCGTGTGAACGAAATCCCAATACGGTAGCAGTTACCAAATTTTAGTCTTACCCTCGACAGTTTTTTTCCTCACCAACCGAAGAGTTATGCATAAAATAATGTGTTAGATCATCACAACATCGACTGAAGAATGGATCTATTTGGTATCTTTAGCTTTGCGGGTTAGGTTGCCATTGTTTCTGTGAAACTAAAAGTACCGATGGACGGTCAAACTAATGCATAGTTTGTAATACATATATATATATATATATATATATATATATATATATATATATATATATATATATAAATAATTTTTTTTATATATAAACATAGCATGGATACACATTTCGGGATATGTTTCTGTTGTGAAGTTGTTCCACAGTAAATAATAAATAAAGGAAGTCAAGTCGAGGGTTGGTTTAACAAGTGTATTAAAAAAGTAAGAAAGTAACTAGCTCTTGGCTAGACAGTTACAAGACTGTGCTTTGTCTTCTGGTGACTCGCACTATTTATAGTGACAACCGGTGTAGTTTCTCCTGTGTAAGAACGGCCGGTGTAACAGTTTCAGTCAGAGCTATAATAAGCTCGCCTTCATAAGGCCAAGAAAAACGGCGCCATTTTTCACGACTTCATATTGTAAAATGGTTTTTGTTGTTATTATAATCATTAATACTTTTATTTTATATATATTATTTATAATGACCTTTCGTTATTATTATTATGATTATGATTATTATTATTATTATTATTATTATTATTATTATTATTATTATTATTATTATTATTATTATTATTATTATTATTATTATTATTATTATTATTATTATTATTATTATCATAATATTATTACTATAATTATAATTATTATTATTATCAAATCACTAAGAGTTATCACGCAGGTCATCACCAGTAATTGCTCACTGATAATAATCGGTTGTGTTGCCTGAAGTCTGAGTGATAATAATAATTTTTTTTTACTCACTAGGAGATCTCACACAAGTTATCGTCAGTGATTGCTCACCGACAACCACCAATGGTGTTCCCTGCAGTCTCAGTGACAACAAGCCTCTCCAGATTTCCATTATTCTCCGCTTCTTTTCGATTACCACGGTGAATGACATTACGGTATCGCAATAGCCGCTTACCATTGATTTCTCGCTGACAACGACCATTGGTCTCCTCTGGGATTTGGGTGAAAATAAGCTCCCCCCCTCCAAGTTCCCAGCAGTCTCCATACTCTTCCAATGGAGGTCTGGTTAGTGCTGTCCCTCCTCGGTCTTCCTATTCTACCACTATTTTGGGTGGTGTCACCTGAGGCCGGTGTAATTTTCTTGGGTGTGGGGTGGGGTAGTTTATAATGTTTCTTGCAGTTTATGTTCTTTGGTTCGTGATGTGGTGTTCTTCCCGTGGTTTTATTTTCTTCCTGTTGTAAATTCGATGTGACTTGTTACCATTCATAGCTTATATACGGGTTGGTTTCCGCATTGGAGGATTTTCCTTAAGATTGCAGCATTTTTGATCATTGCCGTCGTTTGTATAGTATCAGTGATCCCTTTGATTCCAATTTCTCCCAGTCTTTTCTCCAGGTTTTTTGGAACTGTTCCTAATGCTCCTACGATTATTAGTATTATATTTACTTTCATCAAGCACCATATCCATTTCAATTCTCTGGCAAGTTCCGTGTATTTGCTTCTTTTTTCTGTCTCCTTGATCTTCTGTGGACTGCTGGAACGGCGAAGTCTACAATTTAGTAGGATTTTTTCTTTTTGTCGATTATTATGACATCCATTCTCCTGACTTGTATGAGTTCATCTGTTTGTACATCCCTATCCACGAGGGTTTTGTTATTTTAATTTTCCAGTACTGTCTTTGGTTTATGTTTGTACCATTTGTCTGCGTGTTCAAAATTCAATCGTTGGCACTAGGAATCTATATTCGTAACTCGCTCCCATTGACTAAAGAACATAGTATTGAATCAGATGATCAGGTTAAATGTGATTTAGATTAAACTTACAACACAGCGTTAGTTACTGATATTTCCTTTAGCATTCTCGTTCGACCAACGACTGTACCCTGCTTGACTAAGTTTCTGATGGTATAGACGCAGCACTCTCTTTAGATCCGAGCGCTTAAATACATGTAATTGGGGATTTTATGGTGATTGGCTTAGTTTCTTGATCTTTACGAAAGCTGCTGGTAACAGCACGCATAGTTTCTCTATTGCGCATTCCCTTTCGCAGACTGTAACTTTTTCGACCGACCTATTGCCCACACTGCCCGAGGCTTATGCGACGGATGCCCACAGCCTACTCGATAATGCTGATCACTTTGTGATTATGGAAGATATTACCTTAAACTTTCGACCCAAAGTCGAAGAGCTGTTACTGAAAATCACGAGATACTATCAACATCAAGAACGCCCCATAAAGTAAAACTTTTTCTCTCCCTGTTGATCGGTGCGCAGATGAGGTAAATGAATGAGTCAAAGCATAGAAGGACACGTCCACACGCGAAAAAAAACAAAAAACTATAGCAATTCCCACTGATGAATACATAAATAATATTTTTTTGTGTTCCTATTTCAATTTCCATTACGTCGGAAAAGGTTTCTACTTTTTACCATATATATATATATATATATATATATATATATATATATATATATATATATATATAGTCTCGGAAGTTTCTCAACCATTAACACTAAAAAAAACTAAAAAAAAACATATATTTATATATATATGATTATTTTCATTTATAGAGACATGTAAAAAATATGCGACACTGGCATGT
>OY744516.1:221014544-221087044 GCA_963556195.1 Sepiola atlantica
TCTTGTTCAACTAGGCCCAGAACTCTTGGGCAGTCCTTAACCAACTTGTCCCACTTCTCTTTCACATTGCTGAACATTGGGTTGTCAGGACTCTTGACCTTGCTGAACACCGCCTCCCATACACTTCCAATTATTACCTCTGATATGTGATGGCGACAAGCGAAGTAGAATACCTTTTTGCCTAGTTTTTCTTCAATAAGCTTCGCTGCACCCTTGTTGATGCCACTGTTCCTTGCTGTGGTATCAAATACCAAGCCTACAATGTTGTCTGTGAGACCCCATGCTTCTATCAGTTCCAATGTAGCATTACACTGTTGGATTCCTGTGGAACTTTCTATGAAGGGCACACCAAGCAGCTTCCCTTTCTTCATACTGTGGAGTACCAGAGACGAGCACTGCAAGACTTTCCACTGGGTATCTTTCACCAAGAACATCCCGTAGAAGTTTTCCATCCCAGTGTAGTGTGCAGTAATCTGGCGGACTTTCCTTGAAGTTATTCATGTAACTTTGGCACAAGTTATTACGAGTGTTTATCCTATTTCGTCTTGTAGTAGAGGCTGATATAACAAAGTCATCAAGATCTGCGCCTTCTGCCTTCAACACTGCAGACACCATGGCTGTAGTCTGGTTGTCAGAGAGTGACAACCGATCTGCAGTGCTACAAATCTCTTCACTGGTCATAACTGAGTGTGGAAAGTGTAAGGTTATCGTACTTGGTTTTGATGAACAGCTTGGTGTTGTCTCAGTGTATTCTGAACCCTCACTAGTACCAGAGCCTTGACTGTTCTCTGGGTCTTCATCACTTGAATTCTCTCTTCTCTTTCTTCGCGGAAGCTTTTCTCTCTAGACTTCTTCTCAAACACCTTATCATGACCTGACATGTGTGCCAGGCGAGTTGTCTGTTGGTCCAAGTAGAAATTGACGTCCTCTTCCTTGGTCTCCTTTGTGAGCAGCCTGTTGCTTCTTATCTCCTCCACAACATCCTTTGCTTCAATATCAAATAACTTGTCTAAGTCCTTCAGAAAGTTAGCTCGTTTCTCTTCCTCTGGTTTGTTATTTCTTCCCTTGTTTTTAACAATTTTCCTGTACTTTTCATGGAGGATCATGAAACGGTTGACTGCATTTGGTCTAGTTAGTGTTTTAATCCTTGCCATATTCCAGAATGGCAAAACGACATTCACTGTATCATGGGCTAAAGACCTATTGTCACTGTTGGGATTATCATTCCTCAAATGCAGGAAATACTGGAACACCTGGCGATTAGTAGGAAGTTGAGAGCCCCTGATGCTGGAGCTGGGTTGCCTAATGAGATACACATCACTGAATGACCTTGTGGCAGGAGTTGCCACCTTTCTTCTCTTTTCAGTTGGTTCATCCCGTCTACTTGTATCGCTGACCACTTTCCCACAGCATAGTTGTCTTCCAGATGCCATGTTGTCAGCAGTTCACAAATCTTAACAAATAAGCTTTAACTTACAATCTGAAATGAAGAGATAAAACATACTTAGTGATAATAAATTATATACATGCATTAAGAGTAACATTTTTGAGATAAAGGTATGTATTATATGATGGCATCCTTTCCAAGCATAAAAAATATATATGTTTGTGCATTAAAATTAATTAAAATTAACACAGGTGTTCATGTGTTTACTACCATATGCAGAAAATTTTTATTAGCTTTCATTTGGTACCACTTTCAATGCTATAGTATACGCCTCTGGAAAGCTACAATGAAAATAAGGACATAATATCCCAAAATTTTGCAGCGTTTTTGAAAAACGTCAACAATAAAATTACATGGCTCTTGAGGCAGGCATAGCCAAGGTCAAAGATCACAATAACTGGTATATTTAGCTAATTTAGACCTTGGAGAATGGGAATAATATCGGTTTCCATATGTTTGAAGAAAAAGGTCAATTTTGAAGAGGTCTAATATATATATATATATATATATATATATATATATATATATATATATATATATATATATATATATATATATAAAGATATATACGTATAATGATAGATATAGATATATATATATATATATGTTCTTGTTTTTTTAAAGGGAAGTGGTACCTGATCAACCCTGTTGGGAAGCAATGGGGAAAAAATACTGTTTTTGTTTTTGAATTCCCGAAACAGCTTATTAAGACTAGCGTAAATTCTTGGAATGCACAAATAGAACTTAATTTCCCCTTAATCACGCGGTCATTCCCGGTGGCCGTAGGGGATAGAGCGATATCTTGCGGAGTCGACGCTGATTCTGTGAACTGGGTTCGCGCCCTCCAACCATTTGAAATTATCACTCCCCACACTTATGATAAAAATAAGTTTGAAACGTCGGCGTCTGTAGACAATAATAATTTAATATTTATTAATAAATATTTTTATGATGCCTCTTTAAGCAATAAAAGTTGAGTACTGTCCGGGGATGTTAAAAATAGACTGTCACTTAGCTTTATGCAAGGTTTCGTAAACGTTAGGTGAATCCTCTAGATTGTTTTCTGTCTGATGCCCGCTTTCTAAAGACACAAACATAACTTAATTTACACATAATCACTTGGTAATTCGTGGTGGCCGTGGGGATAGAGTGATAGTCTATGAACTGGGTTGGTGCACTATGACTGTCTGAAATTATCCTTCCTACACTGATGATAGCAATAAGCTGGAAACGCCGGCGTTTGTAGGAAATAATGTAATATAGTTACATATATATATATATATATATATATATATATATTTATATATATTTATATATATATATTTATATATATAATCATAATCATTTTTTCCTCTTCTCATTCGTTTCCTCCAACTGAAATAAGTTTTATTTATTTTATTTTTTTCTCCCCCCTTCATTTCTCATTCGACTTTTAGTTTTTAATTTACCATTCTGACGTTTCCTCTCAGAGGGTCAGACGACAAGGCCTTAAGGTAATTTTAACAATTTTCCTTTTTTTTTTTTTTCCCCACTCGTCTTTTTCATTGATTTTAATAATGCTTCCTCTAAAATTAATCCTACCATTCTGTTGTACACGTAATTTACTTACATATATATATATATATATTTATATATATAATTACATATGTACATATATATATATTTATATATATAATTATATATATATATAAATATATATATATATATATATATATATATATATATATATATATATATATACACAATTACATAAACAATATTAGTCTTACATCAATCAACCAACGTTCCGATGCTACAACTTCTATTCTGTGTATGTAATTTTATAAATGCTTTACTTGGTATTGAGCACTTTTGAAACTATTGGTTTTATGTTCATCTTAGTAACATATTTTAACTTGATCAATTATATATATATATATATATATATATATATATATATATAAATATCATTAAATATCACGAACAGTTTGTGTCTGCATATTTTTTCTTTGATCTTTTCTAAGTTCCTTATTAGATTTCGAGTTTCGGGCTTGAATTAGCTAATGTATTTGCTGTATTCGCTGTGTTCCTTAGTACTTCTAGCAATCTGCAGGTTTGGTATCAAGTAAAGAACGCGTATATATTAAATATTTAGTGATGGTTTTAGCGGGAACTCTGTGATTGATTGAACTATTAAAACGGTATTAGTATTAGTATTAAAAGCATTTTAGGAGGTTTACACTAATATTGAAATTAATTTTTTTAATAGATGGCTTTTTAGTTTTTATAGGCAAAGCTTCTTATATCTGTCGTCTTAGTTTATTAGTTCGTGTTCTTATATAATTGTGTAGTTTACGAGACTGTTTTGAAATTAATTAATATATATATATATATATATATATATATATATATATATATATATATATATATATATATATATATATATGAAAATGTATTTATGACAATTAAGCTACGCAGAGGCTTCTGCGTTTCATACTCGGGGTGAATTGTCAGGCTATCTCTACTCACGTATCGAGCACTGTTAAAATAAATACTGAAAATTGATACATAAAAATATATCTCCTTATAATTGTGTAGTTTACGAGAATGTTTTGAAATTAATTAATATATATATATATATATATATATATATATATATATATATATATATATATAGTAAGTTATGAAAATGTATTTATGACAATTAAGCTACGCAGAGGCTTCTACGTTTCATCCCTCGGGGTGAATTGTCAGGCTAGCTCTACTCACGTATCGAGCACTGTTAATATAAATACTGAAAATTGATACATAAAAATATATCTCCTTATAATTGTGTAGTTTACGGGAATGTTTTGAAATTAATTAATATATATATATATATATATATATATATATATATATATATATATATATATATATATATATATATATATATATAGTAAGTTATGAAAATGTATTTATGACAATTAAGCTACGCAGAGGCTTCTGCCTTTCATCCCTCGGGGTGAATTGTCAGGCTAGCTCTACTCACGTATCGAGCACTGTTAATATAAAATTGATATATAAAAATATATCTCCTTATAACATTTTATGTAGATACATAAAATAATATATATCTCTCTCTCTCTCTCTCTCTCTCTCTCTATATATATATATATATATATATATATATATATATATATCATTAAATATTACAGATGACTTGTGTCTGCATATTTGTATGTGATTGGTTGTAAGATTATTGTTGAACGCATTTTAGAATGTTTTCGCTGTTATCGAAATCAGTTTTGTTAATAGATGGCTTTTTTGTTTTCATGTGCAAAGCTTTTAATATTTGTAGTCTTGGTTTGTTAGTTTCGTGTTCTAATATGATTATGTTGTCTACGAGAATTTTTCAAAGTGGTTTAGTTTTTTGGCGTTGAGCTATAGCTTAAGTAAAATTAAATGTCAGTTGATTTTGGAGTAAGATTAAATCAGATGTTTATACATGTATTTATAGGTAAAACGAACGTTATATTCTAATTAGAATGATTCGCTGCGTTTATGTAGATTAATTACATTTAATGAGGATTCAACTTATGTATGTGGTTGTCGGGATTCTATTGGGAATCTCGGTTACTAATACAAGCAATGTCACATGCAAGGCAAAATAATAATTCACAGGCAATAGGTTATGTAAATAAAGCGTTTATTGAACTTGTGTAACAACAATGAAACAGAGTACATTAATACGTATACAGTGTGTATGTGAAAGGATGAATACTGTGTGTATATATGTATGTATGCATAATGTGTGTGCAGTTGAAACAGTTCATATGGGAAAATATGTTAAATAAAGATATTGTGTACGTGAAAATAAAATGTTTTGAAGAAGAAATTGTCTCTGTCGGAATATGAATTCGTGTGTAAAGAAAACTCTCTTACCGAGAAAAACGTGTTTATGAATTTGAACACGTGTGATTTTGTGGGTCAGAAAAGGAGACGAGCAGCGTCTCCGATGACTACCGTCTGCCGTGGCCGGAACTGAAAAGAAGCCTGTCTGACGTTGTGCACCGTTTTATGTAATCAAAAAGGGCAGATAGCTCTGTGGTCGTCCTCCACGGTGAAAAGCGACACTTACTGGCAAACCGGTGCAATTATGTTGGAGGGGGAGATAACTGCTACAAGGTATTAAGTTAGTCTCATGTGTAACGTATTATGGATGTATGGTAGTCATTCGGGTTAAATAAAAATACAATTTAATTGAAGATTGATTCAAAATGATACAAAAGTAAATGCGATATCATCTGACTAAAAATGAATTTTAATGTGCTCAGCCATTCGGACCGGATAAGTGAAAACAAAATGGATAAAATAAATAATAAATAAGATGCGATAATACAAAACGACTATTTGTTACTGTTAAACTAAATGCGACGTTCCGTGAGAAATATCTATTCCTCTGCGATTTTGTTCATTTTTCAACCCGTGATGCATACAAAGATAAATATGATTATTTTTGTTCGATGATATTCTATGCACTTGATTGGTTGAAATCAAACTCTCTCAGCCAATCAGCGCATCTCTTTCGAATGTCAAAGAAACCTTCCATCTTTCTCGCGACTTAAGGTTGTTGATCTTTCCATTAAGAAACTTGAATAGAAAAGGTCTTTGCAGAGAAATTTCAAATAAAACACCATTTTCTAAAACAAATTTCTCCGCAAAGACCTTTTCTATCCCAGTGTCTTTATATATATATATATATATATATATATATATATATATATATATATATATATAGTCTCGGAAGTTCTTTTAACCTTCAAAAAGAAAAAAAAATTTTTTTCGTTGAAAGATTTTAGTCTAGTAAGTCAATCAATCTACTGCAATTAGTATTTTAGTTAACTTCCAAGAATTTACTCTAATATAAATATATTTTAATATATGTTTTTTTTATATAAGGGATCGTCAGTTGTTTACCATGAAAACTGTTTCGGGATTTTAAAAACAAAACAGTATTTCTTTATCATGGCATCCCAGCAGTGTTGATCAGACACCACCTCCCTATTCAATAATTATTTTTTTTTATTATTATTATTATATATATATATATATATATATATATATATATATATATATATATATATATATATATATATAGTAAGTTATGAAAATATATTTAAGGCAATTAAGCCACACAAAGGCTCTCGCGTTGCATCCCGGGGGAAATCTTCAGGCTAAAATGCATTTTAGCCTTAAGATTCCCCCGGGGATGAAACACGGGAGCCTCTCTGTAGCTTAATTGCCATAAATATATTTTCATAACTTACTACCTAGCTCTACTTACGTATCGAGCACTGTCGGCTGGCATTTTTTTCTTGATTAACTTTTAATTATGAGTGATAATATTCGTCTCCTCTTCATGCTTGCGATAAGAAAATTTTGTACGCCCCCAAAAATCATTATATATATATATATATATATATATATATATATATATATATATATATATATATATAAATACTAGTGTATATCCTCATTTGAAAATTCATGAACTGTGACGTCATATCTTTTAAGACATTTCTCTATCATAACTAAGAATAATAAGTCTATTTACTTGTGTATTTTCATGATTATTATATAGAATGATTACTATTCTTTACTATTCTCATTAAAAATTAAAAAGATTTATTATTTGCATCTAATTTATAGAAGTTCTTGTTGTGTGTACAGACACATGTAAGTAAATCAGATTAAGTCTAGATGAAAGAAGAGTAGAAAGTGGACCTCGGGTTTACTTACGACAACCCCGTAACTCTCGCTCTCCTTATATTGCTTTTTAAACCCCACATTCTGTGAGCAAAGTTTCTGACAGAGGGGGAAGAAGCGCTGTTTTCTGGGTCGAAATCTATTCAACTAACACTTTTCGTTGGCTAGATTTTGACTTTAAAAGAAGGTTTTCTTTTAGCCTTTTTACATCAAGTGGCTCCGTGCCTTGTCTGGCGCGATTTTCATACAAAAAATCACAAAGTGATCATGAAGTATTATCCAAGAAAATGTCTATTCTCTCTCCATATTTTCATCGAGACTAAACATTCTACAACTAACATGACTTTCGCATTTTATAATCTTTCTAATAATAAAAAATGGCGAAAGAGTAATTTAGAATGCATGAATATTATTTTTAATAACTTGGAAAAACAATTAAACAAGCATTGCCTTTCTATGTTGTTATGATTACGATTTATGATTATAAACACACAAATATGTTAATCTCTGATGATTCCATTATATTTCAACAAGTCTACATGAGATTAATCTTACATATTTCTAATTCAAGTATATTTTAAAATATTTCGAATGTCTTCTTATTTATTGTATCAAAATAATGTTATTTTTTATTTAATTATTAAATGTTATAGCATAAAAAAGGTACCCACGCGCCGCACGCACACACACACACACACACACACACATATATATATATATATATATATATATATATATATATATATATATATATATATATATATATGAGAAAGGAAGGATGAGAGTAATCCGACGTAATGGGAAATGAAAAAGGAAAAAAAAACAAAAGATGTTTTTTTTTTATATATTCATCAACGTTTCGTGTTTATTTGTAAAACTTCCTCAGGATGATAATTTTAAGAAAAATGTCATGCAAGTACATCGAAATATTGGGTTGACATAATGGGTTGATGAGGAGTAGTAGCCGTGGCTACTGGGAGCGCGGGACCAAGGTCCGGGCTAAGAGAAGTCAGTGGCAGAGAGTGAAATGAATATGGATGGCTGTGAGTGAAAAATGGGATGGGTGGGAGTGTTAGTAAATTTGTCTTGGGGTGGGAGAGAGGGGAGTGGGATGCTGAGGTTTTTTGTCGTGGTGAGGTTTTGCATGGATTTTGAGGGGCTGGGGAAAGAGGAGGGAGGGGAGGGGAAGCTCAGTGTCTTTCGTGTGTAGGTAGTATCATAGTTTTAGAAAAGTATTTAAAGAAATGAAGATAATTTGAAAGTAGGCGGGGTGGGTAAGAGTGTGAAAGAAGTAGTCAACACTACATTTCACCTATTTCTTGCCAAAATTAATATCATTTTTCCCCTCTTTCTTTTTCCTTCTCCTCATTGTCATATTCACAGCACATTTCAACACTTTCCTTCTACTTTACTTATATTCACACATTCCTGACATAGCCAGCTGGGCAATACTCCTACCCTCCAGAAATTTCACACCTAACTACAACAAAATCTCCCCTCTCGCCCTCACCCATCTCACCGTTTTGACTACTTCTTTCACACTTTTACCCACCCATATATATTTATATATATATATAATTATTTAATAATTAATATTTAATTATTATCAACATACGTATACGTGTCATCCTAGCGGAATATTCAGTTTGAAGATAACTGTTTAAACCGGCCGCATGATTCGAAACCCGGAACACGAGTCACTTTTAATTCAATTCCTTGCGCTCTGCCCGATGAGGTAAATTCAAACCGTTATGCGACAAGTAGAGATAATTCTATTCATGTACAAAATTAAGCGGACAACATAGTCAGCCGTCGTAAAAGTGTTCAACAAATCACATAGATAGTAAATTGCATTTGAGCTTAGATTAGATGGCTTATATTATTTTCTCTTAAAGAGCCCGACCGAAAGGAGCTATAGATAATTATTTAATAATAAATATTAAATTATTATCCACATGCGTATATGTTTCATTCTAACGAAATCTTCAATGTGTAGATTACTGTTCAAACCGGTCGCATGATTCGAACCCCGGAACACGAGTCACGTTTATATATATATTGTGTAGTTATGCATCATTTAGTCATTCAATGATATTTAATAAAATAAGATGCGTCGATTTAGTCTGTTTATTACCTATTACAAAATTCTAACAACCTTATGGTAATACAAATATATTGTGGTTAGTTTCGTTTAAATAAGATTTAAACAATTTCGATACTCTTATAGATGACGCACCATGTTTCCGTGACTTCGCATCGTCAACGTTCGGGCAAGTCACGGAAGCGCTCGAGAGTTGACAGGGCGAAAACTGCCAAACGCTAAATTGAATACTGGCAGCCGATAAATTACGACGAAGAAAACAAAACTACATATATAAAAATAAAGAACGAACTGTTATTACATTTTTTCAAAAAACTAAATTAGTCCTTCGGGAGATTCAACGAGCTGACACAGATTATAGACATTCATTTTTTTTTTATTGAACGCAATTAATTTCTTTCAAAAGCTTCTTGGCTAATAGTTTCGTCGAAGTCAGGGAAACATGGTGCGTCAGCTATAAGAGTATTTATTTACCTCCTCTCCAGGAGGTTAGGCACAAGGCCAGTTTTTATCTTACTCCCACAAGTAAGATGTGACCATGGGTCGGGTCGGGAAAGTGGGGTTTGAAAAGCCAGCGCCCGAGAAAGTGAGCACTCTGGCCATTAAAAATTACCTGGGCAGCCCCGTCGGCATTCCCCGGTAGGGGCGCCTCAGGCAGGAAGCAAAAACTTACTCCTCCCCCAAAGAGGGGAGGCACAGCCTGGGAGGGTGGACCTCCTAGAACTGCACAGGACCGGCCCACAGACCGGCGTAAATCAAGCCCCGAAGGCCAAGACAATGCCAGTTTATGGGGTGTAATATCCATCGGAACAGATACTACACTTTGATCTTAGCCAAAAGGAGCTATAAGAGTACTACACTTTCATTTTCTTTTTCATAAATAAATATTTTTCAAAGGTAATTTTCACGTCTTCATCTTTCTTTATTTCTGGAGCTTTCGATTAAGTTTTATTCATGTTTGCATTGAGTTAGGGTTAGGGTTAGGGTTAGTTTCTAGACATTTGCTCTGGGTGCTTTAATTCATCATCAAAACCCAATGACAACTAACCTCATAAAAAAGTCATCACAAATTCAATGTCGTTAAAAAATGTTCTACGTTGTGACATTTCTGTCAGCCACAATGAGCGTTTTCCCGTGACTCTATAATTCCAGGCTTGCTCGCAATTATGTTGCCTGCATTGTCTGTCTTTATCTTAAATACTATTTGGACTTTAAAAATAAAGTTGCAAATCAATAAGAATTTTTAACTTCTTCGTGCACATCACCCCTTATTTGGTAAATATATTTTGAATGCTTACAAAAGAAGTATTTAGGAGAGAGTTTGAATCGCTACAGGAGAGAGTTTGAATGCTTACTGGAGAGAGTTTGAATGCTTGCGTGGAGAGAGTTTGAATGCTTACGTGGAGAGAGTTTGAATACCTACTGGAGATAGTTTGAGTGCTTACTTTCAAGGTCTGGGCTAAGAGAAGTCAGTGGCAGAGAGTGAAATGAATGTGGATGACTGTGAGTGAAAAATGGGATGGGTGGGAGTGTTAGTGAATTTGTCTTTGGGTGGGGGAGAGGGGAGGGGGTGCTGAGGTTTTTGTCGTGGTGAGGTGTAGCATGGATTTTGAGGGGCTGGGGAAAGAGGAGGGAAGGGGCGAAGCTCTGTGTCTTTCGTGTGTAGGTAGTATCATAGTTTTAGAAAAAGATTTGAAGACATGAAGATAATTTGAAAGTAGGCGGGATGGGTGGGTAAGAGTGTGAAAGAAGTAGTCAAAACTACATTTCACCTATTTCTTCCCAAAATTAATATCATTTTCTCCTTCTTTTTCTTTTTCCTTCTCCTCATTGTCATATCCACAGCACATTTCAACACTTTCCTTCTAACTTACTTCCAGTGGGGTCGGTCTCCCTGTACATAGGTTTATCAGGACAACATTATGATTCGCCCTACAAGTAAATCCTGACGAAATATAAAAAAGCCCAAATAAACTCAGCTCAGAATGACTACATACTGGCTCGTAATTAGGAATAATAAACGTTGCCCTAGTGATGCTACCACAAATAATAGCACTAATCTGGATACTTCAGCACATATACTGGTCATGGAATCTGGTAAGACCACGCAAAGAACGCAAGAAAATACACTATAATATTGTTAAGTGTTGCCATGAGGAGAATCAAATTATTATTCTTCATTGCTTTACTAATTCAAGTTTTTTGTGAAGTAGAGTAGAACTTTAAATAAACACTCATATATCTACGTATACAATAGGCCAGTTTATTCGGCTCCTTCGAATTAGAGTGTGTTTAGGGAATATTAAATTTACAAGCAGTCTCCAGTGACATGTATAGATGATGATGTTGGTTTTTTGCAGGGCGTTGGTGCCGTTCTTCCGCATACAACGCCCAGTATTTCCAAATGGTCACCAATCTGGTACTGACCAGGTTCAACGTCGCTTACCTTTGGTTATCTAACGAGTACCGGAGTATCAACGTGATTATGCCGTCTATCTATGTATTTCTTAAAGAAATCAAGTGATATCCCCAGAAAGGGGCCTCTGAGAGTTAATTGAAGTAGGATAAATAAAAAAAATTTTTTTTTACATGGTTTCCATTTCTCAGCCAGCGAAGATTTGATGACATGTCTCTGGTCAAACATGGAACACTCTATTTTACTGGCCGCCATTTTGAATCGCTCTAAAACAAAAATTTCTGAAAAGTTAAAATGATCTTTTGCTATTATTAGCTAGAGCCATTTCTGGATAGAAAAATGAGACATTCAGAATGGACATATTAAAGGGAGATAACTTATCAAAGTTGCTTGCCAAATTGCGAGAGTTATGTCCTCTTGGCTTTCAACAAGAGACAGACATTTTGTAAAGACGCATGTCGTTATCAGCTCCCACTATAAATGTCAATTAATTAGTAAATCCTCTTCTTCCAATAAAGAGTAAATAAATAATTTTTGTTGACCATACTAATTTCCTTCAGTCAAATTGTTTCTCATATTTTGTTTGTTAACTCACATTCACATATTCAAAGTTACGCACACTCAGTTAACCGAACACGGTCACTTCAAATGGCGACGAGGATGAGATAAACAAAAAACCGAACATTTTGTTCAACCTCACAAAAATTGAAAAAGGAGAAAAAAAGAAATTATTTTAAGGAAAATCATTACAAAAAGTATGGCGATTTCCCCAGTCTTATTGGAAATAGTTTTAATAGCTATGAGCCAATTCTACACAGAATTTAGATTTATGGGGTGAAAACATTAATTTTTAAACAGTTTTGCTTTTTCATATCAATTCCCCCGATGTATCGAATAACTCTCGTATATTGCCAAGTCTTGTAAAAAAGGGGATAACCATGTGAAAACTGAGGTAACTATAGATATCCAAATGAGTTTTCTTTCGTCAGGATAATTGCTTAAACACAAATTACAGACAATCGATAATCGATAACGACATCTTGTCGCCATCTTTTCATGCATCTGATAAACCAATTCTGAAAGTTGTCAACGAAAAATCACTTAACGCTAAGCGATATATTTTCATCAGATTGAAAGATCTTAATAATCAGTTTGCTCTTCACTTTGCCTCATCAATCGAGTTTTTATTTTCATCCAAGTGCATTATTGTAATTATTGATAAAATAAACGATAAAACTAATTGCAGGAACAAGCGTTAAGTGAATGTGCTTTGAAATGACTATTTTAAGAAAGATTACTAAATTCGTGGATTCCTTGCTGAAATTAATATCTAATATATAAAGTTTTCATAGTTTGTCTTCGATAGGATATAATCTGATAAACCACTATTTGATTCTGACTAGCACTTTTTTCTTTTTGTTTCTTGGACCATGTTTTTTATACAAAAAGGAATTTCTCATCAGTTTGTTTAAAATAATTCATTAGCCGGTTCAGAACATTTTCTAACCATGTAACCATATCCGGTTACACACTTTCACATCTTCAGTTGCATAAATCTTAGATAAAAAAAATGAAATTCTATACTTCTCTAACTTTTACAATTTCATGATATAATTTATATATTTTTAAAAGAAAGCCTAAACAAATATTTATTTATAATTGCTTACATATCTTACTATTAGGTAGAGTACTTTGCTTTTTAGAATCTATCTACATTGTTGTCTTAATAAAATCTTGATTTTGTGATCATACTCTTATCTTTATGGCATGCCTGATTCAATACCTATTGCATATAATGTTATCCGTTACAAATGTACTTTTTATTTATATTCTTCAGAAACTTTTACATGTTTCCCAAAAGTTCAAAACTAGTAAGAAAATAGTTAATATTAGTCCGGTACGCTACAAAGTTATAGTTGCCCTAATAGTTGCGTTTTGTACGTAGATTTTTTAGTATTTGTAAGCGTTCTATACGAGCCAATAGCAACACAGCAATTTCTGACGATCGTCATAGCAATGAGTTTGTTCGTAAATTTTTTAGTGCTTGCGTGTCTGTTTTCGAGCGAGTACGGGTGTTATATTTTGTATGTAACTTTGCTTAGGAAAAGTGAACGAAATGAAAACAACACATAAAAAATACACTTGTTTATAACTGTACCAAATCTTTTATTTTTAAAGGAGATACGTGTCTATTTGGAATTATCTTGTAAAATGTACAAAATGCATGTCGTTAAATAAATTGCTTGTTTTTGTGATGATTTCATGCATTTTGGGCTGGGTTCAAATGTTAAACATTAGACTAGTAAACCCACTAGTATATATATAGCTCGGTTGAAAATAACAGAAAATAAAAGTTCAGTCGGCGTAGACTTAGTGAACTGGAGGTTGGTTGAACTCGCCCATGAGAATTGATGGAAACGGATGTGGCGTCACATGGCTCAGGTAGAGAATCAGTGATAGAAGTCGAAAGTTTGATAGTAGCACTAAACGTGTGAACATGTTATTTTTAAATGCTCTATCTAAGATGTTATTAAATGGTGAGGATCGATTTCTCCCTGACTCCCTCACCTTACTGGTTAGTGATTTGGAACAAAGATCAAGCAGAATAAATCTCCTCTGTCTTCTAACAGGTTATTTTGATTTAGACCTTTCTCCGTGTATTAAATGAGTTATGTACAAGTGATCTTTTCTCTGGTCTGGAAAGAGAACAAATAGGGCGCGCACAGAAGCAAGCGGCGAACACACCTGATATGATTATGAACTTTCATGTGTTCATGTATGACACAAGGTTGAAACGTAAAGTTAAGTATCTTTTCTGTCCTCGCTCACAGGAGGAGTCAATTTATATTTTTCTTTACACACATTTTTACAATTATTTACTTATACTAGACAACCCGTGACCCGTTTGATCAATATGTATTATTGAATACACATAGTTTATAAAGGATTTGTCCGATGTATTTCCAATTCTATTTGTGTAGATATTTGAAAGGGAAAATATAGTAAATTATATTATTATCTCCCCATGAATAAACTTGTTAGTCAGTCTCCCTGCCACTAGGCACGAACCCTATTTAATTCCATATCCTCTTTATTGTTAGTGTTGGATTCGTTCTTTTTAGCAATGGTATACTAGGTCTCTTGTTGCCCCCCGTCGCAGTACAGCTTGACAGTAGTTTCTAAAGCATCACAGTGCAAACCAACTATTCCTAAACTTCTTGTGGGCAAACCTAAATCTAGCCTTGACCGCTGTGTTCATCGTTCTCGTCAGACAACACCGGAACCATACACGAACCCACTCACTCACACGTTTACACATATACGGACAAAATAAAAAGGCACGCTTCTTACACACATTGCACCTCGGAAATAAACATGTCTACTCAATTTATTCTTACAGACAAAACTACTCTTTCTTCACCTAGAACGTTCATGTACACTTTAAACTTTTATTAATATCCACTCTTTTTTTTGTTTTGTTTAAACCAAGTTTATGAATAAATTAATAACATTTTTTGTGAATTGTTTTTGTCATAGATATCACATTTCCTTTGCATATATGCTATTTTCTTTACATATATATAATTTTCTTTACATATATCTTTGTATTAGATATCGCATTATCTTTGCATATATCCTAATTTCTTTATATATATATATATATATGTATATTATTTTCCTTACATATATATTTTGTCATAGATATCGCATTTATTTTGCATATATGCTATTTTCTTTACATATATATCATTTTCCTTACATATATATCATTTTTTACACATATATCTTTGTGATAGATATCGCATTTTCTTTTGCATATATACCATTTCTTATATATATATATATATATATATATATATATATATATATATATATATATATATATATATATATATCGTTTTCTTTACATATATATCATTTTCTATCTTTTTCACAGCATCGCATTTTCCTTTAAAACGGAAGTCACGCTTATTCTTGTGTTTGACCCGCTGTAGACGGGTAATTCAGCTAGTTCTTTTATGAAATGCGTCAATGATCTCTGTTCTTCTGCTGCGAGTAATTATGGCTGGTTTTGACGTCTCTGACGATGATAATTTACAGTTCTGAGATGTTGGTTTGCAAAAGGAAATTAAAAAGAATGGAAGACGCTTCCGTCGATTTCCCTTTCTTCTTGATCAGCTCTTCATTGAATAGGAATAAGAAATCTGTCCGTTTTTAGCTGGTAAGTTGTTCAATAACGGATGTATTGGCGCCAGCAAAAAGTATGGAACACTAAAATGATAAATAATAATAATAAGTAGAATAAAAAAACACAAAAAGAAAAACAAAAAAACGGCATTTCCTCTGATTAATTCGCCTTTTTTCTCTTGAAGAAGGAAATCAACTGAAAGAAAAATAACAATTAAAAAATACGAACGGATATTCCTAAGACGCGGTCATTAAATTTGCGCTTCTTGCCTATGAGGATCTCATTAAAAACGACAGACCAACGAAAGGGTGGTAGACCGAGGTAAATGCTACTTAACACCTTAGTGCGATAGATCAATGAAAATACTGTTTAAAACTTAAATGCGCCAGATCAACAGAAATATCATTCCAAAACTTACGCATGACATACCAACGAGAATGCTATTTTAAATTTAAATGAAATAGACCAACGAAAATGTTATTCCAAACTCACACGTAACAGATCAACGGAAATGTTATTCCAAACTCACACGTAACAGACGAACGAAAATGTTATTCCAAACTGACACGTAACAGATCAATGAAAATGTTATTCCAAACTCATACGTAACAGACCAACGAAAATGTTATTCCAAACTCATACGTAACAGATCAACGAAAATGTTATTCCAAACTCACACGTAACAGACCAACGAAAATGTTAATCCAAACTCACACGTAACAGATCAACGAAAATGTTATTCCAAACTCACACGTAACAGATCAACGAAAATGTTATTCCAAACTCACACGTAACAGATCAACGAAAATGTTATTCCAAACTCACACGTAACAGATCAACGAAAATGTTATTCCAAACTCACACGTAACAGACCAACGAAAATGTTATTCCAAACTCACACGTAACAGATCAACGAAAATGTTATTCCAAACTCACGCGTAACAGATCAACGAAAATGTTATTCCAAACTCATACGTAACAGACCAACGAAAATGTTATTCCAAACTCATACGTAACAGACCAACGAAAATGTTATTCCAAACTCACACGTAACAGACCAACGAAAATGTTATTCCAAACTCATACGTAACAGATCAACGAAAATGTTATTCCAAACTCACACGTAACAGACCAACGAAAATGTTATTCCAAACTCACACGTAACAGATCAACGAAAATGTTATTCCAAACTTACAAGTGACAGACAAACGAAAATTTTATTCCAAACTTACACGTAACAGACCAACGGAAATGCTAATTAAAACTTGGCAGATGAACAGAAATACTATTTAAAACTGAAGCGCGTCAGACCAATGAAAGTATTAAGTCAACCTTACGTATGACAGACCAACGAAAATCTTACTTAAAAATTAAGACAGACCGACAAACAAGGCCGCTTATGAAAATGCTCGGATACGCGCGCAGCTAAGAATAACATGTATCCCCGACTTTCGGACCGGAGTAAAAGTTTAGTAGCTGTTGTAGCCTCAGTCTTTAGACGAGCAATCCTTCTCGAACTGAGGTAGTTTTAATTTTTGTTCAATTTATAGTGCACATTTTGGAGAGCGTGATATCTCTCATATCAAAACTGACCTCGTGTCGTACTCTGCCCTCGTGCGAAGGCATAAATAGGTCCATTTAGTATTCACTTTTATCGATAAAACTGTTATTTAAAATTTAAACATTACAGACGAACAAAAACACTATTTCTAAACTTAAGCATGACAGACCAACTAAAATGTTATTTCAAGTTTAAGCATGACAGAGCAACAAAAATGATATTTTATACTGATATATCACCATGACCATGATTGGTGTCAACCGGCGACTAGCAATATTAGTTTTGCTTAAAATACGTTGAAAGTTGTCATATTCCGTGCGCACTGTGAAGGACAGAGAGCACATATAAGTTCTAGTTAACTTAGGTCAGTTTATTAAAACAAATTATTGAAAAGTTGTTTTCTTTGTGAACTTTTAAAGATCAAGTGTGTCTTGGCATGATTGTAGTCGTTGGATTGGTCATGTGACCAGGGGTTAGGGTTAGGGTTAGAGAAATTTATGAGGTGGATGAAGACTAGCTGAATAGAATTGAACCGAGAGGATATAGAATTTAATGTTCAAGACTATCCTATATTTTAGTTAAGGAATGGACGCGACGGTGTTAATTTGTAAGAAAGTATTTTATTTTAACAATTACGATTATTTTCATTGAAAAACTCTATACATTTTCCTAAAGAACATCTACCAGTCAACCTGTGTTTCCCTGATGTAACGAGTTTGTAACGTACCAAATAAACAATACAGTGTGACTAACCCTAACCCTAACCCTAACCCTGACTTCCATACTTATATTGCGTCAAATGTATGAATGACAAACATTCTAAAATATGTACAATACATTGAACCAAGTAATTGACGATAAAAATGTCTTTTACATATCTGTATACGAACATGTATTCCACCTAGCTCGCTCACAACCTAAGTAAGACACAACACAATGAAAAAGCCTACCTATAGACTTTTTCAGGCCAAGGGAAAGGGAGAATATCCGACGGCCAATGCCCCAAGTTTCCGACTTAATTTCATTAATTTCAAACTTCTGTGGACCTTTTCAACACAGATTTGGCGCAAAACGATCTACAAGGCAACCACTCGTAACGAATGTGGTCAATGCAGTATGGAATCACATATTTGCTGTCTCAAGACCATTTATACGACCCTAAGTGATCTTCACGGTACATTCACACATGTGGTGCCCCAAGATGCAATATTCAGCCGATAAATCTCTACGACATATCAACACTAAATAAACGGGGCGATACTGAACGATCGCCATGGCCCCCAAAAAACAATGGTCGGACAAGGAAAGAAACAACAATAAATACCAAGAAAAGTAAACTAACATCTGACCTGCTAATTTCTAAGTGCAAATAATTGAAAATTTTCGAAAGTCATTGATGCGTAGAAATGCCATCATGCTAGTGATAAGAGTTAGAAGATAAAAGAGAAAGAAAACAAAAAGAGAATTGCCGGTGAGCAGAAATTGAGATAGTGTCTTGATAAACACGAAAAATAGGTTGTAGAGTTGGGAGGAACCATTTATGTAGAAGCGTGTACCGTAGCGTGAATATGTAGACGGTTGTTGCGTCTATGAAATGCGCCAAAATCCACGCTGACAAATTAAATTGTTATGAATATTTGAAAATGGATGAAACAGATAAAAACATCAACGCCGAATAAAAGATATAAAACCTGTTTAACGAACACAATATATTTATGTTTATACAACTTTACAAATTATTGAACGTTATTTTTGTGTGAGTACATTGTTTATTTGAAAGGTTGAGTTCTCATTGTGGAAGTTCGAAGAAGAAGGCATGTGTATGTATGTTTGTTTCCTGTCAGTGTGTATATGCATGTGACACTGTGAGAGGATTAGCCATTGCGTGTGTGTCGCATTTTGCCAACGTGCGTATGCGTATGACTGTGTGAGTGAGTGAGTTCACCACCATGACTCTATAAACTGGGTGTAGCTGAGTGTAGTATCGTGTGTTGGCAGACTGTCGGGCTCACTGTGTTTACTGTGAATTTTCAAATTCTAACCATTAAATCCTTAGCTATCGGCTCCAAAAGAGTGTGTCTTTACTTTCGACGCGAAAAACTATTTCGATCGCGCGGACGTATTTTGAGGTACATTACATGACGGCTATTTCGTTTTTTTTGTTTTGTTTTGTAAATATTCAGTTGAGAGACGGTTTGTACGAAAAATATAATTTCTTTCATAAGATATAATTTTTGGGCGTAGCTTGTGTGTTTTCGCGCCGTTGATCAATTAATAGGATTGGGGTACATGTAATTTTTTTAAGGTCATGTTCCATTTCGATAGCAGCATTTTGTTAATAGTAAAAAAAATACGAATTAACACGTATGAGTTTAAGTAATGAATTGCTACGAAATTTTACTACAGCAAAAAGAGTTGAGAATCGTCTTAAATATTTAAATTCTTTCTGTATTGGATTGTATACGTGCGTTACAAAAAGACGAGCACTCCTACGCTTTACATTCAAAATAGACACACTGCTTTATATCATTATTTGTACATGTTTTTGAGCCACATGGTTTTCTATAATGTTAAAAGTAAAAAAAAGATACTACCCTGGTTGTTGCCACGTGTTATTGACGTGAGAGGTTAATCCGTATATAGGGTCATAATCTATTGATTGTTGAGAGGTTTTACAGGGTTGGATTGGCTTAGCGATTAACAAATTTGTAATGTAATATTGATTTTGATATCGGAAATATTGACACTTTTATTAAAAGTATTGAGAAAATAATGAATAGAAGAAATCTGGAGATTTTATAGTTTGGGAACTGGTGAGGTATCACAGTGTTTGATCCTATTAGAAAACAGCTGATTAACACGTGTACGGCCATATTGAGAATACAGATTCGAATGACTATTTGTTGACTTCTGTTTTGATAGATATAAAGAAAGAAATGATGATCAAGCAGTGAAATTAGGGAAATACGTGCAGGAAGAAAAAATAAAATGAAAGAGAGAGAATGAGAAAGAGAGAGAGAGAGATAGCGAGAGAGAGCGATCGAAAGAGGGAGAGAGAGAACGAGAAAGAGAGAGAGAGAGATCCGTATAATTATAACATTGAAAAAAAAAAACCTGCATAGAAATTATGTATTACGAGTGTATACTCTTCATCAAAGATGACGAAAGAATCACCCACTAATATTTATCTGTTATATAAAAGAAAGTTGTCTGTCTGTATGTATGCATGCATGTATGTATGTCCAGCTTCTGTTTTTTCAGAGGAGATGGCGTCATTTGTTATTTCAGGGAGATTTCCCCGCCCTCCTATATACAGCGCCCGGTATTCCTAAATGGCCGCATACCTGATACTGACAAGGTTCAACGTCGCTTTACTTTGGTGAGCCAACATGATTATGACGTCAACATTATTATGACGTCAACATTATTATGACGTATAATTAACTTCCCTCTACTGTATTTTAAAATTATACAAAATAAATTGAAATATCAGGAATATTTAGTAATTGATGTTTAATATATAGTTTTAATTCCATTCAAATTGTAAATATGTGCATGTTGAAATGTGGGTTATATCCATCTCATAATTTGTACATTTTATTCCCAATTTAATTCAATCATTTAATATATATATATATATATATATATATATATATATATATATATATATATATATATATTGGACTTAATATCCATAGTTTGTATCAGAGTCGAGAATATTTGTAGAAAAAAACTTTTTTTCAGACATTTTCTTTGATTTTGTTTCAATATTTTATATGTATAACTTAAAAATAGATTTTTTGTTAAATTTTGTAGAGGCACTTATATTCTACTAGTATTACTAGTCGTACAAAATTACTGTTAAGTTTTTACCTCCGCCGAGGAGGTTATGTTTAAGGTCAAGTTTATTACTATGTTTTTTATTTGTGTACGGCTTAGCGGCCACATCGCTTGACCAATCGTGACTAAACTTGGTCCAAATATCGGTTATGATCTAACTTAGAATTGATTGAATTTTGGGATATCTAAATCAAAGGTCAAAGAAAGATGAAAGTCACACTTATTGCGATAACTTTGGTTCTGCTCATCGTAGAGACTAGTTACTTTACCCAAATTGTAGCCAATGAAGTCCACCATCTTATATCACTTTGACGTTGAAAAGTTCAATCAAGATTAAAATTTTTACGGAATCTTCGTATTTTTACTAATTTGATGCATGCATCTGATGCTTTTTAGTAACAGCAACCACCATTCAAAATGTCATCCTGATCAGATGAATAGATTCTGAGATATCAACGTTTCAAGGCATAATTTTGGGAATACTTCATACAATATGGAGAAGTAAGGTCCAGGTTATATTCTTCTCATCCTTACGTTTCCAGGCAAAAGTATGCAGTCCCACAGAAAGGCGCTCGATTACGCGTATAAGTATTAAATGTTTTTTTTTAATTTCACATTAGAAGACACCGTAAAAAAAGAAATACAATTTTGTTTAGGAAATCGATAAGGATGCTAAAATTTATTTCTCTTTTTTTCTTCTTCTAAAGTATTACTTCTTCTTTCTTGTGCCAGCTCCCTCAAAGATGCAGCTCGATCTTGGCAAACCAGGTTCTCGTCTCGTCATCAAGGTCAGCTATGCCCTGCTCGCCATTGGGTGGTTTGAACAGCGGGCATTCCTCTATGATGTGCGTAACTGTCTGTTCTGGGTGGCCACATTCGCAGGCAGCACCCTCTCTCAGGCCCCAGTCTCTCATTGTGGCAGAAAAACGCCCCACACCAGTTCTTAAGCGGTTCAGATTGGTCCATTGCCTTCGTGGCAGCTCAGCCCCTGGTATTACTAGTTCATACCAACTACTTGAGCAGTTTTTGTACACTACCTAGGTATCTCTATTCTGATCTTTACCTAGATTTTACCGCTTTATATCTAGTAGGAATATAAAAGAGTTTGTGAAATTTCGTGGAAAAAATATGCTATTTAGTATTTTCATGCGAGAGTAAGTAACTACGATGATGTATTTACGTATTGTTTTTATTTGCTCAAACATTAGAAATTATTATATTTTAAAAGCAAAATAATTTGCTTTAAACTAATGTCGAATACACTTTTTTGCTGATTATCAAAAATTCTCTTAGTTTAAACAATAATGTTTATGCAATGGGTTTCATGTTATTACGTTGTGTTAATTTCTGTAAAACATGTATCCAATTTAAAAAAAAAATCTTTTAGACTAACGTGAGATATGAACTCGAGTATTAACCACGTAAAATACCGCCTTAGTAATGTGTACTCTGCCTATTCCTTTCATGTGAACGAATCACATGTTTCTATTTGTGCACGAACAAATAAACTCCAAAAGCACGATCACTTTTTAATGACATTTTTTATTTTTCAATTTTCATTTATTTCCCTTTGTGTTTCCCTTTTCTTTTCAACCGGAACGGTCCGAGTTGTTTGCGCACCATGGTAAACCGCCACCAGGTTTGAATTTTAACCACTGAATCCACCATGCGTTTCTCCATTATGGGGCGTTGTTCCATTTCTTGTTTCTCTATGTTATATTCCTCGATCACCTGGTAGTAGCTCATGTACATTTGGAGAATATAAAAGGTACGGTCCCACTGAACTGACCGTAGGTTCTTCACATCGTCCAGTCTACCCTGGGCCTCGCCAACCTTAATAGCGTGGCGTTCTGCCCAGTACTCAAGCATTTCCTCAAGTTCCGCGTGGCGTTTGTTGAGGAACGAGCACATTGTTTTCGTCACGTCAAGTTCCGTTTTTGTGGCCAACTCGGAGATTTTCAGTTCATCCAGTATGGTATCGTACGACTTGACCATCTTGTTCAATTCTTGTTCCACGTGCGCATCGGTCAGCTTCTTCTCTCGCCTGGAAATAAAATATACACACACAAGGGTTTTATATTATAAAACACGGGACGGATTTTTGTTGAATATCGGTTATGGTTGTCCGGAAAACCTACTCGACACAGACACGCACTTGGCCGGAAAAAACAAAACGCGGTTAAATGACACGGTTGATTGAGACGGAAACAGAACTCTTTAGAAAATAAAATATTCTGCAAAGGTCATCTGCAAAGGTTATCTGTAGACGGAAATACACTCGTCGCTAAATAAATTCTCTAGGAACGTAGCTACATTAATAGCGAAGGTGTAATCTGAGAAGATGCGTTTACAGGTGGATGCGTGGGCGTCCAAAAACATTATGTAAACTAGCCCAAATTTAGATCGAGAATCAACTGGCTATCGAGTTTGAGGGATCAACCTTCATCAATTCCCGAGTTTATTACACCCCTCTCACTCATCCACTCGTCATCATTCTATTTTTATATATCAGTGTTTGTCGACATTATTTAAAGCACAGCAAAAATACAACATATTCTTATGATGCTTCTATTAAAAATGCGTCTTTAACGATGAAAATGCTTTACAATCTTAAGTAGGATAGACCCACAAAATACTATCCGAAACAAAGCGTGATTAACTAGAACAAAATCTAGTTAAAAACTTAATCGTGAAAGACGAACACGTGTTATGTTTAACCTAAACGGCACAGATCAAGGAAATACTTTTTTAAACCGAAAATGCTATTTCAAAATCAAACGTGACAAATTGACGAAAATGCTATTTCAAAGTCAAACGTGACAAATTGACGAAAATGCTATTTCAAACAAGAGCTTGACAAATCGACGAAAAAGCCTTTTCCAACATAGGCTTGAAAAATTCTATTTCAAACCTGAGCTTGGCAGATTGACGAAAATGCTATTTCAAACAAGAGCTTGACAAATCGACGAAAACACTATTCAAACTAACCCACGAAAATGGTATTTCAATCTTAAACTTGAGAGCCTGGCGAAGATCCAATTTCAAACTGAAGCTTAATCAACTGACGAAATCCGTTAATCGGTCACGCCTCAGTTTGAAATAGCATTTTCATCGCTAAACACGTAGACGTAGAGGAAGCATCTTATTTTAGATGTTTGAAAGCTTCTTTATTAGATAATAGCAGGCCCCGTGTCTCGGCGTTACCCCGGGGAAATATAAAAGAATACTTTAACTATAAAAACTAAATATTACGTTATCACTTGTGAAAAAAATAAATCAGAAAAGAACCTACTGTAAGTTCAAGCAAATAAACTTTGGATATGCGTAAAAAAACATTTTTTTCTTTACATTTGAACACGTAAATTACTGACAGCAGATTCTGTTTCTGATTTTTAGTCCAAATAAATTTAAATTTTTTAACACAGAGATATTTCTGGTAGGATGTCTCCTAGAGTCATATGTGTAAGTATAACCAACGACATCCCCATTGCCTACTCTCTTGATGGCCTTTTTGTTAAATTTAAATTGTATTTTGATATGCTTTTGCAAATAAATAATTGAAAGTGTAGTATCTGTTCTGATACTAAATTTAATTTTTTCTGTCCTCGCTCATCGTGGCAAAAATTCTTCTAAACTGAGACAATCATTTTCTCCACATTAAAAACTGATATGGTGGCTAACTCTGCCCTCGTCTGTAGGTAAATAAATAGGAACATACGCAATTACTTACAGCGTAACCAACAATATTTTCAATACATAAATATGTTGATACTGTAACTTCAAAAAAGTTCGAATAAACAATGCTTGACATTTCGTTTTTATTCTAATAACTATGTAAAGAAAAGTGTTTAAAAATTGTTCACAATCAAAACACTAGACGGATTTTAGTCTCTAAAATCCCTGAAAGAACGTGAGTTTATTTATTTGAACGCATCAACAACGCACCCAGTTTTAGCTAGGTGCCAAGTGTAGTATCTGTTCTGTTAATACACTTACTCCTTTCAGTCCTTCGTCATTGAAAGAGACTGAGACAATTTTAATTTGTGTTCCAATCTCGTGTGCCCCTTTTCGAAGAAACTGGATTTTCCCACCTTAAAACTCGATCTTGTGTCTAACTTTGCTCTCGTAGGAATGCAAGTAAATAGGAACACAGGCGTTAACTATTCTCATTGAATTAATTGCTTTCTTGTGTAAAAATTTATATTGACTACATTTCAGTGTTAATATAAATCGGAGCGTGTTATTTTTTTTAAAAATGAAAAGGCAATTCTTAAACTGTCTGATTCTAAAACATTTTTGTAAAAAGCAAGGTTTAATTAGCGACTACTGGTTGTTTTTTTGGGGGTGGTAATAATTTGTTAATATTATCATTTACTGTTAATGAAAAGTTAACTGGTGTAGCAAAAAGTAAAAACACATTTTTTCAACAAACAGTTTTGTGTAGATTTGTTTGAAAGAGTACGCGAGGACGGATTAAATATAATAAATATCGAAAGACGATATTTAGAATGCTGGATTTCTAGGAACACGCTTGGTGACAATGGCTAATTGCTTGGCGGAACAGTTTTTTTTACCAGAAGTGTTCTATTGTGACTGGAGTGGCACAGGAAAAAGCGACTTTACTTGATATACATATATAGAGATTATGTGTATCGCTCTGTCTGTCACGGTTTAAAAAATAATTCTCACAACTGTGTACCATTTAGGGTTGAAATAGTACATTCGTTGCTATGTCATTATTAAGTTTGAAATGTCATTATTAAGTTTGAAATGTCATTATTACGCTTGAAATGTCATTATTAAGCTTGAAATGTCATTATTAAGTTTGAAATGTCATTATTAAGGTTGAAATGTCATTATTAAGTTTGAAATGTCATTATTAATCTTGAAATGTCATTATTAAGTTTGAAATGTCATTATTAAGGTTGAAATGTCATTATTAAGCTTGAAATGTCATTATTAAGGTTGAAATGTCATTATTAAGCTTGAAATGCTATTATTAAGTTTGAAATGTCATTATTAAGCTTGAAATGTCATTATTAAGCTTGAAATGTCATTATTAAGTTTGAAATGTCATTATTAAGCTTGAAATATCATCATTAAGTTTGAAATGTCATTATTAAGATTAAAATGTCATTATTAAGCTTGAAATGTCATTATTAAGTTTGAAATGTCATTATTAAGCTTGAAATGTCATTATTAAGCTTGAAATATCATTATTAAGCTTGAAATATTATTATTAAGTTTGAAATGTCATTATTGAGTTTGAAATGTCATTATTAAGTTTGAAATGTCATTATTAAGCTTAAAATGTCATTATTAAGCTTGAAATGTCATTATTAAGCTTGAAATGTCATTATTAAGCTTGAAATATCATTATTAAGTTTGAAATGTCATTATTAAGTTTGAAATGTCATTATTAAGTTTGAAATGTCATTATTAAGCTATAAATGTCATTATTAAGTTTGAAATGTCATTATTAAGCTTGAAATGTCATTATTAAGCTTGAAATGTCATTATTAAGTTTGAAATGTCATTATTAAGTTTGAAATGTCATTATTAAGCTTGAAATGTCATTATTAAGTTTGAAATATCATTATTAAGTTTGAAATGTCATTATTAAGCTTGAAATGCTATTATTAAGCTTGAAATGTCATTATTAAGTTTGAAATGTCATTATTAAGTTTGAAATATCATTATTAAGTTTGAAATGTCATTATTAAGTTTGAAATGTCATTATTAAGCTTGAAATGTCATTATTAAGTTTGAAATGTCATTATTAAGTTTGAAATGTCATTATAAAGCTTGAAATGTCATTATTAAGTTTCAAATGTCATTATTAAGTTTGAAATGTCATTATTAAGTTTGAAATGTCATTATTAAGCTTGAAATGTCATTATTAAGCTTGAAATGTCATTATTAAGCTTGAAATGTCATTATTAAGTTTGAAATATCATTATTAAGTTTGAAATGTCATTATTAAGTTTGAAATGTCATTATTTAGCTTGAAATATCATTATTAAGCTTGAAATGTCATTATTAAGTTTGAAATGTCATTATTAAGCTTGAAATGTCATTATTAAGCTTAAAATGTAATTATTAAGCTTGAAATATCATTATTAAGTTTGAAATGTCATTATTTAGCTTGAAATATCATTATTAAGCTTGAAATGTCATTATTAAGTTTGAAATATCATTATTAAGTTTGAAATGTCATTATTAAGTTTGAAATGTCATTATTTAGCTTGAAATATCATTATTAAGCTTGAAATGTCATTATTAAGCTTGAAATGTCATTATTAAGTTTGAAATATCATTATTAAGTTTGAAATGTCATTATTAAGTTTGAAATGTCATTATTTAGCTTGAAATATCATTATTAAGCTTGAAATGTCATTATTAAGTTTGAAATGTCATTATTAAGCTTGAAATGTCATTATTAAGTTTGAAATGTCATTATTAAGCTTGAAATGTCATTATTAAGTTTGAAATGTCATTATTAAGTTTGAAATGTCATTATTTAGCTTGAAATATCTTTATTAAGCTTGAAATATCATTATTAAGTTTGAAATGTCATTATTAAGCTTGAAATGTCATTATTAAGTTTGAAATATCATTATTAAGTTTGAAATGTCATTATTAAGTTTGAAATGTCATTATTTAGCTTGAAATGTCATTATTAAGCTTGAAATGTCATTATTAAGTTTGAAATGTCATTATTAAGCTTGAAATGTCATTATTAAGTTTGAAATGTCATTATTAAGCTTGAAATGTCATTATTAAGCTTGAAATGTCATTATTAAGCTTGAAATGTCATTATTAAGCTTGAAATATCATTATTAAGCTTGAAATGTCATTATTAAGTTTGAAATATCATTATTAAGTTTGAAATGTCATTATTAAGTTTGAAATGTCATTATTTAGCTTGAAATATCATTATTAAGCTTGAAATGTCATTATTAAGTTTGAAATGTCATTATTAAGCTTGAAATGTCATTATTAAGCTTGAAATGTCATTATTTAGCTTGAAATATCATTATTAAGCTTGAAATGTCATTATTAAGCTTGAAATGTCATTATTAAGCTTGAAATGTCATTATTAAGTTTGAAATGTCATTATCGTCGGTATATCACGTTTAAGTTTGTAATATTAATTTGTTTGTCTGTCATGCTTACATTTGATATATTAGTTTTGTTCGTCTGTCATGCTTAGATTTAAAATATCATTTTTTAGTCTGACAGGCTTACCATTAAAATATCATTTTTGTTGGTCTATCAGCTTCAAGTTTAAAATATAATTTTTATTAGTCTGTAACGCTTAATTCTGAAATAATATTTTTATTAGTCTGTTGAGCTTAAGTATGAAATATCATTTTTGTTGGCCTGTCAGGCGGAAGTTTAAAATATAATTTTTATTAGTCTGTAATGCTTAATTCTGAAATATTATTTTTATTAGTCTGTTGGGCTTAAGTATGAAATATAATTTTTGTTGGTCTGTCAGGCGGAAGTTTAAAATATAATTTTTGATGATCTAACTTGCTTCAATTTTAAATATCATTTTTGTTGGCCTGTCAGGGTTTATTTTGAAATATTAGTATTGTTGGTCTGTCAGGCTTAAGTTTTAAATATCATTTTTGTTGGCTTTAATTTGGAATATCATAATTGTTGGTCTGTAAGGTTAAAGTTTGAAATATCATTATTGTTGGTCTGTCAGGCTTAAGTTTGAAGTAGCATTTTCGTTAATCTATCTAGCTTAAATTTGAAATATCATTTTTTTTGGTCTGTCAGGTTTAATTTTGAAATATTAGTATTGTTGGTCTGTCAGGCTTAAGTTTTAAATATCATTTTTGTTGGCTTTAATTTGGAATATCATAATTGTTGGTCTGTAAGGTTAAAGTTTGAAATATCATTATTGTTGGTCTGTCAGGCTTAAGTTTGAAGTAGCATTTTCGTTAATCTATCTAGCTTAAATTTGAAATATCATTTTTGTTGGTCTGTCAGGTTTAATTTTGAAATATTAGTATTGTTGATATGTAAGGTTGAAGGTTTAAATATACTTTTTGTTGATTTATTAGGCTTTAGTTTGAAGTAAGATTTTTTGGTCTGTCAGGTTTAATTTTGAAATTTCATTTTCTTTGGTCTGTCAGGTTTAATTTTGAAATATTATTTTTGTTGGTATGTCAGGCCTCTCTCCCACAGACGTGATGTTGCTAGTCTCAGTCTTTTCTATAAATACTATTATCGCATGTGTACTTCAGAATTATGTGATCCATTCCCTACATATTTTATTCCAGCTCATTTCAATCGTGCGTCCAGTGGTCTCCGCTGATTTGATACCTCATTGTAATACATATTCCTATTCCTATAGCTTCTTTCTTGGAAATGAAGGTATGTGGAACTCTCTTCCTGCTGACTGTTTTCGTCCATACATATAGCCTTGTTTTTTTTCAAGACTAAGGCCAATAGGCATCTTCTGTCTTTGCGATAACCATAGTTCGTTCTTGTTAGCTCCTCACATCAAGTTGCTTCATGACTTGTCTGGAGCGATTTCCATAAAACAAAAATAAGTTTATAAATATAATTTTTGTTTGTCTATCAGGTTAAAATTTCATTATCATTTCCACCGCTAAGCAAGCAGTCTGAATGAACTCACCTTAAAAAAAATATTTGTTGTTTTTCCTACACTCGAGTTGTTTGATCACTAGAATCTGGCGCATCATTCGCTGAGTGTGTAAGTCACCGTCGACGATATTCGTTGGAGTGAAATTATTCATTAATTCTTATGATGTCGTTACACTTTGATGATGGGGTCTGTTAGCGGAAACGCCAAACTTTTCTATTCACTACATTAGAGTTTTAGGTTCGTCATTTGTGCTCGATATCGACCCAGTTGCACTAACAATGTTACCAATGACTGACTTATAGATAGATCCAATAATCTCTTTCCTTCTCGTATGAGTTGTATTATTAATTCTCAATAGATAATCTCGAATATAATCTCGACTGTAATCTCCATTCGCTGTTCTTGTCGCCTTTCGTATTATATCAGTGTAATCCCCAATAAATAATCTCGAATGTAATCCCACAGAATTAATATCGTTCAATCTCGTATTGCACAGATATAATTTTGAATTAGTAATCTCGTTCTTTCTCGTATTCAACAAATGTGATTTCCAATAGATAAATGTAGTCTTGTCTTCTTATGTATTGCACGAATGTGATTTCTAATATTTAACTGTAATCTCGTCCTTAGTTCTTACTCGTTATTTGTCTTATTACAAGAATGTGATTGCCAATATGTAAATGTAATCTTGTCCTTTCACGTATCATACGAATATGATTTCTTAAACACAAAAATAATCTCAATATTTATTGCATTAAAATAATGTGATTTCTAATATTTAATTGTGATCTCGTCCTTTCACGTATCATACGAATGTGATTTCTTATTGAAAGAATTAATCTCAACATTTCTTGCATTAAAGAATGTTATTTCTAATATTTAATTGTGACCTCGCCCTAAGTTCTTTCTTTATTGCAAGAATGTGGTTTCCCATATGTAAATATAATCTCGCCCTTTGTCCTATCATACAAATGTGATTTTTTATGGACAAAATTAGTCTCAACATTTCTCGCATTACAAGAATGTGATTTCTAATATATAAATTTAATATTGTATTTTCTTCTGTAACACGAATGAAATAATTATATCGTTCAATCTCGTATCACACACACATAATTTTGAATAGTTAATCGCGCCCTTTCTCGTATTCAACAAATGTGATTTCCAATAAGTAAATACAATCTTGTCTTCTCTTTTATTGCACGAAAGTGATTTCTGATATTTAACTGCAATCTTGCCCTTAGTTCTTTCTATTATTAAAAGAATGCGGTTACTCATATACAAATGTAATCTCGTCCTTTCACAAATGTGATTTCTTATCGAAAAAAATAATATCAACCTTTTCCGAATTAAGGGCATGTGATTTCTAATAGACGAATGTAATATTGCCCTTTCTCTTATAGCACGAATGTAATTTTATTTAGTTTTCGTATCAGCAGAATGTGATTTGAATAGGTAAATGCAACATCGTCATTTCTCGTATTGCATGAATGTGATTTTAGATATATTAATGTAACCTTGCCCTTTATCATATGACAAACAGTTTGTAGTATGACTTAAGTTAGTTGATGTATAGGTAGTTTATTAGTATGTATGTTTTACGGCATATAAACTATTTTGAATGATGTAAGACCAACACACGAAGTCAATTGTAAACAATTCATTGAATCCAAGTTGATAGTTTATACATGACTGAGTACGAAATGTGCCATAATTTTCCTAACAGTATTAGTGTATAAGTGAAAGCAATCGATCCGATTCTACTTGACATCGGCGCAACCGTTTCCACAGGCAACGTCAGTGTATAATATCCCAATGATGCAACCCTAACACAAATATTTTATAATAATACGAGTCGTATATACTTTTATATATTGAAATTATGTCAGTAACATCTCATTGCTGAATACCTAAAAAGACAATCTGTGCAATTATTCGAACCTCGAGTGCCCCCGTATAAGGCCGGCACTCTATGTTGAATATCACATCTCTGTATAGGGTGAATAACCACTCTGACTCATTATTCAGAAAATAAATTGATAGTTTTTAGTCTACTTTCGTTGGTCTCCGTCTAGGCTAAGCTGACGTCGAAGAAAACAGAGTCCATTTTGTTCTCTTGTTTCGTTTTTCGAGTGCGCCCGAATGTACTTATTTGTTACTCTCAATCTGTTCGTTACGCACTCATGTACGCTGCTCACTGACCAAAACAGCAGTAGTAGTAAATAAAATGTCGCATGGCTATATAGATAGAGAATAGGTAAAAAGGTAAAGGTCGCATAGCCTGGAATCGTACGAGTGTCGTTGCCGACATCGCACACTGCCCATGGCCGTAGCGGCGGTGATTTAAGAATCACCGTGTGATGGTACAGCATATGGAAGGCGGAGCCCATCCCTCTCCTTCCGCTGCCTTAAACCTTCCCTGAGATTTAATCAGGTACCCATTTACTGCTGGGTGGACAGAGGGAGTTTTCAGACCCGAAAATCCGTGAGTGGGATCGAACCCAAAGACAAGTGCTATAACCACTCGTCCACAGGCCCTCCTAGAAAACTAGGTTATTTGTAAATTAATGTTGACGGCGCGAAAAATGAGTACAGTCAAAATATTCACATGTACATATCTGGTTGCTATGAAGACAATAGGACCTATCCTTATTGCTACTAACTCGACGCGGCGACGCGTCAGCAGAATAAAAAATTCTATACACAAACACTGGAAGAAAGGTCGGCCTTTTGGCCTTTTGGCTAAGATCAAAGTGCAGTATCTGTTCCGATGGATACTGCACGCCTGTCCTGTGCAGTTCTAGGAGGTCCACCCTCCCAGGCTTCGCCTCCCCTCTTTGGGGAGGAGTAAGTTTATTGCTTACTGTCTGAGGCGCCCCTACCGGGGAATGCCGACGGGGCTGCCCAGGCAATTTTTAAATGGCCAGAGTGCTCACCTCTCGGGCGCTGGCTTTTAACCCCACTTGCTCGACCCGATCTTGGGTCACATCTTACTTGTGGGAGTAAGATAAAACTGGCCTTGTGCCTAACTCCGCGAGGAGTAAATAAGAGAAAGGTCGGCCTTTTGGCCTTTTGGCTAAGATCAAAGTGTAGTATCTGTTCCGATGGATACTGCACCCCGTATTGTCTTGGCCTTCGGGGCTTGATTTACGCCGGTCTGTGGGGTTGTCCTGTGCAATTCTAGGAGGTCCACCCTCCCAGGCTTTGCCTCCCCTCTTTGGGGAGGAGTAAGTTTATTGCTTACAGTCTGAGGCGCCCCTACCGGGGAATGCCGACGGGGCTGTACATACATTTTTTGTAGGCCAAAGTGCTCAGTTGTGGGAGGAAGATAAATAACTTGTTAGTACCTATATTTTTGTAAATAAGATATCTATACAGTGTTCGAAGCAGAACTCTGTTTTAATAGTAGTAGTAGTAGTAGTAGTAGTAAATTGAATGTTGCTTTCCAGTCGGTTAAGTCGCTGCTATTCTCAATTTTCTGACGTCACACTGCTTTGGAAACTACTGTTCATCCTGATTCCCTTTCCTGATAATAATCAGAAAGTGTGCCTGTTGAAAAGTAAGCTGACAATATAATGATATAATATCAACGGAGTAGTAAACCAGACCCCCCCCCCTAAGGTCTAAACGACCTGTGACTAAACAATGACGTCATCCAGTGTGTACTGAACAATTAAACGAAATATAAGCACTACATATAAAATGGAATTTCATTTTATGATATATCATGTATTTTATCCTAGTATATATATATATATATATATATATATATATATATATATATATATATATATATATATATATATATATATGTATATATATATATATATGTATATATATATATATATATATATATATATATATCGTACATGTATTGTATTAGTTTCTGTAAATGTAAATCCGTAGAAACTCAAGTGTTTATAAAAAGTGCTCAATACCAAGTAGAGCTGTTTATAAGTATACATTTTTATTTATACAAACATTATTGGTTACATATGTGCATACATGTTTCGGTTGCACTTTTCCAAGAAAGTCAACCTCATCAGACCAAGAATCTTTCAGGAAAGATTCTTGGTCTGATGAGGTTGACTTTCTTGGAAAAGTGCAACCGAAACATGTATGCACATATGTAACCAATAATGTTTGTATAAATAAAAATTTATACTTATATATATATATATATATATATATATATATGAGGATACAATGCACGATATATAATAAGAATGAAATGCCGTGAAAGACAAGATGCATGAAAAAAGACAAACAGAATAAAGCAAATTTAAATGCAGGAAAAAATCATCAAGAAACGAGAGATTTTACCGGTTTTGTTCGGATCAACGTCGAGGCTAACACTTAATCTCTATATGAGATACATAGATCTTTGAACATTTTACTTCAGAAGTTCTATAAGATACATACATCTTTGAACATTTTACTTCAGAAGTTCTATAAGATACATAGATCTTTGAACATTTTACTTCAGAAGTTCTATAAGATACATAGATCTTTGAACATTTTACTTCAGAAGTTCTGTAAGATACATAGATCTTTGAACATTTTACTTCAGAAGTTCTATAAGATACATAGATCTTTGAACATTTTACTTCAGAAGTTCTATAAGATACATACATCTTTGAACATTTTACTTCAGAAGTTCTATAAGATACATAGATCTTTGAACATTTTACTTCAGAAGTCCTGTAAGATACATAGATCGTTGAACATTTTACTTCAGAAGTTCTATAAGATACATAGATCTTTGAACATTTTACTTCAGAAGTTCTATAAGATACATAGATCTTTGAACATTTTACTTCAGAAGTTCTATAAGATACATAGATCTTTGAACATTTTACTTAAGAAGTTCTATAAGATACATAGATCTTTGAACATTTTACTTCAGAAGTTCTGTAAGATACATAGATCTTTGAACATTTTACTTCAGAAGTTCTATAAGATACATAGATCTTTGAACATTTTACTTCAGAAGTTCTATAAGATACATAGATCTTTGAATATTTTACTTCAGAAGTTCTGTAAGATACATAGATCTTTTAACATTTTACTTCAGAAGTTCTGTAAGATACATAGATCGTTGAACATTTTACTTCAGAAGTTCTATAAGATACATAGATCTTTGAACATTTTACTTCAGAAGTTCTATAAGATACATAGATCTTTGAACATTTTACTTCAGAAGTTCTATGAGATACATAGATCTTTGAACATTTTACTTCAGAAGTTCTATAAGATACATAGATCTTTGAACATTTTACTTAAGAAGTTCTATAAGATACATAGATCTTTGAACATTTTACTTCAGAAGTTCTATGAGATACATAGATCTTTGAACATTTTACTTCAGAAGTTCTATAAGATACATAGATCTTTGAACATTTTACTTCAGAAGTTCTATAAGATACATAGATCTTTGAACATTTTACTTCAGAAGTTCCGTAAGATACATAGATCTTTGAACATTTTACTTCAGAAGTTCTATAAGATACATAGATCTTTGAACATTTTACTTCAGAAGTTCTATAAGATACATAGATCTTTGAACATTTTACTTCAGAAGTTCTATAAGATACATAGATCTTTGAACATTTTACTTCAGAAGTTCTATAAGATACATAGATCTTTGAACATTTTACTTCAGAAGTTCTATAAGATACATAGATCTTTGAATATTTTACTTCAGAAGTTCTATAAGATACATAGATCTTTGAACATTTTACTTCAGAAGTTCTATAAGATACATAGATCTTTGAACATTTTACTTCAGAAGTTCTATAAGATACATCGATCTTTGAACATTTTACTTCAGAAGTTCTATAAGATACATAGATCTTTGAACATTTTACTTCAGAAGTTCTATAAGATACATAGATCTTTGAACATTTTACTTCAGAAGTTCTATAAGATACATAGATCTTTGAACATTTTACTTCAGAAGTTCTATAAGATACATAGATCTTTGAACATTTTACTTCAGAAGTTCTATAAGATACATAGATCTTTGAACATTTTACTTCAGAAGTTCTATGAGATACATAGATCTTTGAACATTTTACTTCAGAAGTTCTATAAGATACATAGATCTTTGAACATTTTACTTCAGAAGTTCTATAAGATACATAGATCTTTGAACATTTTACTTCAGAAGTTCTATAAGATACATAGATCTTTGAAAATTTTACTTCAGAAGTTCTATAAGATACATAGATCTTTGAACATTTTACTTCAGAAGTTCTATAAGATACATAGATCTTTGAAAATTTTACTTCAGAAGTACTATAAGATACATAGATCTTTAAACATTTTACTTCAGAAGTTCTATAAGATACATAGATCTGCGAATATTTCATTAAAGTTCTCCTTTATCTCTAAAACGTTGAGTTAGTAAAGAAATTAAGAACATTAATTTTCCTCTCCTCAATTGAACAGTTAACTATAGTGTAGTATATCTTTCTTTGTGTCTCTCGGTCGTACCGGATTCCAGGACAAGAATTCATATAGTCTGGTGGAGTATCCAGCTACGTGTTGTTACTTTAGGTAACATGACTAGGAGAAGGTGCACTATTCGTTGTATAATCAAGTGTTTAGTTGTGCAGTGGGTATCTTATTTGTGCTACGAATACTATGTTATTTTGAATATTTGGTCAGGGTTTACTTGTAGGGGGAAGTATCCTCATGTCAGGTTGTCACGACAAACGCTTGTACAGAGAGACCGTCGACACTTGAAGATTATGTATATTAGGTAATTCAAACTCTCCTGTTTGTAATTATACATGGGACTGTCAACACAGAAACTCCACAAAGATAGAAATTGAAACCAAAACACAAGATTCAAACATGTATCTGGTCTTTATTCTTAGTTGTAGGTTCAAATTTTTCTTTGAGGATTTAATAAGTTGTTAGCCCCGTAGATACTTAAACACCGTTAATGTAATAACGCTATTTGTCTAGACATACACGGGTGCCCACTAAATAATAAGCGCTAAACTGTATACTGACGGAATTAAATTCTACCGTTTACTAGTTTATATCTAAATGATTATACGAGTTAATTTAATTTTAATTAATTTATTAACAAGATACTTACATTAATTTTAAAACGGTCTTGTCTTTCATGTTCTCCTTGTAACTCTTCAATAAGCCGGCGATTTCGTTGTGTGTCTCCCAGTTTTGCGGGCGCTCCTTCGCCATCTGCACACACTGCCGGGTTAACTCGAAAATCTTTTTGTCCGTCTCGAACGTGTGTAGCATGATGTCTTTGAACTTTTCTTTACGGAGCTTCTCTTCGACGATCACCGTGACAAGGCAAGTAAAGGTGCTACTCATTTCCATCTCTTCAAGGACGGCTATCATCAGCAATTCCAGCAGTTTGTGATCTCTGCCCAGTTTGGTTAGGTTGCCGAACGATCGAAACTTGTCCCAAATAATGGCAACCAAAGCTTTCTTGAGGAGACACGATTGGGTATAGGTCGGTGCCGTTTGCCATATGAGGAAATTGGCGCTCGTTCCATCTTTTTCATTGCTAACGTCTTCGACAGCATTTTGATCCGCTTCTTTTAACACATCTTTTACATGGAAGTCACTGTTAATTATAAAAAACAATTTAAAAAATATATACAATACAGTAAGTTGATTTTTCAATTTTTTTAATATCAAATATATCCATTCGAATTAAGTTGGCCATTGTTATAATGTGTACTGGCACCAGAGCTAGATTTTTAATTTGAACCATTCTTTGGACAATTAGTTTTTAAGATTGTTAAATCAGAAACACTGGAAAAGCAATGGTAATCGATTTTTAAATAACTTCTCGCATATCAACGGCTGGAATATTAAACTAAGTTCAAGCGACTCAAACTTTGTTGTTCGAAGGTATGTACACTTATACAAAGTATACAAAAGAAAACGAAACTTAATTTCAAGTTTTCCGACCAAAATTCTAAACACACAAAAAAAGAATTTTTCCTGGCATCATTTTAAAATCTGATTCCTGGAAGGTATATAAAAGTTTAAGGGAAGAAGAATTCGTGGACCTACACAAAAAAGCAACAAAGAACAAATTTGAAAGAATTTAAAAGGAGGTTAAACTGGTAAATTAGATGGAATGATGGACAAAGTGGGGCTTGATAGACAAACACCTGACGGAATTTATTTTTAACAGAAATAAAGCGCTGGGTTTACGACAAAAAATAAACACCTTAACACAAAGCCTGGATATGACACAATAACGGTTTGAGAAATATTCAGCTTCCACAAAAAGGCAACTCTGGATTAGACAAAAAATGCCCCAGTTGAGAAGGATTTAATTCTCCACGACTGAGGGCATAACATTTACTACAGTTTGCCCCTGAACCAAAGGCCAGGTAATACCGATGAGTGTCTCAAACATCTAAATAACATCATATTTCCGCCATCCAATCAAAACCCTTGTTGCCATGGTGACTGATGAAGCAGACAACCGTTTATAGGTTGACACATTATTTACATAATTTATTAATTGTAAAAGAAGATGACAACAGATTAATAAGAGGGAATGCTGCACAAAAGAGGCTTGCTAGACACACACCTAACGGAATTTTTATGGAGACAGCAATTTGGAACGGGCCATGCTACTTCAATAGTACACTTATGTCGGACATATATCTTCTACTGTTTCTTCTCATTTTTCTTGTTTGACTGTGTTTTACTACTAACTAACTAATATCTAGTAGAAAACACTATCTAAAATTTTGAAATAAACGACGACTTACTAACCATATTGTTTGAAAATTAAAAAGAAAAGTAATGAAAAGCAAGTACATTAAAAGAGACAAAGTAAGTAAAAGTTGAGCTGCTCTGTGTCTTCGGGAGTTTCGACCCAGCCTTTCTGACAATATTGCCCATCAGAAATCTGATACCTTTTTTATCCCTTTTAAAAGAATAGATTTTGTCAGAACCCACAGTTGTATAGGATTGCTGGATCGGGAGCAGAAAGGGTGCGTGTGCAGAATAGTCGTTTAAGAATTTCAGTACTTAAAGAGATTTACAAGTTCGCCGATCGTTCGGGTTGCTACGTACATCACGTACGTAGCAACCCGAACATCAGCGAACATAACATACCTTTTTGCGAACAATTCATAGTGTATTTTTTCTTGAATTCCCAGAATGTTTTTTGGTACTTTGTTACTTTGGAACCCACGCTAAAAGTCACTCGGCGTTGGTGCTTTCCAGCGGTTTACGGTAAACGCCGGAAAACCCCGAAGTGAGACGAGTAAGCAGACGACATCTAAGCAGTAAAACTGAATGAAATGCTGAACGTGCGAACTGGCCCAAACGCGATTTTACATTTAAATATTAATTTTTACATAGTAGGAATTAAGGTTAGGGTTAAAGCCAGCTTCTGCAGCTAACCGTAATTCCTAACCGTAATTCCTAACCCTAAACCTAATTCCTAAAAAAAGGTCAGAAAAAAATTGACAAAAAAAAAAAATTATCGCAAAAAAATGTAAAAAAAAAATTACTTGATTAATTTTTCAATATATCTTTCGTACAAATGTTTAATAAGAAAAAAGTAAAATAAAAACACATATTAATTTAAACACTTATTTTAAACTTCGTTAAAAAAAAATTATAATTTCGAAACATTTTTTCCTGTTTTGTCAAGCTTATAAATCCAGCCTCGTTTGTGCTTTTTTTTTCATGCTAGGTAAGTCAACGGATTCATCATTCGGCACTCTCCGGCGTTTAACATAAACATCCGGAAAGCACCGACGCCGAATAACTTTTAGCGCGGGTCCCAAAGTAACAAAGCACCTGTTTTTTTTTTCAGTTTTTATTTTTGTTTTGTGCGGGAAGGAAGACTGCAAATGGAGGGCGGAGGCCGATGAATTCTTTGTGTATTTTACACATTTATTATTATTCTTTTTGCCATTTTGTATCTGTTGCCGCCTGAAGTGAGAGTTACGGTTAGCTTAGAGTTAGAATTAGCTTAGGGTAGTGGTAGGGCTCAAGTGCTATTTTGTATTTTTGTGGAGGAAGACTGATAACTTAGAATTTGGTAGATTTAAAAAAGAAGAAGAAAAAGAAGTAGTAGGTAGAGATTTTGTCTACATAGAAGAAGAAGAAGAAAAAGAAGAAGAAGAAGAAGAAAAAAAGAAGGAGAAGAAAAAAAGAAGAAGAAAAAGAAGAAGAAGAAGAAGAAGAAGAAGAAGAAGAAGAAAGTGAATGATGTTTTTTATATCCGAAAACGAGTACAAATGAGAGATTTGCGAAAGTAAACTGGCGAATGCGTCGGATTTTCCAAATAAGGGTCTCCACAATTTATCATTTGCGTGTCTCGGTCAATTTTATAATTTGTTGGCGAAACTCGGGAATCCGCGTTAAATTCTTTGATCACCTTTTTTCTTTATTCGTATCGGCCTGTTTATCATGTACAATTCATTGTCTTCCTATCTTGTCCAAGTCCGATATCTGTCGTCAAAACTCGAGAATCTCCGTTATTTTTTTTTGAAGGTTTATTCTGCACAAATACCCGGATGCGTAAGACTAAAACCAAATTCCTACTTTAACAAAACGATCTCTTATCAACGTAAGATTGGAGTGTGCTGCCGACGTTTCGTAACTGCCAAGCGTTCCTATCGTAACGTAACCTCAACTCTAAACAAGAAAGTGCAACAAAGAAAGAAATGCGATTTCACAGTCGAAAGAAGATCACAACATTATAACATATCAACCAGTTTCAGGTTCTAATATTCAACACGTACACAAAGACACCACCAAACAGTAGATCATAGATTCAACTTTCAATAAAACCATCTTACCTATCTTTGAACGAAAGTTGTATTTTACTTAGTATACAAAGCTGATCCAAACAATCTTTCAATGTTATTGTTATATAAGCACTTTCAAGATATCCCAAGGTTTCAGGCGACATAGCGAAATAAGACACCCATTTGATTTTGATGGTAATAGATGTCTTCAAAATTGAAGCAGTCTATAGCTTGACAGATTTATCCGCCAGAAATTATTGTTCTGCGAAATTTGCGTCATCAAAGTGCATGCGTCTGCGATTTTTTTTCTTTGAAGATGACGTCACCACGAGCTGTTAGTGGAACAATAAAATTTTGCATTAAAACAATTCTTTTCAGTCGACTTATTCATACCGCTGTAGCCTGTTGATCGACGAATTCGAGCTGCAGCCATTATTATGACGTTATAATACTGGTACTACCCCCGACCACCCTGTTCTAAACAAGATAATTAATCACACCATGGACGCTGCCGGTGTTGCTGTTGTTTAAGTCGGACTTCTGAATAGAACCCACGAAGATCGTGCCTCAGGATTGTCTGGTCTACATGAAGTCCTTGTCATTGGTCACAAATATTCGTTAGACCTGCAAGATTGCAGGTTTTTACTCCCGACACCGAGATAAGCAAGACTTAGCAGTTACATACGAAGTCGGGAAAGGTTTGGCGAGAACAATAAAAGAAAGGGCGGTTTCACATGCGTAGTAGCAACATTGCCACTTTCACTATTGATTTACAGTTTGGCATGTTTTTCTTTGTCCCACACAGAGCTAGAGACAACCAGAGAGCGACGGATTCTGATGCCGAATACTCCTGGAGTTTCACTAGAGCTCTTTGCTAATACCGTTAGGTACCAGACCTGTCCGCCATAAGTTTCCCTTCCCATGAAGTTTCAGACGGTATAGCTATGAAGCTACCACGTTGCCACCGCCCCTATTACGGTGAGTAGGGGTTGAACTTAGGAAGGGATGCTGCTAATGTTCCGTCAATATAGACTTTATTGGATAATACAACGGCGACGGAAAGTGACCGAAAGGATTTAGCATCTACCTTCACAGCAGCATAAAAAATGTCTACTCTCGGATGTGGCGATTCGTGTTCTCCCTAGCAACTTCATCGCAACTGTAGCACAAACGACAGAAGAGAGGAAGCAAACGTAGTCCTGCCAAATATTTTTAGCGATACGATTTTGTGCTCGTCGTTATCAAGATCCACTGGTTTCATAAGAGAAGGAAGTCATATTGCCCCTGTGCACACACAGAACGACACAACAAGCCGTGCCAAGTGTTGTGGCCATTTGAACAACTCATATCAATTGCCATATGCCGAGACATTGGATATGTTCCTTATTAATTACTCTTTCGGTGTTTATCGGGGTGAGCGATCAAGTTACTTTTTCTCTCTGATATATGTTTAAATATATCCTTAGTTGTTATCTTCGTTTAAATATATTGTATACAACTATCTATATAATAATACGCCGAAGCATTTCGTGTTCGTACGTACGTTATCACCTCTCACACACATTAAAACAATGAGATTGTCCTATCAGCAAAGATGGTGATTGCTGATTAGTTTCATGTGGCTCAGGTAAAAAAGAATCCGATTTAACCTTTTAAAAAATGAACTGTTCCAAAATTTAATTTTGTCGTCTCGTCAACTCAAGTAGTACAATTTTAAGTCAATATATTTAAAAAAAAACTGACATTCGATTTATTGATTTGAAGAATATTTAGCTGACAATTAGCGTTAGGGTAAAAAGACAGAGAATGTTTACTGTTTTAAAAAGAATTAAATTGCTAGAATGTTAAATAAATAAATAAATAAATAAGAGACATATACCTTTTTATTTATTTAAATAATATTTTGCTGACAATGGCAATTACTTTTAAGGACGAAGAAATGGTCATTCGTTTCCTAATAGTGTTGACCCTGGCAGATATTTATTATTTCAAAATGAATGTTATTATTAATAGTAAATTAAGATGTAGAAGAAACCGTGGAATTTCCACAGGGCCCCGTTGATATAAAATTTAATAATGCTTGGCCAGAGACAGAAAAATACATTGTTTAAAATGAAAATTCTATTATAAATCATCATCATCATCATCGTCATCGTCGTCGTCAAGGTCTTTTTTTCTTTTTTATTTCACTCCTGGGAGAGAAACCCCTTCCTGGTTTCTTTCCACCTTGTTTTTATCCCTGCAGGACCGAGTTGACACTCGAGGTCGTCTCTACACCGGCATTTTGACCTTCCTTTAGGTTTCTTCAATTGCCTCAAGGTCCATACTGTCGCTCTATATGCCCACCTGTTGTTTGTACATCTCGAAAGGTGACCTGCCCATCTATGTTTTGCCATTCGTATGGTTGTGATTATGTCATTTACTCCAGTTTGCTATCTGATCCAGGTGTTTATTTATCTATCATGTAAACTGATGCCGAGCATAATGCGTTCCATTTTGTATTGTGCCACTGTTAGCTTTTCTATTGCTGCATATAAATATAATACACTACTATCATTGATTATTTATTTATAAACTAACTTACAAAGAGTACATAAAGCATTCTATTTATGACCGTAACATAACTGCATGCGAAAGCTCAAACTTAGCAAGCCGTTAAGCTATGATCCAGTTCACCTATGTGAACCCTTGTTTATTAAAGCCGGATGAGCTCAATAGAGTCACCGTAAAGCAAGACTCAACATTACTTTACAGGAAAAAATATAATTTTGGAATATTAATCAAAATTGAATTCCAATTTAAGTTTCTATTTTGTTTATATTACACGTTTAATGAAAAAATGTCTTGTTGTAAAGTCTATGAGATTTAATAGATAATTAAATAAATATAAATAAAATATTAAAAAAGATTTTCCCATCATGCAATAGAAGAAAGAAAAATGGAAGAAAGATTCGCTATTTATAACGTTTGAACACATCGCAAACTGCATGAAAGGATCGCTATGTTTACTTTATTTGCTGCATAAAAAACGGAACGTTATTTCCTGTGAATAGTTAAAAAGAGAAAATGATCTCCCTTATTTTTGTTTAGTACTAAAGTCAGGATCCAGTGTTTAGATTTAAATTGATCAATGCTACGATAACGAACATAATAGTGTCGACTTTATTTTTTGCCATGGACTATACTAAGAATGCGGTGATTGATAATTGGAATGGATGTTAATACTGCACTGAAAGTAGAAGGCGTGAAAAACACGTAGACAGACAGACAAACAGACAGACAGACCAATACATTTCGTCATTTATATATAGACTTGACTTTGTTTATGTTGAATATAATTAATAATGACATACCGCCTTGTAGATCTTTGCTTTTTTAAGAAAAAGAGATTCGACGCAGGTGTGTAAGGATAGAGAGATATGTTAATTTAACACACGAAATGACGAAACCTATTTACAACAACAAACGAAAGGGGTTTATTCGTATATAAGGTTACCTATACCTTTGATATAGGGGGACGAAACTTTGGACAGTGTCCGAAAGAAGAAAAAAATAAGTTCTTAGTTCAAATATCTTCAGGCGAAGATAGCAGGCGCCGTGAGCGTTCAGTGGAGAAGGAAAGAGGCTGAGGCGATCCTCATTGGCTGGTGTCAGAGTACCGTCTGGAGATCGTTCGCACATCCTAAGGGAACTCAAGTAGTCCCTTAGGAAACTAATGATATCAATGTACCCTGCGAGCTGATTGACCAAACCAGCTCACAGGGACGCTGATACGCATTACAAAGTGTTATGGTGCCGTATCTGTACGAAGAACAAATGCGAGAAACATTCCAACTCACTGACTTCTTCCACCCCAGTTCTATACTGGCAGTCCAGAATACAACTTCTTGTATATATATTCATTTTCTTCAATAATATATCTTTATTCCTGTTACCCCGTGTGTCCGTGTTTTTATTTCGGCCCCTAACAGGGTCACAACACAAAGTAAATCTAATTTATGACTGCTACAGGTTATAGTAGACGATGCAAAATCAAAAAGAAAGACAAAGTCTGCCCAGGCATAAATATATCAATTTTATTCACAACTTGCTAGAACAACCAACAGTAAATAGTTTATAAGAGTTTGTGAAAAGAAGTTGAGCCGATATGTTTATTTCGGCTGTTGCCGTGTGAGATTGCGTGTGACAATGTGTAATTTTGTAGACTAGACGGCGTTTTGCGTATGCATGTTTGATTTTTGTTTAGTCTGTATATGTGCGGACCAATGTGTTCGTCTGTTCGTGCATATCTCTAGTGTCGTCTGCCAAAAAGCTTTGACCCAGCGGCCAAAGCTAGATTTAGGGTTGCTTACAAGAAGTCTAGTATTTATTGGTTTTCACCGTGTTGCTATGGAAACGAGTGTAGAGTGTTCGTAATGGAAGGTTTAGTCTCACTCTGCTGGCTGTGCTTGGGTTCTCACTTATGTAGACAGTATCTAACAGGTGCTCGGCTCCCAGACCAATCATAATTAAGTATTTATAGAAATTGTTTTTTTTCTGCAGGATTGTTTAGTATGTATGAAGCCCTCCTCGTTGGTCTCAGCTATTCGTTAAACATTCAGAATTACAGGTTCGATCCCCGACACCGAGAGCGGCAAGACTCAGCGTTTTCTTACGAAGTCGGGGAATGTTTGGCCTAGAACACACCAAGGCTTAGTACAGAAGCAACATTGCTACTTTCTCTCCGTTGCTTTGCGGTCCCGCACCTGACATGTCTTTGCTTGCTACACGCAGAGACAGAGACGACCAGAGGACGACGGATCCTGATACCGACTCCTCTGGATTTTCACCAGAGCTCTTTACGCCAGGTAGCTTTGACACTACCACATTCACACCGGTAAGGCAGGGTTGGACTTTAGCGGCGTTCTGCTGCTGTCACTACCACTGCTAGGGCAGGGTTCTACACAGGCATCGGTTTGATTTGTTTAACTGCTTCTATTTATCTTCCTCCCACAAGGTAAGATGTGACACAAGGTCGGGAAAGTGGGACAGAACCAGCGCTCGAGAATTTGAGCACTCTGGCTGTTTAAAAATTGCCTGGGCAGCCCCGTCGGCATTTTCCGGTAGGGGCGCTTCAGGCAGTTAGCAATAAACTTACTCCTCCCCAAAGAGGAGAGGCAAAGCCTGGGAAGGTGCACCTCCTAAGATTGCACAGGATCGACAACCCCCAATAGACGGGCGTAAATCCAGACCCGAAGGCCAGGACAATACCGGTTTATTAGGCGGGGTAAAAAAACCCTGGTTGAACTACTGCTAATCAACATTTTACACGTTATTAAATGACAATAACTAAATAACTCGTACATGTTTGCTTCTAATCAAACGTTTTAATTATTCATTGAAATTATATATTGGTACATTGTCTTTTAATAATAGACGTCATATTGACATAAGTTTGAACTCTACTCGCCGTATTCATTAAACTCTGTATTAATAAAATTATTAGACAAGAAATCGTGTATACGTCTGTGTTTCTAGCTGATACGCAACTATGATAAATACAAATTGATTTTTTAAATCTAATAATAATCGAATATTTATTAAAATCAAAAATAAAATAATTAAAAAAACTAAAATAATTTTTTTTTTATTTCAAATAATGCAAACATGACTAGCCTTGTATCACATAAAATTGAACGCATACTTTTTATTTGTTTCGGTTTTATTCCTGGCCGTGACTCACAAGAAATGATTAATCCTCTCTATATTAATAAAACTATCAGACAAGATCACGTGTATCTGCGTGTTTTTCGTCTATACGTAACTTTAAATTTTTTTTATATACTATTAATCGAATATTTATTGAAATAAAAATAAAACAAGGGAAAACTAAAAAAAAAAAGAATATTTAATCATTTTTGTACTGGAATCGGCATCTAGAGAATTTCAGTTCTTATGGAGTCAGTCCTGAGTATTGACAGATAATCCCAGGTCAGTTTACAATTTTATGAAACAGTTTACGATTTTAAAGCCACATTTAAAAAAAGTTTTTTAAAACTTTTTATTTAGAGGCTAAATTAAAAAAAAAACAACCTAATTCTAACCTAACTGTTCACATGCTTAGTGTCGTCTGCCTTTTTATATTTTTCGCAGCTTTCAAATCGTAAACTACTTCAGTCATTTTCGGGATGACTCAGAATTCTCCGTCAATACTTGGAATTGACTCCATAGTACTTAAATCCTCCTGGTGCCCATTCCTCACAAGTAACCAAAACTCTATTTAAAAAGACATTTTAAATATGACCGTTTTGAACTCCACTCGACAGTGTGTCTCAACCCGTGCAACGCTGAGTACATTCAGCTAGTTAAAAAAATATTTTTTTCAAATTTCGTTCATTCATGAAACTTCGATTGCTACGTTGAGCTGACGTCATCTTTAAACTAGTTTCACACTTCTTGAAGAAAATATAATTTGTAAGATTATAATATCTCCGATACGGCGTTTTCAGCGAGCATAAGATATGGAAAACGTTAGAAGGAAGAAATGTTACTTGACATTTTTAACATCTTCCGCTCGCTCTAATTCGTTAATACCGCTAATGGCTGGAGGCGACTTTTCGAAAGAAACGGAAAAGGCAAATTATTACAAAATTTTGTTTTCGTCAACTCTGTTAATGGATATTTACGAGCAAATTAATTTTGAAAAAAAAAAAAAATAATGAAACGTAATGATGAAACGTAACTCTTACTTGCGCTTTAATTTCTTGCAAAAAATGTTTAATCAAAATATCTCTGGAATATACACAGTTCGTCTCCATTTGTTAAACGGAAATATCCGTGAATTAATGAAGTGTTTGTATTTAATGTTTATCACTCAACCACGCTACTGCTGTTCACGGTCCTGGGGTTGACCTTAAACGACATCTGGTGATGAGACCCTAATTTGGGAACTTTGATAAGTGCGGAATATCTCTTAGTTGTCATTACGCCCAAGTTGTGACGGTGGTAAAGTGGATAACGAAACGGACCGGCGACCTGGGTGTGCAGAGTTCGAATCTAGCGCGTTCCATAGTGTCATTTCCACGTATAGATGTTGGCAACCAAGGCCAACAATAGAATCAACTTCTCTGCTGCTTCATACAAATTCACTTTGTTTTACTCCCAAGTTCGGTATGACCCAGAGTGCTAGTACATTTTTTAACCCCAAACAAGGCAAGTTATAACTGAAGGGGCTACTGAGAATTGGGTGTAAATTTTGGGGGTCATTCTTAGTTGAGAGCTCTGTTTACATTAGTTTTAAATTTCTGCATCTCAGTACAGTCGTGGAAACAGGGAGCAGATAAGAGTTCGAGAGGCCAGCAGCATGAGGAAAAAAGCTATTGGAGTAGAAGGCTCTCCGGCATCTAGGGACTTCCACTGTGAAACGGCGTTGGAAACAGCAGCAATGAATGGTATTTATACGTATCGACTTTCTATTGGGTCCAACACAGCAGTTTCTTTCAACCAATCACAGCGCAAGAAATGTCCACTTCCAAATATAAAAACTAGTGCTGGGACGATTAATCGAAATCGGAATCAGAAGTAGGAAAAATCAGAACTTTTCGAGGTATCGGAATAGGAAATACACTGCCTATTTTCCGATGCCAAAAACGATTCTTTTAATTGTTTTTTTGTTTTTTATTTTTGTTAAAAACTTACTTTTCTATTGCTTGTACAAATAATAAAATGATAAATATTAATTGACTAGTAAAACAAGAATATATAGATCAACCCCCAAGCACGTTTTTTTGTTTTCGAAAATATAGGAACATATTACATGGGTAATCCGAAAATTACTTTTTATTATTTTTATGTTTTCGAAAATATAGGAACATATTACATGGGTAATCCGAAAATTACTTTTTATTATTTTTATGTTTTCGAAAATGTAGGAAGATATTACATGGGTAATCTGAAAATTACTTTTTATTATTTTTATGTTTTCAAAAATATAGGAAGATATTACATGGGTAATCTGAAAATTACTTTTTATTATTTTTATGTTTTCAAAAATATAGGAAGATATTACATGGGTAATCTGAAAATTACTTTTTATTATTTTTATGTTTTCGAAAATGTAGGAAGATATTACATGGGTAATCTGAAAATTACTTTTTATTATTTTAATGTTTTCGAAAATATAGGAACATATTACATGGGTAATCTGAAAATTATTTTTTATTATTTTTATGTTTTCAAAAATATAGGAAGATATTACATGGGTAATCTGAAAATTACTTTTTATTATTTTTATGTTTTCGAAAATGTAGGAAGATATTACATGGGTAATCTGAAAATTACTTTTTATTATTTTTATGTTTTCGAAAATATAGGAACATATTACATGGGTAATCCGAAAATTACTTTTTATTATTTTTATGTTTTCGAAAATGTAGGAAGATATTACATGGGTAATCTGAAAATTACTTTTTATTATTTTTATGTTTTCGAAAATATAGGAACATATTACATGGGTAATCTGAAAATTACTTTTTATTATTTTTATGTTTTCAAAAATATAGGAAGATATTACATGGGTAATCTGAAAATTACTTTTTATTATTTTTATGTTTTCGAAAATGTAGGAAGATATTACATGGGTAATCTGAAAATTACTTTTTATTATTTTTATGTTTTCGAAAATATAGGAACATATTACATGGGTAATACGAAAATTACTTTTTATTATTTTTATGTTTTCGAAAATGTAGGAAGATATTACATGGGTAATCTGAAAATTACTTTTTATTATTTTTATGTTTTCGAAAATATAGGAACATATTACATGGGTAATCTGAAAATTATTTTTTATTATTTTTATGTTTTCGAAAATATAGGAACATATTACATGGGTAATCTGAAAATTACTTTTTATTATTTTTATGTTTTCGAAAATATAGGAACATATTACATGGGTAATCCGAAAATTACTTTTTATTATTTTTATGTTTTCGAAAATATAGGAACATATTACATGGGTAATCTGAAAATTACTTTTTATTATTTTTATGTTTTCGAAAATATAGGAACATATTACATGGGTAATCCGAAAATTACTTTTTATTATTTTTATGTTTTCGAAAATATAGGAACATATTACATGGGTAATCTGAAAATTACTTTTTATTATTTTTATGTTTTCGAAAATATAGGAACATATTACATGGGTAATCCGAAAATTACTTTTTATTATTTTTATGTTTTCGAAAATGTAGGAAGATATTACATGGGTAATCTGAAAATTACTTTTTATTATTTTTATGTTTTCAAAAATATAGGAAGATATTACATGGGTAATCTGAAAATTACTTTTTATTATTTTTATGTTTTCGAAAATGTAGGAAGATATTACATGGGTAATCTGAAAATTACTTTTTATTATTTTTATGTTTTCGAAAATATAGGAACATATTACATGGGTAATCCGAAAATTACTTTTTATTATTTTTATGTTTTCGAAAATGTAGGAAGATATTACATGGGTAATCTGAAAATTACTTTTTATTATTTTTATGTTTTCGAAAACATAGGAACATATTACATGGGTAATCTGAAAATTATTTTTTTATTATTTTTATGTTTTCGAAAATGTAGGAAGATATTACATGGGTAATCTGAAAATTACTTTTTATTATTTTTATGTTTTCGAAAATATAGGAACATATTACATGGGTAATCTGAAAATTACTTTTTATTATTTTTATGTTTTCAAAAATATAGGAAGATATTACATGGGTAATCTGAAAATTACTTTTTATAATTTTTATGTTTTCGAAAATGTAGGAAGATATTACATGGGTAATCTGAAAATTACTTTTTATTATTTTTATGTTTTCGAAAATATAGGAACATATTACATGGGTAATCTGAAAATTACTTTTTATTATTTTTATGTTTTCGAAAATATAGGAACATATTACATGGGTAATCTGAAAATTACTTTTTATTATTTTTATGTTTTCGAAAATATAGGAAGATATTACATGGGTAATCTGAAAATTACTTTTTATTATTTTTATGTTTTCGAAAATATAGGAAGATATTACATGGGTAATCTGAAAATTACTTTTTATTATTTTTATGTTTTCGAAAATGTAGGAAGATATTACATGGGTAATCTGAAAATTACTTTTTATTATTTTTATGTTTTCGAAAATATAGGAACATATTACATGGGTAATCCGAAAATTACTTTTTATTATTTTTATGTTTTCGAAAATGTAGGAAGATATTACATGGGTAATCCGAAAATTACTTTTTATTATTTTTATGTTTTCGAAAATATAGGAAGATATTACATGGGTAATCTGAAAATTACTTTTTATTATTTTTATGTTTTCAAATATATAGGAAGATATTACATGGGTAATCTGAAAATTACTTTTTATTATTTTTATGTTTTCGAAAATGTAGGAAGATATTACATGGGTAATCTGAAAATTACTTTTTATTATTTTTATGTTTTCGAAAATATAGGAACATATTACATGGGTAATCCGAAAATTACTTTTTATTATTTTTATGTTTTCGAAAATGTAAGAAGGTATTACATGGGTAATCTGAAAATTACTTTTTATTATTTTTATGTTTTCGAAAATATAGGAAGATATTACATGGGTAATCTGAAAATTACTTTTTATTATTTTTATGTTTTCGAAAATATAGGAACATATTACATGTGTAATCTGAAAATTACTTTTTATTATTTTTATGTTTTCGAAAATATAGGAAGATATTACATGGGTAATCTGAAAATTACTTTTTATTATTTTTATGTTTTCAAAAATATAGGAAGATATTACATGGGTAATCTGAAAATTACTTTTTATTATTTTTATGTTTTCGAAAATGTAGGAAGATATTACATGGGTAATCTGAAAATTACTTTTTATTATTTTATGTTTTCGAAAATATAGGAACATATTACATGGGTAATCCGAGAATTACTTTTTATTATTTTTATGTTTTCGAAAATGTAGGAAGATATTACATGGGTAATCCGAAAATTACTTTTTATTATTTTTATGTTTTCGAAAATATAGGAAGATATTACATGGGTAATCTGAAAATTACTTTTTATTATTTTTATGTTTTCAAAAATATAGGAAGATATTACATGGGTAATCTGAAAATTACTTTTTATTATTTTTATGTTTTCGAAAATGTAGGAAGATATTACATGGGTAATCTGAAAATTACTTTTTATTATTTTTATGTTTTCGAAAATATAGGAACATATTACATGGGTAATCCGAAAATTACTTTTTATTATTTTTATGTTTTCGAAAATGTAGGAAGATATTACATGGGTAATCTGAAAATTACTTTTTATTATTTTTATGTTTTCGAAAATATAGGAAGATATTACATGGGTAATCTGAAAATTACTTTTTATTATTTTTATGTTTTCGAAAATATAGGAACATATTACATGGGTAATCTGAAAATTACTTTTTATTATTTTTATGTTTTCGAAAATATAGGAAGATATTACATGGGTAATCTGAAAATTATTTTTTATTATTTTTATGTTTTCAAAAATATAGGAAGATATTACATGGGTAATCTGAAAATTACTTTTTATTATTTTAATGTTTTCGAAAATGTAGGAAGATATTACATGGGTAATCTGAAAATTACTTTTTATTATTTTTATGTTTTCAAAAATATAGGAAGATATTACATGGGTAATCTGAAAATTACTTTTTATTATTTTTATGTTTTCGAAAATGTAGGAATATATTACATGGGTAATCTGAAAATTACTTTTTATTATTTTTATGTTTTCGAAAATATAGGAACATATTACATGGGTAATACGAAAATTACTTTTTATTATTTTTATGTTTTCGAAAATGTAGGAAGATATTACATGGGTAATCTGAAAATTACTTTTTATTATTTTTATGTTTTCGAAAATATAGGAACATATTACATGGGTAATCTGAAAATTATTTTTTATTATTTTTATGTTTTCGAAAATATAGGAACATATTACATGGGTAATCTGAAAATTACTTTTTATTATTTTTATGTTTTCGAAAATATAGGAACATATTACATGGGTAATCCGAAAATTACTTTTTATTATTTTTATGTTTTCGAAAATATAGGAACATATTACATGGGTAATCTGAAAATTACTTTTTATTATTTTTATGTTTTCGAAAATATAGGAACATATTACATGGGTAATCCGAAAATTACTTTTTATTATTTTTATGTTTTCGAAAATATAGGAACATATTACATGGGTAATCTGAAAATTACTTTTTATTATTTTTATGTTTTCGAAAATATAGGAACATATTACATGGGTAATCCGAAAATTACTTTTTATTATTTTTATGTTTTCGAAAATGTAGGAAGATATTACATGGGTAATCTGAAAATTACTTTTTATTATTTTTATGTTTTCAAAAATATAGGAAGATATTACATGGGTAATCTGAAAATTACTTTTTATTATTTTTATGTTTTCGAAAATGTAGGAAGATATTACATGGGTAATCTGAAAATTACTTTTTATTATTTTTATGTTTTCGAAAATATAGGAACATATTACATGGGTAATCCGAAAATTACTTTTTATTATTTTTATGTTTTCGAAAATGTAGGAAGATATTACATGGGTAATCTGAAAATTACTTTTTATTATTTTTATGTTTTCGAAAACATAGGAACATATTACATGGGTAATCTGAAAATTATTTTTTTATTATTTTTATGTTTTCGAAAATGTAGGAAGATATTACATGGGTAATCTGAAAATTACTTTTTATTATTTTTATGTTTTCGAAAATATAGGAACATATTACATGGGTAATCTGAAAATTACTTTTTATTATTTTTATGTTTTCAAAAATATAGGAAGATATTACATGGGTAATCTGAAAATTACTTTTTATAATTTTTATGTTTTCGAAAATGTAGGAAGATATTACATGGGTAATCTGAAAATTACTTTTTATTATTTTTATGTTTTCGAAAATATAGGAACATATTACATGGGTAATCTGAAAATTACTTTTTATTATTTTTATGTTTTCGAAAATATAGGAACATATTACATGGGTAATCTGAAAATTACTTTTTATTATTTTTATGTTTTCGAAAATATAGGAAGATATTACATGGGTAATCTGAAAATTACTTTTTATTATTTTTATGTTTTCGAAAATATAGGAAGATATTACATGGGTAATCTGAAAATTACTTTTTATTATTTTTATGTTTTCGAAAATGTAGGAAGATATTACATGGGTAATCTGAAAATTACTTTTTATTATTTTTATGTTTTCGAAAATATAGGAACATATTACATGGGTAATCCGAAAATTACTTTTTATTATTTTTATGTTTTCGAAAATGTAGGAAGATATTACATGGGTAATCCGAAAATTACTTTTTATTATTTTTATGTTTTCGAAAATATAGGAAGATATTACATGGGTAATCTGAAAATTACTTTTTATTATTTTTATGTTTTCAAATATATAGGAAGATATTACATGGGTAATCTGAAAATTACTTTTTATTATTTTTATGTTTTCGAAAATGTAGGAAGATATTACATGGGTAATCTGAAAATTACTTTTTATTATTTTTATGTTTTCGAAAATATAGGAACATATTACATGGGTAATCCGAAAATTACTTTTTATTATTTTTATGTTTTCGAAAATGTAAGAAGGTATTACATGGGTAATCTGAAAATTACTTTTTATTATTTTTATGTTTTCGAAAATATAGGAAGATATTACATGGGTAATCTGAAAATTACTTTTTATTATTTTTATGTTTTCGAAAATATAGGAACATATTACATGTGTAATCTGAAAATTACTTTTTATTATTTTTATGTTTTCGAAAATATAGGAAGATATTACATGGGTAATCTGAAAATTACTTTTTATTATTTTTATGTTTTCAAAAATATAGGAAGATATTACATGGGTAATCTGAAAATTACTTTTTATTATTTTTATGTTTTCGAAAATGTAGGAAGATATTACATGGGTAATCTGAAAATTACTTTTTATTATTTTATGTTTTCGAAAATATAGGAACATATTACATGGTTAATCCGAGAATTACTTTTTATTATTTTTATGTTTTCGAAAATGTAGGAAGATATTACATGGGTAATCCGAAAATTACTTTTTATTATTTTTATGTTTTCGAAAATATAGGAAGATATTACATGGGTAATCTGAAAATTACTTTTTATTATTTTTATGTTTTCAAAAATATAGGAAGATATTACATGGGTAATCTGAAAATTACTTTTTATTATTTTTATGTTTTCGAAAATGTAGGAAGATATTACATGGGTAATCTGAAAATTACTTTTTATTATTTTTATGTTTTCGAAAATATAGGAACATATTACATGGGTAAGCCGAAAATTACTTTTTATTATTTTTATGTTTTCGAAAATGTAGGAAGATATTACATGGGTAATCTGAAAATTACTTTTTATTATTTTTATGTTTTCGAAAATATAGGAAGATATTACATGGGTAATCTGAAAATTACTTTTTATTATTTTTATGTTTTCGAAAATATAGGAACATATTACATGGGTAATCTGAAAATTACTTTTTATTATTTTTATGTTTTCGAAAATATAGGAAGATATTACATGGGTAATCTGAAAATTATTTTTTATTATTTTTATGTTTTCAAAAATATAGGAAGATATTACATGGGTAATCTGAAAATTACTTTTTATTATTTTAATGTTTTCGAAAATGTAGGAAGATATTACATGGGTAATCTGAAAATTACTTTTTATTATTTTTATGTTTTCGAAAATATACAAACATATTACATGGGTAATCCGAAAATTACTTTTTATTATTTTTATGTTTTCGAAAATGTAGGAAGATATTACATGGGTAATCTGAAAATTACTTTTTATTATTTTTATGTTTTCAAAAATATAGGAAGATATTACATGGGTAATCTGAAAATTACTTTTTATTATTTTTATGTTTTCGAAAATGTAGGAAGATATTACATGGGTAATCTGAAAATTACTTTTTATTATTTTTATGTTTTCGAAAATATAGGAACATATTACATGGGTAATCCGAAAATTACTTTTTATTATTTTTATGTTTTCGAAAATATAGGAACATATTACATGGGTAATCTGAATATTACTTTTTATTATTTTTATGTTTTCGAAAATATAGGAAGATATTACATGGGTAATCTGAAAATTACTTCTTATTATTTTTATGTTTTCGAAAATGTAGGAAGATATTACATGGGTAATCTGAAAATTACTTTTTATTATTTTTATGTTTTCGAAAATATAGGAACATATTACATGGGTAATCTGAAAATTACTTTTTATTATTTTTATGTTTTCGAAAATATAGGAAGATATTACATGGGTAATCTGAAAATTACTTTTTATTATTTTTATGTTTTCAAAAATATAAGAAGATATTACATGGGTAATCTGAAAATTACTTTTTATTATTTTTATGTTTTCGAAAATGTAGGAAGATATTACATGGGTAATCTGAAAATTACTTTTTATTATTTTTATGTTTTCGAAAATATAGGAACATATTACATGGGTAATCCGAAAATTACTTTTTATTATTTTTATGTTTTCGAAAATGTAGGAAGATATTACATGGGTAATCTGAAAATTACTTTTTATTATTTTTATGTTTTCGAAAATATAGGAACATATTACATGGGTAATCCGAAAATTACTTTTTATTATTTTTATGTTTTCGAAAATGTAGGAAGATATTACATGGGTAATCCGAAAATTACTTTTCATTATTTTTATGTTTTCGAAAATATAGGAAGATATTACATGGGTAATCTGAAAATTACTTTTTATTATTTTTATGTTTTCAAAAATATAGGAAGATATTACATGGGTAATCTGAAAATTACTTTTTATTATTTTTATGTTTTCGAAAATGTAGGAAGATATTACATGGGTAATCTGAAAATTACTTTTTATTATTTTTATGTTTTCGAAAATATAGGAACATATTACATGGGTAATCCGAAAATTACTTTTTATTATTTTTATGTTTTCGAAAATGTAGGAAGATATTACATGGGTAATCTGAAAATTACTTTTTATTATTTTTATGTTTTCGAAAATATAGGAACATATTACATGGGTAATCTGAAAATTACTTTTTATTATTTTTATGTTTTCGAAAATATAGGAACATATTACATGGGTAATCTGAAAATTACTTTTTATTATTTTTATGTTTTCGAAAATATAGGAAGATATTACATGGGTAATCTGAAAATTACTTTTTATTATTTTTATGTTTTCAAAAATATAGGAAGATATTACATGGGTAATCTGAAAATTACTTTTTATTATTTTTATGTTTTCGAAAATGTAGGAAGATATTACATGGGTAATCTGAAAATTACTTTTTATTATTTTTATGTTTTCGAAAATATAGGAACATATTACATGGGTAATCCGAAAATTACTTTTTATTATTTTTATGTTTTCGAAAATGTAGGAAGATATTACATGGGTAATCTGAAAATTACTTTTTATTATTTTTATGTTTTCGAAAATATAGGAAGATATTACATGGGTAATCTGAAAATTACTTTTTATTATTTTTATGTTTTCGAAAATATAGGAACATATTACATGGGTAATCTGAAAATTACTTTTTATTATTTTTATGTTTTCGAAAATATAGGAAGATATTACATGGGTAATCTGAAAATTACTTTTTATTATTTTTATGTTTTCAAAAATATAGGAAGATATTACATGGGTAATCTGAAAATTACTTTTTATTATTTTAATGTTTTCGAAAATGTAGGAAGATATTACATGGGTAATCTGAAAAATTTTTTTTTTTTTATTATTTTTATGTTTTCGAAAATATAGGAACATATTACATGGGTAATCCGAAAATTACTTTTTATTATTTTTATGTTTTCGAAAATGTAGGAAGATATTACATGGGTAATCCGAAAATTAATTTTTATTATTTTTATGTTTTCGAAAATGTAGGAAGATATTACATGGGTAATCTGAAAATTACTTTTTATTATTTTTATGTTTTCGAAAATATAGGAACATATTACATGGGTAATCCGAAAATTACTTTTTATTATTTTTATGTTTTCGAAAATGTAGGAAGATATTACATGGGTAATCCGAAAATTACTTTTTATTATTTTTATGTTTTCGAAAATATAGGAAGATATTACATGGGTAATCTGAAAATTACTTTTTATTATTTTTATGTTTTCGAAAATATATTAAGATATTACATGGGTAATCTGAAAATTACTTTTTATTATTTTTATGTTTTCGAAAATGTAAGAACATATTACATGGGTAATCTGAAAATTACTTTTTATTATTTTTATGTTTTCGAAAATATAGGAAGATATTACATGGGTAATCTGAAAATTACTTTTTATTATTTTTATGTTTTCGAAAATGTAGGAAGATATTACATGGGTAATCTGAAAATTACTTTTTATTATTTTTATGTTTTCGAAAATATAGGAACATATTACATGGGTAATCTGAAAATTACTTTTTATTATTTTTATGTTTTCGAAAATATAGGAACATATTACATGGGTAATCTGAAAATTACTTTTTATTATTTTTATGTTTTCGAAAATATAGGAACATATTACATGGGTAATCTGAAAATTACTTTTTATTATTTTTATGTTTTCAAAAATATAGGAAGATATTACATGGGTAATCTGAAAATTACTTTTTATTATTTTTATGTTTTCAAAAATATAGGAAGATATTACATGGGTAATCTGAAAATTACTTTTTATTATTTTTATGTTTTCGAAAATGTAGGAAGATATTACATGGGTAATCTGAAAATTACTTTTTATTATTTTTATGTTTTCGAAAATATAGGAACATATTACATGGGTAATCTGAAAATTACTTTTTATTATTTTTATGTTTTCGAAAATGTAGGAAGATATTACATGGGTAATCCGAAAATTACTTTTTATTATTTTTATGTTTTCGAAAATATAGGAAGATATTACATGGGTAATCTGAAAATTACTTTTTATTATTTTTATGTTTTCGAAAATATAGGAAGATATTACATGGGTAATCTGAAAATTACTTTTTATTATTTTTATGTTTTCGAAAATATAGGAACATATTACATGGGTAATCTGAAAATTACTTTTTATTATTTTTATGTTTTCGAAAATGTAGGAAGATATTACATGGGTAATCTGAAAATTACTTTTTATTATTTTTATGTTTTCGAAAATATAGGAACATATTACATGGGTAATCCGAAAATTACTTTTTATTATTTTTATGTTTTCGAAAATGTAGGAAGATATTACATGGGTAATCCGAAAATTACTTTTTATTATTTTTATGTTTTCGAAAATATAGGAACATATTACATGGGTAATCCGAAAATTACTTTTTATTATTTTTATGTTTTCGAAAATGTAAGAACATATTACATGGGTAATCTGAAAATTACTTTTTATTATTTTTATGTTTTCGAAAATATAGGAAGATATTACATGGGTAATCTGAAAATTACTTTTTATTATTTTTATGTTTTCGAAAATGTAGGAAGATATTACATGGGTAATCTGAAAATTACTTTTTATTATTTTTATGTTTTCGAAAATGTAGGAAGATATTACATGGGTAATCTGAAAATTACTTTTTATTATTTTTATGTTTTCGAAAATATAGGAACATATTACATGGGTAATCTGAAAATTACTTTTTATTATTTTTATGTTTTCGAAAATACAGGGAGATATTACATGGGTAATCTGAAAATTACTTTTTATTATTTTTATGTTTTCGAAAATATAGGAACATATTACATGGGTAATCTGAAAATTACTTTTTATTATTTTTATGTTTTCGAAAATGTAGGAAGATATAACATGGGTAATCTGAAAATTACTTTTTATTATTTTTATGTTTTCGAAAATATAGGAACATATTACATGGGTAATCCAAAAATTACTTTTTATTATTTTTATGTTTTCGAAAATATAGGAACATATTACATGGGTAATCCGAAAATTACTTTTTATTATTTTTATGTTTTCGAAAATATAGGAACATATTACATGGGTAATCCGAAAATTACTTTTTATTATTTTTATGTTTTCGAAAATATAGGAACATATTACATGGGTAATCCGAAAATTACTTTTTATTATTTTTATGTTTTCGAAAATGTAGGAACATATTACATGGGTAATCTGAAAATTACTTTTTATTATTTTTATGTTTTCGAAAATATAGGAACATATTACATGGGTAATCCGAAAATTACTTTTTAATGTTTTTATGTTTTCGAAAATGTAAGAACATATTACATGGGTAATCTGAAAATTACTTTTTATTATTTTTATGTTTTCGAAAATATAGGAAGATATTACATGGGTAATCTGAAAATTACTTTTTATTATTTTTATGTTTTCGAAAATGTAGGAAGATATTACATGGGTAATCTGAAAATTACTTTTTATTATTTTTATGTTTTCGAAAATGTAGGAAGATATTACATGGGTAATCTGAAAATTACTTTTTATTATTTTTATGTTTTCGAAAATATAGGAACATATTACATGGGTAATCCGAAAATTACTTCTTATTATTTTTATGTTTTCGAAAATATAGGAACATATTACATGGGTAATCCGAAAATTACTTTTTATTATTTTTATGTTTTCGAAAATATAGGAACATATTACATGGGCAATCCGAAAATTACTTTTTATTATTTTTATGTTTTCGAAAATATAGGAACATATTACATGGGTAATCCGAAAATTACTTTTTATTATTTTTATGTTTTCGAAAATGTAGGAACATATTACATGGGTAATCTGAAAATTACTTATTATTTTTATGTTTTCAAAAATATATGAACATATTACATGGGTAATCCGAAAATTACTTTTTATTATTTTTATGTTTTCGAAAATATAGGAACATATTACATGGGTAATCCGAAAATTACTTTTTATTATTTTTATGTTTTCAAAAATATAAGAACATATTACATGGGTAATCCGAAAATTACTTTTTATTATTTTTAAGTTTTCAAAAATATATGAACATATTACATGGGTAATCTGAAAATTATTTTTTATTATTTTTATGTTTTCGAAAATATAGGAACATATTACATGGGTCATTTTAAAAGAATCGGAATCATAATCAGTAATATCGGAATTGGGAACTTAGATAAAATAAAGAACATATGAAAAAGAAATAAAAAAAACGTATGAATCGGTATGGAAAGCAGTAAGTAGAAAGAGAAAAAAAACGTCTCATAGAAATAGAGTGAAAGCGAAGGTGGGTGTCTGACATCCTTTTTTTATTCGTCAGTCAGGTTTGTAATAGCTAACTTTTCGTTGACGGGTTATATATATATATATATATATATATATATATATATATATATTCATCATAAATAAGACACATTGTTCTTTATTATAGAGATGATAATTATCATTACTTGAACATGAAAGACGTTATAAAAGATGAATGGCAATTGTCACAACCTATGAAATGTCATAAAGGATGAATGATAGTTGCCAAAAGCTGTAGACGTGTATGTTTATTTGAAAACAGAAGCAGCAACCATAAGTGTTGACAGCGGTTTCTTTATCAACCCATATCAAAGAAGATATATATTTTACTGGCTGTATTTACTTATTTGGTAGAGACATATTACTCGGATGTCATTAGGATGACAGTCATTGCTGTGTGCTGTAGAAATAGGGGCAAAGCTGCTGCTTACTGCGTTTATATTGACAGTAAAATGTTCGTTCCGTTCGGCAGGGATTCGAAAGAAAAAAGGCGGTTGCTGCTGGATGTCGTCATCTCAGTGGTGAAATGGCGCTGTTATAGCTGGCAAGGATTCGTTGAGAAGATGTGGCCGGTGGAGACGGTTTCGTGGCCAAGGGGCAAGGCCCCCGAATAAGCGGCTGAGTGGACAAAACGCAGCCTTTTTTATACTGCGTTTTCAGTTGATGCTGATACAACGCTTTGATGGGATCTGATTGGTTAGATTCAATGACAATATGCGCAGTAAGAATGTTGATGAAATCTGTGATGCAAGTGAGTATTTGCTGTGGTTGAAGTCTGTAATGCAAGTGGGTCTGCACTGTTGTTGGTGCGCGTTGTCTGCAAGTGTGTTTGCACATTCGAAGAGATGAGTGTATGAGTCTGCACGGTTGAAGGTGACGAATGCAAGTGAGTTTTCAAAAAAATAAATATGTGACATTTAAGAAAATTTCATGATTCATTGAGTAAAAAGGAAAGATAATGGATCTTTACTGTAGGATAGTAATGATAGTTGCCATGAATAAAATGTACTTTAGTCATTTTGATTGGACCTATTACTTTTAACGTAACTGCTATACATAGTTAGCTAACCGGAAACAATCTGCAGATATTGACCATGATGATGGACAGCTCGAGTTACTGTTAGTTCGTTGGTTAGTAACGAGCTTCCGAAGTTGCCGCAATGATGGCAGCCATTGTTGTCATGCTGTAGAATGAGGGCGCGAAGCTGCTGTTAACTACGTTCGTCTTGTTTGCAAAAATGCCGTTCCTTTCAGTAAGGACTCAAAGGAAAAATGCTGTTTCTGGATGCCGTCGACGCAATGGTGAAATGGCGCTGTAATGTCTAGCAAGGATTTGTGGAACAGATGTAGCCGGTGGGGATTGCATCTCGTCAAACATCGAGCGTAGGAAGCAAGGCCTCCGAATGAGTGTCTGAGTGAAGAAACGCACCCTTTCTATACTGCCTTTCCAGTTGCTGCTGATACAAGATTTTTATGGGATCTGATTGGTCGGTTTTGCTGACGTTGTGTGCACGTGCTAGGGTGGTCAAATGTCAAAGATCCGGTTTAGTTAGGAGTGCAAAGTCATAAACAGAGTCGGCATGACAAGCGAGAAAGTCAATTATGGTTCATTAGTGTTCTTAAACCAAAAGGAAAACATGGATTTTTGCATGCGCCACTGACATATAAAAGAATCGAATACACTTCAGTTTGTAATACTAAGAAGAAAAGAAGGCAGTACAAATATTAAAAAAAAATCAACTACGGAATCGAGAATGGAGATGGAGAAAGAAAATAAATAATGATATTCGCCGCAGGTGATATAGAAAGAGTAGGAGTTGTTGGTGCATCTGCTTTCGGCCGATGTAAAGTCAGAAAGCGAGAAGATATTATTTAAAGTATTAGAATATTTACCTGGTTTTAAAATTATTTTATTATTTTTTTAAATTTCTCTTAAAGGTGAAATAAATAAAGGAAATACATATTTTCGACGTAAGTGAAAGAGATTGGGTAAGAGGTGTTAGATTAATTAATTCCTTCTCACTGCATCTAGTTTCGACAGGTGTAACGTACAACCAGTCGGTAAACACCGGTTTACCGAAGCGTGAAAAACTCTACTTAAAGTACTATAGTTATTGCTGTTTTTTTAAAAAAGAATTGTATTTTATTATCTCTTAAAGAGACTTTACCAGTATTTTTATGATGTTGAATGAAAAAGTTTGAGTGACACTTAAGGGTCAGCGGTGATCACAATACGAAAGTTGATAAAACCACGTGACCTTTGGGTGGATAATTATTGTCTTTTCTCTTGTGACACTTCAAGCAGAGATGTGCCCGAGGCGTCGTTCCCAATGGGTTGGGGGAAGCACAATGTAACTAGACGTAGCGAGACGGGTTATCCGTCTATCTATCTGTTAGTCTTTCTCTCTCTCTCACGCAAAGTAAGTAACTCATTCCTTTGAATTTTGTCTGTGACTGTTCTTCTCTTGTTAATAAGTTTTTATTTAATAGAATTAACTTTATTATCAGTAATAACATTCTAAAATGTTCATAGCTCCAAATATAGTTTCGTACTTAGTACATAATTCTCGCCAAGCACCTTCTATAAATACTAACACATGGTCTATACCTGATTAATCTCATTCCCCCGAAAATGGACCCAGATTGGTCCGAAAGTACTTGGGAGACAATCCAAACTATGGCAAATTCATCAGCCAATTCTCCTTCGAAACTAATATCCTGATTCGGACTATTGAAAGGATCTACCAAAAGATATCTAGACACGAGTTGTCTCTGATATTTAACAGTATATATATATATATATATATATATATATATATATATATATATATATATATATATATATATATATATGTGTGTGTGTGTGTGTGTGTGTGTGTGTGTGTAGACATACCTAACTTCATATAGATAGATATGACCAGATTCCTGACAAAAAGATTGCCCAATCTGCTTTTACTCCCAATTAACAATACTAAGTAAAAAAACATTGTTTTTATTATTTGTCCTCGTCGCTACTTGCTTTACGAAATCATTTGACATGTTGACATTCTTAACAGTTCCTTCGGCTTCAGACGTATATCCCATTCGTGTGATCAGAAATAATTCAGTTAGATCTTATTTTTAAACTGTCTCATAAATTATTTCTATACTTCCATACTTCAGCTACATTTTCCAACATCCATTAAAACTTTAGTAAAAATGTCCGTTGTTCAAAGTTCAATATGACTGTCATCCTTCTTTCAAAATATGCAAATTGGAAATCAAATAAAAATTAAGCCAGTTATCAATTTACCTCCTCTGTAGGAGGTTAGACACAAGGTCAGGTGTGTGTTTTAATGAAAATTCTTCTGTGGAACGAACTGGATTCGAACCCAGCACATCAAGGGCCTCTGTCCGCAGCGTTAATCACTTGGCCAGCGTGCAAGTAAGTTATTGAAGTATGCATTAATTTTATTTCGACATCATGTAGTAGTGATATTTGTGCATGAAATTACATTCAATCTGCAGATGGTCTTACTTTTTAATAATTAAAAAGAGGTCAACAAATTTATTCAATAAATACATAATTCAACATTAAGCAAAATATGAATTTAAAATTAAAACTTCATTAAAATCTTTTTCAACAATTAAATTTTATAAGCCTATTTTCGCAACATCAGAAAATTTCATCAGATGTCCTTCTTCTTCGGCCGGTCGAGAAAAGGCCTAGAGCATTCTCTCGAATTATGAGACGGTCGTAGAGGTTTATCAATTCATGATGGTCGCCGGTGTGGCGCGTCGTTAATTGACCAAGGCGGTTGAAGATGCCAAGCTCCTCACTCGTCCTCAGGTCAATCGGTTGTAATACAGATGTTTCGAGAAAACCGGCGTTATTTGATCAATTGCACTCATCCGCCGACGTGGTTACATGTCAAGGGTTTTTCGTCGATTTTGTTTACATTACATACCTAATACTGTGTGCCCTAAATCTATTTAACATTGTTTTCATTGAATGTTTTTATATAACTTAAACACCTCATCGTAGCTAAAATATAATACATAACCGTATAATACAGCTTTCACATCTCATGTAAGTATTTTATATAGGTTAAATATATTATATAATTGCATTATATAAAGAATTGGTGCAAAGTACTCTTTATTATGGAGTGTTTGTAATTTATTACTGAAATATAATTTTTACAAGAAGTGAATACGAAATTGTATAGCATAGAATTTTATTTAAGATTCAATATGGGCGCCAGCATTCGCCACCAGCCTTTTAAGCTACCTGGGAATCGCATCAACTGATTTCACAAATAACATATTTTTTCGGTTTTTTACGAATTAGTTATCATTCATGAAGGTTAAAACCGCTCGAGGATGAGGGATAATGAGATGGTTAGATTGAGAGTTGCAAATAATAATTCTTCAACTTTTGTAAGAAATATCATAGAATTTAAGAATCTGCTAGTTTCTAAGTAAGTTGTTGCTTTGAGTGGGTGATATATTGGGATTGTCAATCCTATCATAGTATTCGTATTCATTAGCATTTAACTAGTAAAAGAAAACAACAAAAGAACGAACAAATGAGACTTGTGAAATCAGTTGATGCGGTTCCCAGGCGGTTAGATCAACTAATGCTGAATGCTTGTTTCATATTCATTTATTCTACGAATTATATTCCAGCAATAAATTACGAGTACTTAATAACAGGCAGTAACTTTCCACACACCCTGTTAATTAATCATTTCATGTAAGTGGTTTATAAAGCTTAAACTTCTTATTTAATTATTTTATAAAGATTAACTGTCTTATTTAAGTGATTTATATAGGCTGATAAACCTTATTTAAGTAGTATATGAAGCTTAATTACTTTATGTAAGAGTATTTATAGTGTAACCATTTTATGTAGGTATTTTATAAAGCTAAACTATCTTATGTTCGTGTATTACATAGCTTAGAATTTCAGTAAAATCAGCAAACTACGAAAACTAAAACAAATCAGCAGTGGATGAGATAATTATCATACGTGTATTACATAGCTTAGAATTTCAGTAAAATCAGCAAACTCAGAAAACTAAAAAACATCAGCAGTGGATGAGATAATTATCATACGTGTATTACATAGCTTAGAATTTCAGTAAAATCAGCAAACTCAGAAAACTAAAAAAAATCAACAGTGGATGAGATAATTATCATACGTGTATTACATAGCTTAGAATTTCAGTAAAATCAGCAAACTACGAAAACTAAAAAAATCAACAGTGGATGAGATAATTATTATACGTGTATTACATAGCTTAGAATTTCAGTAAAATCAGCAAACTCAAATAACTAAAAAAATCAGCAGTGGATAAGATAATTATTTTTGCTACTGCATGAACGGTTATCTTGGAGTGGATTTTGGTAGTTTTGTTTTACGGCATATCAACCCTTTTTGGGTTATTTAATGCCGAATCTGGTCCTGTTTTCTTCTCTTTTTTGTTTCTTTCCCCTTTTAATATCTGTTTCTATTTAACCCATAGTTGGGACCCTAACAGGTACTACCACTCCGGGTCAGGGTGGACCTGGGAGCAATGGTAATTAAGAGGAGGCTCCACATTCCCCAAAGTCCGTAAGCCGGATCTCACCATCGGATGTAGTTTAAGGTCATATCCAGGACCGGGAGTAGGGTAGGAAAAATAAAAATAAAAAAAGGGAGGGAGAAAGGGAGAGGGGCTGTTGTTTTTGTTTTTGGTTTTGTAGAACATAATTAAGTTTTACAAAAAAAAAAAAAAAAAAAAAAAAACGTCAATGTAGGTGAATTTCGTCTCAGGGAGCCACAGGGCAGCCTGATCTGGTATCACCAGGGAGTGGATTTTGGCCGCGATAAGTGGTAACTCACCAGTAAAATAATAACAAAAGAAAAACAGATGTTTTCTCTCATGCAACTCACTTATAATCCAATCATTCACATTTATAACGTTACTAAATTCGCAGTTACTTTAAGAACTATTAATGCGGTTCTGGACACTTCTTTGCTGAGGTCTCTTTTCCTCTTTGTATTTTATCACTTCGAACACAGCAAAAGTGAACAAGTAGAAAATATAAAATGGATGATTCCATTCCGACATCTCTTCTAACCTCAACAGCGTTTTATCACCTGCTGAAAACTTCCAAATCCTGACAGATTGATTAATCAAGAAGATTTTCCTTGAAACAATTTCCAAGCAGCCTGCCCGGTGATTTGTATTGAGCGTTTGATACTCAAACTGACATTTAATTGGAAGCGGGAATTGGAGACGATGACTGATGAGTGATGGGTTCCGTAAAACGACACTAGAGCATGGGCGAGGGTTAGGGTTAGGGTTTGCAGTTGGAGAATTAGTTAACTGATTTTCTGACAGATTCTTTATAGAATAAGAACAATTCTTCACAGCTGAGCAAGATCAGTAATCGATAAAAATCAATTTGTATTTTTCGGTTCTAGAGATGGATCATTTGTCACTAATGTCCGTTAAATCGATGTTTGTTGACACGCACTCAAACGGCGCCATCTTATTATTTTATTTAAAGCACAGACTATTTCATAAAATTCATAAAATTATAGGAGGCTGGGTTGCAATTTTTTTATAGTAAAGTAGCATTATCTTTTAACCCCCAACTAAATACTAAACAGTTGATGTCTTTACGGAATAACCTTCATGGGTACGTTTAACTTAAGTGTACGTATACGAGCGCTTCCGGTAGGTCGCCATGGTAAATTGGGGTACCGCTATCTTGACATGCTGCAGTTGCAAGAAAAGCATGCAGAATTACACCTCTATCCTACTCGGGGTCAAATCCTGTAACCGCCCCGCTGCCTGAATCACGCGGTAACCCGAACTATTACTTTATTAAAAAAAACAACTTAACATCTGATTTTTTTTAGTTACAAATATTTCTTTGAATTCTCAGCATTGATCACCAATTGGGAAGTGCTAGAAAAGGCGATGCCGATATACACCAAGAAAACAGTTGGCATTTAATCAAATTGAAAGTATAACAGAAACGACGGGGAGAAAAGAACGTTACATTAATTGCCTGTTTACTTACCTGCCCAACGAGGGCAAATCTAGACACAAAGTCGTTTTTTATGTGGGTGATATCCAGATCCCCCGAAAAGGTATGCTCTGGACGGGAAATTGCTTCAAATCAGTATAACAAAACGTTACATTAAGTTAATCTTAAAAATTCTTATCAAAAATATTTTTTCTTTAATTGTGTGTTGTTAAATTCTTTTTAATTATTTTCTGTATTTTCTTGTTAAAGTAAATAAGCCTGATTTTTCTTCTATTCATCTAACGCCATTTTTCCCTTGTTCAGGGATCAGACGTTTTCTGATATTGCGTAAGCGAACTCTCAAATTAACATGGTTCAGCGGGTCAAATTCCACTCAGTGCGGTCTTGTTAAATAACTTACTTCCAAGTTCTCCTAGTCTGATTAACCTTCCTGCAAGTAAAGACATCCATGCTTCTGCAACGGTTTATCCAGGAGGATGAAAGCTCCGCATGACCAGACCAGCGTAACTGATTCGCCCTTAGGATAACCTTTATGCTGGGAAAATGCAGTGCTTTCAGCACCTCCTCTGTTGGGTTTGGTCGGATTTTACATTGCAGATACATCTAATCATTAATCTGTCATTGTGCCGCAGTCGGGTGAAACAAGAGCTAGCTGTGGTTACATTTTCTGCCGGCGGTTTCTTTCTGTAACTGAAACCAAACCTCCAAGTAAATGATAACATATAACAAGGCTTCTCCTTTTTATTAATTTTAGAGCCATTTATTTACTATACTGCTTGTCGACACTGGGCAAGTTCGTTGTCGCAGAGAGAGAGTCTTACACTAGTTAATTTTCTAAATTAATCACCTAATCTAAATGGAAGGAAGATGGGGGACATCGCTTGCTCTCAATTTCGGGGCATCCGAAATCCCCTAGCTTGTAATCGCTACATAGCTAAAGCGTGTTGACTCTTCGGCTTCCAAGTCCAAACTGAAATCTCAACTCCCGTTTTCCCAGCGGGAAAACTGTGACGTCACGAAATCTCGAGGTCTCGTCAACTGTCCCCGTAACCGTGAGAACAACCTTGCACTAAACCTGCACGAGACGACCTCGCCACAAATCGCGCAAGCCAAACCCGATCTCCAACAGACACGTCCACTCCCATAGGGCCACTATCTAACAGTGGACACATCATTTACTGCTATACAACTTACTCCGGATGTAAAGGGAAACAACTGACGATGTTATTAGACACAACAGCTCACGAAGTTTCGCCCATGCTGCCTTCACCCTTGTGGTCGTAGTTTTTTTTATGGAAATCGCTTCAGACAAGGCACGAAGCCATCTGATGGAAGAGGCTAAACAAAAATGTTTCAAGGTCAAAAACAAGTCAACAACAAGTGTTAGATGGGCATATTTCGACCCAGAAAATAGCAACTCTTCCCCCTTTTTCAAGAAACATCGCTCAAGGAATGTGAGTACTAAAGGACAAAATAAGAGAAAGCGAGAGTCCCGAGTGGTGCAGAAAGTAAACCCTAGGTCTAATTTCTACTCTCCTAGTTAGTTGACATCCACCATCCGCACTCAGCATATCTCATACGTAGTAGAAAAAGTCTACTATCCCCAGAGTATTGTTACCTTGTACAGTATTTTTCTGGGGACGACCGTCAATAGGATACGCCTTTCACATGCATCTCCTACACTAGAAGTTGGGGTTCGGGGCTAACATACCCTATAGGTCACTGTACGTTTTGCGGAATTACGATCGGAACAAGCTAGATTGTATCAAATAGCAGCTCATACTCTCTCGACACACAGAATAAGGTTTTGTTAGGTTGTTTTATTTTTCGGCATATCAACCCTCCTCGTGTTATTTAATGCCGAATGCGGTCATTTTGGTGAAAGATTTTATGCTTCAAGTTCTTTATATGTTCAAGTATTTATTCATGGTGTTTGGTTGAGTGAAAGGGGATAAGGGAGGGGGATGGAAATTGTTTTTGTTTTGGATTTTGCAAAACATGATTGAATTTGGCAAAGAGAAAAGAAAAAACAATGAAACATCAATGTTTGGTGTGTTGGCTCAGGAAGTCGATATTATAAGACAGCCTGATCTGGTAGCACCAAAACAGAAAAAGGACATCAACCAGAGTCCCTAAGGAATTGGGCCGTTTTATTCATTGTTTACGTTTAATTGTACACAAATTGTTATTTTACTAATCGCTAGAAAAGGAATTACAAGTAAATACCATTCCCAACATCATTAAAAGACCAAATAGATACGATTAGATTTAAAATTGGTATCATCGATTCCATATCCCCCATTGTACCCATCTGATCAATTCTACACTCTTCCTCTTACAAGCTGTTAAATTAATATTTAAAAATTCAACTTCTTTGAAATGCATATAATTTAGTCAAAATTATTTAAAATGTAATTTAAGAAATCTTTCAAACTACCGATTACCATGGATAATAGCATCCCCCACTCTCCGAGAGTCCAATGTTAAAACTCCATCAGCCTAACATTCATAGGCAACATGAATTGGAGTAAATACATAAAAAATACTGCCAAGTCTGCTACAAAGAAAGTAGGCTTCCTACTCACACCTGCCAGTATCCTATATCTCTATAAAAGTATACTATTCGCCCATGCATGAAATATTGTTGCCACATCTAGGCTGATTCGCCAGCCACTAGCCATTCCCTTTTAGACAGGATCCAAATAAAGAGCATCTAATCCAATATGGCCCGCGCTGTCTACCAAGCTCCAGCTCTGTTCCATCGCCGCAATGGTGCATGCATGTGCTTTTTTACAAGTACTTCAATGGATTGTGCTCCGATGAACTTGCTGCCCTGATGCCCCTCGACGCAAATGTGCTCCTACGAACTTACTGCACTTGTAATTCCTCAATACCCGCTGACCAGTGCGACAAACAGTAAAATCCCTACCCTTCACTATAGAAGTCACCAGATCTTCTATTCTAATAGATTGTTTCTTCAAACCGCTTTTCTTTGGAATTCCATTCCTGTTCCCTATTACCGCGACTGTACAAACATGCGGAAATTTAAATATTATGTGAACAAACATCTTAGGATGCCCCCTATAAATGTATGTGGCCTCTAATTATCAGAAGCCCTTTACGTCTCAGTTGCAATATACATTGTTTGAGGTGAATAAAAATCAAATAATATAATGTATGAATTTTCTCAATGAACATATTTATTGGATACTGGTTACCGTCGCGGATGCATAAACATTATGCACCTGTGCATCTTCTGTTGTACTCAGGCTTTGTCAATGTTCGCGCTGTTGGCTCCTGTTCCTCGCTTGTTGATCGAGAACCACGTGGACGCCGGTTTGGTTTTAAAGAGATTTATTTTTAGCAGAACAAAGACAGAAATCAAATGCCTGTATACGAGAGAGAGAGGCAGGCATACATACATACATACATACATACATACATACATACATACAGACAGACAGACAGACAGACAGACAGACAGACAGACAGACAGACAGCCAGACAGACAGACAGACAGACAGATAGAAGCAGACAGACAGGCAGAGAGGAGGAATGAATTGGAAGGAGATACAATTAGCATATACAGACAGGTCGACTTTTGTACACCCTGTTCCCACCGCCCCGACCCTACGCCAGACTGACCGGGACAGCGGCGTTTCTCTGTCCGTTCAGGTCGATGTCGGCAGGCTAAGAGACAGAACTGCTCTCCGACGGAAGTGACGTGTTTATTGACTTCTACGTTTAGGCTCACCCCTCCTTCTATGGCGCCCCTTGTTATCTAACACCTTTGCGCGTAATAATCTTAACCTGCCTGACTGCCTGCCTGCTTGACTGTCTGTCTGTCTGTCTGTCTATCTGTCTATCTATCTATCTATCTATCTATCGCTCTCTCTCTATATATATGTATATATATATGTATATATATATATGTATATATATATATTAATTTTATACGTACATAAAAGTAATCCATGGACACGTGTTTCTGGCTCACAGGTGTCATCAGTACGGGTAAGTGAGACAATGATCGTTAATGATGTCTACAGTCTAGCGTCTATACCACTGGACCACGACGCTTATGAAGTTAAGGGCTACTAATAATGCAATTGTATGCATCTTAATCACTTAGGAAGTGAGACAATCGAAATAATAGTAAGCAAAAAAAACACACACAAAAAAACGAACGCTTCAATCACCAATAAAAATAATTACATACAAAATACATTAAATATTAAGGTGATAAAAATCGTACATATTTCTAGAAAGGGCGTCTTGGTCCAGTGGTATACACACTGGACTATAGACATCAATGTCGAAGGTTCTGATCCTTGTCTAAGTTAGCCATGCTGATGACGGCTGTGAGCCAGAAACATGTGTCCATGGATTACTTTTATGTACGTATAAAAT
>OY744516.1:221089544-221237044 GCA_963556195.1 Sepiola atlantica
GAAATTGAGATGGTAAATATATTTGAAACGGTTCCCAAGAGGTGGGTCGCGAAAATAAAGGCGTTGCTTAGATTATCGTGCCAGGAGACAATTGATAGTTGATAAAAGTCAATTTACACCGACTTGAGGAATCAACTATGTAAAACGGGATCAGGCTTCCTTTTTAAAGTCATTTTGGTAGAAGAGATGACTATTAAAAGGGGCACACATTTTGTCGAGTAGAAAACCCACGAAATGTATAATATTCGACACAAATTTATCTTTACCATGGTTAAAGCCCCATTTATTTTTACCATGGTTAAGCCCATTTATTTTTACCATGGTTAAGCCCATTTATTTTTACCATGGTTAAGCTCATTTATTTTACCATGGTTAAAGCCCATTTATTTTTACCATGGTTAAAGCCCATTTATTTTTACCATGGTTAAGCCCCATTTATTTTTACCATGGTTAAGCCCCATTTATTTTTACCATGGTTAAAGCCCCATTTATCTTTACCATGGTTAAAGCCCCATTTATTTTTACCATGGTTAAATCCCCATTTATTTTTACCATGGTTAAAGCCCCATTTATGTTTACCATGGTTAAGCCCCATTTCTTGTCTGCTTGTCGTTACATCAGACAAAAAAAGAGACTTACTGGTCGTTTTGTATGAAAATACCCCACGTATTCCTTTAAACATTATTCCTTCGCAGGCTAGTTTATCATTGAAAACTCGAAAAATACAAACAGGAATTTCGATCCCTCACTTTAATCGATGTTACAACATTCTAGCACACTCTTCCGTGTACCGTGGGCGTTCATACCCCCCTAGCGAAATCCACTGTCGTTTCTGTTTAGTCCCAAAATTCGATCTTACAGTTCTCATTTCCTAGCTAGTCAATTGTTTTTTAAATTTTTGTATTCATACTTAAGTAACCTAGAAATTATCTTTTTTCGAACTTAAAAAATATTGTGTTCGCATTCCATCACTCCATTATTCATTAAATTACAAAACCTGACCTCGCACACTTTTCGTCTGAATTATTATCAGTTACTCCAACCTCTTCAGTGACAATTTCTTTACAGATTGTCACGCTCCACTTTCGTTAAGACTACGAAAGCTTATACGCAACACAATAATAAAAAAGATAAAAAATTCAAGATATGGTTCGAGGTCCCAGAGTTCTGATTTAAATAATAAAAGAAGAGGTTGGAGGGTTCTCCAAGTCAAGACAAGTAAAGAAAAACACGAAACAACCCAGTTATAAATTCAGATGCAGGGATTTATTTACATAAAATACAACAGAGAGATTTAAGCAAAAGATAACCATCTGATACGGGAAAAAAAGGGATTTAAAGAATATATTTAACCGACGAGAAAAGAAAACATTTCGATAAACAATATAACTTTATTAGAGAAAGTGAGTGTTCAACTTACAGTATACCGATGGGCAGTTGAGAAGATAATCAAGGGAGGCGCGAGAGCGCTCTATACCTTAATAGACAACAAAAACGGCCTATGCTGGAAATCTCATTTCTTTAATCAATCATAACTCAAAAACCAATAAACCAAATTAGTTAAAACTTTACACAACATTTTTTTTGATAGGTTCTATAAGTGTGTAGAATTTTAGCATCATTAGTCAAGGACACCCGGACATCCAGAAAGTTCGATCATGAAATCATGTTATCCGTGTGTACGTACGTACGTACGTATGTGCTAACCTGTATCTCATCAACTATTTGATGGATTCAGCTGATTTTTGGCAGAGATAGAGGTTCTAGGGTCTAGTTGATGGCATTTAAATTTCAGTTTACCATATACCTTAGTTTTCCAGAAAATTAAAAACAAAACTGAAAAATGACCATTGTATTGAGCCAACGCACACAGACACACTGACACCAACACACACACACAAACAACAACGCACACACAGACGCAATTACACTAACGCATACACAAACACAATGCATCAACTCTTTCACTGTCTTACGCATACGACATTTCTCACTGAACTTTCTCTTATGATAACAAATGATGATTGACTCTATTTAATAACTTTCAATGAAATGTAATTTATTTAATTGAGTGTGGAAGTTTTTATTACGATTTCCTGTCAGATTAAATCGAAAGTCTTTCCAAAATTTGCAATTCCTCACAACGAAATTCAACAAAATATCGACCTACCTATCTATCTCTCTATCTATATATCTGTCTATAATTGTTGATTATATATATATATATATATATATATATATATATATATATATACAGATTATAATGAAATTAAAATAATAAAACAATTTTTTTAAACACAACTCAATCCCATAACTAAGTTACATTTTAGCATAGGAATAATAAAGCCTTAGAGAAAACAACGTTGATTAACTCACAGTTAATATAAGTATATATATTAACTGTGAAAAAATTTGTTCTAGTTTGAATTGTATCATGAGTAAATATACACTCATCATAATTTTTAAAAAAATATTTACCTGTGAATATTGGAAGAAACATTGATTAGTCAAACTACCAACTATATCAGTTATGAGAAGGCATTGTATTGAGCCATAGCCTTTTACAAAAGTAGTGACATTCCATAAAAAATGCCAGTATACTGAAATCATATGCCCTTAATAGGGTTAAGATGAAAATTCATATACACTAAACACTAAATGTACAAAAGCAAAGAACTTCCCAAATTTTTACACATTAGACTCAAATAGCTAGAAATATAATAAAGTTCTCTCCGTATGCAAATTTTTCAAAATGACTTCGTGAGTCTCATCAGTATAAGCACAAACGGGTTAAGTTCTGAATAACAGGATCGTCACTACACGATTTTCATTAGGGGTCGCCAGTCAGGATATCGAGTTAATAATCACAGGCAGTATGAAACATGTTGGAATAAAGTGCTTGTAGTTCAAGTTGTTGGATGATAATTATATTTCATCGATGAAACAAATACTCAAGTTTTGAAAGTGGTTCTATTACTCTAATTCAATTATTTCTCACTTGCAGTGAAATCGCTCCAGACAAGGCACGAAGCCACTTGATGTAAGGAGCTAAGAATAACAAATATGATTATCGCAAAGACAGTAGATGCCTATTGACCTTAGTCGTGAAAAGACCAAGATTACAGACAGGAGGAAAACAGTCAGCGGGAAGAGAGCTCCACAAGCCCGCGGTTCTTGGAAAGAAGCTACTAGAATAGGAAGCTGTATTTATATATAATTAAATTGTTCACAGAAGTATTTTCTGTAATTTGAAAATCCGTTTTCTTCTTCGGGGTGTTTTTGCCCAATATTTGACATCAGACGATAACATCTTTTTTCCGTTCGTCTTTTTCATAACAGAATTTTCACTTACTACAAAATCTATTTTTATTCGGGACGCTTTTGCCCAACATTTGACGTAAGACGATAAAAGTCTTCTTCTTCTTCTTCTTCTTCTTCTTCTTCTTCTTCTTCTTCTTAATAGACGTTGACCGACCGACGTTCAGGAAGAAACTGTTCATACCGTTTCTAGGTTCCCACTTTTGAGTACTCATATAATTGTCGTTCACGTGACTTAGACTGTTTGTGTAAGTGTGTATCGTCTGACACCTAAGTATGATGACATAGGTCGGATATACTTAGGACCAAGGTCTCTGAGTGCGTCGATCTGCATTCGCTAAGATGATGAAATCGACAACGCGCGGCCGAGGACATGGGGATACAGAAAATAGTATGTGTCTTTGCTCTCTTAAAAATCTATATCTTCTTTTTGCTCGTAAACTAGAACAAGGAAATAACGTATAACAATGCATTCATGTGATCGGTCGGTATTTTAAAATGAGCTTCTAAAATCCTAAGTTCGAATAGTAGTACACCATGACAACATCTACTACTACTACTACTACTACTACTACTACTACTACTACTACTACTACTACTACTAATAATAATAATACTAATACTAATAATAATGATTATAATAATAATCATAATAATAATAATAATTATCATAATAATAATAATATGGGAGTTTGAAATACCGATAAATCAATTCACACTAAAAACCAAATATGCTAATAGCCTACAACAAATGAAATAAAACTGTTAAATAGGAGACTTCGTAGTCCCAGCAGTTCGCAGGGTGAAGCTGAATGAGGCCGAATAACTAAGAAAATACAAGAAATTGGCAGAGGCCTGGAAGCGATAGAGAAGATGAAAACTACGGCGATGCCAGTAATTCTAGAAGCTCTATAAACAGACCCCATCAATCTGGCACAAAGACGATAATGAATCGGAATCTGGGGAAATAGTGACCCCATAAAAAAGCCCACCGATGAAAACAGGTGGAATATTAAGAAAAATCTAAGGATTAACTCTCATATCTAAAAAAAATAATGATCAATCGCAGGTGAATTGAGATAAAATATATTAAAAAATACTATAATTGCCCTCTCACTGCTCGCTGAAAAACAAAAATGCTGCTGTACATAAGAATGTTAATTCCACGAATAGTTGCTTGGGAAGTGGAAAGACCGAGGATTGTTAGTACCACCCGCAGTTCGACTGGAAAGCAACACAAAGTCCTTGAATCTGTAGGAGACTTATTGTCACTTAGGTTCCATGAAACGCAACTGATGTTATAAGTGAGAAATCAGTGATGAATACTGGTGTGAGAACACCAAGTAGCTTACAATAATAATGGAATGGGACAGATGCAACTAAAATATCCGAGAAGACCTGATGTCACTCAGACTCCAGGGAAATCACCGGTTTTTATCATCTGGTGTGAACATTACAATTGTATACTAATGATAATACTTCGACATTAGTTGAAAGTATGGAGTTGACTGATTGTGAACTCCCTATCGTTTATTTTTTATTTTTTGCGTTATAAGATGTGTATTCATACGCTTTATTTGAGTGCGACGTTTACAGGTTGTTACTTACTGTCTCTCATACGTAAATGAGTAAAAACACGAAAAGGAAAGTGAATACACAAAAAAAACAGGACAACTTCACGTATGAGGCCTTTACCATCACCTTATTCTTACCAGAATCTCGTTATGGCTTTTCCGAGCTCATATCGCTTCTCGGGATCTACACAGATCGTCAACGGCTCTCTGTACATACTTTATAAGTGTATTTGACAACACCCATTTCTGAACAAGCTAACACACAAACACACATACATCTATCATGAGATCAAACAGGAAAAACAATTAAAATGAATTAGTTTACGCGCCAACCAACACAACTAGTTTATATATTAACAAATCTGCCTCCACTAGTACATATATTCGAACTCAACTAGTATATATATCCACATTAAAAACTTATTTAAACTCCATTGTAAAAGTAATATTTATAAACACGTCAATCATTCACTGACAATGGATCCTGGAATTGAAAATACATGCATTTAACATATCAAATACCAAATATCTCAATGTATTTTCTTCCCTTCTTCGTTCAAAAAACAGCAACATCGTTCATACTTTCGTTCAAAAGTGGCTTTCTTCTTATTTATATTTAATAATCTTTTTTATTCTAATCCTTATTCATTTCTTTATTTAAAATAATGTTTCACTCCTTCTAACTATTTAGTGTCTAATAAGTATTACTTTTATTCTTGTTCTTATTGTCATATCTATAATAATAATGATCTGAGTTCAGCCAAAAGTATTGAGTCCGCAAATTATGAAATCAATATTCTTTTCTTGGCTTCAGATGCGTCTTCATACATAAAGTACGCTGGTGACGTCAACTTAATACTCCTATTAGAGAAGGTAACGCGAATGATATAAGCATGAGCCCGGATCACAACAACAATATTCAGAATCCCATTGCTGATCGGCATCTTCCAGGCGAAAGTCCAGGGAAACCGATTTTTATTTATCTTCCTCGTACAAGGTAAGATGTGATACAAGGTCGGGAAAGCGGGATTTGAAAAGCCAGCGCCCGAGAAGGTGACCACTCTGGCCTACAAAAAATGCCTGGGCAGCCCCGTCGGCATTCCTCGGCAGGGGCGCCCCAGGCAGTAAGCAATAAACTTACTCCTCCCCAAAGAGGGGAGGCAAAGCCTGGGAGTATGGACCTCCTAGAACTGCACAGGACAAACCCATAGACTGGCGGAAATCAAGCCCGAAGGCCAAGACGACACCGGTCTAACCGATAATCCAGTGGTTTAAAGGCAATCAAAGAGGTAATTTGTTACATCATGATTAAGAACTCTCATCAGCACTTATTAATCATCTTTAAGGACTCACTAGCCATCAAATAAGAACATTCTGCAGTGTTGTGCATACAGCTTGTCTTGGGAGTTTGGAGTGGCAACTTAAAAAAAGGTTTATAAAGTTGAAAAGCGGCCGAAAAGACGTCAATATAAGCTGCAATATAAGCTGTGAACAGAGAGTGTTGAAGCGACGTTTTAATAAAGGTGCACTATATGATAAAATTGAAATTTATAAGTTATTAGATGATCTCCATTCAAAGATTTTTGGTGATATCAAGAGCTGAAAACTAGAGAAAACGGTGGAAAGAATTTTACAACAATATCTTTGCGTTCGCAAAACAACTTTTTGCAGCAAAAAAGCGCGGATGGTTCAACGTCCAAAATGAGGAACTTGAACAGCACTTGAATACACCACATTCTTATGAGCTAAGGGGTGTCCCCATCTCTCTAATGGAAGGTATCCGTCGCATCCAAACTCTAAAGGTTGTGGTTAACATGAATGACATCAAAATTAGGGAGGTGTAGGTATACGTTAACAAGGCTGTTGCAGTCGGATACGATACCCATTTTAAAAACACTGTCTACATATCTTTAAAAAAATACCATTCTACTCTAGCGGGCTTTGAGTCACAGCATTGTACCGCAAGACTGGTACTTGGCGGATGGTATTTTGATATTAGATCGTTACAAAAATAATGTCCGATTTCAGAAACACATTTATTCATAAACATTCTTTCACTTGTCCAATACTCTGTAAAGTATGTGACACTGTTGTAGTGCAGATAGCAAGTGTTTGAAACACTTTGACGTGGATTTTGCTCAACAAGTGCTTGCAATTGTTCATTGTCAATATTACACGGCCGTCCTCTACCTTCTTTATCTTCAAAGCTCTCATCCCCACTACGGAATTTCTGGAACCACCTCCGTACTGTCCGATCGCTTGTGGATTCATCTCCCCATGCTCTATTGATATTGTCAAAAGTTTCAGACACATTGTTGAACTCATGCAGCGTAAGTAGGCGGTTATGTTTTAGCATATTCATCATTGAGGGTTTTTTTTTATGATTTAAAAATACGCTCTATCTGAAAATATGGTACAAATTATTATGGAGAACACATTAATTATTATGTAAGTTAAAATTTACCAGAAGTAAACTACACATCCTGTATTAAAGCGATTTTTTAAACACTAGCGCTTCAGGCGGCCATTATTTTTCTAATGACTTAATACCTAAGATGACATAAAGAGAGAATTGAACATTTTCGTCTCATCTCACTGATGAATGTAGAGAGAAAATATTTATATGTATATATATATATATCAAGGGAGGCGCAAGAGCTCTCTATCCTTTAATAGACTTCACGAATGGCTTATGCTGGACATCTCATTTCTTTGATCAATCATAACTCAAAAACCAATAAACCAAATTAGTTAAAACTTTGCACAAAATTTTTATTTGATAGGTTCTATAAGTGTGTAGAATTTCAGCATCATTAGTCAAGGCAACCCAGGGATCAAGAAAGTTCAATCATGAAATCATGTTATCTGTGTGTACGTACGTACATATGTGCCACCCTGTATCTCATCAACTATTTGATGGAGTCAGCTGATTTTTGGCAGAAATAGAGATTCTAGGGTCTAGTTGATGGCATTTTAATTTCAGTTTACCATATACCTTGATTAGTCAAACTACCAACTATATCAGTTATGAGAAGGCATTGTATTGAGGCATAGCCTTTACAAAAGTAGTGAAATTCCATGAAAAATGCTAGTATACTGAAATCATATGCCCTTAATAGGGTTAAGATGAAAACTCATATACACTAAATGTACAAAAGCAAGAAAATTCCCAAATTTTAACACTTTCATTGGGGCTGATTAACAATAATATTTTAATAAATAAATATTAATTATTTAAATACCTAGATACATCGATGTTTCATGCTTCAGTCTAGGAACTAATTCCCGACGGTCGGTAGGCGCGAACCCCGAACACAAATCGCCACTGATTCGTAGTCGGTGATCTTATCCAAACGGCCAGCGTCAATTAGTTAGTAAATATAGAGTAACTTTAACTGTAAATAGCGACAAGCGGCTGCTATTTACCAGGCAGCTAGAGAGTGATCTTACGAAACGGTGTTCGGATCGCGCATATAGCTATTTGTACTGCTAGTTATTAAAGCTACTCGAAAGTGCTCAGCCCTATGTGTGTGTGTGTGTGTACAGAAAGTTGGTAACCCTGGCTTCTGTGGCTGTCTGGAACATTCGCAAAAGAGTTGGAACTTGATTCTAACTGCAAAAACATCAGGAAAGTTATGTTTATGTTATATGACTTTAACTAGTCAATGAGTATCGTTCGGTTCACCATGTAATGATTCGGATAGTCGTCGATTTCTTTCATTTACTTAGTAAGAATAAACAATTGATAAATAAATATTTCGGGTTTCACATGTGAAAAATACACTACCAGGTGGAAATCCCGAGATATCGGTATACTGATTAGATGAGTGATTTCTCCACTACTTTTTGTAATGACACTGGAGCTTATATACTCGTTGAAAAGCGTATACAACTAAAAGAGAAATAACTTAGGAACAAAGGAAAAATGCCCAAAGTGTGGAGAAAATAAAACCCCAACATTAACCCAACACTAACTCTTACACTAACTCTCACCCTAACCTTAACCCTAACCATAACCCTAACCCTAACCCTAACTCTACGCCTAACCATAACCCCAACCCTAACCCCAACCTCAACCCTAACCATAGCCATAACCCTAACCCCAACTCCAACCCTTACCCAACCCCAACCCCAACCCCAACCCTAACCCTAACCCTAACCCTAACCCTAACCCTAACCCTAACCCTAAACCTAAACGTAATTCTACCCCTACCCCTAACCATAACCTTAACCCTAACCCTAACCCACCTCTAACCCCAACCCCAACCCCAACCATAAACTCAACCCCAACCCCAACCCTAACAATTACCCTAACCCTAATCCTACTCATAACCCTAGCCCTAACCCTAACCCTAACTCTAACCCTGACAACCGGTTCTTTCCTCCGTCCAGAGCCTACACGGATCATGTTACTATTCTAGTCCAGTCCAAAGTTAATGTCCAGAGATTGCTCCGACAATACCATAGTCTTTTCGAATGATCAAGAATTAAAGTCAAACCTAAGAGCAAGAGCTTATCAATATGTAAGGTTTTTGTCAAGAACATACACTTTTAAATTAACTGTATTACAATCCAAACTATCAGAGAAAAATCTGTAAAAAGGCCTCAAACGACTTATGAAATTCTGTTGACTGATCTGCGTCGAGGCACAGAAGTACAACAAAATGCACTGATAGGACTTTAGGCTATTATGACATAGGAAAATTTCAGATCTGGTGTATACAATATGTGGCAATTCTGTGGCTATTGTAGATAAACGAGCATTCAACAACTCATTAATAAATACCTACACAAGTGTCCTGGAGTTCCCCCGTTTTTCCCCACTGTTGTTCGCTACATTAATGCCGGAAACCTGCAAGTCAATTTCTCCTCTTTAGTAGGGGAGTTCAAGTTTAACATAATGCTCTGAGATTCACCTGATTAATTTATCTGCAAAGTTCAACCGGAAATTAAAGCTGTTATGAAGTGGTCTGCTATAGAGACAGTACAAGAAGATGAATCTAGTCTCCGAACCAAATAGATAATAGGAGTGACCCGAACCAAATAGATAATAGGAGTGACCCGAACCAAATAGATAATAGGAGTGACCCGAACCAAATAGATAATAGGAGTGACCCGAACCAAATAGATAATAGGAGTGACCCGAACCAAATAGATAATAGGAGTGACCCGAATCAAATAGATAATAGGAGTGACCCGAACCAAATAGATAATAGGAGTGACCCGAACCAAATAGATAATAGGAGTGACCCGAACCAAATAGATAATAGGAGTGACCCGAACCAAATAGATAATAGGAGTGACCCGAATCAAATAGATAATAGGAGTGACCCGAACCAAATAGATAATAGGAGTGACCCGAACCAAATAGATAATAGGAGTGACCCGAACCAAATAGATAATAGGAGTGACCCGAACCAAATAGATAATAGGAGTGACCCGAACCAATCGGAAGTTCGATTCATGTCTCCTACTCTAAAGAAGACCAAAATGTAAAAGGGACATGATGGTCGAGGAAATAAGAACTTTTGACGAGTATAAGTGAACGGATTTTGCTGCTATTGAAACGATTCATAAACCTGGACAACGTAGAATTCAATTGAACCGTTTATTATTATATGCAATGCTTCGATGTCTATGGAGTGCCTAGCGATATTATTTCTGTTGCGATCTACATAGGATCTCCTACCAACGGCAAGCATCCGCAAATTGCGTGGATACAATTATTCTGATATTTGTATTCCGTGCCTATCCACATTCTTTGGATATGTACACCAGGTGCCACAATCAAGTATTAAATGTGGTCGCAGACATTGACGCTATCCAATTTGAAGCTTCTAATGAGCTGCCTGTTATGGCCCAGAATGTTTTTATCCATTTTCGCAAAGATAAAGAATATTCGCTCCGGGAAACCAGGAAAACATTAATATGAAGTTGTTTAATGGAGACCATGACAGGGGGGGAGGAGTCAGTAGATCTGTCAACATTTCTCCATTTTACGGTACGCATCATTAAAAAGTCAATGCTCTGACATCGGTGTGTGGTCTGAGTCTAAGAAATGATTCTTATGGTGGAGTTAACTGTGCTCTGGTAGAACAAAACCGAAGAGTCACATGAGCGAAAGGCGAATCAATATGAATCACTTCCATCCGACTGCATGGACAAGCATTGGATGTCACGTGCTACACACTGAGGTCGGGTGGCGTGTTTCATTGGACGGATAACCACGTAAAATCTATCAGAAATAGGCATGACTAGCCAGTCGCTAAATGTAGCCATCAAACAGATGCAGACTGTAACTGGACAGGATTCTAGTTGGATTATGTCAAAACTATGTCGATTAAATAAATACAATATTATAAAATGTGGTTAACGCTCTCGGGTGAAGGTGATTATATGCGAACGTACCGATCACCATAAAACGCTATCACTAAAAAATAGAGAAGATAACAGAAAAACAGAGAAGACAAGACGAAGCAATTGAAAGACAAGACGAAGCAATTAAAAGACAAGACGAAGCAATTACAAGACAAGACTAAGCAATTAAAAGACAAGAGACGAAGCAATTGAAAACAAATAACTTGTCCGAGTAGTTTAAAGTGAAATATATAAAAGTGAGGTATTTAAAATCGCACTTTTTTTCTTTCAAATTTCAATTTAAATATTCAGACACGTGGTGCTTCAAAGATGTTATCAATTTCCTTATTCAAAATGCGCCAGACTAACGCAACAACATCGACCGGACTATACGTCACTTTTAGTTACCGTCTCTGACAACTTAACGTGTTTTTCGGACTCTACCGTGTATACATTTTTATTTATACAGACATTATTGGTTACATATGTACATATGTGCATACATGTTTCGGTTGTACTCTTCACAGAAGTGAACCTCTTCAGACCAAAGACTCCAGAGAGGTGGGATTGATTTGGAAAACTTTTCCTTTAAATAAATCATTTTGGGGGATAGGCTATTTTTTATGAATTAGTATCGGATTAAATTCTTTATTTGTTAACTCTTTCAATTAGTTTTGATCTTTTTTATTCTTTTTTTATTACCTGCCTTCTTATTCTTTCCCCTTTTCATTGTTTTATTACCTACTTAGCCTAGATTCCTTTCAACTCTATTTAACGCTTCAAAGTTTTAATCTATTTACAAACCTATTCAAGCATAAATATCTGATCTTTATATAAAATACACAAGTGTGCACAAATTAATAGATACACAAGTACATATATAAATAAACAGACACACATATATACATAAATATCTATACACGGATATACAAATGTATCCATTTTCAAGCATAAATATATATTCAATATATAAAATACACACGTGCGCACAAATTAATAGATACACAAGTAAATACATACACACACACACACACACACATATATATATATATATATATATATATATATATATACTACATACACATAAACGTACAGTACAAATATAAATAGACACATATGCATATAAATATGTTCATTAACCTACGCATACACACGAAATAAATATGAAATTAAAATATAAAACTTTTACACTTGTATAAACATACCCATACATATAAGATATTAGTTAAAGTATCCATATCCATACATACACATATATCTGGTTTAATTATACACATACACGCATGTATACATATATGCAGATACGCATATACCCACAAATATATATACACATACATATAAATACATACACACATACAAATACCAATACATGAATACATACATATACATCACTACATATGTATATATATAGGTACTATTATATATACATATATAACATACATATACCATACAATTATATACATATACTCAATTACAGGTACATGTCCATTTTCATACACATATAACATAAATATACATGAAAACTAAGGTGCTAATATCAATCATTATTGCTCTTATTTATCTCAGAAGCATCTTAGTTTTAATTACAGAAATATCGATGTTTGTGTACATGTGGACGTGTTTGTGTGCATGCATACAAATGTCTGTATACACATGCGTATGTGTGTGTACGTTGTTGGCATGCATATATAATGATTTTATGTATATTTATGTTATATGTGTATGAAAATTGTTATGGTGCCGTACCTGCACGAAGACCAAATGGACTCGTCCATCCATGATAAAATTCAAGAAGCATTCCAACTCACTGTCTTCTCCCACCCCAGCTCTTTGCGTTATTTCTGTTGGTTTGTGATTAGCGATTCATTATTATTGTTATTTCTTGCTGTTACCATTGTTATTGACTGTTGATTGTTATTGTTATTCGGTATCTTTTTAGAGTGCTGAATTATTTTTAAAGTTAGACCTTTTATATTTCTCTCTTTTTAGTGTTTTTTTCTTATTTTCCGGCCTATAAGCGCCGTTTTCTTTTTTACCCTGGCCATGGCAACGCCTTGCCCTGTGCCCACCAAAACAGTCACAATGCTGAAAGGGGCGGTTGCAGCTACATCTCAACTCATACTAGGCGCCTCGGGATTGGTTAAACCTCCGACAGTTACTATCGACATAGAAGAATTCCGAAAAAATATGGAAATGTACTCGGAACTTATAACTGACACTGGGCTTATCATAGACATTGGAAGAAATAGACCGGAAAACTCTAACAGTTTTTGTTGTGGAGATTTAATGGCAGTTAGTTGTGATAAGTATATATCGGTATGGCACTTTGACATTATGCTAAACGCAAAAGCCTTCGGCGAAATTCTTTATTTTTTGCAGGTCAGAGACGAAAAATTACCGATCATTGTCGCCGGGAGAAGACCATCTTGTTGGACCTGTGGGGGCATTGGCCACCTTACGATTGAATGTGCCGAGAAAAAACCCACAAGCAATCCCAAAAACCGAGTGGGAGAACACCTGGGGTCGAAGGTCGTAGAGCAACGACTTACAACAATTGGGAGACCATTGAAACAAGTAACTGATGTTCATGAGGAAGAGTAGCAATCTGTGTTCCCCGACTTGACTAAAATGGACCAGAGACAGGAGAACGAGTGGGTTCTAGTAACGGGAAAGAAGACGCCTGGTCGTGAGTCCCTGGAGTTGATGAGAGAACATGAGGAAAAGACAAAGATTTCCAAGGATCCCGGAGGTGCTAAATACACTGAAATTGTTAAACTTAACATAGACCTCAGATGCAATAACACACCCAGCCCCCACTCTCCTCCCAGAGTAGCCTCTAAACCCAAAAGTACCCCAACATCACCAATTTCCTTTGTGTTGGGATTAAAATAATCCTGAAATAAAGTTCAATTCTCCCACGTGAGAATGGGGTAACCATGTGCAGATAAAATCATCAAAGATAGATATAGGACGGAAGTCTGAAGAAGGAACACAAAACACAAGGGTGTAATTTCATATCAATTTAGTAAGAAAGAGAAAGTTGGATTGAGTATTTACAGTTTCAAAAAGTTCATTTAGGCATTGGTAAATTATAGAGAGGGTGGAAGAGAGGATGGTTTGCGAAAACGTGGTTCGCGTGAACTTATCTGTTTTAGAGTTCGGGTATCGGCGGGAGGTCATTCTCTGTGACGGCCGTCTTGGGCTGTTGTCACGAGGAAGACCAGCCGATGTATGCTGACTTGAGCGGAGATGTCGAAAAAGAGTCTGTATAGAGTTCGGGTATCGGCGGGAGGTCATTCTCTGTGATGTCGTCATGGGTTGTATCACTGAAAAGACCAACCGATGTGTTGCTAACTTGAGCAGAGTCGTCAAAAAGAGGGCGGGAAGCCGTATACAAGGGTTTTTAAGGGCTTGCTCACGTGACACCTATACTAAAAACGGTTTGCAATGCCTGACAGCCAATCCGTGAGGCCCTTAAGGGACATGGCAACAGCCAATCAGTGAGGAGGGCTTTAACAAATTCCAACATCTGGTCCTGACCCTGTCTCTAGTTCTAAAAATAAACCAAGCCTCCCTAACTTAGCTAGACCTAAACCTAGAATGGCTGGTTACTGGAAGCTCAACACGTCGTTGTTCGAGGTGAAGGGCTACAGGGATCAGCTAATACTAACCATATTGCGAGAAATGGCGGGGGCTATTATCGGGAATAAGCGGTGGATTAAACTTAAGCAAGTTATTAGGTCCTTTTCTGCCGACTTTAGCCGACGACTCAACCGAGAATCTAGGGCAGGAAAAGTGGCACTAGAAGCTAGATTAGATCGGGCGGTGGAGGCGGGTGATAGTCCTAACGTAATTATAATTAAAGCGAAGTTAGCCTCTTTGGCTTCCAATGAGAACCTGGCTTCTGTAGTTAGGGCTAGGGTAAAAAGAATGCATCAGGAAGCAACAAGTATGGCACCTGAATTGCGTGCAGAGGAGCGACGACGTGTTACGGACCGACATATCGCCCGTGTCACATTGCCGGATAGACGTACCGTGACCACAAACGAAGGTATTTTGGCGGCGTTTCGTTCTCATTTTCAGGAGCTTTTTACCAGGGAGCCCGCTCTGTCATTAGTGCAGTTCGACCCCTATTTAGCCGACTTTGCTCGCCTGAGGCGACCCTAGCAGCTAGGGGCGAAGGTTGCATAAATGAGGAAGAAGTTCCGGAAGTCTTGGGTCAGGTTGGCCGGGACCGGTCTCCGGGGATCGATGGTCTGCCCTACGAGGTGTATCTGAGGTTGTCGCACATCTTTGTACCCTTGCTGACTGTTTTATTCAACTCTTGGTTTAGGAACGGGTCTATACCTCAGTACTTAACTAGGGGTATCGTGAAACTGGTTCGCAAGAGCAAAGATGGTGGGGATGGGTTAGGTAATTTTCGGCCCTTAACAATGTTAAATACAGAGTTAAAGATTTTGGCCAAGATTTGAGCAAATCGTCTGCAGCTTGTCCTGCCTGGTCTGATAAACTCTGAACAGACTTGTTCTGTGAAGGGTAGGACTATTCATGATAACTTACATGCGTTACGCTTGATCATCGAGAAAGTCGATACCGAAGCCGCGCTGATCAATTTAGATCAGTCTAAAGCTTTCGATAGGGTGGACCATCGTTATTTGGAGGCTGTTTTGTCTGCGGCTGGTTTTGGCCCGCATTTTTGCTCCTAGATTCGCCTCTTGTATGCAAAACCCCGTGCGTTGGTAGAAGTGAACGGTTTACAATCGAGGCCCTTTGATTTATCCAGATCTATTCGTCAGGGTTGTCCTCTTTCACCAATGCTCTATGTGCTTGTGTTGGAACCTTTCCTTCACAGGTTAAGGGTGAATCCGGTCCTACGTGGTATTACTTTGACAGGTGCTTGCACCACGTTAAAGTATATTAAAGCCTATGCCGACGATGTAACAGTGCTTGTAACGAGCAGTGCCGAGATTAGTGTCGCCGACAGAAAAATCAGAATATATGAAACGATAGCAGGGCCAAAATTAACTGCGACAAGTCGGTGGGCTTACGCACTGGTGCCTGGAGGGGTGTATCCCTACAGGGACCCTTCAGCTGGACTGACGGAACTTGCAAGCTACTCGGCGTCTGGTTTGGTCCTGACCTTCAGCTGGAGAAAAATTGGTCGGAAGTACTGTAGAGGATACGGACCGCAGCTAGTCTGTGGACCCGCAGAAATCTTTCGTTAAAGGGGAGAGCGGAAGTGTGTGTTTCACACATCTACCCTATTATCCTATATCGTCTTTCAGTGCTCCCACTCCCGTCGGATACACTGATTAGAATTCAGCGGGCCCGTTTCAAGTTTTTATGGCGTGGTAGGGCCTCTAAGGTCCGTCGCGAGATCTGTTATCTATATCCTTCTGAGGTCGGTCTGGGTATGCCTAGCGTTGGGATTCGTCAACATACGCTTCGGCTCTATTATTGGATCGAATGTGTACACAATGTGAGGGAAACAGTGGCTTCTGGAAGGAAGACATCAAGAAAGCTTTTCCGGCTTTGAAAAGTGTGCACTTGCATGAGAGGGAGGCACACAGGTTGCCCCGAGGTGAGTGCTCCTTTTATCGCGAGTGTCGCCGTGCTTTGAAGTTCCTCTTACGGATGAAAGAATGCCTCTCTGACACCCAGCTGTTGTCCCGAAAGGCGTTATATCGGGTTATGGTGAGGGGCTCTGTTCGTGATGATAAGATTGAGGGGCTCGGTTTGACGAAGGGAGAGCTAGGCTCAATTTGGCCGTGGGTGCTCGGGTTAAGATGTTTCGATAACGACGAGGCATCCCTGGCCTTGCTGATGATTAGAAATGCACTCTGGGTTCGCAAGAGACTCCATTCAGCTGGCCTAACAAACTCGCCTATTTCCGTCCGATGCGGTGTCGAGGTCGAGACCTTGAGTCACGCCTTCCGTTATTGCAGCATCGTGGTGCCGCTGATGAAGTTTCTTGCTAGTCTCATGGTTCGCACCTTGAACGTAACGTACTTTGACCAAGAACTAATTAATGTATGTAGCAACTTGGTGCCGACAACAGATAGGGAAAGACGTTTTGTGTTTTTAAGCTTACTAGCGATTGCGAAACGAGCTATATGGTCAACATGCATGAAAGTTGTCTACGACAGTAAGACCTTCGCTTCTCTCGACCTTATTCGCATTTTCAAGTATTTTCTGAAGATTCGCATTAGGGCCGATAGGGTGAAACTCCAGTCGGCAGAATTTGGTGATAGATGGGAGAGAGTAGCGCGTGTTTGTAGAGTGACAGCAGCTGGCATTGAGTGGTATTTAGACGTGCCTTAGGCAAATAATATTGGTTTTCAAAAACGAACGTTGTTCAAAACCCGTTTATAGGTTAGTATATGTTCCATGTAATAGTTATGCCAAGTCCATAACTTAGCTAGTGTAAGAATGAGCTTCATTAGGGTCCCTTTTCTTTCTTTTTTGTTCCCCTATTTAGGTGACAGATAGCGTGATTTGCCAGAGATGCAGGTCACCTTCGATATTTTCGAAGGAGGTGTTAGTAATAAAGCGTTGGGGCCTGCATCAACTTTCTTTTCGTTTTTGACTGGTAAATCTGCATATCTGCCACATATTAGTAGTGGGCGTTCTTTTTACTGACTTGGGTTAGTTTTAGTTTTATTTTTTTCTCTCCTCATTGTACATATGTATCATCCACTTTTTGTATATAAAGTGTTTAATGCCCAAATCCCCCATTGCATATATTGTATATATGGGTTTTAAGTAGGATAGTCATAGTATGAATTCTTTTGGTGATTGGTGAAGAAGATGTACAGTATAAATGCGGTACTTTGGTGAATGATGGTCCTAAATGAAACTAGCGAGGTTAGTTAATTTTTGTTAGTATGGATCGAACCTTTGCCGCCCCTTTTGTTGGCCTTGTGCCGCACTTTATATGTAATGTATTTGTATATAAATAAATAATCTTCTTCCACCCCAGTTCTATACTGGCAGTCAAGAATACCACTTCTTGTATATATATTCTTTTTCTTAAATAATATATCTTTGTTCCTGTAACCCCGTGTTTCCGTGTCTTTATTTCGGCCCCCAATAGGGTTACAACAAACTGGCGACGAGGCAATTCGAACTGACACGGGTCGGCAACTAACGGTCGACAAGTACCCACACTTATACGGGAAACCACAACGAAGCTATCGATGAGTTACAACAGAAAACAAAACAAAACAACAAAGGATTTTTGCCGGAACCATCATCCACTTTTTGTATATAAAGTGTTTAATGCCCAAATCCCCCATTGCATATATTGTATATATGGGTTTTAAGTAGGATAGTCATAGTATGAATTCTTTTGGTGATTGGTGAAGAAGATGTACAGTATAAATGCGGTACTTTGGTGAATGATGGTCCTAAATGAAACTAGCGAGGTTAGTTAATTTTTGTTAGTATGGATCGAACCTTTGCCGCCCCTTTTGTTGGCCTTGTGCCGCACTTTATATGTAATGTATTTGTATATAAATAAATAATCTTCTTCCACCCCAGTTCTATACTGGCAGTCAAGAATACCACTTCTTGTATATATATTCTTTTTCTTAAATAATATATCTTTGTTCCTGTAACCCCGTGTTTCCGTGTCTTTATTTCGGCCCCCAATAGGGTTACAACAAACTGGCGACGAGGCAATTCGAACTGACACGGGTCGGCAACTAACGGTCGACAAGTACCCACACTTATACGGGAAACCACAACGAAGCTATCGATGAGTTACAACAGAAAACAAAACAAAACAACAAAGGATTTTTGCCGGAACCATCGAAAAAACCGACGTTGGATTTTAAATTGATGAATACTTGATGAAATCGAATACACATTGTTTAGTTCTGAAAACAAGTTATCGGTGAAAAAAACAAAACAAAAAAAACACGATAAACCAAATTGATTATTTTCTTAATTGAAAAAAAAGGTCAGTTTTTTTTGCTCTCTCTCTCCCTACATTGTTATGGCGACTCTGTTAGAATATGTGACAAATAAGGGGATATATGATTTTATCTCTACCGAAAAGAACAAAATTGTGAAACAGTATTTTGTTTTTCTTTCTTAAACTAAAACGCGTAAAAAAAAAGGTTTCATAATCTTTTCACAACTAAGATGGCGTCTAGCAAGCGCTAATATAAGGAAAATACCTTCTTACAAAGCCATAGTAAAAAAGAAAATATTCATTTTCTAAAAAAAATAAAATTATGGAAGTCTACTATCACGGAATTAACCAGATTTTAAATCTTCCAACAACAACAGGCTGAGGAGAAATTTCAAAAGTTTTTACTCGAGCAAAATAAAAAACAACAACAACAACAACTACAGAAGAAAAGTTTCAAAAGTTTTTCCTCGAGCAACATATAAAGATGTGTCAGCAAAAGCAAGAAAATGACGACCGATTGGAAACACTTATACAAACAAGATCGCGTAGAGACCAAGAGGATGAAAATAACGCGTTTTCGCAGAACGCCATGTTGAACGCCATCGATAATTTCACGTATTCGGAAGAAAATACGTTCGCGGCATATTTTCGAAGATATGAAGATTTATATAGAATTGACTGCGAAAGTTGGGCTGACTCAAAAAAGGTTCGCCTGCTACTTAGGAAACTTGGTACCACGGAACATACGAAATTCGTGGATTTCATTTTACCTCAGAAAACTAGCGACTAAACTTTTATAGAATTGGTAAAATTATTAACGGAATTGTTCAGTCCCAAGACCACGTTATTTCACAAAGGCTGGAAGTGCATAAACATGGTAAAAAAAAAGACGAGGAAGATTACGCTACTTTTGCATCGATAGTAAACAAACATTGTGACGACTTTAAACTAGCTGAATTGAGTGCCGATAATTTCAAGTGTTTAATTTTCGTACAAGGGTTAGTCTCAGGAAATGACACAGAGATAAGGCGTAGAGTCCTCAATAATTTAGAAAATAAACCAAGCCTTACACTGCAAAAGTTGGGCGAGGACTGTCAAAGATTTATCAATGTAAAACAGGACTCAAAAGACATTGAATTATCGGGCATTGCGCATATTAAAAATGTACATCAAAAACAAAAGTTCAACCTTATAAAAAATAAGTCAAAACAGAAATAGTGATTTTTATGCTGCAAAGACAAGTCAACCAGGTAAAAAGACAAGTAAATGACCACCGAGCCCTTGTTCACGCTGTGGTAGCCCACATTGGTACAATGACTGTCCTTTCCGTTTTAAGTCCTGTATGAATTGCAAAAAGGTCGGACATAAAAGTTCGCACTGCAGAAAAGGCAGAGGAAATAAAACGCGAGTTCAAACCACTAGGACAAAGAATGAAAAATGCATGAACATAAGAAAATTTGTACAGGTGAAAATCCTGGATAAAAACATAAAATTACAATTGGATTCGGGTTCAGATGTCTCTGGGGAAAGAATTAAATTTGAAGAAGAATTGATCACAAATGTGTCCCTAATGGGAAATACTAAAAAACTAAAAATACCGGTGCTGAAAAATTAAAATAATCTTTCTGGTTCGGACTGGATGCAAGCATTTGATTTATGGAAATTGGCAATAAATACATTTGTAAAAAAATAAATAGTCGAGCAACGGAATCGGAAAAACTGCAACGAGAATTTAAAAAAATCTTTTCCTGAGTTTTTTTTGTGGCGGTTTTGGGCGCTGTACTAATAAGGCTGCCAAATTTAAACTTAACGAAAATGTACAGCCTGTATTCAAAAAAGAAAGAAACGTACGCTTCGCCTCGATATAAAAAATAAATGAGGAACTAGACCGACTTGTAGAGACTGGTATTTTATCAAAAGTACACCACAACCAGTGGGAAGCACCCACGGTTTATGTAAAAAAAAATCTAATGAGATTCGCGTATGTGCAGATTTTTCAATGAGTTTGAATACAGCTCTGGAAGACTATCACTACCCACTGCACAGCGCCGAGGAAGTGTTCTCAAGTTTAAATGGAGGAATTTTTTTCTCTAAAATACACCTAAGTGAGTCATACCTCCAAATACTGGTGGATGAGGATAGTTCGAAGCTGTTATGTATAAACATACATCGTGGTTTATATAAATTCGAAAGGTTAGCTTTCGGAGTGAAAGTCGCGCCAGACATTTTCCAACAAATAATGGATACAATGCTGGGCGGACTGGATTTTGCGATAGCGTATCTTGAAGACATTTTGTTTAACATCAAAGATATCGAACAACACAAGAAACATGTGTTTGCGAGAATCCAAGATTATGGGTTCAAAGTAAAAGAAGAAAAATGTAATTTTTTCCTGTAGGAAATAAAATACCTGGGTCATGTTATCGAGAAGGACGGCAGAAGGCCGGGCCCAGAAAAAACATGCCGGCGCTAGAAAACGTCACAACATTACAGAGTTTCCTGGGTCTAGCAAATTACTACCAGGCCTTTATCCCAGAAATGCATAATTTGCGCGCTTCATTAAATGAGTTATTAAAAAAAGATAAAGCCTGGGTGTGGACATCCGAATGCCAGGATGCGTTTAAGAAAATTATAGAAAGGCTTACGTCAGAGTTATTTCTAACACATTACAACCCAGAATTGGACATAATCGTGGCTAGCGACGCTAGTTCGTATGGGTTAGGAGCGTGTATCCTACATATAATGCCGGATGGGACCCATAAACCCATTGCACGTGCATCTAGGACGTTGCTACCGGCGGAAAAACAATATTCTCAAATCGAGAAAGAGGCCCTAGCAATAATATTTGCGGTAACAAAGTTTAACCGATACATACATGGTAGACGATTTACTTTACAGACAGACCATAAGCTGCTAATTACAATTGATGGATCTAAAAATGGCCTACCAGTATATACGGCTAATAGGCTACAAAAATGGGGAACTATCTTATCAAATTACGACTTCAAAATGCAGCATTTGCCTTCAAATAACATCTATCATGCAGATGGGTTGTGGAGACTAGTGCCAAAACAGAGACTCTAGAAGACACAGTGATCGCGTCCCTTCAAACAGAAGGAGATTTTAAAGAGATGTTGTGCAACGCAGTGAGAGAGCTCCCGGTGACGCTATACGAGATAAAAAAAGATATTCACGAGGATGAATTTACGACCAGCACAAAAATGAAAATGGTAGATAAGGATGTACATGTGGCAAATAGTTTCTTACTCTGTGATGAGGTACTCATGTACAACAAAAGGGTGGTCATCTCAGAAAAACTACGAAAGAAAATTCTAAAAGATTTTCATGTTGGCCATCCAGGGATAAGCAGGATGAAGGGTTTAATGAGGAGTTTTGTGTATTGGGCAAGTATGGATGATGACATTGAAAACGTAGTAAAGCTGTGTAAAGGCTGTGCCTTGGCGGCAAAAGCACCGCATATAAAACATAGCCCATGGCCAAAGACTGACCGTCCGTGAGAAAGAATCCACGTGGATTTCGCGGGACCACTGGAAGGTTTTTACTACTTAATCGTAGTCGACAGTTTTTCGAAGTGGCCCGTGGTACTACGTGTCAAGAGTTCCACGTCGGAGGTTACGATAAGATTCCTACATGAACTATTTGCCCGTTTTGGGGTAGTGGATTGTCTGGTGAGTGACAATGGGACGCAGTTCACGTCATCAGATTTTGAGGAGTCTTGCGTGACGTTTCAAATCTGACATATAACGACTCCCCCGTATCATCCTAGGTCAAACGGCCAGGCGGAACGTTTTGTAGACACGTTAAAAAGAGCACTAAAAACAGGCGGTGATACTCCTAAGGAGAAGGCTTTGCCACAATTTCAGCAAGTATATAGAATTACTAAAAACGTAAACGTACCATCTTCATTATCCCCTGCAGAGATGATGTTTGTGCGGAAAGTGAAATCCGTGTTTGATAAGTTACTACCTAAACAAAATAATTATGATCGAATCTCTACGGTACCGAAGAAAAAATACAGCCTAGGAGATAGGGCATACTTTAAGATGTACAAAAACAACGCATCATTCTGGGAACCCGATACAATTGAAAAGAGGATCGGGTCGATGGTCTATATTATAAAAGGACCACAGTTCTTGTATAAGAGACATCTGAATCAGGTCAGAAATAGACTGTCAGATGACACTTACAGCTCTCCACAAGTAGAAGACGTGATGGACGTGATATATGACACTTTTAACTTGCCAGCACCCCAGGTAGTCACACAGAAACGGCAGCCAAAAAGTAAACGAATGGCTCCGGACTACATAGAGATAAATCTGAAAAGGAAAAGTTACTAAGACTCCCGAGGAGGAAGGGCTTGGAAAGGGGGTGTTATGGTGCCGTACCTATACGAAGATCAAATGGGCTCGTCCATCCATAATCAAATGCGAGAAGCATTCCAACTCACTGACTTCTTCCACCCCAGTTCTATACTGGCAGTCCAGAATACCACTTCTTGTATATATATTCTTTTTCTTAAATAATATATCTTTGTTTCTGTAACCCCGTGTTTCCGTGTCTTTATTTCGACCCCTAATAGGGTCACAAAAATGTACATGTATCTGTAATGGTGTATATGTATATAATTGTATGGTTTATTTATGTTATATATGTATATATAATAGTACCTATAATGTTATATATGTTATAGATGTATATATAATAGTACCTATAATGTAATGATGTATATGTATGTGTTCATGTATTAGTATTTGTATGTGTTTATGTATTTATATGTATGTGTATATATATTTGTGGGTATATGCGTATGTGTATATATGTATACATGCGTGTATGTGTATAATTAGATCCATATATATGTGTATGTATGGGTATGGATACTTTAACTGATAACTTATATGTATAGGTATGTTTATACAGGTGTAAAAGTTGTATATTTTTATTTTTATTTATTTTTATATTTATTTCGTGTGTATGCGTAGGTTAATGAACATATTTATATGCCTATGTGTCTATTTATATTTGTACTGTACGTTTATGTGTGGGTAGGTATGTTATATAAACATATGTATGTAGTGTATATATATATATATATATATATATATATATATATATATATAATGTTGTGTATCTCCGGGTATAGATATATGCGTATATATTTGTGTTTGGTATTTATATATGTATATGTGTGTTTATATATTTTATGTATGTACTTGTGTATATATTAATTTATGTGCACGTTGTATCTTAAAAAAAAAGTGTTTTAATTTTTTATTAAGACCAGCTATTTATGCTTGAAAATCTATGTGTGTATATATATATGTGTATATATGTGTACGGATATATGCGTATATATATATATATATATATATATATATATATATATATATATATATATATATATGTGTGTGTATGTGTTTATGTATTTACTTGTGTATCTATTAATTTGTCGCACGTGTTTATTTTATATATTGAACACATATTTATGCTTGAAAATGGATACATGTGTATATCCGTGTATAGATATATATGTTTATATGTGTGTCTGTTTATTTATATATGTACTTGTGTATCTATTAATTTGCGCACACGTGTGTATTTTATATAAAGATCAGATATTTATGCTTGCATAGGTTTGTAAATAGATTAAAACTTTGAAGTGCTAAATAGAGTTGAAAGGAATCCAGGTTAAGCAGGTAATAAAACAATCAAAAGGGGAAAGAATAAGGAGGCAGGTAATAGCAAAAAGAATAAAAAAGATCAATACTAATTAAAAGAGTTAACAAATAAAGAATGTAATCCGATACTAATTCATAAAAAAATAGCCTATCCTCCAAAACGATTTATGTAAAGGAAAAGTTTTCCAAATCCATCCCACTTCTCTGGAGTCTTTGGTCTGAAGAGGTTCACTCTCTGCGAAGAGTACAACCGAAACATGTATGCACATATGTAACCAATAATGTTTGCATAAATAAAAATTGATAATTATGAACAGCTCTACTTGTTATTGAGCAATTTTTATAAACACTTGAGTTTAAAAAGATTTACGTCTACAGAAACTAATACAATACATCTACTATATATATATATATATATATATAACTTGCTAGATACTAGCAGGGTATTTTTCAGGGTAACTTCGATTAGAAAACTCAATGTGATTGCAGAACAATATTTGAAATTACATAGAAAAACTCAAGTCACCATGTCAGTCAAATGTAATAATTTATTGGATTCATCCAATTGTTGGACAGAACTTAACATTCGATTTTACTCTCAAGAAGGAGAATAATAGTTCACATCCGGCTTTCGGTAAACGTTCACCCCAGGACCTGGAATAGTGGAAAAGAGAGGGGGGGTTAACTTATTCATTTTCTTAGGGAAAGTTCGGTTTTAATTGTAGTATATATTGAAGGGCTGCTGTATGTGTGTTTTGTGTGTCCGTGTGTTAATGTCATCATTCAAGTCTTCTGGGCAACGTAACATGATATGTTGACGTCTACTTCTGTTTGCCAACTCAAAAAGATGGGAAGGAAATAAGATGGAGAGCTCTGATTTATCGTTTCTCTTTTTGTTCCTTTGTTTGTCAGATTTTGCAACTTGTTGTTTATCATTAGCAACGGATCTCACTCGACATTCAGCCGCGTTTCATGATTGCTAATTTCTGTTTTCTGTTCCTCGTATCGAGCGGGAATGGAAGCCGAGATGAAGCCGGAAACTCGGGCGAAGAGGCTACTAGAGAAACATCCGCGAAATCAAAATTGCCTTCGCCTTGTCAAACGTAAGGAAGTTATGTTCTCGTCCGTGTAAAGATTTTGATATTGCTTATTAACGGCTTACATAAAGGTGATAGCCTTTATACACACATCGATAATCTCAGATGAGAGCATAGAGGTATATCAATGCAAATAAGCATATATTTAGCGATGATACCTTTTGTTGACACTATGCAGTCAAATATTTCGGACGTTTTATCTCTGGTATTTCTCTATTAAATGCGTTGTATTTAATCTATATTACAATACGCGAAGGCAATTGCATGTTCGTACGTGGGTCATCACTATCTATCTCTATTTTAAAGATGGGATCGTATATATTTTAATTTCATCTGATGTCTCTGCTGTGTGGAATGTAAAACTCGAAGTAAAATAAACTTCGAGCTAGGATAAAAGGGCAGTATGTGTTCTGTCCAAAAAAATGGTACAATAATATCGTGTGGGCTGCGTTCGCGCCGGAAGTCCATAGAATATCACAAACCCCTACAAGAGTTTTGAAGATAGACCACCATAACCAGATGTATTCTGAAACTTCATTAACCAGAGTACTTAGATGATTTGTTTCAGGCTTGAACAAAAGTATTACAATAATAACGTGGGGTCTACGTTCGCGCTCGACGTCTGTCGAATGGAAATATGTCACAAACTCCGACAATGGTACAGCTGTGGAATTTCCATGGGACCCGCTGCTAAATAATTTCGTATTCGTACTACGGTATCACCTTTCACACACATTAAGAAAAAACAAATCGTCCGATGATTTGTGATTAATCTGATGTCGCTAAGGTAAACATTCCGATTTTAACTATTTTAAAATGAATTGTTCTAAAATTGAATCCTATGATTCCGTCATCTAAAACAGTATAATTCTAAGTACACAGATTAAAAAAGAGACATTTGTTTTATTGATTTAAAGAATATTCTGCTGACAATTATTTTTATGGTAAGAGAGATAAATAATATTTATTATTTTTAAGGGAAATTAATTGCTAAAATTTTAAATAAATAAATAAATAAATAAATAAATAAAGAGACATATTTATTTTCTTTATTGAAAGAATATTTAGAATATTTACTTGACAATGACAATTATTTTACGGAAGAAGAAAACCTCACTTATTTTTTAATACTATTTACCCTGAGAGACATTTATTATTTCAAAAGGAATATTATTATGAATAGTAAATTATGGAATTTTTGACGTGACCCTACTTGTATTGGATTCAAACGGTTTTGTAAGCGAACATACAGACCTCCTTGGTAATGTTTTCAGTTGAGTTCGAGGTTGTTCCTTTTAGATAACTGGGGGTGCGTTGTTGAGGCAAATCGAATGTATCCAACACTATCTCCAATGAGTCTTCCTGTGTATTTTGTGTGCCTTGCATGTCAGTCTGTTGGGTGTTAGGGTCGCAACTGGTTACGTGTCGAACCCAAACAGAAGACTGCACATTCACGTCATCAATGACATTTCCGCTTTTGAGTTTTAAGGGTGTTCTCTTAAATGTATCCACAAAATGTTCGACCTCGCTGTTAACTTGAGAGTGAAAAGGTTGAGTACGGATGTGTTTGATATTGTTCTGTTTGCAGAAATCTGTCTATTTTGCTGAAGTGAATGCAATACTCTGGCCTATAAATGATTGCATGGGCAGCCCCGTCGGCATTCTAGGTCTAGACGCCTCATGCAGTAAGCAATAAACTTACTCCCATCAAAGAGAGGAGGCAAGGACTGTGATGGTCGACCTCCGAGGACTACCCATGGACTAATACCTCAGCCCGACAAATAAAATGCCACCGAAATAGCCTAGTTCTTTCCGGACTGATGGTCCAGATCGACTGGTGTTCCCAGTCCGAAGACTGAGGTCGAGTTCAGGTATTTAATTCTTTGATAGCGTAGGAATATGTGGCACAACGCCGGAAAGTGGGTGAGTGTCAAGCCAGTGTCTCTAAAGAAGAAGCACTCTCACCTATAAAAATTACCTGGGCAGCTCCGACGGCATTCCCCGTTCAGAATGTAAGTCCATATGTAATGAAATAGAAACACTTATTTGTACTGTGACACTAACAGGGTGAATTGATTTCAACCAGAAATTGTACTAACAACTGCTGTAGTGACTTTTATTGAGATGGCATTTTATTGAATGCCACTTTAAATATGGCGGTAGACATGATGAATCCGCTGAATCTATTTTCCTGGTGAATTTAATGATGCTAGTCTCGCGATTGAAATGTAAATATTTGGTCTGGCCAACACTTGCATTCAAAGTGTTTATATATCATGGCTCCGTGGGATAGAACAATGATTATAAAGTTGAAGGATTGTCCGTTTAGATATAAGTTATCTTCCATGAAGATAGATTCAGTTTATCTTATTTTATTAACTCACTATTCCATATATATATATTTCTCATTTCTAAATATATTTTTAAATAAGTTATCTCCCTTTGACAATAACAGCCCATACGTAAATTTAAATTTGAATTGAATAAAGAGAATAAAAGAGGAAAAAAAAGAAAAGAATTAATTAATGAATCATAAAATTAAACATAATAAAATTATAAAAAATTAGTATATTATTAAACAAATGTTTATAGTATTTTAACTTTAGTTATGTGATTGCTTAATAGATTTTCTGCGTTCCTACTACCAATTGTTTTCTGCGGTATTTCGATGATCTGACACCGGTTTTTCCCGTGTTTCTTCGACCCATTCGGTCTTTTATTGTTGTCTTCTGATAATGAAAGTTTTTCTTTCGAAAATTTAAGATTACCCTTTGCCTAACTGTTACTTACCGGACAGTATTTACTATTTGGTATTTAATCAGTTTTTGTGAAATTATTAATAAATCGTTTTGAGTTTCACTTTCTCCCTGCGTTTATTTCTTTTCACTTTTCCATCTTACGGCAACCACATCGCATTGCTATAGCCTCGGTCGACTAATCTGCACTTACACACACACACACATATATATATATATATATATATATATATATATATATATATATATTAGATCTCATACACCCCCAACCGAGACCAACCACGGGGGACCCGCAATAGAAGGAGATCGGTGATCTGGTTTTCCCCACCCTATTCGACCAAAACAAAGGTAGGCCAACTTTTCCTCAAATTACTCGACAAACACTTCCCACCCACAAATGAATTACACAAACTTTTTAACAGAAATTCTGTTACGGTCACCTATTCCACTGCCCCTTCAATAAGAAAAATTATCTCTGCAGAACCCAAAACAATTACATACGCAGGCTGCTCATGCCAAGACAAAAACAACTGCCCTCTGGAGGGAAATTGCAAAATCGATTCAATCATATATGAAGCAACCGTCACAGACCAGAATACCAGTAATGCAGAAAAATATATTGGGATGACGAAGGGAAACTTCAAACAAAGGCTATACGCACACAGATACTCCTTCAGATACAAAAACAAGGCTAATACGGCACTCGCGACCCGAATATGGCAGCTTAAAGAAGAAAATACACCCTTCACCATCAAATGGAAAATAATTGAGAGAAAACCATCCTTCTCTCCAGCCATAAACAGATGTCCTCTATGTGACGCTGAAAAATACCACATTTCAAAGGCCATCATCGATCCGAATACAGCCTGTTTAAATATCCGCGATGAAATATTTAGGGGGTGTATCCACAAGAGACAAGCATTACTTATAAACTGGTCTGACCGATTCACATAATGTCTAACTACCCCGCTCTACTAATATAAACACAATAAAAACGAACAAACACCTCATCAACCTATATCCACATAAATTTCAAGAGCAAAACTTCGACCTTCACAAAAATACAAAAATATTTAATTTATTTATCAGTCACTAGATTACTCTACAAATCCATTTAAACAAACTATATCCACATAAATTCCAAGAGCAAAAACTTCGACTTTCACAAAAATACAAAAATGCAAAAATATTTAATTTATTTATCAGCCACTAGATTAATCTACAAATCCATTTTAACAAACTCAAACATTTCATATTTCCAACTAAGTTACCTCCCTTAGATCCGAATTTCTCCATTAAAATCACTCCAATCTGGGTAAAAGATTTTTAACACGTTAACGATTTTTCCTTTTAGAACGCATACCTTCAAAAATATAACGGCTAATGATACAAATTCATAATTTGGCTCACGGTAATTTCAGAGAAACCCTTTCATTATTTTTGTTTTTAATTTTTAATTTTTAATTTTTAATTTATCTTTTTATTATTATTATTTTTTTAATCTTTAAATTTATTTTAAATTTATTTTTATTCATTATATTTTTATTCTTTCTTTTTTTATTCTTTTTTTATTCTTTTTTTATTCTTTTTTTATTCTTTCTTTCTCTCTCTCTTTTTTTATTCTCTATATTTTTTATATTTTTTTATTCTTCTTTTTTATTCTCTCTCTCTTTTTTTATTCTTTTATTCTTAGTATTGAAATGTTTTTATATATATGTTTTTATATATATTTTTTTATATATATTTTCATATATTTTTGATTTTTTATTCCCTTTAATCTTGAATTCCCTCGTGTTTTAAATCTCAACGGTCTTATTACACTAAATTTAAATTTAAACAAACACACACAACACACTGAGCAAATAACGCGTCCCAACGAGAGTGTCATGTGACCTCACATTTCCAATACAGATGACAACAGAAGCTGAAGAGAGCCGGATGGGTAAGACCTTCCGTGCTTGAAACCGACGGTACGAATGTTGTACTAATTTTTCTGTACCAGAATAAATAAATATATATATATATATATATATATATATATATATATATATATATATATATATATATATATATATATATTTCAAAACCCGTTAGGCTTAAGCCGTAAATTTTAGATTACCGTTAGGACATCTGCAGTAGAACGTACTTGCTTAAATCCATATTGATCGTCAGAAAAAAGTTTAGCATTAACGAGGTGACGGACTTTCACTTGAGTTATCAACGTTTTAGCGAAGAGCGGGAGTATATTAATGGGGAGATCATTTTGAGGGTCAGTTCTTTGACCAAAATTCTTGAATACTAGTATCACAGAGGACATTTTCCAGCTATCAGGGAAGCAAGATTCGACAAGGCGTTAGTCATAGAGTTTGGAGAGGACAGGGGCCAGCTCAGCAGAGCATTTCTTTATTACTATAACAGAAAATGAGGCGCACATGCTTTAGCGGTATTATGGGCTTTTGTGCAACCACGGACATGGGAGAAGGTGATGATCAGGTCATCAAGTGTGGCTTCAGCCCGCAATAGGTAATTTGGGAGAGAGTGGTTTGCGGCGTCCAAGGATAATTTCGAGTCGAACCGTCGGGCAAGTAGCTGAGCCTTATCAGTTGCCGTGAAATCGACATCAGTGTAATTGTGATAACGGAGGAATTGTTGAGTGCCTATTATTTACCACACTACTATAGATTTTCCAGAAATTGCGAGTTCCTAATTTCTGTGACAACGCCTTTTCTGGTCGTTTCGGTACTCTAAGCTGCGACTATTACAATCTTACAATGATTTATTGATGCTATAAGTTTCTGTCTATTTGTAGTTGACTTATGGCGGTTGACTTGACAGAATGCTTTCTGCCTCTGAGCAATAGCAGTTGCACAGGTCGAAGTAAACCATTGGTGAGAGTGGAGTTTGCTATACAATTTCCGTGTAGGCCACATGTGCTTAAATACTTTCTTTGAACCATTAATTTACCTCATTTGCGCACTGATCAGAAGGGAGAGTAAACATTCTACTCGAACGGGCGTCTCTTATGTGATCTCTGATGGATTCTAAATCTGCCCGTTTAAAATATTTTGACATTTTGAGTAACGGCTGTTTGGCTTGGGGTCGGGATTTTAGGATGATATCAACCATTATCTCAAGGTGATCAGCGTTCCCGAGTGGGCTATGGAAATCCGCCACACAAGCGTCGGACAGTGTGGTTATGATATATATATATATATATATATATATATATATATATATATATATATATATCTTCAGGCTAAAATGATTAATGCATGCGGGAGCCTCTGTGTAGCTTAATTGTCATAAATATATTTTCATAACTTACTATATCTATCTATCTATCTATCTCTCTTTCTCTCTCTCTCTCTCTCTCTCTCTATATATATATATATCTATATGTATATGTATGTATATATATAAATTCCCGAAACAGTTTTTCATGGTAAACAACTGATGATCCCTTAAATAATGTAAGAAGCAAACTAATATAATAACTGTAAAAACTAAATTGACTTACATGAGTGATTTTCCACTGAACGACCTGGGACTTAAGGTTTTTTTTTTTTGTTTTTTTTAATCGTTGAGAAACTTCCGAGACTATATATATATATATATATATATATATATATATATATATATATATATATATATATATATATATAAAGTAACTATCCTTTGAGTAACTCTGCAAGATAAACGAAGCAAAAGGAAGCTCAATATTAGGAGATATATCAACGATGAAAAAAATGTAAATGCGGTTTAGACAAGTTTCCCCGCAATAAAGCACCAACGATGTAAAGAAATCACACGAATGAAAAGTTTATAAAAGAAAGATCAAGAGGACGACCATTAAAGGGATGAGCCGAGCAGATGAGGCTTGAGACTGGCATTCCGCCTCGGACAGCTGAAAGACTTTTCCAAGACCGTGTTAAGTGGCCGGATTTTGTTTTCAAGCATGTCGTGAAGCTCTCTTTATTATACAAATAAGTCAAGTAAAAACGTAGAAAAAATAACATTATGCTAAAACATACAAAACGCCGTTTGAGAATTAATAAAAAGAGAATAAGAAATTAGTCAATTGTTTGTTATAAATATTTTCTTATTTCTTTAACACATCGTTATAACTTCTTGTCGGTTCAGATTCTTTTTAAACATCTCATCTGAAAGCTCTGAAATGCTGTCCTCGCAATCGATTTTTATATCATAATCGGAAAATCAATCGATATTATTGTAAAAATGATGTACATTCTTAATTTGTTCGCACAGCATCTGTTTTGTTGAAATTTTAACAATTATAAATCTAATTAAAATGCAAATCGGAAAATAACATATTCGTTTTATCAGCTTTGTCGACCTTCAGCCCGATGCATTATGACGCGTTGCCACGTGTATCTAAATATATTGATTGGCAAACAATATACACGAAACAGCTTTAAAGCGAACTAATTACAACTTTATGCCAGAAAGTCATTAGGCCGAATATAAATTCGGTAAACACAACCAGTTGTTTTTTAATGTAAGATGAGTGTGACGTCATGATTAAGATGTCTTGTTTTCCGTTTGGCTTATCAATTTAAAATCGGGATTTTTTAAATGGAAATCGCTCCAGACAAGGCATGAAGCCACTTAATGTAAAGAGGTAAAAAAATACCACTTCAAGGTAAAAAAAAACTAGCCAACAATAAGTGCCAGATGGATAGATTACAACCCAGAAAACAGCAATTCTTGGTCGTCGGCGTTGGACGTGTCAACAAGCTACTTATGTCTAGGCCACTGGAGGTGCCTCTCTCCTTCGGAAATCACGTTTAGTTCCTCGTTTTACCCCCAGTTGAACAGACGGCGCTCTCCTTGAGGAAGGCCTCTATTTTAAGAAGCTTCTAGGACTGACTTTCACACCAGACGTAGTGGAAGACTTACATCAGAATTGCTGGAAACATAGTTGGATCATTCTACCGCTCCAGAAAGTATCTCACTCCTGACGCAATCCTCTCCTCGTATAACAGCCAACTACGTCCTAAGATAGAGTACTGTTGTCACATCTGAGAGAAGTGCCGCTCAAAGCACTCTTTCCGACATTGACAGAGTAAAAAATCTACTTCGAGATCTAGTCTGAGATGTCCTATTCTCTCCCCTACAGCCTCTTTCTCACAGAAGAGAGGTTGCTAGTCTTTCTCTACTCTATCATTATTTTCATGGTATGTACTCGACTGAGCTCCAATCTCTAGTTGTCTCTGTAAAACATTCACATCAAAAACTCGTCCAGCTACAACCACTTTAAAAGTTTTACCTTTTTTTTTATTCTGTGTACCTGGAGCTACACAGAAATTTCATGGCCCGTCTGTGGAATGCAGTGCCAGCTGATGGTCATTGTCAAGTCCAATGTTAACAAATTCTTGTTCGGCTGTCCTCTTAAATAATAGACTTTTGCCCAGATCCGACCATCATCTGCAATCTCCAAGGTGCTTGTCTCACCATCCACCAGACACAAACCAATTAACCATTGTATTCAAGGGGCCTTCATGGCGTTGAGTATTGATTTACTCCTTTCCAGGAGTTAGGCACAAGGCCATTTTTTATCTTACTCCCACAAGTAAGATGTGACCCAATGTCGGGTCGGGAAAGTGGGGTTTAGAAATTGCCTGGGCAGCCACGTCGGCATTCCCCGGTAGAGGCGCCTCAGGCAGTAAGCAATAAACTTATCCTCCCCAAAGAGGGGAGGCAAAGCCTTGGAAGGTGGACCTCCTAGAACTGCACAGAACAGACCAATTGACCGGCGTAAATCAAGACCCGAAGGCCAAGACAACACCAGTATGGGGTGCAGTATCCATCGGAACAGATACTACACTTTGATCTTAGCCAAAAGGCGTTGAGTATTGACTTACTCCTCTCCAGGAGTTAGGAACAAGGCCAGTTTTTATCTTACTCCCACAAGTAAGATGTGACCCAAGGTCGGGTCGGGAAAGTGGGGTTTAAAAATTGCCTGGGCAGTTCCGTCGGCATTCCCCGGTAGGGAAGGCGAAGCCTGGGAGGGTGGACCTCCTAGAACTGCATAGGACAGACCCATAGACCGGCGTAAATCAAGCCCCGAAGGCCAAGACAATACCAGTCTATGGTGTGCAGTATCCATCGGAACAGATACTACACTTTGATCTTAGCCAAAAGGCCAAACGAGTAGCTAGTAACGTTATTTATCTACCTCCCACAAGGTAAGATGTGACACAAGGTCGAGAAAGTGGGATTAGACAAGCCAGCGCTCGAGAGGTGAGCACTCTAGCCATGTAAAAATTGCCTGGGCAGCCCCGTCGGCATTCCTCGGTTGAGGCGCCTCAGACAGTAAGCAATACACTTACTCCTCCTAAAAGAGGGGAGGCAAAGCCTGGGAGGGTGGACCTCCTAGAACTGCACAGGACAGACCCACTGACCGGCGGAATCAAGCCTCGAAGGCCAAGATAATACCAGCATGGGGTGCCATATCCATCGGAACAGATACTACACTTTGATCTTAGCCAAAAGGCCAAACGAGTAGCTAGTAACAAAAGTTATATTTTTCTTTCTTTTTTAGTGGTTCGTGGTAGCAGCGTAATAGACAGAGATAGACTGCACTGTCAAAACCCTAACCCTAACCCTAACCCTAACCCGCTGACTTACCGATACAAAGTTTATATTTTGCTCGAAATATGAAAAAAGAGCAACATAGATTGCTCCACTGTCTTTCCTTCCATGTATGATTTGCTTCATTCTTTCCCTTTCTTTCCTTTGCTACGCTTACACAAACGTGAAAAGAGGAATGAGACGGACCTATTGTCTACGACGATATCCACAAAACTAGTATGTGTACAACAAGGTTTTATGGAAATATACGTTGTTCTTCATGTTCAATTTATGTGTTTAAATGTGAAGTAGAACATGTATAATGAAAATGCAGAAACGTTTAACACCCCTAGTTATATACACTCGGAGGGTATATCATTAAATGCATATATAATAATATTCTCGTGTGTGTGATAATATGCTAAGAACAATAATGGTGAAATAGAAAAGTATTCAGAAATGTTATATGAACTCGAAAGGTACATATGTATGTATATATATATAATGTATGTACAACACATTAATATATACACACACAGAGACAGACATAAACATAGACACAAGAGAGTTCCGATAAAGTAGTCTTCATAGGTTCCCTTTGTTATGATTTGAAACCGACGGTACCGATGTTTTTCTGATCTTCTGTAAAACATTAAGAAATAAATAATTAATTATATTAATATGATAACGTGTATGTTCGTGTGTGTTCGTGTGTCACGCTTACATCAAAAGCTCTGCGCATGCATGCCGTACCTAAATTTGGAAAAAAACATTCAAGTAACCTAATTTTCGCAACATCCTCAAGTATGTCCTTTGGTGCAACGGTTAGCGACGCAGGATTTTAACGTCGGTTTTTGACACCGGCACGACTGGTTTATAGTTCGATCCCAACCAATCTCTATGATTTTTTTCTACATCGAAGGTAGGGAGGGGGCGACCGGGAAGACACATATTAATACGATAGCGTGTGTGTTATTTTGTGTGTCACGCTTACATCAAAAGCAACAACCTTCCGAATCTTTGTATGCTACTCATGAATTGGAGCCAAATTTAATGTAATCTAAAGCATTTACAAAGTAAGGTTTAGTCGCCGAAATCGGAATTAGTCGATCGATCAAATCGAGATAAAAGTCAGACGGACGGACGGACGGACGGACGAACACGAAACCGCTTTTATAGGTTAAGAACAAGATAATTAGTATTGAAAACATCATTTCGTGTAATTTACACGAGTCCCGCTAGTATGTATGTAAATGCCTCGTTTAAGAAATGCTACATATGAATGCATATAATATTTTTACATGTAATTAAGACAGTAATATATTTTGCATTTTGGTCAAAACATGAAAATAGAGATATATTTTTCTTGAAAACACAAGCGTGTCCTTAAAATAGAACGGTTAAAATGGAATAATAATGGTCTCTGAGTTTACCATTTTCTGGCTGTTGTGGGAACCCAAAGAATTTTCTCATTCTGAGAATCTGAAGAAAGATATGTTGCCTCTTCCAAGCCGTAGCCCAAACTAAATTTCAGATCGTTTCTCCCTCTCACTGAGAAGGACAGGAATTATCACATGACCCAAATTAATACCAAAATCCTCATTCTACAAGAAAGGTGGAATCCTCAATAGACAAGAAGGGGAGACAGGCTTTTAGAAATAAGCGAGCAGAAATTCCAAGGCGACTAACTCCTCAGCCGTTTGATTTTGCAGACGTGATTGGAGTAAACTTCAGTTAGGGGACGCAAGTGGGAGGGGCAGCGTTTCATAAGACCAGGTCACCTGAGAAAAAATGTGAGATAACCAACGCTATCTTGGAACGATATGGCCCCATTGGAATTGTTAGACAACACACACATCTACTTGAAAATTGCAAGTTTACAGTTTCGAAATAAGCACACTTTCACACGTTGGAAGCGCCACACAGCAATGGACATTAAAAAAAAATAATATGAATTTTTCAACATAATAACATTTTTAAAAAATGTAAATATCAACTATGTTGTTTTATTCCTCTTTATTTCATTTTTCCGAGGATGTAATTGAAAACAAAGCCCCATGCCAAGATTCAATAACACTTTTCTGGAGTAAAATTTGGTGCTTATGCAGTTTACAGACAGAGCTATTTTTTTTAGATAGGATTTTCATGTTGAATTTTATTTTTATGGGATCTTTTGTTGGTACTTATGCAGTTTATGGACCGGGCTGAAATAATAACATTATGATTTAGACACCCATTATTAACATTGGAAGGTGTGGGGGTTAATTAACTCTTCTGTACTTTCACCTAACAATTTAATAAACAAAATATACCGTAAAAATTAGTTTAAATTTAAAATCTTATCTAAAAAATAGCCCGGTCCGTGAACTGCATAAGAAGCTATTTTTTTATCAACAATTTCATAGTTATACGCATTTTTTTGTTGTACGAGTGCAGAATAGCGTCCCACAGAATTTCAGCCTTGACGTAAATACTCGAACGCTCGGCGAACAAAATAAACTACTTTTGCAAACAATTTATTTAACAAAAAATGTACATTTTTTTTATTGCCCCCCCCCCCAAAAAAAAAGGCAATGCTTTTTAATTGTTTAAAAAATATTTGGGTTAGTGAAGTTTTAAAAAAAAAAGATTTTATATTATTTTGATTTATTATTCTTTCGGTCATTTTTTGCGAAAGAATACATTTCTTTAAAGACTAGCACGAGTAAGGGGGGAGGGGACGAGTCGCAGCTCGTTTTCCAGTTTCTGTTACACAGACAAAATAGTGCGCTCAGTGTTTATTTGCGCATCGGTTTCGGCGGCTCTCCAACATGGGGAGGCGGAGGAGGTTAAAGTGATTGTCAGGGAGCGTACATTCGTATCGGCTAATTTATTGTCTGTCTATCTCAACCAAGTGCAGAATTTGTCGTAAAAACCCGGGAATCTCCGTTAAATTTGCGGTGCGCTATTCTGCACAAGCACCTTTTTTTTACAATAATATCATGTGGTCTGCATTCGCGCCGGACATCCATAAAGAGCAAAATAGAGATTTTATTCTATTTTATTTCATTTATAACTTGAAGATGTCGTTTTTTTTTTTACCCTGGTGCTCTGGTCGTCCTACTTATACCATCCTTCAGTGTTTCTTATGGATATCATTTGACGCATCTAGAAAGCAGGAAAGCAAACAGTCAACACCTTGTTATTATCTTCTGATTTCTGTTTCGCTAGACTCGTCCGAAGAACTATCCGAATCGTCAGCATCTAAATGTTCGCGTCTGCCGATGAGTATTCTCAGCCAGAAGCTTGTCACGAATACTGGCAACAGCAAAAACGTTATCATCGACATTACATACACGTACAGATTCCTGCGGTAATAAAATGTCAGTTTGAGTGCGGAAAAACATCCTTGTTTTTCCAATATGGATTTCTCCCTGCAGATTTCCTCCGATTGAGACTCGTGGTCATAACAGCAAGAACTCGGATAGTGGTCGCTTCCGAACATCTCCGAATAGAACGAGTAATCCCCCGGGCCACGTACGCCACAGCAGCTAGTATACCTCTCATTATTTCCGATGAGGGCCATCGTTTTCTGCGTACTGTTGACCCCTCTTTGGAGAAGGTCGGTGAGCACGCTCAGGTAACAGTACATATACGAGTCGTCAATATTTATGTTGCTTACAGTCAAGTAGAGAAAGAAGAGAGACAAGAATACAGCGCAGACAATCCAAAATGCGACCCCGACCTTCAGAAGTCGCTCGTTAAAAATAACTGCGCCCATAACCGAGACGCCCCCCGCTATGATTGTGAAGACCGCAAGCGGCAAAGCGATGTACGCCTGAATCATTATTCTCAGGAACACACTGGTAATATCAGTGCCAGCAAATTCGTCACTCGTAGACTTGCAAAGGATTTCGAGTGTAGTGAACAGTTCCGTGACAGACCGGTTCTGATATAAAATGAATAGGACCAACGCTAGCAGTACAAATCCGTTGATTAGTAAGACACATGACACGGTTAAATGTGCTAATTTTACGACGATAAACATCCCTCTATATTTTCGTGTCTCTACACGAGGGCTGGATGTGAGATAATGTTGAGATTATCCAAAAGGAATAAAGAAATAAAGTATAAACACTGTCTCGCTCACTTAAGCTTTGCCATTTCTGAATAATATGTGACGTCATAAATGACGCAACAAAAGACTATCAGTTCTTAATATTACTAGCAGGAAGACCCGACGTTGCTCGGGATTGAATGAGGAACGCGGCGATGTCATCTTTCACTAGGCTCATAACACCATATTACTTACTTTTTTTCTTACCCACCCCGTTCAGCCCCCCCCCTTCCAATATAGTTAAAAGAAAATGACATTGTGAATAAATTCTCTAAATTAGTGTCTTATACGTATGGTTTAAATTTAGATAAAATCACGTAAACGTATTTTAGATGTTGAGAAGTTTTTTTGCTATAGCTCACTAAGATATATAGAAGGGAAACATAGAGATTCGAGACTACTTCAATAGGCTTCTCCGGGGATTTTTATACATGTGATATACATTTCAAATCAAAAAAAGGATGTATTTGAAGTTTTTTTGCTATAGCTCACTAAGATATATAGAAGGGAAACATAGAGATTCGAGACTACTTCAATAGGCTTCAACGGGGATTTTTATACATGTGATATACATTTCAAATCAAAAAAGGATGTATTTGAAGTTTTTTTGCTATAGCTCACTAAGATATATAGAAGGGAAACATAGAGATTCGAGACTACTTCAATAGGCTTCAACGGGGATTTTTATACATGTGATATACATTTCAAATCAAAAAAGGATGTATTTGAAGTTTTTTTGCTATAGCTCACTAAGATATATAGAGGGAAACATAGAGATTCGAGACTACTTCAATAGGCTTCTCCGGGGATTTTTATACATGTGATATACATTTCAAATCAAAAAAGGATGTATTTGAAGTTTTTTTGCTATAGCTCACTAAGATATATAGAGGGAAACATAGAGATTCGAGACTACTTCAATAGGCTTCTCCGGGGATTTTTATACATGTGATATACATTTCAAATCAAAAAAAGGATGTATTTGAAGTTTTTTTGCTATAGCTCACTAAGATATATAGAGGGTAACATAGAGATTCGAGACTACTTCAATAGGCTTCTCCGGGGATTTTTATACATGTGATATACATTTCAAATCAAAAAAGGATGTATTTGAAGTTTTTTTGCTATAGCTCACTAAGATATATAGAGGGAAACATAGAGATTCGAGACTACTTCAATAGGCTTCTCCGGGGATTTTTATACATGTGATATACATTTCAAATCAAAAAAAGGATGTATTTGAAGTTTTTTTGCTATAGCTCACTAAGATATATAGAGGGAAACATAGAGATTCGAGACTACTTCAATAGGCTTCTCCGGGGATTTTTATACATGTGATATACATTTCAAATCAAAAAAGGATGTATTTGAAGTTTTTTTGCTATAGCTCACTAAGATATATAGAGGGAAACATAGAGATTCGAGACTACTTCAATAGGCTTCTCCGGGGATTTTTATACATGTGATATACATTTCAAATCAAAAAAAGGATGTATTTGAAGTTTTTTTGCTATAGCTCACTAAGATATATAGAGGGAAACATAGAGATTCGAGACTACTTCAATAGGCTTCTCCGGGGATTTTTATACATGTGATATACATTTCAAATCAAAAAAGGATGTATTTGAAGTTTTTTTGCTATAGCTCACTAAGATATATAGAAGGGAAACATAGAGATTCGAGACTACTTCAATAGGCTTCTCCGGGGATTTTTATACATGTGATATACATTTCAAATCAAAAAAGGATGTATTTGAAGTTTTTTTGCTATAGCTCACTAAGATATATAGAGGGAAACATAGAGATTCGAGACTACTTCAATAGGCTTCTCCGGGGATTTTTATACATGTGATATACATTTCAAATCAAAAAAAGGATGTATTTGAAGTTTTTTTGCTATAGCTCACTAAGATATATAGAGGGAAACATAGAGATTCGAGACTACTTCAATAGGCTTCTCCGGGGATTTTTATACATGTGATATACATTTCAAATCAAAAAAGGATGTATTTGAAGTTTTTTTGCTATAGCTCACTAAGATATATAGAGGGAAACATAGAGATTCGAGACTACTTCAATAGGCTTCTCCGGGGATTTTTATACATGTGATATACATTTCAAATCAAAAAAGGATGTATTTGAAGTTTTTTTGCTATAGCTCACTAAGATATATAGAGGGAAACATAGAGATTCGAGACTACTTCAATAGGCTTCAACGGGGATTTTTATACATGTGATATACATTTCAAATCAAAAAAGGATGTATTTGAAGTTTTTTTGCTATAGCTCACTAAGATATATAGAAGGGAAACATAGAGATTCGAGACTACTTCAATAGGCTTCTCCGGGGATTTTTATACATGTGATATACATTTCAAATCAAAAAAGGATGTATTTGAAGTTTTTTTGCTATAGCTCACTAAGATATATAGAAGGGAAACATAGAGATTCGAGACTACTTCAATAGGCTTCTCCGGGGATTTTTATACATGTGATATACATTTCAAATCAAAAAAGGATGTATTTGAAGTTTTTTTGCTATAGCTCACTAAGATATATAGAAGGGAAACATAGAGATTCGAGACTACTTCAATAGGCTTCTCCGGGGATTTTTATACATGTGATATACATTTCAAATCAAAAAAGGATGTATTTGAAGTTTTTTTGCTATAGCTCACTAAGATATATAGAAGGGAAACATAGAGATTCGAGACTACTTCAATAGGCTTCTCCGGGGATTTTTATACATGTGATATACATTTCAAATCAAAAAAAGGATGTATTTGAAGTTTTTTTGCTATAGCTCACTAAGATATATAGAAGGGAAACATAGAGATTCGAGACTACTTCAATAGGCTTCAACGGGGATTTTTATACATGTGATATACATTTCAAATCAAAAAAGGATGTATTTGAAGTTTTTTTGCTATAGCTCACTAAGATATATAGAAGGGAAACATAGAGATTCGAGACTACTTCAATAGGCTTCTCCGGGGATTTTTATACATGTGATATACATTTCAAATCAAAAAAGGATGTATTTGAAGTTTTTTTGCTATAGCTCACTAAGATATATAGAGGGAAACATAGAGATTCGAGACTACTTCAATAGGCTTCAACGGGGATTTTTATACATGTGATATACATTTCAAATCAAAAAAGGATGTATTTGAAGTTTTTTTGCTATAGCTCACTAAGATATATAGAAGGGAAACATAGAGATTCGAGACTACTTCAATAGGCTTCTCCGGGGATTTTTATACATGTGATATACATTTCAAATCAAAAAAGGATGTATTTGAAGTTTTTTTGCTATAGCTCACTAAGATATATAGAGGGAAACATAGAGATTCGAGACTACTTCAATAGGCTTCAACGGGGATTTTTATACATGTGATATACATTTCAAATCAAAAAAAGGATGTATTTGAAGTTTTTTTGCTATAGCTCACTAAGATATATAGAGGGAAACATAGAGATTCGAGACTACTTCAATAGGCTTCAACGGGGATTTTTATACATGTGATATACATTTCAAATCAAAAAAGGATGTATTTGAAGTTTTTTTGCTATAGCTCACTAAGATATATAGAGGGAAACATAGAGATTCGAGACTACTTCAATAGGCTTCAACGGGGATTTTTATACATGTGATATACATTTCAAATCAAAAAAGGATGTATTTGAAGTTTTTTTGCTATAGCTCACTAAGATATATAGAAGGGAAACATAGAGATTCGAGACTACTTCAATAGGCTTCTCCGGGGATTTTTATACATGTGATATACATTTCAAATCAAAAAAGGATGTATTTGAAGTTTTTTTGCTATAGCTCACTAAGATATATAGAAGGGAAACATAGAGATTCGAGACTACTTCAATAGGCTTCTCCGGGGATTTTTATACATGTGATATACATTTCAAATCAAAAAAGGATGTATTTGAAGTTTTTTTGCTATAGCTCACTAAGATATATAGAAGGGAAACATAGAGATTCGAGACTACTTCAATAGGCTTCTCCGGGGATTTTTATACATGTGATATACATTTCAAATCAAAAAAGGATGTATTTGAAGTTTTTTTGCTATAGCTCACTAAGATATATAGAAGGGAAACATAGAGATTCGAGACTACTTCAATAGGCTTCTCCGGGGATTTTTATACATGTGATATACATTTCAAATCAAAAAAGGATGTATTTGAAGTTTTTTTGCTATAGCTCACTAAGATATATAGAGGGAAACATAGAGATTCGAGACTACTTCAATAGGCTTCTCCGGGGATTTTTATACATGTGATATACATTTCAAATCAAAAAAGGATGTATTTGAAGTTTTTTTGCTATAGCTCACTAAGATATATAGAAGGGAAACATAGAGATTCGAGACTACTTCAATAGGCTTCTCCGGGGATTTTTATACATGTGATATACATTTCAAATCAAAAAAGGATGTATTTGAAGTTTTTTTGCTATAGCTCACTAAGATATATAGAAGGGAAACATAGAGATTCGAGACTACTTCAATAGGCTTCTCCGGGGATTTTTATACATGTGATATACATTTCAAATCAAAAAAGGATGTATTTGAAGTTTTTTTGCTATAGCTCACTAAGATATATAGAAGGGAAACATAGAGATTCGAGACTACTTCAATAGGCTTCTCCGGGGATTTTTATACATGTGATATACATTTCAAATCAAAAAAGGATGTATTTGAAGTTTTTTTGCTATAGCTCACTAAGATATATAGAGGGAAACATAGAGATTCGAGACTACTTCAATAGGCTTCTCCGGGGATTTTTATACATGTGATATACATTTCAAATCAAAAAAGGATGTATTTGAAGTTTTTTTGCTATAGCTCACTAAGATATATAGAGGGAAACATAGAGATTCGAGACTACTTCAATAGGCTTCTCCGGGGATTTTTATACATGTGATATACATTTCAAATCAAAAAAGGATGTATTTGAAGTTTTTTTGCTATAGCTCACTAAGATATATAGAAGGGAAACATAGAGATTCGAGACTACTTCAATAGGCTTCCCCGGGGATTTTTATACATGTGATATACATTTCAAATCAAAAAAGGATGTATTTGAAGTTTTTTTGCTATAGCTCACTAAGATATATAGAGGGTAACATAGAGATTCGAGACTACTTCAATAGGCTTCCCCGGGGATTTTTATACATGTGATATACATTTCAAATCAAAAAAGGATGTATTTGAAGTTTTTTTGCTATAGCTCACTAAGATATATAGAGGGAAACATAGAGATTCGAGACTACTTCAATAGGCTTCTCCGGGGATTTTTATACATGTGATATACATTTCAAATCAAAAAAGGATGTATTTGAAGTTTTTTTGCTATAGCTCACTAAGATATATAGAAGGGAAACATAGAGATTCGAGACTACTTCAATAGGCTTCTCCGGGGATTTTTATACATGTGATATACATTTCAAATCAAAAAAGGATGTATTTGAAGTTTTTTTGCTATAGCTCACTAAGATATATAGAAGGGAAACATAGAGATTCGAGACTACTTCAATAGGCTTCTCCGGGGATTTTTATACATGTGATATACATTTCAAATCAAAAAAAGGATGTATTTGAAGTTTTTTTGCTATAGCTCACTAAGATATATAGAAGGGAAACATAGAGATTCGAGACTACTTCAATAGGCTTCTCCGGGGATTTTTATACATGTGATATACATTTCAAATCAAAAAAGGATGTATTTGAAGTTTTTTTGCTATAGCTCACTAAGATATATAGAAGGGAAACATAGAGATTCGAGACTACTTCAATAGGCTTCTCCGGGGATTTTTATACATGTGATATACATTTCAAATCAAAAAAAGGATGTATTTGAAGTTTTTTTGCTATAGCTCACTAAGATATATAGAAGGGAAACATAGAGATTCGAGACTACTTCAATAGGCTTCTCCGGGGATTTTTATACATGTGATATACATTTAAAATAAAAAAAAAAGATGTATTTGAAGTTTTTTTGCTATAGCTCACTAAGATATATAGAGGGAAACATAGAGATTCGAGACTACTTCAATAGGCTTCTCCGGGGATTTTTATACATGTGATATACATTTCAAATCAAAAAAGGATGTATTTGAAGTTTTTTTGCTATAGCTCACTAAGATATATAGAAGGGAAACATAGAGATTCGAGACTACTTCAATAGGCTTCTCCGGGGATTTTTATACATGTGATATACATTTCAAATAAAAAAAAAAGATGTATTTGAAGTTTTTTTGCTATAGCTCACTAAGATATATAGAAGGGAAACATAGAGATTCGAGACTACTTCAATAGGCTTCTCCGGGGATTTTTATACATGTGATATACATTTCAAATAAAAAAAAAAGATGTATTTGAAGTTTTTTTGCTATAGCTCACTAAGATATATAGAGGGAAACATAGAGATTCGAGACTACTTCAATAGGCTTCTCCGGGGATTTTTATACATGTGATATACATTTCAAATCAAAAAAGGATGTATTTGAAGTTTTTTTGCTATAGCTCACTAAGATATATAGAAGGGAAACATAGAGATTCGAGACTACTTCAATAGGCTTCTCCGGGGATTTTTATACATGTGATATACATTTCAAATCAAAAAAAGGATGTATTTGAAGTTTTTTTGCTATAGCTCACTAAGATATATAGAGGGAAACATAGAGATTCGAGACTACTTCAATAGGCTTCTCCGGGGATTTTTATACATGTGATATACATTTCAAATCAAAAAAAAGATGTATTTGAAGTTTTTTTGCTATAGCTCACTAAGATATATAGAAGGGAAACATAGAGATTCGAGACTACTTCAATAGGCTTCTCCGGGGATTTTTATACATGTGATATACATTTCAAATCAAAAAAGGATGTATTTGAAGTTTTTTTGCTATAGCTCACTAAGATATATAGAAGGGAAACATAGAGATTCGAGACTACTTCAATAGGCTTCTCCGGGGATTTTTATACATGTGATATACATTTCAAATCAAAAAAGGATGTATTTGAAGTTTTTTTGCTATAGCTCACTAAGATATATAGAGGGAAACATAGAGATTCGAGACTACTTCAATAGGCTTCTCCGGGGATTTTTATACATGTGATATACATTTCAAATCAAAAAAAAAGATGTATTTGAAGTTTTTTTGCTATAGCTCACTAAGATATATAGAAGGGAAACATAGAGATTCGAGACTACTTCAATAGGCTTCTCCGGGGATTTTTATACATGTGATATACATTTCAAATCAAAAAAGGATGTATTTGAAGTTTTTTTGCTATAGCTCACTAAGATATATAGAGGGAAACATAGAGATTCGAGACTACTTCAATAGGCTTCTCCGGGGATTTTTATACATGTGATATACATTTCAAATCAAAAAAGGATGTATTTGAAGTTTTTTTGCTATAGCTCACTAAGATATATAGAGGGAAACATAGAGATTCGAGACTACTTCAATAGGCTTCTCCGGGGATTTTTATACATGTGATATACATTTCAAATCAAAAAAAGGATGTATTTGAAGTTTTTTTGCTATAGCTCACTAAGATATATAGAAGGGAAACATAGATATTCGAGACTACTTCAATAGGCTTCTCCGGGGATTTTTATACATGTGATATACATTTCAAATCAAAAAAGGATGTATTTGAAGTTTTTTTGCTATAGCTCACTAAGATATATAGAAGGGAAACATAGAGATTCGAGACTACTTCAATAGGCTTCTCCGGGGATTTTTATACATGTGATATACATTTCAAATCAAAAAAAGGATGTATTTGAAGTTTTTTTGCTATAGCTCACTAAGATATATAGAGGGTAACATAGAGATTCGAGACTACTTCAATAGGCTTCTCCGGGGATTTTTATACATGTGATATACATTTCAAATCAAAAAAGGATGTATTTGAAGTTTTTTTGCTATAGCTCACTAAGATATATAGAGGGAAACATAGAGATTCGAGACTACTTCAATAGGCTTCTCCGGGGATTTTTATACATGTGATATACATTTCAAATCAAAAAAGGATGTATTTGAAGTTTTTTTGCTATAGCTCACTAAGATATATAGAAGGGAAACATAGAGATTCGAGACTACTTCAATAGGCTTCTCCGGGGATTTTTATACATGTGATATACATTTCAAATCAAAAAAAGGATGTATTTGAAGTTTTTTTGCTATAGCTCACTAAGATATATAGAAGGGAAACATAGAGATTCGAGACTACTTCAATAGGCTTCTCCGGGGATTTTTATACATGTGATATACATTTCAAATCAAAAAAGGATGTATTTGAAGTTTTTTTGCTATAGCTCACTAAGATATATAGAAGGGAAACATAGAGATTCGAGACTACTTCAATAGGCTTCTCCGGGGATTTTTATACATGTGATATACATTTCAAATCAAAAAAAGGATGTATTTGAAGTTTTTTTGCTATAGCTCACTAAGATATATAGTAGGGAAACATAGAGATTCGAGACTACTTCAATAGGCTTCTCCGGGGATTTTTATACATGTGATATACATTTCAAATCAAAAAAAGGATGTATTTGAAGTTTTTTTGCTATAGCTCACTAAGATATATAGAGGGAAACATAGAGATTCGAGACTACTTCAATAGGCTTCTCCGGGGATTTTTATACATGTGATATACATTTCAAATCAAAAAAAGGATGTATTTGAAGTTTTTTTGCTATAGCTCACTAAGATATATAGAAGGGAAACATAGAGATTCGAGACTACTTCAATAGGCTTCTCCGGGGATTTTTATACATGTGATATACATTTCAAATCAAAAAAAGGATGTATTTGAAGTTTTTTTGCTATAGCTCACTAAGATATATAGAGGGAAACATAGAGATTCGAGACTACTTCAATAGGCTTCTCCGGGGATTTTTATACATGTGATATACATTTCAAATCAAAAAAAGGATGTATTTGAAGTTTTTTTGCTATAGCTCACTAAGATATATAGAAGGGAAACATAGAGATTCGAGACTACTTCAATAGGCTTCTCCGGGGATTTTTATACATGTGATATACATTTCAAATCAAAAAAGGATGTATTTGAAGTTTTTTTGCTATAGCTCACTAAGATATATAGAGGGAAACATAGAGATTCGAGACTACTTCAATAGGCTTCTCCGGGGATTTTTATACATGTGATATACATTTCAAATCAAAAAAAGGATGTATTTGAAGTTTTTTTGCTATAGCTCACTAAGATATATAGAAGGGAAACATAGAGATTCGAGACTACTTCAATAGGCTTCTCCGGGGATTTTTATACATGTGATATACATTTCAAATCAAAAAAAGGATGTATTTGAAGTTTTTTTGCTATAGCTCACTAAGATATATAGAAGGGAAACATAGAGATTCGAGACTACTTCAATAGGCTTCTCCGGGGATTTTTATACATGTGATATACATTTCAAATAAAAAAAAAGGATGTATTTGAAGTTTTTTTGCTATAGCTCACTAAGATATATAGAAGGGAAACATAGAGATTCGAGACTACTTCAATAGGCTTCTCCGGGGATTTTTATACATGTGATATACATTTCAAATAAAAAAAAAGATGTATTTGAAGTTTTTTTGCTATAGCTCACTAAGATATATAGAAGGGAAACATAGAGATTCGAGACTACTTCAATAGGCTTCCCCGGGGATTTTTATACATGTGATATACATTTCAAATCAAAAAAAGGATGTATTTGAAGTTTTTTTGCTATAGCTCACTAAGATATATAGAAGGGAAACATAGAGATTCGAGACTACTTCAATAGGCTTCCCCGGGGATTTTTATACATGTGATATACATTTCAAATCAAAAAAAGGATGTATTTGAAGTTTTTTTGCTATAGCTCACTAAGATATATAGAAGGGAAACATAGAGATTCGAGACTACTTCAATAGGCTTCTCCGGGGATTTTTATACATGTGATATACATTTCAAATAAAAAAAAAGGCTGTATTTGAAGTTTTTTTGCTATAGCTCACTAAGATATATAGAAGGGAAACATAGAGATTCGAGACTACTTCAATAGGCTTCTCCGGGGATTTTTATACATGTGATATACATTTCAAATCAAAAAAAGGATGTATTTGAAGTTTTTTTGCTATAGCTCACTAAGATATATAGTAGGGAAACATAGAGATTCGAGACTACTTCAATAGGCTTCCCCGGGGATTTTTATACATGTGATATAAATTTCAAATAAAAAAAAAGATGTATTTGAAGTTTTAAAAGAGGTTCGGCTCCATATATTCTTTAGGAGGGCACTTAAAGATTCGGGACAACTACCATTGTCTTCCCAAGAAAAATTGATATGTATTATTGCAATTTAATCAAAATATAGTTAAATTGAAAGTTTTAAGTTTTTGTTTGCCCTCATAGCTTCGTTAGGGGTGCACTTAAAGATTCAGGACGACTTGCATTGTGTTTTACCGAAAATCTTATATTAGAATAAACTTTTTGGTCCCCCGATTTATAAAATCGGGGGACTTATGCTTTGAGGCATGTCCGTCCGTCCATCCGTTCGTCCGTCCGTCCGTCCGTCCGTCCGTCCGTCCGTCCGTCCGTCCGTATTTTTCTCCGCAACCATCCATTGAATTTCTCTGACATTTTGCATGAAGTTGTAACTTTGGTCAGGTTAGAAAGTAACATTCTCCGATTTTTGAAAACAAATCTGGTTAGACCCCATGGGGTCAAAAGGCCCCGAAATGGCAAAAAATGATTTTTTTGCCTCATAACTTTTCATTCATCCATTCAATTTCTCTGAAACTTGGCCAAAATGTAGAGGCAATTGTTCCTAATAGAAAATAAGTATCGCTGACCTTGGAAAAATCTGGTTCGCGCCGTCAGGCGGTCAAAAGCCCCCAAAATGGCAAAAATTACCCCTTTTTCCCATAACGTTTGATCCATCAATTCAATTTTTCTGAAACTTGGCCAAAATTTAGAGGCAATTGTTCTGGATATAAAATGAGCATCCTTGACCTCAGAAAAATTCTAGTTCGCGCCCCCAGAGGGTCAAAGGGGGGTAAAAAATGCCCCAAATTGCCCAAATTTATTGCATTTTACACTCGCCACATTGAGTCACATACAAAGGGGGACCACGCATGTGCGGCTATTTCTTTTATGAAAAGAACATTAATTTTCTACTCCCCAATTGACCAGTTAACTATGTTATACTATATTTTTCGTTTTGGTCTATTGATCTTACTGTATTCCAGGACAAACATTTATCTGATATCGGGGAATATCCAGCTGTGCTGTTACTTGAAGTAACATCACTGTGATGAGGTGCAACGTTCTTTGTATGAGCAAATGTATAGCCATGTCGATAAGATCTTATTTGGGTTTAGAATACTATATAATTTTGAATATTTGGTCAGGGTTTACTTGTATTCTGAAGTATCCTCATGCCAGGTCGTCCTGACAAACCCTTGTACAGAGAGACGGAATACACTCGAGGATGGTGTCTAGTAGATGATTCAAACTCTCCAGGTAATTCATGTGTGTGTATTAATATATATATATATATATATATATATATATATATATATATTTATTTATAAAATACAGAAATTCAATGTAACATCAGTACCGTCGGTTTCAAAGCGGGAGGTTGATCCCGATTATCGTCAGCTGATAAACATATTCAGGAATGGTGGGACTTATTCGGTCACGTCTGAGATCACGTAGGACGTGATCTGTGTAAAATGGGGGGGGGGGGGTTACATATGTGTGCATGAGGGGTTAAATTTAGATTCTAATATTTAAATTGTTAATGTATATAGAATTGTTATTAATTAAAATAAAGCAGAAGAAGAAGTAGTTTTTTTGTAATATATATAAAAAGTGTAAGAAATTCTGTAGGGTAGGGGTCGGGGTTTGGGGGCCAGGAAGTATAGGGGAAAGACGAAGTAGAGATGCAGGGTAAGACACCGAGGGGAGGGGGGAGAGAAGGGAGGGTCTAGGTGTGGTGAACATTGATAGCCGTTGGTTCTAAGGTTCGGCACCGCCGCTAGCTTTTCGACCCCATATCGTAGCATAAAGTGTAAGAGTGGGGAAGAAGGGAATAATATTACTGTTAATAATAATAGTCAAAATAATAATAATGGTGGTGGCCCGGCGAATTTAAAAGATAAAAATAAAAATAAAACTAAACAAATAAATAAAAATAATAATAAGGATAAAAAAATAAAAACCCCCCGTGGCAGGGAAAATACTGTAGGCATAAGCGTGTTATTAAAATAGCACTGGCTATTTGGTGTAACGGTTTCCGGGTGTCAAGCGGGTCCTAAAGTGTGATACTGAGTGAAGTGTGGAGAGGTATAAGGGAATGGATTTGGGGAGCTTGAAAATTTTAAAGGTTAGGTGACTTAAAGCGGAGGTTATGGAAAGTAGAGGATATGGAAGTACTATAGAAAAATAGAACGATAAATGAGCCTCGGATCTAACTGACCGATTCACTATCAACAGGTTCGGCTGTTGACGGCCCGAAAGGGCCTGCTACGAATCTGTTGATAGTGGATCGGGCTCTAAGGGTGTATTAAAAAGATCAAATATTTAAGGGGTCCGGCACGGGAGAAGTCTAATGGAAATTGGATGTCTGTCTAACGGCTGTCTATGGCATTATCTAGAGTTGGTGTTTACAAAGGGGTGATGTTTACAAAACAGGTAGTTCTTCGTCATCGAGGGGGAGGGGGGGAGATAATTAATCGATGAAGGTAGGTGTCTGATTCTAATAATTGGGGTTGCTTGGGGTGGGTGGGTAACTTAATAAGAAATATAAAAAAAATATTTAAGAAAATAAAAAAATAAATATATAGAAAAATATAATAAAATAAAATAAAACAATAATAAAAAAACAATAATAAAAAAACAATAATAAAAAATAAAAAATGAAAAATAAGAAGAAATAAAATATAAATAAAAAATGTTAAAAATATATAAAAATAGTATTAAGAAAATAAAATTTAAGAATTTAAAAATTAAAAAAATTAAAATTAAAAAAATTTAAGAAATAAGAGATATAAAAAAATTAGGGAATTACGTTTATATCTAGGGTTAGGTGAGGGGGTAAGGGTCATATGGGGTTGAGAAATAGAGTGGTTGGTCAAGGCAGGGTGTGCGAGATGGGTTTGTCTTAGTCATTATTGTGTCGGTCAGTCCAGTTTATGAGGAGTGCTTTGCGTCTGTGGATACAGCCTCGGAATACCTCATCTCTTGAGTTTAAGCAGGTGATATGCGGGTCCATAATGGCTCGTAATATGTGGTATTTTTCCGCATCGCACAAGGGGCACTTGTTGATGGCTGGGGAGAAAGATGGTCTTCTCTCGATGTTCTTCCATTTAATGGTGAATGGGGTCCCGTCGATCTCCCCCTATTACGTCAAAGCAGACGTAATAGGGGGAGATCGATTATCTGGTTCTCACCTCCTTTTTCACTAAACACCAGAACAAGGGTAGGCCATGCCTTCCTCCGTTTACTTGATAAGCATTTCCCTCCCACACACAGCCTGCACAAACTCTTCAACAGGAACACAGTCAAGGTGAGCTATTCCACCGCCCCATCCATAAGGAAAATCATCTCCACAGAATCCAAGACACCAGACCCCACAGGATGCTCGTGCCATAACAAGAACGACTGCCCTTTAGAGGGGAATTGCAAAGTCAGCTCCCTAATTTATGAGGCTAATGTTACAAGCCTCCCCAGCGGGTTAACAGAAAAATATATTGGAATGACACAAGGACCCTTTAAAAACAGACTATATGTACATAGGCATACATTCAAATACAGAGCCAGAGCCAACACCAGCCTTGCAACCCGAATATGGCAACTGAAAGACGACGGGACCCCATTCACCATTAAATGGAAGAACATCGAGAGAAGACCATCTTTCTCCCCAGCCATCAACAAGTGCCCCTTGTGCGATGCGGAAAAATACCACATATTACGAGCCATTATGGACCCGCATATCACCTGCTTAAACTCAAGAGATGAGGTATTCCGAGGCTGTATCCACAGACGCAAAGCACTCCTCATAAACTGGACTGACCGACACAATAATGACTAAGACAAACCCATCTCGCACACCCTGCCTTGACCAACCACTCTATTTCTCAACCCCATATGACCCTTACCCCCTCACCTAACCCTAGATATAAACGTAATTCCCTAATTTTTTTATATCTCTTATTTCTTAAATTTTTTTAATTTTAATTTTTTAAATTTTTAAATTCTTAAATTTTATTTTCTTAATACTATTTTTATATATTTTTAACATTTTTTATTTATATTTTATTTCTTCTTATCTTTCATTTTTTATTTTTTATTATTGTTTTTTTATTATTGTTTTTTTATTATTGTTTTATTTTATTTTATTATATTTTTCTATATATTTATTTTTTTATTTTCTTAAATATTTTTTTTATATTTCTTATTAAGTTACCCACCCACCCCAAGCAACCCCAATTATTAGAATCAGACACCTACCTTCATCGATTAATTATCTCCCCCCCCCTCGACGACGAAGAACTACCTGTTTTGTAAACATCACCCCTTTGTAAACACCAACTTTAGATAATGCCATAGACAGCCGTTAGACAGACATCCAATTTCCATTAGACTTCTCCCGTGCCGGACCCCTTAAATATTTGATCTTTTTAATACACCCTTAGAGCCCGATCCACTATCAACAGATTCGTAGCAGGCCCTTTCGGGCCGTCAACAGCCGAACCTGTTGATAGTGAATCGGTCAGTTAGATCCGAGGCTCATTTATCGTTCTATAATTTTTCTATAGTACTTCCATATCCTCTACTTTCCATAACCTCCGCTTTAAGTCACCTAACCTTTAAAATTTTCAAGCTCCCCAAATCCATTCCCTTATACCTCTCCACACTTCACTCAGTATCACACTTTAGGACCCGCTTGACACCCGGAAACCGTTACACCAAATAGCCAGTGCTATTTTAATAACACGCTTATGCCTACAGTATTTTTCCCTGCCACGGGTTTTTTTAATTTTTTTATCCTTATTATTATTTTTATTTATTTGTTTATTTTTATTTTTATTTTTATCTTTTAAATTCGCCGGGCCACCACCATTATTATTATTTTGACTATTATTATTAACAGTAATATTATTCCCTTCTTCCCCACTCTTACACTTTATGCTACGATATGGGGTCGAAAAGCTAGCGGCGGTGCCGAACCTTAGAACCAACGGCTATCAATGTTCACCACACCTAGACCCTCCCTTCTCTCCCCCCTCCCCTCGGTGTCTTACCCTGCATCTCTACTTCGTCTTTCCCCTATACTTCCTGGCCCCCAAACCCCGACCCATACCCTACAGAATTTCTTACACTTTTTATATATATTACAAAAAAACTACTTCTTCTTCTGCTTTATTTTAATTAATAACAATTCTATATACATTAACAATTTAAATATTAGAATCTAAATTTAACCCCTCATGCACACATATGTAACCCCCCCCCCCATTTTACACAGATCACGTCCTACGTGATCTCAGACGTGACCGAATAAGTCCCACCATTCCTGAATATGTTTATCAGCTGACGATAATCGGGATCAACCTCCCGCTTTGAAACCGACGGTACTGATGTTACATTGAATTTCTGTATTTTATAAATAAATATTTACGCTCTTAATCCTCCGAAATCTCGGATTTCTTAATTAATCAAGCACTCTGCTGGTTTTTCCTGCCCTACCACACAGTACTTATATATATATATATATATATATATATATATATATATATATATATATATATATATAAATATGGAACAAAATGTCTGCACAACACTGATGCTGAAAGTATTTGTTAAAAAAAATAAATGTATTTTTATTTAAATAAACACCTTGCATCGTTTAATCTTGTCTCTATCCAATTCCATATGTTTAACTCACTGACGCTTATAAATGTAGCTCAACTCATTTCACACACACACACACACACACACACACACATATATATATATATATATATATATGTTTATATTAAAAAAGACTTTAATAATTTGTACGTCGAGAAAAAAAGCAATATAAATTTATTAAACATTAATAAAATAATGCAATCGCCTCAGAATGATTTAATAACAAATATTTATAAATATTTAAATATCTTATCTACAAAGGAATAGGTTTCATCCTTACGGAATCGTCAATGTAGAGATGATTATTCAAACCGATCGCACGATTCGAACCCCGGAGTCACGTTTAACTCAAATCCCGACGCCCTAGCCGTTGCGGCGATCATGAACAATTACATACATCGTTAAGAGTTTAATCTTATTGTACCGAGCTGGTACGATAGTCAGCCGACGTACACAGTGTTCAACTATGAAGGAACATGCATTAAAGTAATGATTTTGAGGCTGTTGCAATTGTTTCGGCCTTCCTTCAATTGTTTTTTTGATGAATTTATTGTTGTTTCCTGCATTTACATTAAATTGAGGTTTATGACATTGAAGGTTTATGACATTAAAGGTTTTATGCCATACCTTATAAATTCTCTGGCAAGTTCAATGTATTTGCTTCGTTTTTCTGTCTCCTTGATCTTCACCCTGTGGTCTGCTGGTACAGCAAAATCTACGATTTGGCAAATGTTTTCCTTCTTGTCGATTATTATGATATCCGGTCTCCTTGCTTGTATGCATATGTCTGTTTGCATCTCAATATCCCAGAGGGTTTTGTGATTTTCGGTTACCAGTACTGTCTCTGCTTTATGTTTGTACAACTTGTCCGCGTTTTCGAAATGCAGTCATTTGCATAGTTCCAAGTGTACTGCTTTTCTCACACAATTGTGTTTGTTCTTGTATTCTTTTTGTGCGAGTTTGTTATATTCACTTATTATGTGAGTTACTGTTTCGTCTCTTTGTCCACACAATCTGCATTTACTGTTTTCCTGGGTTTTATCTATTTTAGTTTTAATGTAGTTTGTCCTCATCGCATTGATCTGTGCAGTAACTATTTCGTTTCTCTGTTCAAGTGTCCATTCCTAAGCCAAGTGTCCTTTTCTATTTTCGTGGCTCTCTTCTTTCTAGTCTTATGACACATCCATGTAGCTGTTTTCCCCCACTTTTCGTTTCCTGTCTTTCTGTTTCTGTTTTTGGTGAATTCTCTATACAGACAGATTTTTCTTTTCCCGAAATATTAAATACATAATTGTTAATCATCATCCCGACAACACATAAACAGCCGACACCACACTTGCTGCTAATATTTAAAAGAAAAATGAATAGTAAGTGTCCATACTTCGATTTATTATTTTTATTCCTTCGAGCTTAGAACTTATCCGGCACTCTGCATTGCCCTCAGCCCTTCCTGTTAACATATTAATACTCTTCCTAGCAACGCTTCAAGCAAACTACAATTCTCTCTCTCTCTCTCTCTCTCTCTCTCTCTCTCTCTATATATATATATATATATATATATATATATATATATATATATATATATAATATATGTATATATATATATATATATATATATATATATATATATATATATATATATATATATCATAATATAAAATATCATAATATAATAAGGTGCCAATCAAATTTTATTAGAATTCAAAGTTCAAGCAAAGTATAATGTATGTAAGTTCCTGCTTGCTATACCTTTTACGTTTGATTTAGAAACTTGATTTAAATTATATTTTGAATCTTTTAATTACATATTATTAAATCTCTGTTTTCTGTATAAGACTATTTAGTTTACTTTCCTGATTACAATTAGGATAGTATTCGTTTAGTTAGCTTAAAATGAAATTTTCTCATACGAATCTGACTCTAGTCATATAAAATTTGCTAAAGTTATAATGTAGATATCTCGGCAACAGATCTAAATAGCATTAGAAATTCTAAATCAATATTTGTTTCTACCTAACGAAGAAAGTACGGATTTTATTACGCCGTATTATTCGATGAAAAGATGATTAAAACCTGTTTCATCAATTACATACTATGTCCGTCCACATATATAATTCGTTAAAAGAACCTTCCAGATAAACACCGTTATTTTCCAAGGAAAATAAATATTTTTATTAAATAATTTTTTTAAAGATGTGTTATGAACAACACTTTCATTCTTCCTTTTTAATTTATCGACTAAACACTTGAACATTTATTTTAAGTTAAGTTAATTAATGACAACATTGTTATTCACAATATATTCGGATACTGTTTACATTATTTATATTTCTTCGGTATGTGGAGATCATCTACTAGGACTTCCGGTTTAGTAATTTATTTGTCGAGGGATATAAAGATATATAGTTGTTTAGGATGTCGCCATTCTCTTTCGTCACGCCACGTACAAAAAAAACCCCCAAAAAAACAAACATAGTTACATTAAAACAATAACAAAAACAGAGATATTTATATATTCCAAACCAATGTTAGTTAGGTACAACTGTATATAAATAGGACCCTATCAAGATATGCATACTATAATATATTTATATATTTCTTATATCACTTTGATGTATGTTTTTTCTTTTTCTCTCTGTAAAGTACGTATCGAAAGCTACGAGTTAAACACCTAATCATGTTAAAACTTCGTCACTTACCCATAGCGGGCGAGTGTGACGTCAATGTGTCGTCGGCACTTTGACATCGGTGACAACCTAAAAAGGTATCCGGGCTTACTGGTACTCCCTAAACGTAAATATAATTGACCAACCCGACAATCAGCTAAATCCCATCCATTTACTGTGGAGGTCTCCAGATGCCGGAGAGCCTTCTACTCCAATAGCTTCTTTCCTCGAACTGCCAGCCTTTGGAACCCCCTCCCGGCTCTTTGTTTCCCCGACGGCATCGACATGCAAAAATTTAAAACTAATGAGAACAAGCATCTCGCTGCACATCTTCCAATTAAGGATGACCCTCAAAACTTTCGCCCTAATTCTCAGTAACCTCGTAAGTCTACAGTGACAACTTTCCTTGTTTGGGGTGAACTAAGTTAAAAAAAACTTACACCGACAAAAATTAATTAACTGATTTATTTCTGTTGTTAATTAATTGATTTATTTTCATCGTTAATTAATTGATTTATTTTTGTTGTTTATTAATTGATTGATTTTTATTGTTAATTGATTTATTTTTTATTGTAAATTGATTATTCTTATTGTTTATTAATTGATTTATTTTTGTTGTTAAATAATTTGTTAATTATTATTGTTAATTAATGTATTTATTTTTATTGTTAATTGATTTATTTTATTGTAAATTTATTTATTTTTTATTGTTAATTAATTGATTTATTTTTTATTGTTAATTAATTGATTTATTTTTATTGTTAATTGATTTATTTTTTATTTTAAATTGATTTTTTGATTGTTTATTAATTGATTTATTTTTGTTGTTAATTAATTGAATAACTTTTATTGTTAATTGATTTATTTTTATTTTTTATTTTTATTGTAAATTGATGAATCTATTTTCATTGTCAATTAATTGATTTATTTCGATTGTTATTTTTACTGTTAATTAATTGATTGTTGTTTGTTGTTAATTGATTGATTTTTAAATTTTTTTACTGTTAATTAATTGATTGTTTTTTGTTGTTAATTAATTGATTTATTTTAGACTTTTGACGGACAAAAGATCAGATTAAAGGGTTGCGCATTAATTTCGATGCATCCGTTCATCGTCCTGTCCGTTGGTCGGTCAATTACGCTGAATTTTGAAATATCATTTATATCAGTCTGTCACGCTTAAGTTTAAAATAACACTTTCGTTGGTCTGTCACATTTAAGCTGGAAATATCATTTTCATCGTGAAACACGCAGATTGGAAGGTTTTCCACTGAGCTCCACTCTTTGGTTCTTCCTTATAGCAAAAAACTCGTACTTCTACCACAACGGAGAAATACCCCCCCCCCAAGTGCTTAACACCAAACGGAATTTCCATGGGCAGAGTATCTCTGCATGGATTTTCCGCCTGTAAAATACATTAACGTGGAACTACTTTCCTGCGAAATACCACCTGGTTGTCTTAAAAATCAATGTCTTTAAAGTAATTTTCATAAACCGCTTCAAATGTAATCAAACGCAATCCAGACTAGTGATGGGACGATTCCAATATTTTTCCAGATTCCGATACAATAACCGATTCCGATTCTTTAAAAATCTCTTATTATTTAGCTTTACAGTTTTGGTGTTGTTTTTTTTAATTTTCGGATTACGGTACAAATCCATGTAGTAGGTGCATTCATTTTCGCAAAAGTAAAAATAAACTTGTGATCTATAGATTTTCGTTTTAAAATAAATAGATATTTATCCTTTTTTCATTAGTACCAGCAATGGAAAATTAAGCTTTAAACGAAAACAACAATACAAACATGAAACATTAAAAGAATCGTTTTGGCATCGGAAACTAGTCTCAAATATCTCCGATTCCGATACCCCCAACAGTTCCGATTTTTTCCGATTCCAGATTCCGATTAATCTTCTCAGCACTAATGCATACTATTCATCAATGTTGGTACTTCCGTAGCGTTCCTCATATTTCGGCTGAGAATCATTCCGTATCCTTGATTGGCTCTTGGTCTTGATAACTGGTGATCCAATAGTAAGAAAAGATTGAATGGGTCCATCTTAAAAGAATATCCGCTCTTGTTTTGGACTGTATGTCTTTCAGGATAGACATAGATATTCTCATGATGTATGTCGGATCTCAATGTGAGGTTTTTGCTTAAAAATGGTCAAATATGAAAGGAGATACTGGAGGGTGTTTGGAAGGGGATCAATAATTTGGTAACATAATGCATCGTGTTTGAAAAGCAGGAATACAAAAGACGGAATGAAAACATGATTATTTCTGTCAAAGAACACTCAGAATTGAAGCAGCGACAAACATTTGTTAAAAGAATATTTGTGTCTCGTGTGGGAGGCGTTGTGTTATCACCTCAAGGAATCTAAAGGGAGACACAACAGAAAAGCAAATAAAGACGAAGATAAAGGAAAAGGGCCATGACGATGGAACGAAATAATGGAATGCAGACATGAAGATGCGATGAATACAAACTATTCGTAAGATGCGCGTATCCAATTTGAGCGTTTAGCCATAAAAATGATATTTAAAACTCAAGCGTGACAGACAAACGGACAGGATGCAGAAGAGATAAGCGGACCGACAGAGCCTCCGATAAAGATACGTGGAACACATCTCAGATACTATTCACAACTTAAGCATGACAGAACAAACACAAATTGTTGTTTAAAACTTTAGCCTGACAGACCGACGAAGATGCTACTTAAAATCTAAAATCAGAGCTTTTGTAGAGATGCCTCGATGCAACTAAAACAAGCCGCGCGTGCGTGATCTCCCTCTGTATGTGACTCGATGTGGCGAGTGTAAAATGCAGTAAATGTGGGCAATTTGGGGCATTTTTGACCCCCCCTTTGATCCTCTGGGGGCGAGAACCAGAATTTTTCTGAGGTCAAGGATGCTCATTTTATATCCAGAACAATTGCCTCTACATTTTGGCCAAGTTTCAGAAAAATTAAATGGATGGATCAAACGTTATGAGAGAAAAGGGTAATTTTTTGCCATTTTGGGGGCTTTTGACCCCCTGGGGGCGCGAACCAGATTTTTGCCAAGGTCAGCGATACTAATTTTCTATTAGGAACAATTGCCTCTACATTTTGGCCAAGTTTCAGAGAAATTGAATGGATGGATGAAAAGTTATGGAGCAAAAAATGTCATTTTTTGCCATTTCGGAGCCTTTTGGCCCCCTGGGGGGGCTAAACAGATTTTATTTTCAAATCGGAGAATGTTACTTTCTTACCTGGCAAAAGTTACAGCTTCATACAAAATTTCAGAGAAATTCAATGGATGGTTGCGGAAAAAAATCCGGACGGACGGACGGACGGACGGACGGACGGACGGAAATGCCTCAAAACATAGGTCTCCCGATTTTATAAATCGGGGGACCAATAAGGTGCACCAAATAAATGTACGCGTTTAGCAAGCAAAATGCCATTTAAAACTCAACCGTGACAGACTAAAAGATGGAAGGACAGACTCTATTATAGCGACAATGTATATTAAAGAAATGCGTGGAGGCATTTATAATTCCGTTTTTCTAAGGGTTGGGCCACCAAATATTAAGGCGTTGAACTACTCGAGTATAAACGTTAATGAGACGGAAATGATTGCCAGCCGAAAGATAAGGAACAATCAACGGTACGAACTAAGTTCGATTACTTATAGGGCGGTTAATTACAAGCATTTGTTAGCATTGGATTTAAAAACGACTATGTTGTAATCTGTAGCGAAGCAGTTTCGCGGCAGTGTTTTTTTTTACAAACGGGAAGCCTTTGCAAAGAAACGAAGTCCATAAAATTCCGCTTGATTCACGGAGGAAGAAAAAACAGTTTTTTTTCCGCTGTGGTAGAAGACGAATTCTTACGAATAAGAACGAAATGAATAACCGGGGAATACAAATTCACACGCATGTATATCGCGGTTAAGGCAGATGACATACAGCGCCTAGTATTTCCAAGTGGTCACCAATCTTTTATTGGCAAGGATTAACGTCGCTTAACGTCGGTGATTTAACGGGAACTGGTGTCAACGGGATTATGCCGTATATAAAAAAGAACAAGAGATTAAATCAGTCGAGTACCTTCGATGGAAATAACGGCAGAATAGAGAGCGACTATCAAGGGCTTTTCTATGAGAAACGGGCGGGAAAAATATCAGTTCCCGCTAAGTCGATTTTGTACTTTGTCAAGGTAGAAAAGAAAAAAAATAAGCATCTGAGCGTTGGTGGTGAAAAGAGAGTTGTTTGATTTTAGAGGTGTTAAAAGTTAAGTCTGTCACAAGAAATAGAAATGTTATTTCAAGTTCAGAATTAAGAGAATACGTTTTCAAATTTAAGCCTGACAGATCGAATGACTTAATGATAGCCAAAGCCTCTTATCGAAATGCGAGGACGCAGCTTAAAAAACGACGATGATAACTTAAAAAGCAGAAAAGAGAAGAAATAAAGATTTAAAAGGTTTAGTCTTTCTTTTATGCGGCAGATCAAATCTTTGGGTGTATAACTTAATGCCTTAAAATACATATAAATGTTTATACTTTTTATCGACTATATTCTTAGGGAATTGGTATGGCGAAGATATGGACAGTCTAAACACGTCTAAAAGAGATTAAGGGACGAAGACTTATTCTAGTCGGACAATTGACTCTGTTTTAGGCGGGATTGACGTTAATTCTTCTTGGGGTCGTCTGTAACTTGGGTCTTTAGTTATCGCCTATAATTAACACACGTCATTTGTACACATGCTGCTTATTTATCATCATAGTGACAAGCTTCGCAGAGAGAGTAAGACAGAGAGAGAAAGAGAGAGAGAGAGAGAAGGAGAGAAAGAAAGGAGAGAGAGAAAAAAAGAAAAAGAGAAATATATATATATATACTAGACCACCCGTGACCCGTTGGGTCAGTTTGTTATATTAGCTATGGAATTCATGTATGTGCGTGACACTTGTGGAGAAAACAAAAAAACTATTTGATGAAATTAAATGTAATTGTTTAAAAAAGAATATAGATAGATTTCTATGCGTCGTTCTGTTTATTATAATTGTTTTTTTTTTAATTATAGTTACTGAATTATAAGTGGTTGGCCATACTTATAGGTAAATATGCACTGAACAGGTGAGAAAGGAAGGGGGTACAACCGGCTGTCTCGCGTACGTAACGAAAACAGAGGGAGTAGGAGTGGTGAAATCTGTGAGAGGAAAAGTGGGAGGTGGTTTCGTCACCGCCGCTATTGATATTAATAATGATTGTTGTTGTTTTGTTTGTTTGTTTTTGTTTTTTAAAAGGGTGGAGCTTTTTTGAAACTGCGACAGACTTTACAAAGTCCTGCCGTTGAATGTTTTTAGCCGTGGAGAAAACAAAAAAACTATTTGATGAAATTAAATGTAATTGTTTTATATTTAAAGCGATATAAACATTTCCAGAATGAAAAATTTCATGCGTTCGTTAATAAAAGGAGTTCAACGGAATTAGAATAACAGATTGGAAGACGATGCTATTTACGCATGCGCAACCGGATGTTGAAAACCGGAAAGCTGAAAGCTGATTGCAAACATACAAGACCCATAGACTTTTAGTAGTATATAGATATATAGACGGGAGAGAGAGAGAGAGAGAGAGAGAGAGAGAGAGTATCTTAGTTACAAGCTTCGGAGAGAGCGATAGAATAAGAGGGAGAGAAAGAAAGGGAGATAGAAATAGAGAGAGTATCCTAGTTGCAATCTTTGGAGAGAGACAGAGAAAGAAATATATATATATATATATATATATATATATATATATATATATATAGAGAGAGAGAGAGAGAGAGAGAGAGAGAGTATCTTAGTAACAAGCTTCGGAGAGAAAGAGAGAGAATGAGAGAGAGAGAGAAAGGAAGGAGAAAGAAAGAGAGAGAGAAGTGAAGAGATATAGAGAGTATCTTAGTTGCAAGCTTCGGAGAGAGAGGGAGAAAGAAAGAAAGAAATATATATATATATATATATATATATATATATATATATAGAGAGAGAGAGAGAGAGAGAGCGAGTATCTTAGTTGCAAGCTCTGGGGAGAGAGAGAGAGAGGGAAAGAGAGAGAGATAGAAAGAAAGAGAGAAGTAGAGATATACAGAGAGAGTATTTTAGTCGCAAGCTTTGGAGAGAGATACACAGAGAGAGAAAGAAAGAGAGAGAGAGAGAGAGGGGAATAAAGATATATATATATATATATCGTTGTTCTTTCTTGTTTTTTAATTTTAACTTTTATTTTTATTTTTTCCCTCTTCTCTTCTTAAGTGACTTCAACTATTGCAACGTCACATTGTGTATTGTCGGCAGTTGAAACCCTTATTTAATTTCCCTGATGATCTGCCAAGCAAGTACCTGCTTGGTAGTGAAACACGTGTAGGAAACACATTTAATTTGAATAAATAATATTTGTAAGAAAAATCTTTCAGGACGAAAGGAATGCTTTGGTAAGCTTTCATAAAATCGCATATAAATGTTCTGTACTCTGTAATCGAGTATCATCGAGCTTGTGTTTATTGGAACAACCACAGTCTTCACTGAATGATCTATTTTATAAGTGAAAAATCTAAATCTAAATCTAAATCTCTCTCTCTCTCTCTCTCTCTCTCTCTCTATATATATATATATATATATATATATATATATATATATATATATATATATATATATATATATATAAATATAAATATGTGTAATTGTTTAATGTCTATGGACGTATACGTTTCGTCTCTTTTCAATCAAGACTCATCAGCATAGAAGTATGACTATTCACTACCGGTCACACGATTCGAAACCCTGGATTACAAGTATTTTTCAACCCCAATCCAACGTCGCTAACCGATCGGCCAATTCTGAATAGCTTATAAACAATGATAATTTTAACACATTTAAAGCGGCGAGACGTACAGGCATTCTACTTCTATAAGGGAAGGAATGATGCATATAAAGCAAGTGACGTCATGCTGTGTTAGTACTACCATTTACAGTGCTCTACTTTTTTTTACGAGGAGCTTCAAATATAAATATTTGTTATTGTTTTTTATCTATGGGTGTATATATATATATATATATATATATATATATATATATATATATATATATATATATATATATATAGGTAGAAGGATGAAAGGAATTAGAAAAGCGACGGAGGCAGATCTTTTTTCAATTCAGTTGCTCAATGCAAGGTATATTCCGCAAAAAGGCAATTTATTCAATTAATTTTTTTTTAAGCCAGGCTTTTCAAAGATCAACATCTTATCATCAGAGGAAATTGCTGAGATAGATAAGTTGGCAAAAGCCAAGATTTAAAATTTGAAAAAGTAAAATAAAGATTGTTGGGGAAAACCAAGGCAAAACGTTGCCCCAATGCAAGTAAATGTCCGATTGCAAAACAATTCGGTGTCAAAAAGTCCAGCGGAGAAATTGATTTGTAGGTAGGTAGGGCGTTAGAAGGCACGATAAATAGATTGAGAGGTTTCAAAGTTAAACTCCAGAAACAACATCTTCAGGTGCGGCGAAAATAAATAGAATCTAGAGGGTAAAAAGTCCAATAAAGGGTTCGTTCGTGGATGCAACAAGGCTCAGTAAAACGTGAGGTAGGAAATATTAGCCATATTAAAAAGTCTTCCTGGGCTGAAAATCATAAAATAAGTCTTAATTGACGAAGAGACAGCGAATTAATGTTTAAAGGCTAGGCCAAAATCACAAATTGGCCGTTGATAAACAGGACCGTCTGAAGAATGGCAAAAACTCATATGAGATTAGCAGGCAAGTTAGGAAAGTGTTAGGGGCGTGAGGGAAGAAGAGGGTGCCGGTGTGATGAGTAAATGCGATTTAAACTTAGATTAGGTATGGGAGGGATGGGTCGCTTATAAATGAAAGTAGATGCTAGTGTGAATTAGGGTTCAACTAGAAATGGGGTAACGGGAGGGGGGCAAGTCAATGAGTGCGGGAGGGTAGAATTAAAAATACCAAAATGTGTCGGGAAATATGAACAGGGGGTGGGGGCTGGATGTTCAGTCAGATGACATTAGTTATAATGAGGCAAAATATATTTGAAGGGTAGAGATAAAAATAAAAAATTAAAAAATAAAAATAATATTAGGCCGCAAGGAAAATTATGGATTTAACGATAAAGAAATATATAATTGAGGGAATAGTCGATAAAATTCGAATCCGGAAGTAAATATTAGAATAAGGAAATGGTAATTTGACTTCGAGTATTAAATCGGAGTGGTAGTCCTCAAAGTGGGTAAACATTTGAGTCGAAGTAAAATATGTTGTTTCGGGATGCTAATGGTTTTTGGATGTAGGAAAATTAAACTTTGAATCCAAATGAATTCCAGAATAAGAAATATGGAAGTTAATTATGCATATTATTAAGTAGGTGAGGGATGGCATAGAGAATTTAATTCACATTTTGGTTAAAATAGTGACAATAATTTATTCCAGAGTGAGAAGGGGATGGCAGTTAAAAGTAAATATTATGGGGGTTAAAAGATGTAGATTGAGGGTTGGGGTCGGGATTCAACAGGGTCCGAAAGAAGTGAACGAGGGGGGAGGTAATCGAGGAGGGAATAATCTCTGCATGAAACTAAACGGAACTTCTATGAGCAATTTTTTTACTAAAATTACCCGTCTATGGAAAACAACACCGCGGGACTGCTTCCTAGCTGACTACAACATGGTCGCTTTTAAGTCTAATGTAAACAAATTCGTTTTGATGCGCTCTCTTAAACAATCAAATTCTGCCCAATTTTTAACATCATTACCAATCATAACGGTGTTTCTCATCATCCACCCGACACTCATTAACCTTTGTCCTCGAGTGACCTTTGGGCCTTGATATGTGATGACACCTTAGTAAAAAAAAGGAATGCACAGATTGTCTCCTGTTTTTCATCTAGGATAGGCTGAAGACAACAGGATTTAGATCGGTCTGGCTGCTATAAAGACACTTGCTACGAACACACTTTACTTAGTATGTAAGATGTCTCTTGTCTATTTACACACGCGCACATATCATTCTACTCAGACTTTGTTGAACACATTCTGGTGGACACAACTATATAGTCTCGGAGTTGTTACTTTGGTTTTTTTTAGTGGAATGCTTATATATTGAACAGAAATGCATATAGGATAACCGGCGCTGTCGAAGCGTCGGCCAAAAATCTATTTAGGGCTTATATACGCAGGTATTGACGTCAGATAGGGATACGTGGGCGTTTTTCAAGCAAAGTAATCACAATCAAAGTGGATGCTTTAATGTTCTATTATTTGAACCTTCCATCATTGTCAGCTCAGGAAAATTGGACTGCTCATGCGCAAAGCACGATTTTCGATGTATGGGCCGATAATGGTAGCAAATTTGACGGAAATTGAGGTGATTGAAATTTTATAAATTGACTCCAGTAATAATATCTAAAATGTTCTTGTTATAAATTAACAATCCAATCGATCGTCTTCGGTCGGAAATTTCTTCTTTAATTTCCAATTAGTTCTTGGGATCAGTTGAGTCCTCCTCACCGCCCCGAAGAAGGAGATGATGGAGACAAAGTAGAGTCGGTCCATGTTGATTACATCATTGAGTAAGGCAGATTGCTCATCTAAACAACACCACAGATGTAATTGATATGCAAATAAGAAGCGTGTACAATGATTAGATCTGGGGAGATTCGGTTCCATTTTCTTTCTTTCTCTCGTTCTCTTGTATATTGAATATTTAATCAATCGCATTACTTTCTTGCTTTTCTTTTCTGTTCTTTCCTTTCTTTTTACTTAATACAGTCCTTTTTTATTTTAGCATTTGCCTCTTTCTTTTTTCTTCTACATCGAAAAGCTTCTTTCTTCTTTTTTTTTCTTTCAACTCTAGTAAAGACTTAACTCATCTCTTTCTTCTTTTCCTTTTCTTTTATATTTTCGTTTTCTTTTTACTTCCTTTTTTGTGCGTTTCTCTCTTTCTTTTTGGTCCCCCGATTTATAAAATCGGGAGACCTATGTTTTGAGGCATTTCCGTCCGTCCGTCCGTCCGTCTGTCCATCCGTTCGTCCGTCCGTCCGTCCGTCCGGATTTTTCTCCGCAACCATCCATTGAATTTCTCTGAAATTTTGCATGGAATTGTAACATTTGTCAGGTTAGAAAGTGACATTCTCCGATTTTTGAAACAAAATCTGGTTAGCCCCCCAGAGGGTCAAAAGGCCCCAAAATAGCAAAAAATGACATTTTTTGCCCCATAACTTTAAATCCATCCATTCAATTTCTCTGAAACTTGGCCAAAATACGGAGGCAATTGTTCCTAATAGAAAATAAGTATCGGTGACTTTGGAAAAAACCTGTTTCCCGCCACCAGGGGGTCAAAAGCCCCCAAAATGGCAAAAATGACCCTTTTCTCCCATAACGTTTGATCCATCCATTAAATTTTTCTGAAACTTGGCCAAAATGTAGAGGCAATTGTTCTGGATATAAAATGAGCATCCTTGACCTCAGAAAAATTCTGGTTTGCACCCCCAGGGAGCCCAAGGGGGGTCAAAAATGCCCCAAATTGCCCAAATGTATTGCATTTTACACTCGCCACATCGAGTCATATACAGAGGGGGACCACGCATGCGCGGCTTGTTGTGTTTAGTTCTACACTTCTTTCTATCGGGTATTCTGTTCGCATTTCTCTTCCATATTCCTTATATAATTTCATTTGCTAAATCCAATATGGCTACCCGGTCACACATAGAGCCAGTGTAAATCCACCAGAAAATCACGACGGAATATACAACTCATCAGTAAATTACACAACATTATACAGAAATATAAATGGTAAGCAAATTATTATTATGCCCCCCCCCCGTTAGGAATATAATAGGAACTTAACTTCACAATATTTTAAATTATCTAGATGCATAGCTTTAGGCACCAGGGCTCTATTCTCACAAGGTATCAACAATAGCAATATAATTTTGATCGTCTTGAGGTAGTTTGGGGTTCTGCCTATTGTACTTGGATTGTAATCTTTTTATTTTAAACCTGTTTTGGGACGGACATTCTATATAATATATCATGTTCTAAGACGTACCCATGATCCGTAATAATTCTTATATAAAAGTAAAGTGACTTATTATTTTGCAATCTAATTCACATAAGTGTTTGTGGTGTGTACATACACACGTATGTAGATTATATGCCAATACTGATAAAAAGGGCCACTCTTTCTTTAAATGCTCACAGATACATTAAAAACATAAAAAGGTGATTGAACATGAATGGAGATGGGTGAAAGACATATATATCTAGCTAAAAGATATGTGATTGCGCAGTTAATTATATCTCGCTTTCCCTCTTTCTTGACATGGCCGCCAACGATTAAATCATTTCCAGACAATTACATTTTATACAGTTTTTGACATCATAAATTATAGTTTCTGTTTAAAAATATGTATTTACATTGTATATTTTGTCATGAGCGATGTTTCTGACAAAGGGGGTAGAATTGCTGTTTTCTGGGTCAGAATCGATCCATATAATACGTTAGCTTGATATTTACTTTGAAGTAGTATTTTTTAAGCTCCTTACATCAAGTGGTTTCATGCCTTGTCTGGAGCGATTTCTATTAAAAGTAATATCAAACACAAAGTCTCCATTCGAAACACGCACAGCGCAAAGATTTCTATTTTTACTTTTCGGGTTGTTGTTTTACATTAACATCGTGGGATTTGTGTTCGCGCCGGACAACCATTAGCAGCAAATAATTAAATAGTTCAAGATCTTCTTCTTCTTTCGTGTGAATCAGATGATTCTGGTGTTGGACCTAGTTTCCCCAATGTTTTTCTAGTTAGAAATCTTTCTGTAAAGACATCGGGTACTTACGGGAAGGACCACAAGAAGGTTGCCAACATCCCTAAGTGAAAGTGGTACTGTGGAACCGACTCGATTCGAACTTGGAACACTTCAGTTCGTGTCGATATCCACTTAACCACCGTCACCTCTCATTCAAGATTATGGCATGGGACTATCTTGAGTTAACCTGCTTTCTAGGGCAACGCCGGGATACGGGTCAGCTAGTTTTAAATATTACTTTATTGACTAAGTTCAACAATCATCTACCGATTAGGTTGTTAGTCGACTCATACATTCTGTAACCGTTCACTGTTCGTTCCCTTTTCCAGATTTCCGGGGGGAACGAAGCCGTTTCATGACCTTGCGTCTCAGACAACTCCTTAAATTACTGACTATTTAAACATCTCTTTTTATTAACCTATCATCTCATTTTTTCAGCCAATCACGCGTCAGTATTTTTTTCAGTCCCACCTTTCTTATTGGTCCCCCGATTTATAAAATTGGGGGACTTATGTTTTGAGGCATGTCCGTCCGTCCGTGCGGATTTTTCTCCGCAACCATCCATTGAATTTCTCGGAAATTTTGCATGATGTTGTAACTTTGGTCAGGTTAGAAAGTGACATCCTCCGATTTTTGAAAAGAAATCTGTTTAGCCCCCCCAGGGGGCCAAAAAGCCCTGAAATAGCAAAAAATGACATTCTTGGCTCCATAACTTTTCATCCATCCATTCAATTTCTCTGAAACTTGGCCAAAATGTGGAGGTAATTGTTCCTAATATAAAATAAGTAACGCTGACCTTGGGAAAAAATCTGGTTCGCGCCCCCAGTGGGTCAAAATCCCCCAAAATGGCAAAAAATGACCCTTTTCTCCCATAACGTTTGATCCATACATTCAATTTTTCTGAAACTTGGCCAAAATGTAAAATGAGCATCCTTGACCTCAGAAAAATTCTAGTTCGCGTCCCCAGGAGTCTCAAAGGAGGGTAAAAAATTCGCCAAATTGCCCAAATTTATTGCATTTTACACTCGCCACATCGAGTCACATACAGAGAGGGACCACGCACGCGCGGCTTGTTAAACAATTATATTGTTCTATATTACCTCAATAGGGATTGTGTTGTATCCGATCTCCCTGGGCTTCAAGGTGATGTTTCGTTCGTGAACATCCTTTCTTAGAAAGGTTGACACATTCTGTAAAAAGACGGCGACGATTTTAACTTAAAGTATATTTTATTTTAGTTATACTAATAGATACCCATTTCATTAACTTTGAGTTCAATCATGACTACCATCAGATAAAGAAACGGGGAATCAAATGCCCTGTATGCAAGGATCATAGATTGCGTATATCACTATTAAATTCAACTGAAATCCAACTTCAATTATTTCTTTATATTCCATAATGAAACTAACCAATTAGTTATCCACCTTGAACCTGGGTACATAGTTGAATCAAAGATCATCACCTGTTAATCATACTTAATAATCCGCCGCACTGGTCAAATCATATCTACAATTAACCCCAAAAGGATAACACTGACAAGTAATATTTAAGAGCATAAAGTGACAAGGAAAACACTCAAAAACGAAGTCGACAGTAAGATTCATGGTGAACGTTTTATAGTAGCCATTACGATATGGTACTGTTGAATCGTTTTTTATTCGGTAAAACTAATCAAATCGCTTTAGTACCAACTATGGTATTACTGCTGTGTTTAATAAAAATGACAACATATATGGAAATATAACGCTATATCTTTATTGTCGTGACGGTAAGGGTGGTGGGTTTGAAGGAGAAAGATTCACACACAGGAACTCGACGATCGATTCTTCTCAGCCCAAGCGTCCCAACTGCCGATACAAATTTTGGGTTGTTATCATATAAAAAAAATGTTACCACCTTAAATGGCTTCACGGGAGGGCATTGTCCTGTAGCCACACCTCAGGGTGTTTTTTTAAGCGATGGGATTTCAATCAATTGACACCCCAACAGATTTGTTTATATTCTCAGTATCACTCATTTGCACCTGGCATGTACTTCTTGCCAATGACCTTTCATAATTCCAACATTTCTCTTTCTTTTATTGACAATCGATTTTATGTTACTTCTTCCCATGTTAGGTACATTTCATTTTTATCCAAATGACTTTTTGGTCATCCGATAATTATCTTATTTTTTGACAATCGCCAGATGCATCTTTTCTTGTACACATGACTTTCCATTATGGCAATTGATCATTTTATGTCGCTTCTTCTGATACAGCTGGCTGATGTTAGGTACATTATTTTTATTCAACAATTATCTTTTCTTTTGACAATCGTCAGGTGCATCTTCCTATTTTCAACATTACTTTTCCGTACACACGGCCTGGATATTTAACCCAACTTCCGGTGCAGTGATTGTCTTTATATTGCACTAACAAGCCGATCCGGCATTTCCCGTATATAGCGCTACCTTTATGAAATCATAAGAAACTGTCACGTGTATGTGTGAGTCTCATTTTCTTGATTATGTGACTTATATATTGAATTAAGATTTTGTTATTTATTTACTATTAATAGAATATTGAAATAAAAAAATAATAGCATAAAATAAACGAAATTTTAAAAATGCTATTTGAAAATAATTACGAAATTAAATCCATCAGGATGCATTTTTTTCGATTTTAGTTATAGTTTTATAAAAATTAAATATTGTTAAGTAAAAAAAACCCAGAATAGTTAAAAATCGAAAGTATTTATGCGATTTAAAGACGTTCGATTGATTTTATTGCATAACCAATTTCTTTTGAATTACATATATTACTTCGTTGAATTATACTTCCGAAAATATGAATACTTTTCTTCCAATTAATTTATTAAGAGAAAATAAAGGAGCGAAACAAAAATGAAAGTAAAAATACTCCCGGACAACGCCAGGTAAATACAGCTAGAAGATAATAAAACGATAAAAATATATAATTGTATCAAATATATCAATTTATCTTGCCGTATTTTAAACGTCAGGCCTAGATAACAATGAATATACCAACTAGATATTCGATTCTGCCTGACAAAGAATTACGGAATCTTTTGATACGTGTTATTCACAGAATTAAAACAGAGCTCCAATTTATTTTATTGCTTACATGTAATATCCAGCCCATATAATGTTTTCAGTAGAATACACTGCGCGAGATTAAGAGTTTCCTGCAAATGAAAATTTCAAAATGGCTTCTACATTTGCTGGGTACGTATATATAAACTTTTTGTTAAATTATGACTACGTTTAAAAAATGTTATTCAAACACTTATATAATATTACCTATTTACAGTTTTCGTAGGTATTTTCTGTTAAAATACCATAACCTTAAAACGCACAGAATACATGTAAAGAGATATAGAGAAAGCGAAAAATTCAATATGGTCGCACGATATATATGTTTTCTTACTTTCTTTTTTTACACAAAACATGTTTCAGTAAATCACATCGATGTGTTTGTTATAAATAGGAACAAACAAACTTCCCAACAGAAAGAAAGAGACAGGAAGAGAGAGAGAAAGAGATAGAGAGATAGTGAGAGGGAGAGAGGTACGGTGAGAGTGAGAGAGAGATAATTATATAGATATAGAGAAAAGATTTAACATGGCCGACACGCAACGCATGCTAGTTTTTAAAAAAACTATTTTATTTCCATAAACCATGTTTAAATAAACATTAATGATTACATTGACAATTTGCTTTCTAGAATATCGTTCAGACACTATTTACTCAGACTTATATGTTTATTTATTTTCATCATGAAATAATACACAAATATATTGACCACTTCGAATATTTATACTTATCTTTTTAAAACGATAGACAAGGTAGGTAAACACCAAAGTCTACATTCTAAGTTATCGCGCTTAATTATTAACGAATCGAACTACTAAACATACAAACACATTTTTAGCATTAATCCTATTTCAGTCACATAAGTCTTAAATATCCAGGCCGAGTGTTCCGAAATCGTCGTTTTGCAAAAGTAGGGGAAAATGATACAGACACGCACATGGCCGGAAAAAACAACATACGATAATTGATTGGCAACAATAAAATACTCGTTAATTAAGTCAAGCCTGATCAGAAGAAAAAAAACATAGTGGATTATCAGAAATAAAATAATTGTTGATTGAAACTACCTGCGACTGACGAAAATGCCCCGTCGTTGAATAAACGCTCTATGGATGTGACTACATCGACAGCGAAGTACAACAACAGGCTTTTGCAAGGATGCCTGTATGCCGCAAATTGTTATATAATATCAACTCAAAATTGATAAAGTCACTTGACTTGCGATTTGGTAATTTTCCGTGCGTGCGCTCTACTTCTTTGCTAACCCTCACTCTTTCACCCCCGCCAAGAATAAAGATACATCATATATTTGTATACATCAGAGTTGTCATTCGTTTAAACAAAGCAAATATACAGCATAACTATTTAAAGTGAAATTCGTTTTCACGTCTCTTGTGTCTTTATATTCTCTTTTCCAAATATAACATTAAACATACCTCCCTCCTCTCCCAAAATAACACTTCATTTTTTACTACTAACGTAGCGAGCGTAACAACCTCACTTCATTTTTACTACTAACGTAGCGAGCGTAACAACCTCGAGATTCGAACTTGGACATCAGTCACTACCGATGGTGACAATCCGACGCTTTCGAGGCATTTAAGAACCTAATAAAAATTCAATATCACAAATAAAATCCACATCCGTTGCTGTTAATATATGTTTGACTCGAGATTTGAGGGTGTCCAATTCGTCAAGATTTGAATAAAGGTGCGCGAATTGTCGAAGATACCGTAGATTTAATTCCCTCGGTTCAACCCAGAGTCTGAGTTGGTCTCGGGCAACACAAAGCGGGAAACATTATGAGCTTAGAACACGAAGCAATAGGCGGAGATTATGGCTGTGAAATACATTATGCATGAATTGCGCCCGTAAGAAATATATTTATTATTGGCAATGGAATCATCTGTTTGCGAACCTGTCTCTCTGTATCAATCGCTTGAATACATTGTTATTGCGCACTTTGTCCTTGATTGGCGCCGGGAAAGGAACTGGGGGGGGGGGTAATCTCCACGATTTCAGCGTTCAAATACATGCGAACAAAACAAAGCAAACAGCTATATTATATTTGTGCTCTCTGCCAGTCTCTGTCTCAGGGGATGCAAGTAAAAACAAAGCCCTATCTCAAGATCAAACACAGATTTTTCCAGAGTAAAATGTTACGAAGAATCCAAGGTCGGTATTAATTTTGTATCAGTTTTTTGTTTACTATAATGTCGTCAGGTCTACATTCGCACATGGCATCCATAAAGAGCAAACGCAACGTATTACTTGACGTTATTTACAATAAATAATAGAGAATGAAAATAGGAATGTGGGGTTCAGGGCCAGAGGAAGGAAAACACATTAATTCCAGAGCAACGCCGCGTGAGATTCTTACGCTTGAGAGTGTTCTTATGACGATACGACTATAACCCTAACCCTAACATTAACCTGTATTAGAATCATCATATGTGGATTTTCACAAATTTGGAAACATAACATCATTTATCGTACGGTGCAATTTGCTCTCTCTCTCTCTCTTCGTCTCTCACTCTCTCTCATATTCACCACTCTCTCTTCAAACACACACACACACACGCGCGCACATACACACACACACATATATATATACTTAAGCTTTTTTAATGCAGTTTTTATTCCTATATAATTTTATTGCTTGTTACCATGTCGCAGAATGGTTCTTGGGTGTAGTGTTTGGATATTATAATAAAAATTATTATTATTTACTCACTAGGAGTTATCACACTGGTCATCGTGAGTGATTGCCCACTGCTGACAACCTGTGGTATTCCCTGGAGTCTGAGTGACAACAAGTCTCCTCAGACTTCCAGTATGCTCCACCTCTTTTCGTTCATCACCGCTGATGACCTTGCGGTAATCGCAACAGCCACCTACCAACGATTTCCCGCTGATAAGGGCCATTGGTCCCCTCTGGGGCCCGAGTGGCAACAAGCCTCCCCAAGGTCCCAGAGCTGTCCGCGCTCTTCCAGTGAAGGTCTGGTTTGCGCTTTCCCTCCTCGACCCTCTGTCCATAATTTTCGTGGCGTTAGCCTATGCTTGCGCCTTTATTATTATTATTATTATTATTATTATTATTATTATTATTATTATTATTATTATTATTATTATTATTATTATTATTATTATTATCATTTTATATGCAAATTACCATATCACACTGTAGTCTTAATGGTAATATATTATTATTATTATTATTATTATTATTATTATTATTTATGTATATATAAGTGAAATTAAAGCTAAATTATTTCCACATTTGATTATTGGGGAACTAGTCATTTGCTTAGTACCACTGGAAAGCCATGACTATTATAACTGTCCTGTTTTTAAATCTCCGAAACAGTTACATGGTAAACAGCTGATGGTCCCTGTTTAATATTTCACGCTTAAGTTAAGGTCCCCTGTTTTTGTTTCACTGTTAGATACTATATCCCCTTTTTTATTTGTAAATTTTCCAGCGGTAAGTCAGCTTATGAAAGTGCTAAGTCTGCGATATCTTAGATTTAGTTAGTTAGTATCCCTTCGGAATTTAAACGGCATTTTCTTTCTTTGTTTAAAATAGCTCAAAGTTTCTTTAGACTGTATATATATATATATATATATATATATATATATATATATATATATATATAGAGAGAGAGAGAGAGAGAGAGAGAGAGAGAGAATGAAAAAGAGAGAGAGATTTTATATCTTTTTGAATGGGTTCAAATCTTTAAACCGGCAATAATTAACATTTCCTACAGTGATGATTGCATGAAATACTAGTGTCTGTAGGTAAAACATAATTAATATGTAATGTAAATGTTATATATATATATATATATGAAGCAATCCAACAAAAGATATAAGCGTCAACTAAAATCTTATAATTAGTGAAACATCCGGATAAAAATCTGAAGCTCAATATACTGGATAGAGCATTAATATTATAATATAAAATGAAGTAATAAAATAAGGTGTCAATCAAATTTTATTAGAATTCAAAGTTCATGCAAAGCATCCTTAAGTCCTTAGCTCATGAGTTTTCAAAGATAATTCTTCTCTTCAGAGGACCATTACCGCAGTTATACTACTACAGTCAATAAAATTACGCTTTGAAAATATATAAAATTATATACACAAATACATAAAAATACATAACATCAAACATATCAATCCAAAAATATACTTTTGTTGAATCCATACAGTCCATCCAGGTCATACAAGTTGAGAAGCATAATCAGGAAGGACATTACTCCAAGATACAAACAGCCGTCCAAATACGTGAAATTGAAGGGGCCGGCAAAGTTATCCAGTCGCGAAATGTGTCCATATTCAATGTTAATGATAAATAAATCAATCAAAATAATACGAAAAGTCCAATCAAAGTTCCGAAATCCCTAAAAGTGCAACCCAAGTCAAATCCAAATTCGTTGTTTAATTAGAAAACCCGTTAAATCCGAATTGAGCAAAATAAGACTGAATCCCATCACATCTAGCCAGAAGAGCGAAAATTATATAAGTGATCTTCTCCCCCTGCCATTCAACCAGACATGACAAATCCCTAACGAACAGAAGGCGATATTAAATTGTCTACATCTCAGAATGACTTTAACGGGCCTAAAATTATGTCTGTGTTGCATCCTGTTTGACGCGTTCAAGAAAGACAGCAACATACAACCCCGCCATCCATCCCACCCAAATTAGGTCTTCCCTGTCTGGGTCAGTAAGCATAGTCTATGTCAAAGGGGAAGGAGCTAAGAAGTTAAAAGAAAGAGAAAAGGGAGTTAGAAAAAATAGGTCAGGTCATGTGATCACGTACACATCCAAAAGTATTACTTAAAATCTAGCTTACAGTAAAAACCGACTTCACAAATCTAGCCCTATCAAGTAATTTAGAATATTTATGAAATTAAAAATTACGAAGTTATTAAATTCCAATAATTTTATAGTTTAATTCAAGATTTAATTTTATCAGGCTAGAAATTATTAGTAGTTTGATTTAAGATTCAATCCTATCAGCCCAGGAATTCCAACTCAAGGCCTGACATTCCCCAATTAAAAAGTTTAACCTGCCCTAAGGTTTAATTTTTCCCAATTAAGATTTAATTTTCCCAATTATGAAGTTATCTAAATAATTAGAACTTAATAATTTAATAGTTTAATTTAAGATTTAATTTTATCAGATTCGGAAGTTTAATTTAAGGTTTGGTTTGTTCAATCAAGAAGTCCAATCCAGAGTCTAAATCCCTTAGGCAAAAAAGATTAAAAATTAAAAAGGACCCATCTCGAAGTCTGGACACCCCCGGTTTCATTGCTCGCCCAAACAGCTACGGCAAGACTGGTGGTGGTTTCCATATAGCATATTTGAATTTCCTTCCGTGTCGACATTTGGAGACTAATTCACTTCTAGAATTTATCAGATTTAAATGTTTAGGTGCAGTAGCTATCATTACAGCTTCAGAGTTGCATAGACCACAAGATCTGGATCCTGGGCTGTAGGAGTTTGATTTTTTTAAGATAGACCATTTTATATTGTGTGGAATATTATTTGATCTTAAATTTTTAACTAAAGTGGTCAGGGATGTTCTGTTGTTACCGACATCGTTATTGAAGGAGTAGTTATGCATGGAGATGCGGGATTTAATTAAATTTGCTGTGGCCCCAATATATGTGTGTACCCTAGGATTTACCCTTATTCCCGCGCCATTTATATTCCTATTCACAGGTCTATTTCTATTTATTGTATTTTCATGATGTGGATTAGGTTGGTTGATTGATTGTATATTATTGTTATCGTTACCTTCCATTGGGAACTCATTACCGGTTTGCTGAGGTAGAGGATGGATATTAGAATTGTTAGGTCTAGAGTTATGGTGCAAATTAGTTGTAGTGCTCAATTGTGGAATTTGATTAGGGGCCGTATTTATGCGGTCTCTAGGATTCATTATAGAATTATTTTGTTCAGTTACAGTACAAGCATATACAATATCAGAATTTGCCGGCCCCTTCAATTTCACGTATTTGGACGGTTGTTTGTATCTTGGAGTAATGTCCTTCCTGATTATGCTTCTCAACTTGTATGACCTGGATGGACTGTATGGATTCAACAAAAGTATGTTTTTGGATTGATATGTTTGATGTTATGTATTTTTATGTATTTGTGTATATAATTTTATATATTTTCAAAGCGTAATTTTATTGCCTGTAGTAGTATAACTGCGGTAATGGTCCTCTGAAGAGAAGAATTATCTTTGAAAACTCATGAGCTAAGGACTTAAGGATGCTTTGCATGAACTTTGAATTCTAATAAAATTTGATTGACACCTTATTTTATTACTTCATTTTATATTATAATATATATATATATATATATATATATATATATATATATGTATATATATATAAAATATATAAAGATAAAAATAAACAAAAACAAATAATGATATATGCCCCCTCCAAAGAGGGGGGGGCGATAGAATGCAGTAAAATGCATTTAAATAGGGAAATATCCCTATTACCTCTAAGGTAGCGATATGTAATTGAATGAGCGTTCATTTGCTCAATAGTGCATAAGAAAAACAACAACAAAAAACTATATATATATTTTATCTATTTATCTATGAACATATATATATATATATATATATATATATATATATATATATAGTCATCTACAAGCACAGTGATTCCCCGTATCTCACTTATTCAATGTGACTAGACGAGCAGGCACCTCAAACTGAGATACTCGGTTTGTTAACAGTCGGATTTCTGACTTTATACACCATCAGCAGAAGCTTCGAAAGGAAGGGAAATTTTAATGATTATATACGCATTATAAGATAAGACTGCTCTCTTTATGTCTCTGTCTCTGTTTATCTCTCTCCCCCATTCCTCCCTCCATGTCTTTCTATATTATTATTATTATTATTATTATTATTATTATTATTATTATTATTATTATTATTATTATTATTATTTTCATTATTATTATTATTATTATTATTATTATTATGATGATGACTATTATTTTAATATTATTATCATTATAAAAAGGTGATAAAACAACGGTTGTAGTGAAATAACATGTATACATATATTAATATATATATAGTATGGAAATATATTTATCGTAATTAAGCTACATAGAAAGATCCATGTTTCATCACCGCGGGGAATCGTCAGGATAAGTATATATATATATATATATATATATATATATATATATATATATATATATATATATATAGAGAGAGAGAGAGAGAGAGAGAGAGAGAGAGAACGACACAATGTCTATGTATTTAACGTGACAAACTTGAAATTCGACACGACTGTTCCAATATTAATCGCCTGATTTTATAGCAATACAATCAAATGGATTGATGTAATATTATTCAGAAGGTAAACATCTATGCTTATGACACCGCTCTCTGTTCTGGTGTTTCTTATCGCCCATCTCTTTGGGATCTTTGTGAATATGTAGCTGATCTGGAAATTGACTTTTGTTCGTTCGTGGATTGGGGTAAGCAATGGCTTGTGTTGTTTAATCCTCTTAAGATTCAGTGTATGTCTTTCAATCGTAGGCGTAACATACTTTTCTTCCTGTGATTTTCATGGATGGATTCTTTTTTTTGGGGGGGGGTGGATACATTTTACCTCTTATTTATAGACTTTATCTTTACAAGACACTTCATGTCTTTGCGATAATCATCTTTCGTTCTTTTAACCGCCTTACAGCGGGTCTCACCATGCCTTAAGTGACTTACATAAAACTATCTTCCTTTTATCTACTACACAAACTTCTTTTAACATGTGAACTTTCTTACAGCTAACTATCTGGAAAACGCAGCTGTCAAACCTGACATTGTCATATGGAACAAAAGAGAGAGAGTGGCAACTTTGGTTGAGGTCAGTGTCCCTAAAGATGGGGGCCTAAACAGAGCTGAAAGGGAGAAAATAACAAAATATCAAGTTCTAATGTATGATATGAAAAGAAACTAGAACCTCAAAGAGATCTCCATCATTCCAATTATCATAGGAGCCACTGAACTCATGAAGAAGAACGTGAAAAAGTATTTAGCAAGTATACCTGGTGAACCAAGTGCAAGAGAAATCCAAACAACTGCACTCAAGGGAACAGCCAGAATCCTGAACAGAGCTCTCGGTTGTAGTCTGTAAATAGCGGGTGATTGTATGGCCTTTGGGAGAATGCTCCGTCCCCATCAAATGAATGAAAATAACAATTTAAAAAAAGTTATTTCTGAATTTAAAGGCCTCCATTGTGGCGGCCTGTCACGCTTCATTATGAAATCTTAGACGTGCGTACGGAATGGAAACATCTTAATGATGACCGTTTTTAATATTTCATAAAATCGGTCATGTGTTCACCATTATACAAAAGAGTCTTTATTTGTTATTTATACATTAAAGATCTGATTTTTACTACCTATATTTATATTTATGTATGAAATTGTTGCTGGAAATCTATTCATTGCCTGCTTGCTCCTTAAGAATTTACGAATCTAAGAAAATGTCAATATCACAAAGAAAATCCAATGCACACGGCTATTCCTTAATTGGATGTTTTAGTACATTAAAATGTAGCATCTATTATATACGTACATTTATGAAACGCACTATTTTATAACATCTTGTATATCAATGGTAGTGATATATATTACACACACACACATATATATGGCTAACTTAGAAAAGGATCGAACCTTCGATGTTGATGTTAATAGTCATGCGTTTTACACTCAGGCTATGACGCCTTTTCTGGAAATATGTACGATTGTTATCACCTAAGTATTTAATGTAAAGTTTTTAATTTTATTATTTTATTGGTAATAGTAGCATTATTACGTTTCTTTATAGTTGTTCACTTCCTAATGATACATATTAATGCAGAATCTTGCATTATTAATCGCTTTTTAAAAATTAATAATGATATATATTAACGAAAATACGTCCTATAAAGGCAAGGGCGACTAATAATGCAATCTTCTGCATTTATATGCTGATAAATTGAATACACAAAATGCATCACAAAATAAATTCAACGATCGCCTTTTGATAATCTTTCTCTTTTTCAAGCTAAGAAATTCCCCCCCCCCCCACATCTGCTCGAGGGTGTCATTAGTACTTGGATGTCTCTTACACAATGCAATGCAACGATCTGCTAAGTATTGTGTAAGACGGTCGTTTGCGATAACAGAACGATCGTGCGATTAAATCGCTGCAGTAAGATTTGTCAATAATATATTCACCTTGTATCTTTTGTGTAGCAAAACAAGAATGAATATTTTTAGGATGCGTCAATTCAATCTGCGTTTTTAGTGATGCCCATGATATTTCATGCTTATGCGTGACGGACAAACGAACCAACTTACGAACTAAGCAATGACGGGCATGTCATCTTATAAAGATGCGTGGACGTGTGAAACTATCGACTGCTGGACTAGTGTAACTTGATGGTCTGCGCTGTGGGAACGTCTTTTGAAGGGCTGTTAACGTCCTAGCACGGCATCCCACCAGCTCCTTGAGAAACGATCGGCGCATTCTCTTCAGTGAAACGGTTAATCCCGTCCGTAGGCTTGACGAGTTTTGGTCGGGTGTTAGGCGTCATTAATTCTCTCCAGAGAATTAATTATCGAGGCTGAGGGAACTACCGTGCTAAAATTTTAACGGTATATAAAAGGAGCGGACTAAGCATTTCATAATAAAAATATAATTTATTTATTCATTTCAGATTCCGAAGAAAACGGTTAAAAACTCGAGAGTTCGCACAACTCGACCGTCATGAAGTCGAAATTCCAACTGTCCAAATCCCCATCGCTGCAACAAAAATGAGAAAGATAATGATAGATAAAGAGATACAAATAAAAGAAAGAGAGAAACCAAGTATGCATATCAAATAGAAAGAAACAGAGATAAAATACAGTCACCGATGTTTTTAGTTCACAAGTGCCGTGACGAGTTAATTAGGTTCAGTGTTCCTGACATTTCGGTTAACTTCAAGCCCGCAATTACGTAAACATCTGTCAAATTAAACCAGGATCAAATCTAATTGACGATACACTCCTTCACATTCACTGCTTTACTGACATTTTGATTTAATTAACAACACATTTTTTAATTTTACGTGTCTCCCCGCGAGTACAGTGAACACTCAGGCATAAGGGTTTTTAATGTGGAAAATTCCAGATCCTCCAAAAGGGTCACTATCGTTGTGCCACAGACGCATCTGAAACTTTTATTTCAAGCGTGACAGACCGACGACCGGAGAATGCCTTTCATAGAAATGAATAGAGACATCTAAAAATGTTACTCCGAACTTAAGTGTGACAGACCGGCAAAAATGCTATTTCAAACTTTAGTGTGACCCACCGACCGACAGAGTCTCTTATAAAGATTAATCAACGTATCTACAAAAAGATCTGAAAGTGTGACGTATATCGAGATAAACATACATACATTTTTATTATTACAAGAATGAATGAATTTATGAATGGATGCCATTACTTAAAGGTCGTATAAATTTGCAGACAACGTGTTTTTGTTTATATCTTCTAGAATTATGTTATGGTGATTTTTATATAACTAGTAATATAGGTCAACACTATATCTTCGTCTCCCGCATGTGTTGCGAAGTGAAAGTCAGCTGTAACACACATGTTTAAAGTTTGGTGAAACCAAGGAGGAGCACAGCCAGGAAAGACAGCACAGAGCTGAGAACCTCCAAGCACCTGTCTCTCGATATACGTACCTCGTGCTAATAACCAGTGCAGGCATTCATATCGGATCAATATCAATAAGGTCACATCAGAGAGGTGGTATGATGTGAGAGAACCGAAACTATCGAGAACCTGCTGTGCTACATCACTGACGATGTACATCACTGACGATGTGTATCACTGACGATGTGTATCACTGACGATGTGTATCACTGACGATGTGCATCACTGACGATGTGTATCACTGACGATGTACATCACTGACGATGTGTATCACTGACGATGTGCATCACTGACAATGTGTATCACTGACGATGTGTATCACTGACGATGTGTATCACTGACGATGTACATCACTGACGATGTGTATCACTGACGATGTGTATCACTGACGATGTACATCACTGACGATGTGTATCACTGACGATGTGCATCACTGACGATGTGTATCACTGACGATGTGTATCACTGACGATGTGCATCACTGACGATGTGTATCACTGACGATGTGTATCACTGACGATGTACATCACTGACGATGTGTATCACTGACGATGTGTATCACTGACGATGTGCATCACTGACGATGTGTATCACTGACGATGTGTATCACTGACGATGTGTATCACTGACAATGTGCATCACTGACGATGTGTATCACTGACGATGTGTATCACTGACGATGTGTATCACTGACGATGTACATCACTGACGATGTGTATCACTAACGATGTGTATCACTGAAGATGTACATCACTGACGATGTGTATCACTGACGATGTGTATCACTGACGATGTACATCACTGACGATGTGTATCACTAACGATGTGTATCACTGACGATGTGTATCACCGACGATGTGTATCACTGACGATGTGTATCACTGACGATGTACATCACTGACGATGTGTATCACTGACGATGTACATCACTGACGATGTGTATCACTGACGATGTGCATCACTGACGATGTGTATCACTGACGATGTGTATCACTGACGATGTGTATCACTGACGATATGTATCACTGACGATGTGCATCACTGACGATGTGTATCACTGATGATGTGCATCACTGACGATGTGTATCACTGACGATGTGTATCACTGACGATGTACATCACTGACGATGTGTATCACTGACGATGTGTATCACTGACGATGTGTATCACTGACGATATGTATCACTGACGATGTGCATCACTGACGATGTGTATCACTGACGATGTGCATCACTGACGATGTGCACTGGCGAATACTTGAGATGTATTTTGATAAAAGTTAGATGTTTGAAAAATTTTTTAATAAATTATGAAGTTAATATTTGTATTGCTTCGGTAGTTTGGATGTATTTTTATAATATTCTTACATGACACTAACTTGTTAAGAACGAACTTTACCACATTTAAATGAAAAAAAACGACATGTTAAAATGACAATCATGAAACCGAAGTACAGAACTATTAACAAGTAGAACAGAGTCAAACCATGACAAACGAATAAAAGCTAGAACTTCAGAAGACTCAGTCAAATGGACTAAAATAAAAGTTGGGATTGACATCATTCAGTCTCGGAAGATTATAGTGTTGCGATCTGATAAAAAATGTCTGTGTAAAGAGAGTAGAAAGTGGACTTTGGGTTTACTTTCGGTAGCCTCGTAACTCTCGCTTCCCTTGTTTTGTCCTTTAGTCCTCACATTTCATCAGCGATGTTTCTGACAAAGGGGGAAGAATTGCTGTTTTCTGGATCAGAATCTATCTATATAACACTTATCGTTGGTTAGTTTTTGACCTTGAAGTAGTATTTCTTTAGCTCCTAACATCAAGTGACTTCATGCTTATGCTGTAGAGACTTTCATTAAAAAAATTAAAGCAACTGTTACCCATGCAGCAGACGACCTACTCGACATCGCTCGAATGATCCATTAGAAAGGCAATCGCCGACAAACATGTCTTTACTTCCATCCAAGTAATTTCAGAACGTTGCTGTATCCACCCTTGGACTTCCTTACGGATTATGTCTCCGGATTTCCCATCCTAAGGTTAACCGCCGAAGCTTTTCTCGTGAATGAGTATGGCGACCAGACAGCGAAAGTTCGAGATCAGACATTTCCTTTACTCCAAAGATCCGTCTTCCCAGGCTGATTAACCTCATCTACCAAAAAGTACTTTTATTCAAGTGCCAAGTAACACGACTGCACCCTTATCTTGTCAGTAGTAGCAGTTCTGTTCTTATATCGAAGCCGCATGAGCAGCCCTGGTCTTAGTTTTCAGTGGCTGTTGGAGACGTATGCTGTTGGAGACGTATGCTGTTGGAGACGTATGCTGTTGGAGACGTATGTTATTGGAGACGTATGCTGTTGGAGACGTATGTTGTTGGAGACGTATGTTGTTGGAGACGTATGTTATTGGAGACGTATGCTGTTGGAGACGTATGTTGTTGGAGACGTATGTTGTTGGAGACGTATGCTGTTGGAGACGTATGCTGTTGGAGACGTATGCTGTTGAAGACGTATGTTGTTGGAGACGTATGTTGTTGGAGACGTATGATGTGAAAGCATTTTATAGACAACGTGAGCTTGTACACTTTACCACCCCTAGACTATGACAAATTGTATTTCGCAGAAGTAAGTAAGACAATCAGATTGCCAGTGAACGTAGCCAGTTAAGTTGGCGTGTAAATATTTAAATAGTGACTCTTTCTTTGGATTGATGTCGTCTGCTTGATATTGTGATCTTTTCGATTCTTTCCTCAGAGAATTATCGCATACAAAGAGATGCCAATAATGCACGGAGAAAATGTAAAACCATAGCTCTGTGCTCGACACAGAGGCAGACATCAGAAAATGAATAGAGCTTGATCTAGATACATACAAGACCAACGTATACATCTTCAAGCATGTCAGTGGAGAAATTAAATACAGAGTATTTACAACATTTGACCAAAGCAGTTTCATGTTCAATTTGGAACTGTAGACACTGGCTAAAACATTAGAAAATACAATTGATGCTTCTTAAGGGAGACTGTCTTCGAAATCAGCTGACCAAGGTCAAACCCGAACAAAAAACTATACAGTTTTTGTTTTTTGATCGAGATTGCTGTAAAGCCAAACAATTGAATGCTGTTATACTCACAAGTTTGACCATTCAATGAGACTGCAGAAACACTTACACGTCAAGCACCTCAAACCTTCATAAAGCATATCATGGCGATTAAAATGACATGGCTCGACGCAATGATAAAATATATCAACATCACCATCAGACTTCCACCTTGAAAAGGACATGACGAAAAACATCAGTACCTTCGAAATTAGATATTCCGACAGAAATGACTGGAGATCTGTTCTAAACAGCACACAATGAAAACCAGGTTAATGGATGAATAAAGAAGATTTTCCTCTCTTGGGTAAAACTTCCGGCTTTTTAAGCAGACTTTAAGTAAATAGACATGTGCACTTAACCTAACTATGACAGCTATCACTATAGTAAACAGCAGGGCTTGTTACTTACGTGTTGGTGGGAGGTGACGGTGGTTGAGTGGTTAACGACACGGCCGGACAACCTGGGTGTGCGAAGTTCGAATCCAGTCTGTTCCACAGAAATATTTTCACTTTTGATATTGGCAACTTCCGCGTGGCCCCCTCCTGTAAGTACTCGATGACTTTCTGAAAAGAATTCTAACTAAAAAGATATCGGGGAAACAAATACCAACAGTAAAATCATCTGATTAATACGAAATAAATGAATGAATGTGTTGGTGTATATGGAGAAAATGTTTAAAGTAAATAATAAGACTAGTTAGAACAGGAATAATTAACACAAAAACATGCTTATATTGATTGGGTATATCGTTTCAATCATGAAAATTCATCTTGTATTTGAAAGGATATATCGAATCAAGATAATCATATTTTTGTGTTAGCTTTTTGCTGTTCTAACTAGTGTTATTCTTTGTTTATTACTTTATCTCTCTATATATTAACGCATTCTACCAGAAGCCAGCCTAGTTACTTATATACCAATATATTTATATACTTATATAACAATGTATTTGACCTGCCCGTTTTACGACAAATCAACTCTTTAAGGTTATTTAATATGGAATAACAATACATATTGTAACATATCTATAACCTAATAGCTGGAGCGGCAATCACCCAGTGCAAGTGGAACCGGCTTTTCCTTTAGAGGGAAGTTTCTAGGAAATATTAAATTCACACGTGTCCCAAGTCGCATGTATACCCCGGTAAGGAGAAAAGACGATGTCATTTATTTTATTATATTTTTTTGCAATTAGCTTAATTCTACAAATGCATGGAAAACTATTATATTAGTATGAGAGGAGAGACATCCGTTCATTCTCGAGAAACAATGGATACCCCCTGCTTCTTTCATGCAGATGATTATACGCATTATGTCCGAATAATAGGCAGAATACGAGCAATATTTTGTTGAAACTTTCTCACTCTAATTTGATTATTACTTTGTAGACAATCACAGTTATCTCCCCTTGACAACATTTCTATACAAAGATAAAACTGAACCGTTTTTGTAGCCAATGTTAAAATGACATTGAATAATGTGGAAAAAAAAAGAAAGTGATACATACCGATTGTTGGTGCCGGCCTTCAGATGGGGTGGCAATAAGACCAACATGAGCAGAGATAAAGAGGTGATATTTATGTATGTTAAGAATGGGGGTGGCAGGTTGTTACACGCCTATAAATTGAGGTTCTACCTCTCATCGGGGAGTGAAGTGTTAGTGTGTTATTGTGTTCTAGAGCTTGGTGGTGACCAGAATTAGCACATTATTCGACTCCCTAGAGACCAGACGCTGGATCGTTGCTCCTGCAGAGAAATCCGTTCCCTGCCCCATTACATATTGTTACCAGACCTATTGGTTGGGTCGCTAAGGGAGCAATTCCTTTTGCAACCCACCCCCGACTGCTGCCTCTGCCCCTTTCAGGGTATTGACTAAGAATTGGATTTTTTCCTACGATAAAGCTTCTTCGAGCAAAAACTGTGGTTCATTATCATTATCTTATTGTGTCGGCATCTCCATTGTTAAATATTTGTTTACTTGTGCTTGAGGCGTATTGTTATCGTCGTAGCGTGCAACAATGTCCTTCTCTTATCATTCTGAAAGTTATTCAAATATTTATCTTTCATTTCTGCGAGATGACGGATTCCCACTACCTGTTCAATGTTAGTCGATTGTAGTCCATTCAGCCATGTTTGTCAGTGCGAAGTGGAATAGAATTATAGAATTTCAAGTGTGTGGAAAACCGGGAGACAGATGGTTAAAAGAATGAAAAATAATAAATAAGACGAATACAAAGATTCTCCAAGTTGAATAAATGCATGTTGAGTGAATGAGAGAACAAAAAAGGGTTACACATTGAACGGATAATAGCAGCTGGTATAAACGAGACCCGAGATGCTACTTAGATATTCTAGCGCATCTCCCTAGCTGTCAACCTTAGTGTCGTGAAGGGGAGTGAGTGTTTAAAACAAATATAAAGAAATAAATGGATGAAAACGATTCTACGGATGATTAATAATAAACATAATTTATTTAACAATTTAACAACTGAATGAATTACTATGAATGAGGACGGATTAATTGTCTGTTTCTTACCTTGTTTCGCAAACATTCGTTATTTTAAATTTCCCTCTTTGTAATTATCGTTTGCTCTATGCAGATAATCCTACCTCAATCTCTTTCAACCAATGTCAGATAAATCATACTTTAAAAATATCTCTTGGCAAAGGGAGATTATTTTACCACACAGACAGTTCTCTACCTTTAAATTGATTTACCAGATAGGTTTATTTATTCAGCCCCATATACACTATAACGCCATCCCGGAATGTCTACACTTTGATAAAGAAAACAAAAACACTTGGCCCTGCTGTGGAGGCAAGTAAATAGGGAGCTTTTGAAATAAAAGATAATTAAAGTTTAAAAAAAAACTTTTTATTGATTTACACGGATTAAAAATCTGCATTGCTTAATACACCTTCGGTCTCAATATAATTTTACAACACTTCATGGTTTTACCTTGGTTGCAACATGTTTCAACACATTATGTTTGATTCATTGTCTATTTTTTATTGAAAAATGTGCTTTCAGTCTGCATATATTATTTTTCATACAAAAAGAGAGTTTAAAAAACGACAAGTAAAACGAAATAAGACAATGAAAAAGACAAATGTCAGTGGAAAAATAAATGCAGTAAGTAAATGTAGTTCCTGTATAGCACACATTAAACTAAATGCCATTTTCCCGTTAACTTCAAAAACTAATCTGGTCCATTAACGAATAGATCAACTAGTCATCTCTATATTTCCTCTTTCGAACAGAAAAACGCAACTACTTAATCTTGTATAAGTTATTATTAATCTTTTAGTAGAATAGAGCACACAATATGACACATCTTTTACATTTTCTTACCTTGTACCAATTTATTATATAACCTAAAGGACACTTTGAGGTAATTTTGAAAAGCTCATTTTTTTAATTTAGCTTCAGATCTATTTCAATTTCTGCTGAATAGCTCTCATTGGCATCGACCTACATATGAACTTTTGCATTAAGGTTGAACACACATCTGATGAATGAAAATATTCCCGAAATACCATTATATAGAACTTCCACCAAGCCACTCTGACGCATATATATATATATATATATATATATATATATATATATATATATATATATATATATATATATATATATATATATATATTGCATAATATCGTGGGTAACTGTACGTGTCATGTCGCGCATGGAAAGGGACCCTACAGTTATCCCCGGTGAGCTTTTCAGAGGCCACAACCCCCATGGACCAAGTCATGACTAATGAACTGGTTGTGCGAGCTTATTGGCGCCAAACAAGCACCCACTTTGCCCTCCCCACTCTATCTCAAAACAAACATGAATTTACAAAATAAGAAAACCCCTAAACCAAACAACCAACAAAAAACATCTTCGCCTCCGCCCTTGAGGATCGCATTCACAAATATCCAGGACTAAGAACCAACATTAACAACGTAAAAACTTTCTCCTGACTAACTCTCCGGATATCCTTGCACTAAGTGAAATGAACCTTCAATTCTCAATCTCTTCACACCACTTTGACATGACTGATTACCTTCCACTCTACCGTAAGGACTCTGACAAACATATGCATGAGCTAGGAGTTTATGTTCGGAACACCCTCCCCCTGACTAGAGAACATAGGTTAGAATCAGATGACTAAGACTACATGTGCTTTAGATTGACTTTACATCACAGCGTCAGTTACTTATATTTCTTATACCGTTCCCCGTCTACCCAAGACTGTACTCTGCTAAACTCTGTTTCTGAAAGCTTAAATAGAGCACTCTCACTCGACTCGAATGCCCAAATACATGTATTTGTGGATTTTAATGCACACCACCGTGACTGGTTGGGATTCGTCAGCGTTACTGATGCAGCTTGGAACTCTATTTTTAATTTCTCCTCAGCTGACGATCTCTAGCAAGCTGTCAAATTTCCGACTCGCCTTCCTGGTAGTGCGGACCAGCAACCCTCACTTCTCGACCTGTTCTTGACCTCACTACCTGAGGCATGTGTGCCCATAGCCGGCTCGGAAACTCTGATCACGTTCTAATAATGATACTTATCACTTTAAAATCTCGTCCAAAAGCTGAAGAACCGTTGCTCAAAACGTCGAGAAACTATGAGCAGACTTAGTTTGAATCCCTCAGGGATCACATCAGCGACGCCCCATGGGGTTAAACCTTCTCACTCCCTGCTGATCAGTGTGCAAATGAGCATCAACTTTCAAATTGTTATGATGAGTCAAATCTATTACTTATTATGTTTATACATACAGCTATCCATTTATAAACTATCTAATTACAAAAATTATCTTTCTCTTTCTCTTTCTCTTTCTCTTTCTCTTTCTCTTTCTCTTTCTCTTTCCCTCTCTCTTTCTCTTTCTTTTTCTTTTTCTCTGTCTCTTTCTCTCTCTTCTTCCTCTATCTCTCTGTATCTATACATTCTATCCAGCTTTTATGTGACATAATCTTATACTATTATTTATTTGTTTTACGCGTTTTATTCAGTTTCCTTTCATTCTAGTAATACACACACTTTATGAGACAATTGACGCCTTTTCAGAAGAAATTCACCGTAATATGACCTATCAAAATTGGTATTTTACAAACAATTGCCATATTTCTTATGATCGACTTTCCCCGTTGGTCTGCGTGGCATATTTCGTATTCTACACGTACAAACTCTTCCAGCGCATAAAAACCTGAATTCAAAATATTGCTGTCATCTTGTTCGACTTTCACATTTGATATTTATACAATTGGTTCGCTATTAATATGTATTCCTTTATCTTGAGTTTTTTCTAACAGCAACCAGTTTACAAGACAATTGTTTTATTCAGTATAAATTATTGCTGCATCTAACTGCTGTTTAGTTATGCATGTAAAAGAATAAACTAAGTATTTATCGAAGAAAAAAATAATACAGATTTCAATCGAAAAAGAAGCATGATTTAACATAAGAAAGGTATTATTCCGCTAAACTCCTTAATATGTCGCAGTAAAATAACAATGCACAACCTAAGAAATATATATATATATATATATATATATATATATATATATATATATATATATATACAAGTAATAAAGATTTTTTTATTTATACACACATAATTTTGCTACACATTTTCAAAACATGTTTAAGTCACAGCAGCCACAAAAGACATTGCCAAGACTGCCGCAAAGAAGGTTGGCTCCCTCTACCGTGCTAGTAAACTCCTCACACCTGACATCATCCTGTATCTCTACAAAGCCACCATCCGCCCATGCATGGAGTATTGTTGTCACATCTGGGCGGGTGCATCATCTACTAGTCTCTCCCTCCTTGACAAGGTCCAAAAAAGAATCGCCAACCTAATAGGTCCCTCACTGTCAACCAAGCTCCAGCCTCTGTCCCATCGCCGCAATGTAGTATCCTTGTGCTTGTTTTACAAATACTTCAATGGATTATGCTCCGATAAATTGGCTACTCTGGTGCCCCCTCGACGTAAATTCACTAGACTTACTCGACAATCAACTAAATCTCATCCATTCACTGTAGAGGTCCCCAGATGTCGGAGTGCCTTCTACTCAAATAGCATATTTCCTCGTACTGCTGACCTCTGGAACTCCCTCCCTGCCCCCTGTTTCCCCAACAGTACAGACATGCAGAAGTTTAAAACTAATGTAAACAGACACCTCGCCGCGCAGATCCCAATCTAGGTTGACCGCCCTACCTTCTCCCCTTTTCTTTTTCTCAGTAGCCCCTTACGTCTACAGTGGCGGCCTGCCCTGTTTGGGGTGAACTATGTTAAAAAAAATGACAGTGTGAAGAAAAAAAACCATGGCTTAAAAAAAGTCTGGTGACTGAAACAGGTTTTGCAAATGTCTTGCAAACTTTTAATACCAGTAAATTATTTATTTATTATTGAGCACTATTATATAAACAAAGTAAAGATTTGTTTTACTCTGTTGATACAAACTTTACCTGGATTACATATATATATATATATATATATATATATATATATATATATATATATATATATATATATATATGTCAGGTTCATATCATATTCTAATAACCATGTTTTTATTTTATCATTTTTATTTTTATTTTTTCACATTTCCAAAAAACATAACATTTATGTGAGATATATTTTTACGGTCTGTTTCATTTGTCTTGTGTCAAACAACATTTATATGTCAAAAACATTCAGAAAGAGTAAAATGTTCTTGGATTAAAGTGTCTTTAAAAAACCTACACTATACAGTGGTTTATTTTTGGGTGAAACATAACAAAAACAAAGAAAATAGCAAACCCACACGTGGGGGAACCCACTAATACGCCATTTTGGATTTTTTTCGTTCAGAGCTAGTACATCCTAAAAGTAGTGTGGACATTTATAAATTTTAATTCAGTAATATTTCTTAAAATAGTTAATAAGTCCTATAATTTATTTATGAGAATTCGGTAATTTTTTTACTTTCTAAAGTTACATCAATTAGCCTTCAGATGTCTATTTAGATCATTTGGATACGAAGCTAACAACGGAGCTGGTCTCTTTTAAGTTCATCAGTTTAGAGCCAGTTTCGTTGACTCAACCATCCATTCAAGTAAAAGTAAATCCTGCAATGTACAAGGGCACTGATAGTATATGCTTATACATATATTGTCATTAATAATTATATATATATATATATATATAGTAATCCAGGTAGGGTAAAAATCCATAGGGTAGAAATCCAAAGGGAATCAAACCGGGTTTATAAAAGAGTGCTCAATAAAAATATAGAGCTGTATTGTGAATGCTTTTATTCAAACATGTACAAGGTCTGCTACACTGGCATGTCGATGTTATCGATCTACAGCTCTCAAGAGCTGAGGTCTCATCAGGCAGAAAATCGTTTTTTGATTCAACTGGTTGCTGAATTCCAGGGAGAATGAAGTCAAGCAAAAAAGAAGAGGAGAAAGAAATAAAAGTCATGTGACCGATTTTAAAATATGATTGCCGTTAGAAATTACTATTTTCTTATTTTTATCTTTTATATATTTTATATATATATATCCAACGCTGAGCTGGGGTAGAGAGGGGAGGGGGCCGAGGAAAAGAAAAGGAAAGAGAAAGGGAAAGAGATACAATTGCTGTCAGAAAGGTTTCATTTACAGCTATTTATATTTTTATTTTGTATTTTTATCCAACGCTTAGTTAGGGGGGGGGTGGAAGAAAAAGAAAGAGAAAGGGGTTGAGGGGTGTTAGGGGTGGGTGTCTATAGCCATTTAGGATTTGTTGCGGGGGATGGTTCTGAGTTAAATTCATATTTATTTTTATTCAGCGCTGGGCTGGATAAAGATGGGGGTCGGGGGAGATTAAACAAGATCGAAAGAGAAGATGAAGGAAGGGGGGGGAGGAGGGGTTTCAAATTTGTTGTGTCTGCTTCCTGTCAATGCAGACATATAACAATTACATGACACCCAGCTTACGGGGATATTTTAGTTTAAACTTCCTGGTGGATTTATGGCCTTATTGTTGATAAATTATATTGTTATATTTTGATCAATTGGCATTTAATTTTGATTATTTTGATGGATAGTTACATGTATTTTAAATAATATTTATCAGTTAATTAATAAAACATAATGGTAATTGTCTTTATTTTTAGTAAGATTCATATATGGATTATTGGCAATAATATTAGTAGGTTAGTTCTAGGTACTAATGAGTTAAAATATATTGGGAATTATTCTTGGTAAGGATCGTATATAAGTTTATGACATTGATATAGATGGATTATATTATTATATTTAGTTTTAATTATTTTGGAGTATGAATAAATGTATTTCGATTATAAATAATAGTTAGTGATGGATTAATAAAACATACTGGTAATTGCTTTTATTTTTAATGGAATTTATATATCGATTAATTTCAGTGGTATAAATAAATAAATTGTATTATTCGTTGTGATCCTATTACTAATGGTGGGGTTAACACCTGTTATAGTATTAGTGGTAAGGTGTTCTAGTTAAAATTGTTAACGCAAGTTATGGTCTATGAAGGGGGGGGGATTAGAAATGATGGGGGCCAGTAATTTTGATTAAAGTGATCAGTATATAATTATTTAAATATTTAAAAATTGGTTTTGGTAATAAGTAGTTTTGTGAGCTGGATGTTGAGCGCACACACGCACTCGTGCACACATATAAATACATATATGCACATGTATACACAGACATTCATATATGCACCCAAACCCATACACAAATACATGAACACACAGATACACATGTATGTGTACATATGTATACGTATACATACGCGCATACAGATGCACACACACACACATAAATAGTTATAAAATTTTATATCTTCATACATATGCCCACTCATATGTCCACAAGAATCACCTATATATATATATATATATAAAATTTTTTTTTACTTTTACATGTTATAGTATTTATTCAAAGATTGGGGTGGTTGTACTGTGTTTGTAGTTGAGGGTTAAAGTTACTTGATTTGGAAGTGTTAATAAGTGTTAATTTTAGCGGGCTTGTTGGGTATTGGGTTTTTTTGTTTTAATGGTATTATTTAGGGGGGGTTGTACAAATTACTGAGGAGGTGTGATCTGTTATGCCCACAGTTGATCGATGTTTCCTGTTTTTTGTTTAAAAGTTTTCCTCTGTCAGTAAATTTAATTATTTCAAGTTTTTCGCCGAGGCATAAATAGCATGGTAAATTTAATGAGCTACAGGTGCTAGTTTTTCTGATAATGTTCCAAATTACAATTGGTGATTTATTTTTATTAGTGAGTTCCCAGTGGTAATTTGAGAGTGATGTTCTGTTTTGGTAGCTTGGGTTGTTGAATGAACATTTATGGCCGGTGTATCTTTCTTTGAAAGTATTACCTGCCATACCTATGTAGTATTTTTTTATATCTGGAGTTTCTTTAGTTGAGATTGTTGCTTGGTAAATTGTTTTTGTTATTAAGCAATTTTGTTGCAAGGGGCATTCATTTTTATTTATGCAGTTACAGGACTTTACTTTAGTTGTTTTATTGTTATCTGATTCAGGGTTTAGGTTGCTGTTTAGGATTTTGTTATTGTGTTTTTTAATTATCATTTCTAAATTTTCGCTGCAACTGTAACTTAGTTTAAGTGTATTTTTGTTGAATATTTTATGTAAGATATTGTTTGGGGGGAAATATGTGTTTATGAGGTTTAGAAATTTTTTACCAAGTTTGGTTTTAACTGCTTGATTGAAGGGAGGTGTAAACCATATTATCTTCCTGTTTCTTGCTTTATTGTTTTTATTATTAGTCGTTGCAGGTTTATTAAATTTAATTTGTGTATTCTTGTATCCGCTGTTTTTTAGTGCTTTATTATAGAATTCTTTATGTTTGTTAAAGATTGTTTCATTTGATGAGTTATTGCTTATCCTATGTTGGATAGATTTAGGGATGTGTTTAATGATAGTTTTGGGGTGGTTGGAGAGGGGGTGTACATAGATTGGGTTAAAGTTTTCTTTATTATATGGTTCGTATGTTTCTTTGGTTAAGTTGAGAGTTACATCTAGGAAATTTACTATTTTAATGTTGGAAGTTATTTCAACTTTAAGGCATATCCTCCTCATCTCCCTAATAATAATCTTTTTAATATTTTCACACCTTTGCCCACTAGAGTTTCTGACTACTAAGAGTCCATCATCCCTATATAGGCCAATGTCTTCAATATCTATATCATTAGTTAGGTTGTAGAGGATGTATAAACCAACTAAGTCGGTGATTTCTGCAGAGTCGAAAGAGCCCATCGAAACATCAAAAGAGCCAGATTGGTTGCTCTTTGTCCATTGATCTTTTTTACTAATTAGCACTGTTTTCCTACATTTTCTTACAATGTTAATCTCTTCTTCAGAAATATCCGAGAGAAGAGTAGCAAACTCCATGACGCTTTCGAAGAGTTCATTAGAAATTGAGGGGTAGTAATTAATTATGTCAAATTGGATGAAGGAACAATTTATTTTGTTTTTTATTTTGTGGAACCAATTAATTGTATCGGTCGTGTTAATCCATTGGTTGAGTTTATATGTTGATCTAATGTTTTTGTTAATTTTTTGTAGGATGATTTTGCTAATTTTTCCGGTTTCTTGTTTTGTAGGATTAATTAGTCTAGTTGTTGGCTTTGTCTGAAAGTCAGGTTTGTGGTCTTTAAGGAGTATATATGCTTCTCTTACTTTTAGTTTACTCATTTATTCATACTCCAAAATAATTAAAACTAAATATAATAATATAATCCATCTATATCAATGTCATAAACTTATATACGATCCTTACCAAGAATAATTCCCAATATATTTTAACTCATTAGTACCTAGAACTAACCTACTAATATTATTGCCAATAATCCATATATGAATCTTACTAAAAATAAAGACAATTACCATTATGTTTTATTAATTAACTGATAAATATTATTTAAAATACATGTAACTATCCATCAAAATAATCAAAATTAAATGCCAATTGATCAAAATATAACAATATAATTTATCAACAATAAGGCCATAAATCCACCAGGAAGTTTAAACTAAAATATCCCCGTAAGCTGGGTGTCATGTAATTGTTATATGTCTGCATTGACAGGAAGCAGACACAACAAATTTGAAACCCCTCCTCCCCCCCTTCCTTCATCTTCTCTTTCGATCTTGTTTAATCTCCCCCGACCCCCATCTTTATCCAGCCCAGCGCTGAATAAAAATAAATATGAATTTAACTCAGAACCATCCCCCGCAACAAATCCTAAATGGCTATAGACACCCACCCCTAACACCCCTCAACCCCTTTCTCTTTCTTTTTCTTCCACCCCCCCCCCCCTAACTAAGCGTTGGATAAAAATACAAAATAAAAATATAAACAGCTGTAAATGAAACCTTTCTGACAGCAATTGTATCTCTTTCCCTTTCTCTTTCCTTTTCTTTTCCTCGGCCCCCTCCCCTCTCTACCCCAGCTCAGCGTTGGATATATATATATAAAATATATAAAAGATAAAAATAAGAAAATAGTAATTTCTAACGGCAATCATATTTTAAAATCGGTCACATGACTTTTATTTCTTTCTCCTCTTCTTTTTTGCTTGACTTCATTCTCCCTGGAATTCAGCAACCAGTTGAATCAAAAAACGATTTTCTGCCTGATGAGACCTCAGCTCTTGAGAGCTGTAGATCGATAACATCGACATGCCAGTGTAGCAGACCTTGTACATGTTTGAATAAAAGCATTCACTATATATATATATATATATATATATATATATATATATATATATATATATATATACATATATATATATTTAAATATTTTCTTTGTCGTACAAAACTGTAAAATGGCATTGAAGAGACAATATTTATTACTCATAATGAATTAAGAAATTAAAAAGATGAAAGGGCAGCTGACCGGTTTCGTACCTCGCTCAACAGAGCCAAATATCGAGGTAATGTATAAAATATATAAAAAAGATGCTATGAGAATTATAGGGAGGGAAAGGGGTAAAAAAAAGTTCAATCAAATAGAAACAACATTAAGCCCGAGGAGATGTTCTCTTTGCTTGCAAAGAGAAGGTCTCAAGGACTTAATATAAATTGTTTCTAGGATCTTGAGCTGATAAGGAGAGTGCGACTTACTAAGAATAGAGAATAAGTCGACACTGAATTTAGAGGCACAGCTGCGGTTATTTATGAGATGTTGCACTATCGACGAACCATAAGTATTATTCAAAACGTCAGTTGGTAAATAATTTGCATTGCGAATTTTTGTGGGCACGTGTTGTTTGACCCGGATGTCCAATCTTTGTGACGTCATCCCAACGTAGTGCATACTGCAACTACATTTAAATAAATAAATAATGGAATTATTATGATGTGGGGGAAGGACATCTTTTCGAATAGAAGTCAAGATTGGTCAAGAGGAAAAAACAACTCGTGTATTCGCAGCAAAATAACATTGTTGTACAGACAAAGATATTTGTTTGGCGAATCTATCGCTTATGTTACCAAGCCATTTTTTATACATTACCTCGATATTTGGCTCTGTTGAGCGAGGTACGAAACTGGGCAGCTGCCCTTTCATCTTTTTAATTTCTTAATTCATTATGAGTAATAAATATTGTCTCTTCAATGCCGTATATATATATATATATATATATATATATATATATATATATATATATATATATATATATATATATATATAAGCCCTAGTCATAGGGAAAGGTTAAAATGTCGAGGAATTTGACAACTACATCTACCTAGGGAACATGGTGGTGAGAAGTGACGCTGGTATCATGCCTGAAATCAAACGGCGAATTGCGCTTGGATGGACAGCCTTTTCCAAAGTTGACAACATCATGAAGAGTAGAAAGTCTACGATAAACATTAAGCAAAAAGTGTTGAATTAATACATGATACCTGTAATGACATATGGTAGTGAAACATGAGCATTTAATAATGCAGCAATAGAAAAGCTAAGAGTGGCACAATACAAAATGGAACGCATTATGCTTAGAATCAGTTTACACGACGGAAAAAGAAACACCTTGATCAGACAGCAAACTGGAGTAAATGACATCATCACTAACATACGAATGGAAAAGCATAGATGGGAAGGTACCCTTTCGAGATGTACAGACAACATGTGGACATATAAAGTTACAGAATGGATCCTGATGCAATTGAAAACAACTAGAGGAAGGCCAAAAACACGGTGGAGAGACAGCCTCGAGAGTCGACTAAGTTCTACTTGGCCACGCCTAGCCAGGAAAAAAACAAGGTGGAAAGAAACCACGGGGGGGGGGTGTCCTACAACAAGAGTGAAATAATCTTTTAAAAAGACCCGCTGCAGACATACATCAACTCCTACGCATCATTGTGAATAATACTTATTTCAGGTTCCAGCAAGACACGTACAAGCAGGTCTCTGGCTTGCTCATAGGTTCTAGTCTCTCCGGCCTCCTCGCCATATCCTACATGAACAGACTGGAACAACAAGATCTTAGCACCTGCAATTACCATATATTCTTCTCGAGATACATTGACAACATTTTGATTCTCACTTCATCTCGAGAAGAAGCTACTTCTATATTTAACACATTTAATAACACTGATCCCCACATTAAATTCACCATCGAACATCCCAACACCTCAGGCTCTCTCTCACTCCTTGACTTTAAACTTAGCATAAATGGTGACGGATCCCTTCACACCCCCTTCTATAGAAAACCCGCATGCAGGAACCTTTTTATCCACTACAAATCCGCCCTACCCTAAAATCTAAAATTAGTTACGCGCACACCGAAATCATCCGCATACAGGACAAATGCTCATCCACTATCGACAAAACAACACACACCAAAGCCCACCACCAGACCCTCTTAACCAACGGTTTCCTCCTCACTACTATATCCAGCCTCAACAACACCAGAAGACGTAGACACCACACTCTTACCAACACCTGCTTCCTTAAGCTCCCCTTCTTTAGCGACCGTATCACTTCCGCTATCCGCAATGCCATACGTAGTGAGAACCTCGACATACAGCTCTCTCACACAGGCACTCCTCTCCGACGACATTTGTCCCAAAAAAGCCACTACACCCCGGATACCTGCTCTCTAGCTAATTGCCCCATCCCCAACTCTGGCCTCTGCTTCCGCACCTATACGGTGTACAACCTACAATGCGCTAAGTGTGAGAAGTTCTATATCGGTAGCACCGTCAGGCCTCTGCACCAACGCATTAAAGAACATCTGAAAACCAACATTTCTTCCTTTCACGAACACTTAATATCATGTGGCAACACACATCGCTCTATTAGTGTCCGCATCTTCAACTCGGTCCGCAATGTCGGTCAACTTCGTATTTAGGAGGCTATTCTAATCCCGAAATTTCATGCAACTCTGAATAACAGATTTGAACTTTCTTCTCCGTTCATCCTCTGATTCTTGCACTCCCGCCTCCCTGCCTATGCCTATTCCATCTATTTGACCAGAACCATCCATCCACACCTCAATGCCTTTTATCCTGTGCTTAAATGTACATAATTACATATTAATAAGTTAAACATAAAAAAAATGAAAAATATAAAAAATAAATAATAAACAAGAATAGAGTTATTTACACTTTGTATATATGTATATAGACTTTATATATATATATATATATATATATATATATATGTATATATATATATATATATATATATATATATATATATATATATATATATATAAGTAAGAAACTAAAAGTAAAACTTTTAGTAGAAAGAACCTATAGTGAAATGGTAAAAGCTCAATATACGAGATAGAGCAATTATAAAGTTAAATGGACGAAGAGTGATAAACATGCACGAATGTCCAAATTTATTTCAAACTTTAAATGTTCAAAACAGGGTATATTCAGTAATAAAATTATGTTTATTGTTCTTTCCAAGGCTTTTCAAAGATCAAGATCTTATCATCAGAGGAATTATACAGATAGATAAGTTGGCAATAGAAAAGCCAAAGTTCAACATTTGAAAAAATATGAAAAAATATTTAAAAAAAGATGGGTGAGAAAAAAAGTTCGAGTAAAAAGATATTGGGTTTGTCCGGATGGTAAATTGTCCGCCGATAAGGTGTCCAATGGAAGAGGGTTACAATGGAGAAGGAAAAAGTTTCGTAGAGGCATCATGGGTAGGCGTTCAAAAAATAATTAAATCCAATGGTGAAAATTGAGTTCAAATTCGTAGATAGAGCGTACTTAAACGGAATTAAAATGAAGATATCTGGCCATTTAGAGAAAGCTTCCAAGGCCGAAGAGAATTCCAAGTGAAACGAAGCGATGGAGGATTGAAGTGGTTCTGAAAGAAGCCCTGAGTTAAAATCAAGCTCAAATTAGGAGGTGGGAAAGAAAGATTAAGTTGGAGCTAATAGTGGGAGGGTTAAATGAACAGAGCATGACAGCTGATGGAAAAGGGGGTGAGGTGGTAGTGGGAGGGAGTTCTGGTGATATAGTTATTTTTGGCATATGCTACGTCCTCTTAATAGGGAATGGGTCGATTTAGGTCAATTGAGAGTAAAATTATTATTTAGAAAGGAATAAAAAAAATGGGGTCGTAATTTAAAGACGGATTTTGGGAGAAAAGCAATGATAATTTAGAAATTGAAGTAAAAAGTCGTGTCCGGTGGGAGAGGTGAGGGTTTTCTAGAGAATGGGACTCAGTAATTTAAATTATGAAAAAGTGCTAAGCCGGGCAGAGATATAGTGTATATATTTAAAAGTTTATATAATGCTATAGAATTTAAAAGGTATTCCTAGTTGGTTAAGAGAATGATTAAATAAGGGAATGATTAAATAAACCAGCCCAAGAGTAAAGTTGGAAAATCAAATAAAAAATTAGATAAAAAACTAAAAAACTAAAAATGTGAGACAAGCTCAATGTAAAGTTAGACATTTATTCTGTCTCACTTAAACAAATTTAAAGTTTAGGGTTGGGGATCAATTTGGGGAAAGACAACTTATTATCACTTGTAACAATTGATATCAGTTATGAGTATTCTAGGGTATGTTTTTTTTAATCATGTAAGATGTAAGTGTATCACAAGTGCGTTAAGGTAATGCATAGCTTAATAAGGGGAAACAAAAGGATCAATTAAGGGAGTGACTTAGGAGCGTGTTTAAAGGAGAGATACATGAAAGACTACGAAAAAGGTATAGTCAGTGGGAAGATGTATATACAGGGTCGATGAAGTGGATATAAGGGGGATAAAATAAAAAGTATGATAGGAATGGAAGGGGTGGAAGAAATATAAGCGAGGGTTAGCAAATAGAAAAGAAGAAAATGAAAGGAAAGAAGGGATTATAGTGTAGAGTAGGAATAATGGCATTTAAGTTATGGCGGATAAAGGTCGGTAGGGAGTAAGGAGAATAGTGTTAGTTTTCTAAATACGATAAGCGCAATGGGTTAATATAGTTATTAGGAGTACTTGAGAGGATATGTTATGTTTATGGGATGATTACTTGTGAGGTTGGAGGAGTTAAGGAATAAAGATTTACTAATCAACAAATTTAGAGTATTAACATTTTTAAAATCTAAAACTAGAAAAAAGGGGGGTGTTAGTTGGGAGGAGGGGTGTCAGAGGGGGTAATGAAGTTGATGTATTTAAATTTTCGTTTGTGCCTGCAATTAAAGATAAGCTCATTTTTAGAGTTAATAATGTTTAAGCTTTTAGGTGCTGTGGCTATCATAAATGTTTCCAGTGTACATAGTTGGCAGAAAGAGGATCCTGGAGTGTAAGAATTAGATCTTTTTAATACAGTCCAACGTAGGGAGTAGGGAGTATTATTAGTGTTAAAGTTTTTTTTATTAGATTGGATAGAGAGGTGCTAGTGGTATTGTTATTATTGTGTTTGAAAGAGTAGATGTGGTTAGGGATTCGCGTCTTAATGGGGAAGGCGTTTGCCCCAATATAAGTGCGTAATTTGTATTGGGTTGTTGTATTATTTGTGTTATTTATAGTATCGGGAATGTTTAGGGTTTGTATGCTCAAGTTCTGGGTCAAATTTAAGTCATGATTGTTAGTTGGAGAAAATGAGATATTTTGAGGAGTGAAGTCAGACCCATTATTAGTTAGTGGGGGTTGTTGGTTGGTGTGAGAAGTGTTATTTAGGGTATCGTTTGCTATAGGGAGTTGTAGAAGGGGAGGGTTGCAAGGTGAGTGGGGGATTTGTGTGTTGGAATTGGCTTGCAACATAGTGTTATAGGGGAATTGTTTGACAGTGCAGGCATAGATAACGTTACTTTGTATGCAATTACCATTTAAAGGGCATTCTCTAGATTTCTGGCAGTTACAGTTATTAGTAGGGTGTATAGTATATACTGGTTGTTGGGCAGATTTGATTTTTTGTTATTAGATGTGATTATTGTTTGAGCTATATTGGGCATTGTGGAGTAAGAGATTTTTATAGAGTTTTTATTTAAAATAGTGCTGTACTTATGTGGGTGTTTGAATGAGTTATCTAAAATTTTGAAGAATTCCTTAGCTATATTTGTTTTCACATTGCAGTTATAAGGTGGGTCAAACCAGATATTATTCTTTCTTCTGGTTTTTTTATTTTTACTGCTTTCTTGAAAGTTAGCTGGGTTGTCAATATTGAGGGTTCTAGTGGGTCTATTTATATATGTCTTAGGTTTTTTGGGTAGTGTGGTGTTAGTTCGTTGTTTATCCTGTGTTGCCATTTTGTGTGTGATTATATTTGAAGGTTTGTTCTTCTGGATAGAAGGATTATTTTCATATTTAATTTTATCAGTGTATCCCGAATTGAGAAGTGCGTTATTATAGAATTTGGAATTTTGTTCGAAGATGGATCTATTGGCGGATAATTTAGAGATTCTATTGGCGATTGACGGGATTAAAGAATTAATGATAGATTTAGAACTTTGGCTTTTCTATTGCCAACTTATCTATCTGTATAATTCCTCTGATGATAAGATCTCGATCTTTGAAATGCTTAAGGAAAGAACAATAAACATAATTTTATTACTGAATATACCCGGTTTTGAACATTTGAAGTTTGCTATAAATAAATTTGGACATTCGTGCATGTTTATCACTCTTCGTCCATTTAACTTTATATATATATATATATATATATATATATATATATATATATTGTTAATCTCTTAATTTCCCCCCATCCCTTTTCAATTGTGTCTTCTTATTCTCATTACTATAAAGTTACCTCTTATTCCACAATTGATTTTTTCAGTTCTGTGTTAACTCTAACTAGATTCTAGATCTCAAAGTTGTCTCCCCTTGACCGTTCGTTTTCCCGTAACGGCTTACATTTATCAAATTTAAATTTAAAATTTAAAATTGAATTAAAAAAGAAAGAAAACAAATCAATTAAAATAAAAAATAATCCAATTATATTAAAATAGTAAATAAACAAATATTAATAAGATGATATAATTAAATTATGATATGATTAATTAATATTGATGTCCAATCAGTTTGTCTTTATATTTTTTTCTGCGTATCTACGTTCAATTTTCTGCGGTATTTCGTCAACAGTTGATCCCATCAGTCCATCTTGTTTTTTTCGACCACTCGGTCATATTTCTTGGTCTTTTGATAATGAGAGGTCCCTCTCTCGAAAATTCAAGTTTACCTTATTCCGGAACTTTTATTTGCCTGGCAGTAACCTCTTTTTATTTACTGTTCTGGTATTTAATCTGTTTTACGTGAAATATTAATAAATTAATTTGAGATTCCATTCTTGTTTTCTCTTCTCATTTATTTTTGTTCATCTGTTCCACCTTCCGGTACATATATCACATTGCTCCAGCCTCGGATTACAAACTTACACCTATATATATATATATATATATATATATATATATATATATATATATATATATATATATATATAATTAAATATGACATTCAACTTATGTCTAGATATCTTTGTATGGATCCTTTTTCTCAGGCGAATCATGGTCTGTATTTCAGTGGGGAATTAGCCGATGAATCTGCCGTAATCATTGGTGTATTTAATATTTTCGAACCCATCCGATGCCATCTTGATGAGAATCAGATAAATATCAAGATATTAATTGGTAGTTTTAGCGGGAAATATATTAGTAATACGGAACTTAAGTTGGCATTATAAACATTTTAGAATTATATTCTTATTTATTAAAGTTGATTCTAACATGATTGGCTGTTTTTTTATGTATACAGCTTCTAATATAAAGCGTTTTTGCTTATTAGTTGTATTTTCTAACATTATGGTGTTTTAGAAAGTGTGAACGGGGATAGCTGAGCTATGGCGCTGGTAAGGGATAGATGCTTTATTAACCTCCCCGATATTTGTCTTAAAGAGAAAATGCTGCCTATATATATATATATATATATATATATATAAGATTAATGTAGTTTGCTTGAAGCATTGTTTATTGTGTATATTAAGGCAAATTAGAAGGCAATACAATGCAGAGGTGTAAGGAATAGACACACACTGAAACGAATTAAGATATATAATGGTGGAATAAATTAATCGCTTTCCACTTTTTTATTAATATAATACACACACACATATATATATATGTACATATATACATATATATATATATATATATATATATATATATTTATCATATTATATGATAATCCTACTTGCGTTAGAGGGGGTCTTATAAAAGTTTCATTATGTTTAAATGTTTGCTTAAGTTAAAAATTCTGCCTAAATACACATTATATATATATATATATATATATATATATATATATATATATATATATATATATATATATAGAGAGAGAGAGAGAGAGAGAGAGAGAGAGAGAATGCTTTTATTCAAACATGTACAAGGTCTGTACATGTTTGAATAAAAGCATTCACAATACAGCTCTATATTTTATTGACCACTCTTTTATGAGCCCGGTTTAATTCTGTTTGGATTTCTACCCTGTGGATTCTTACCCTACCTGGATTACTATATATATATATATATATATATATATATATATATATATATATATATATATATATATATATATATATATATATACATATGAATTGAAAAGGAAAATGCGGAAGACCTAAGAACTCAACGTTTGGCCCAACTGTTTCGTGGTCTTTCTCAACAGCGAACAAATGCTAAAAGCGGCAAAAAGCGAAATATCTGTAATTTTGAGAATGTATACAGAGATAGTGTTAATAAAATCTAAATTCATTTAGAGAGAGAAGATATGCAAATATGTACATAGGCACACATACACACACGTATATATATATATATATCCATATACCTATCTATCTCTCTCTCTCTCTCTATATATATATATATATATATATATAGAGAGAGAGAGAGAGAGAGAGAGAGAGGGTGATACATACACACTATATTAACAAAGATACGCATATATAAAAAAATACATATGCATATATATCTGTTCGATATATATATATATATATATATATATATATATATATATATATATATATAAAATTATGTGCTATTTTTATTGGATATATATATATATATATACATATTTTGCCTTACTATCCCTTATGGGAATGAAACATGGATGTCTCTGTGTAGTTTTATGTCCATAGATATATTTTCATGCTACTACTAATATATATATATATATATATATATATATATATATATATATATATATATATATATATATATATATATATATTAATATATATCATGTGTATGTATGAGAATTATAACAGCACTTTCTTCTTATAATTGGCAGGCTTTTTTCTCCTCACTTAGTAAATAGTTACACAAAATGATGTATTAATTCACAAAAGCATCGGCTAAAGAACTGTTACATTAGATATATTTTAACTGGACTGTAAGATTTGGTATTTACAGAGACCGACCTATTAGACAAAAAGGGTCTGGAAGATTTCAACAAAACACAGTTTAGTCTAAGTTTCGTATAAACAGGGCTATTTTTTATTGTGGAACTTATTTGTTTTTTCTACTGACAAATACAAAAGGGCGGAAAGGATCGTTATTAGTTTTATTTTTCCTTTTTAATTTTAAATACTAATTTACAATGTGATTTTTTTTTACTTATACTTTGCACATATGACTGCACATTCTATTGCACATATGACTGCACATATGACTTGAGAATTGCATTCTGAATGGTGAAAATAACTAGTTTTTTGATTGCACGTTTATTTAGCATAGTTCACCCCAAACAAGGCAGTCTACTGAGAATTTGGGTGAAAGTTTTCGAGCTCATCTTTAATTAAGATATGTGCAGCGAGATGTCTTTTCACATCAGTTTTAAATCTCTGCATGTCGGTACAGTCGGGGAAACAGGGAGCAGGGAATGAGTTTCAAAGACCGGCAACACGAGGAAAAGAAGCTATTGGAGCAGAAAGCTCGCCTGCATCTAGAGACTTCCACGGTGAATGGATAGGACTTAACTGATTGTCGTGTTAGTCGCGTGTATTTACCTCGAGGGGACACTAGAGCAGCAAGCTCATCGGAGGAAAAACAAGGCGCGACACTGGTCGATCCATCAATTTCTAATATAATTCTCACTTGGTCATCTACTACCATTCTGGTAAAAGTGTTGCATGTTGGTTAAACTATACGAGTTCGAGATAACTAATGTGTGAACTTCTGAATGTCTTTGTCATCAAGGTTCGTTGAGAGATTATAAGTCATGAATTGTTGAAAACCTTTAATAAAGATTAGCTGCGCAATTTCTCAAAATCATAGTTAATGCCTTACCAACTGATAACAAATACCCCCTTCTCCATCGCGAAGTCTACAATAGTTTATCTGCGAGCCTTTTGAAATCCGTAAATTTTTGGTCTATATATCTATGGGCCAGATTCGTACGCATTCCGTATAGCAGCTTTTATTCTTTGATAATATGCTGAGTCCTCGGTACTGAGCGCTGAGTACACTGCAACTGATTTATCTATTAAGACGCTCTGCATTTAAGTTAGCCTTTAATCACAGGGCGTTTCTTTAAATTATCTGCTATCTTTTACTAATAATATTCATTCACAGATTTTCGGGAGAATCTAAGAATCGGTCTATATTTCTCGCTGCGTCAAAGATAAAAACAGAAGAAATAGAACCATCTGAAACATTCACATTGGGGCATTTTTAATCTTTACAATAATTTCCCTCATGTTCTATGACTTCTGTCCAACGATAAACTAGCTTCTTGATGCGTTCTTCAAAAGATTTCTCTGATTTTTTAGAAAAAAAACAAATATAGGTCATTTTTGAGTTGGTCGTCATTTTCATAATTTTTATTGTTTAAGTGATGCTGCAACGACCTGAAAAGATTGTAGTCGGATGGAGCAATGTCAGGTGAATAGGGCGGATGAGGCAACACTTCCCAATTGAAACTCATGACCTTTTCCTGAGTGAGTCTTGCTGTGTGAGGTCTCGCGTTATCATGCTGAAGCACTACACCCTTCCTATTGAGTAATGCTGGTCGTTTTTTTGATAGCGCAATTCTTAGATCATCCAGCTGCGAACAATATTTTACTGTTGTGATTGTTTGATTAAGCTCTAGTAACTCATACTGAATCAGTACTCTACTGTCCCACCATAAAGAGAGCATAACCTTCTTTGGGTATGGTCTTTGTTTTGGAACAGGCTGTGGACTTTGTTTTCGGTCTAACCATTGTCTTTTGCGTTGAGTATTATTGTAAAGAACCCATTTCCATCTCTAGTCACAATTCTTTGCAAAAAATGGTTATCTATGATTCCTGGAAAGCAAAGATGTGCAAACAGTCAATCTTTGATTTCGTTGAGCGTCGGTCAAATCGTGGGGAACGCAGAGTCCAAGTTTTGAAACTTTTCCTAACCTGTGAAGGCATGAAATAATTGTCGTATGGGTTGTATTGAATTGTTGAGCAAATTCTCTGCTGGTTAACATAGGATTGGCCTAAACAGCGTCTTTAATGGCGTTTTTATCAATTGATTTTGACCTTCACGAACGTCGCCGATCTAACAGGTTAAAGGCCACAGAAGAAGATTTTGCAAACCATCGTTGACATTTTCGATCATTCAGAACATTTATCCCATAGACAGTTCCAATATTCCTTGTAGCTTCTGCCGCTGAGTTTCCTTTTTTGAATTCATAGAGCATGCAATGTCTCAGATGCTTCTCACTAATAACCATTTTTTGACGGCTGAGACCGTTAAAATTAATATTTCCTAACTAATTACTATATCTGAAAGGCAAAGCAAGATATTAAGACACCAATTCACCAAAAAATGTAGAACTGTGTACAACTTAGGAGGCTGCAAAGTGATGAAGTAAAAAATACGACATTACTTTCTTTCCAACCTGATATTTTATGTTGCTCTGTTTCTAATTCTTATCCTCTCAAAATTCCGTATGTGGCCTATTTCTGTTTAAAGCTTTGCTTGATTTTTGTATAAAGGCTCTCTTTACAATTGCATTTACGATCAGACAAACACCATATTTATGTCATAGATTATTATAGACTATTACATATTCCCGTAATGGCGTCGCTTGCGATGTGGAAAAACGAATTGAGTTCACGTGACTCAATGAGCCTTGACCGTCGCTTCCACTTCATCAAGAAATTTGATGTTACAATCCTAAGATATATCTTTAGACCTAATCTGCTTATCGTATTGGAAGAGCAAGAAAGGTTTCGATCCGGCCTTTTATTATGGCGATGATTTTCCTCGTCTTAAGACAAATCCATTTCGGTGGATTATCTCACAATTCAGCCTGGTTCATTGCGAGGTGATCTCAGACGACGTATAATTTACTAATATAATATAGCAGGAGACTTGTGAAGATTTTACAGGAGACAGTGAGCTGAGTGATACTCTGGTTGACCAGTGAACCTTTGGAAAGTATAATAGCTTTTCCCTTTTCCTCGAAAGAGAAAAACAATTATTTCACTAGAACATATTCAACATTAGATACTTTTGTACAGACGTAGCATCATTAGTCTTTCCATATTTCGCACAATGGAAATCACTCACACAGACAGTTTAAGATCTTTCAATGTGATATATGAGGGTGTGTGATTAGCCAGTTAGATACCGTCGTGGCTTATCTCATCAACGATGCCGAATTCAATTTTCCTACCGGATCCATAGTGATCATTTACACACTGATAACGTTAAGAAAGGTATGAACTTACAATTAAACAGTCGACGTGATATGTGGGGGTGCGCGATTGATTAATTGATACTATCGCGGCTTATTTCATCGAAAAGGTCGAGTTTAAATCCTTCCGTATTCATTTACACATCTATATTGCTAGGAAAAGTATGAACTCACAATTTCCTCCATCTATGGGTAAAAAAAAACGTATTTTCAATTTATCATGTATATTCTTCTATTATATTTACTATACCGAAACCGGTCCATTTTTTTAACATAGTTCACCCCAAACAAGGCAGGCCGCCACTGAAGACGTAAAGGGCTATTGAGAAAAAGGGTGAAGGTTTGGGAGGGTCAACCTAAATTAGGAGCTGTACAGCGAGATGTTTGTTTACATAAGTTTTAAATTTCTGCATGTCAGTAACGTCAGGAAAGCAGGAAGCAAGAAAGAAGCTTTTGGAGTAGAAAGCTCTTTGGCAGCTGGGGACCTCCACAGTGTATGCCTGGGATTTGGCAAATTGTCGAGTTAGTTGAGTGAATTTATGTCGTGCTGGCACCAGAGCAGCAAGTTCATCAGAGCACAATCCATTGAAGTACTTGTAGAATAGGCACAAGGAAGCAACATTGCGGCGATGCGACAGAGGCTGGAGCTTGGTGGACAATGAGGGACCTATTAAGTTGGTAACTCTTTTTTTGATCTTGTCTAAGAGAGAGAGACTAATGGATGATGCCCCAGCCCAGATGTGGCAACAATACTCAATGCATGGGCGGATGGTGGTTTTGTAGAGATATCAGATAATATCAGGTGTGAGAAGTTTACTGGCACGGTAGAGGGAGCCCACTTTCTTTGCAGCAGCCCTGGCAATGTCCTCAATGTATTTATTCTAATTCATGTTTTCTGTGAAAGTTAGCCCGAGGAGTTTGAATGATGAACTCTAAGGTGGGGTGTTATTTGCACTGACAATTGGTGGTTGAAGAGGTTTCTTGTAGTTATAGAAGGAAAGTAGCTTTGTCGTTGCGGCATTAAAAGTTACCATCCATTGTTGACTCCATTCCACTACAGACTGGAGGTCATTTTCTAAGGATTCAGCCATTGCCTCAGGGATGTGAGCGTCTGTTTTGCCAATATGACGAGAGTAGAGCGTAGTGTCGTCAGCAAATATTCCTATCTGAGTCTGAATTACATCAGGGATGTCATTTATGAAAATCAGAAACAGTAGAGGTCCAAGGATAGATTCCTAGCATTTATGTCATGTTATTTAGATGAACGGCCATTCAGGACAACCTGGATCTTTGTTTTTGTTAGGAAAGATTTAATTATATTAAATATTTGTTCAGTAATACCATATGACTGCAGTTTTAAGAGAAGCCCTTCATACCAAACCGTACCAAAGACCTTGGATATATCGAGCGCTACCGCCCTAGCTTCACCTGTCTTGTTCAGGGTATGATATATGCGTTCAGAGATGACCGTTAGGATATCTCCGGTATATCGTGCTTGTCTAAATCCGTATTGATGATCCGAAAGAAGTTTAGCATCAGCTAGGTGCCGGACTATCGTTAAATTGATTAATGATTCAACGATTTTAGCAAAGATCGGCAGTAGACTGATTGGGCGGTAGTTTAAAGGATCAGTTTTATCTCCAGAATTCTTGAGCATAATGGTTAGAGTATTCGCTAACAGCTGAGAGAGTGTAGTTCAATTCTTAGTCGCGTCATACCAAAAAGAAGAGGAAGACCAAAATTGAATTTGAAACAAACAATCGAGACAGATTTGATCGCAACGAGAAGAAGCTGGAGGGACGCTGGGGATCTAGCTTCAGACCGAAAACGATGTTTTACTTTGACTGCCTCATGCGTCGCAGGACACCGGAGCTCTTAAGTCTGCGAACAAGTTTACAACTCACTGTACTAGCCTTATATGTAGAACTTCATACAATGTCCACATTGCTTCAAGAATACTTCACCACTCTCCCTATACTTTTTTCTTTCTCTCTCTCTCTCTATCTATCTTTCTCTCTCTCTCCCCTATAAATAAATATATGTGTTTGTGTTTTATTTACATACTATACAATTAAGATTTAATGAAATGGTACCGGGGTTTCACGAAACACCCCCTGTTTAAGTTCAAAAACTTACTTGAACAAAAGACTATGCGTACATTAGCCATCAATACAACCAAGAGAACAAGGATTTTGTAGGTAAATACTTAATTTTATAGCATGAAAATAAATATATAGAAGCATATACTAATACACAACTACATTCGCCCACGCATACGTGTATATATATATATATATATATATATATATATATATATATATATATATATATATATATATATATGTACAAACACACACATGTATACATATATATCTACATACACACATACACACATATAAAACATAAGAATACCCTCCTGCTTTCGGTCAAATTGATGTAAATATGATCCATGGGTTTCTTATTCCATTCTTTTTTCTTTTCAAATCGAAAGTACTTGCAGACAAGAAAAAAAAATGGAACAAAAAACCCATGTATTATATTTACATCAATTTGACCGAAACATTAGATGGACAATTCGGAAAATTGAAAAAATAAAAAAAGTCGCATCAAACAAAACCACTCTGTGTTATTTAATAGTGTTTGCCTAAATGAAAATATGCTGCCTATATACACACAATATATATATATATATATATATATATATATATATATATATATATATATAAAGTGGTGTACTAAAAGCGAACTTTTAGGAAGATGATAAGATTTTGATCTTTGAAAAGCCTGGCTTAAGGAAAATTTAACTTGAGTAAATTGCCTTTTTGCGGAATATACCTTGCTCTGAGCAATTGAATTGAATTTTGATTTGGCTTTTGCTTCTCTAATTCCTTTCCATTCCTCTTCATATATATATATATATATATATATATATATATATATATATATATTTGTTTTTTAGATTTTTTAATTTTTAATTTTTTAACGGCCTTAATTTTTGAAATTTCGAAATGTTAAATTTCTTTCCTTCTTCTTCTATTTCTCTATCCCCCCACTTCATTCTCTCCAAATATGATCTGAGGTTAAGATCGGATTCTAACTCTGCCTGATGAGATCTCAGTTTATAGTAACTGTTGATCGATAACATCGACATGCCAGTGTCGCAGATTTTGTACATGTCTGTGTAAATAAAATTATCATATATATATATATATATATATATATATATATATATATATATATATATATATATATATATATATATATATATATATATATGTCATGAATAAATCAGTAAAAGAAAAAATAAATCACTGATTTGTTATATAAGATGAAGAAAAATAAACAAATAAATCGCACTGCTTTTTAAATGGAAGCAATGATGCATGTTTTGGCTTTGATATATATCCGTAGATCACATCTGGCTAGTATCGTAAGTCGATTGCCGGTTCATTTCGACGATGACGTCAACATTATAGTCTTGACAACCAGCGACTCACTTTCTGAAAGGCAGCTAGATGTTTGATCCAAAAATCTATCCACGTGTGCGTGCGTAAGTGTGTGTGTGTGTGCGTGTGTGTGTGCGACATGCCTACAGGTACGTTGCTGCATGCGTAGTTTTGTGTTCGAATATGCATGGTCGTATATACGGAGGTATTAGATCTTAGTTTGGAGACAACAGCGTATTGTTACTGGTAGTTTCTCGCCTTGCGTTCTTCAGACCATCTGAAAAAAAGCTAGGCGGGTAACTGACAGTCACCACGCGCTGTTAACCCAATGTCTCTAAACTTTAATCTACATCAGCTCTACAAACTAATTAAACATGCTTCCCTATAAATATAGCGACTATTACAATAGTTTTTAGTTAGTGAAATAGTTTGTAATTGAGTAGGTTAATTTTTCAATATCGAAAGAAAAAACGACAATAAACAAAATCATAACATTTATGTGAGATATATCTCATTTCGCTGCTGGCGAGTTTTCGTGGTCCTATGATAAGCCTCAGGACTGAAGTCACTGTGATTGTGGGTTCGAATCTTGCTAAATTCAGCCACACTGAAGAGCTGTTAAACAACAAAACACGTGTCTGTGTATTTTGTACATATGGACACTCCCCATATGGAGACATCACACTGATAAAAGGGAATACGTTTCCCCATTAAGATTTAGTCAATTCTTTTGCATAAAATCGATATTTGAATACGTCCATTTATTAAACTTCCTTATCTGATAAAATTAAATCTTAAATTTGACTATTAAACAATTTAATAATTTCGTAATTTCTAATCTGATAAAATTAAATCTTAAATCAAACTATTAAATTATTAAAATCTAACTACTTTAATAACTTCGTAATTTTTAATTTCATAAATTTGCTATATTATCTGATAGGGCGATATTTGTGAAATCTGTTTTTATTGTAAGCTAGATTTTTAAGTAGTAATTTGGGCATGTATACGTGATAAGACGATCTTACCTAAATAGGCCAACCCCTATCCTTTGACATGGACTTTTTTCTTTGACCTAGACAAGTAACATCCGATATCTGGGTTGATTTGGCGGGCTTGTCTCTTTCTTTCTTTGTTAAACTTGACAGGCTTGCCAAAACAGGATGTCGTCTCTTCTTTTATTAAAATACACATGTAACTTCCGCTCTCTTAACGTTGTTCCGATAAGTAGACACTTAACGCTTTCACTATCGCCGTCAATTCGTGGAAGAAGGGTCCTCTTTATTTGGCTCGCGGGAGAGCGAATATTTTCAAAATTTTAATTATTTTTATTCAATTCGGATTTAACGGATTTTCCTGTTTAACTAGCGAACTTGGATTTGATTTGTGCTGCCAGATCAAGTTTTTGGAATTTTGAGTGAGTTTATTGAACTTTTTATATTATTTGATTTGATTTATTTATCGTTGTAATAATTAACATAAACATTGGATACTTTTTACTTCATCGATTGCTGACGCATCTCACGACTGGACAACTTTTTCAGCTATTTTAATTTCTCGTATTTGGATTGTCACACATCACCTGGATTAATCTTCAATCAACCTTCTGGACTTTTTTCCTGGTTATGTTTTTTTAAAATGTATGACTTGGATAGATTGTACAGATTTAACAAAAATGATGTTATATATTTTTATGTATTCTTGTATATATTTTTTATATATTTTCAAAGTGTAATTTTATTACCTGTAGTAGTATAACTGCGGTAATGGTCCTCTGAGGAAAAGAATTATCTTTGAAAACTCATGAGCTAAGGACTTTAAGATAATTTGCTTGAACCTTGAATTATAATAAAATTTGATTGGCACCTTATTTTATTACTTCATTTTATATTATAATATCAATGCTCTATCCAGTATATTGAGCTTCAGTTTTTATCCGGGTGTTTCACTAATTATAAGATATTAGTTGACGCTTATATCTTTTGTTGGATTGCTTTATATATATATATATATATATATATATATATATATATATATATATATATATATATATACATATATATATATATATATATATATGCATATATATATATATATATATATATATATATATATATATATATATATATGTATGTGTGCGTGTGTGTGTGTGTGTGTGAAAAGATGACAGACGGAAGACATATATATATATATATATATATATATATATATATATATACATTAATATAAGCTTGAAACGCTAGATATTAATAATTTAATATTTATTTATAAATATTATACTAAGCCCCTTTAAGAAATTAAAGTTGAGCACTCTCGGGGATGCTAAAAATAGACTGTCAAAAAGCTCTAATGCATAGTTCCGAATACGTTCGTTGAACACTCTCGACTAGTCTTCTATCTTTGCCCGCTTCTAGGTACATATAGATCTTAATTATCGAGGAGATAATCTACCATCGCAGAATACTAAGGTGTTGGCTTTAATCTATTTGGACCTTCTTTCGCTAAAAAAGAATGTTTAATCATTCGAAATTAATAAGACAAAATGTAATAAAAAAAGATTTAAATAATTGCTAATAAAATATTGCATCAGAATGTCTGTTACGCTTACGTTTGAAACAATATTTTAGGTCAACTGTTACGCTTAAGTTTGATAAAACATTTTCATTTTTCTGCTACATTTAAGTTTGAAATAGCATTTTCATGAATGTATTTAACGTTGAAATTAGAACCACCGTTTGTGGTTAGTCAATAACACTTAAGTTACGCTTCATTTTAAAATAGTATTTTCGTTAATCTGTTACGTTTTAGTTTAAAATAGCATTTTCTTTAATCTGTTACGTTTTAGTTTAAAATAGCATTTTCGTTAATCTGTTACGTTTTAGTTTAAAATAGCATTTTCGTTAATCTGTTACGTTTTAGTTTAAAATAGCATTTTCTTTAATCTGTTACGTTTTAGTTTAAAATAGCATTTTCGTTAATCTGTTACGTTTTAGTTTAAAATAGCATTTTCTTTAATCTGTTACGTTTTAGTTTAAAATAGCATTTTCGTTAATCTGTTACGTTTTAGTTTAAAATAGCATTTTCTTTAATCTGTTACGTTTTAGTTTAAAATAGCATTTTCGTTAATCTGTTACGTTTTAGTTTAAAATAGCATTTTCTTTAATCTGTTACGTTTTAGTTTAAAATAGCATTTTCGTTAATCTGTTACGTTTTAGTTTAAAATAGCATTTTCGTTAATCTGTTACGTTTTAGTTTAAAATAGTATTTTTGTTGATCTTTTACGTTTCAGTTTGAAAAAAACATTATCGTTTATAGTATTTTTCTTAATCTGTTACGCGTCAGTTAGAAATAGCATTTTCGTTAATCTGTTATGTTTCAGCTTGAAATAGTATTTTTGTTAATCTGTTACGTTTCAGTTGGAAATAGCATTTTTGTTAATCTGTTATGTTTCAGCTTGAAATAGTATTTTTGTTTATCTGTTACGTTTCAGTTGGAAATAGCATTTTCGTTAATCTGTTACGTTTCAGCTTGAAATAGCATTTTTGTTTATCTGTTACGTTTTAGTTGGAAATAGCATTTTTGTTTATCTGTTATGTTTCAGCTTGAAATAGTATTTTTGTTTATCTGTTCCGTTTTAGTTTGAAATAGTAGTTTCGTTAATGTATTAAGCGTCAGTTGGAAATAGCATTTTCGTTAATCTGTTACACTTTAGTTTTAAATAGCATTTTCAGTAAGCTGTTACGCTTCAGTTGGAAATAGCATTTTCGTAAATCTGTTACGTTTCAGCTTGAAAATGGAATTTTCGTTAATCTGTTACACGTCAGTTTGAAATAGCATTGTTGTTAATCTGTTATGCTTCCATTTGAAATAGCATTTTCGATAAGCTGTTGCACTTTAGTTTAAAATAGCATTTTCGTTTATCTGTGACGGTTAATTTGAAATAGCCTTTTCGTAAGGTGATACGCGTCAGTTTGAAATAGAATTTTCGTCAATCTGTTACGCTTCAGTTTTAAATAGCATTTTGGGTAAGCTGTTACGCTTCAGTTGGAAATAGCATTTTCGTAAATCTGTTACGCTTCACTTAGAAAATGGAATTTTCGTTAATCTGTTACACTTTAGTTTCAAATAGCATTTTCCTTAATCTGTGACGTTTAATTTGAAATAGCCTTTTCTTGTAGCTGTTACACTTAAGTTTGAATAAGGGATTTTCGGTAAGCTGTTACGTTTCAGTTTGAAATAGTATTTTCCTTAATCTGTGACGTTTAATTTGAAATAGCCTTTTCTTGTAGCTGTTACACTTAAGTTTGAATAAGGGATTTTCGGTAAGCTGTTACGTTTCAGTTTGAAATAGTATTTTCCTTAATCTGTGACGTTTAATTTGAAATAGCCTTTTCTTGTAGCTGTTACACTTAAGTTTGAATAAGGGATTTTCGGTAAGCTGTTACGTTTCAGTTTGAAATAGTATTTTCGTTAATCTATTACGCGTCAGTTGGAAATAGCATTTTCGTTAATCTGTTACGTTTCAATTCAAAATAGTATCTTTGTTAATCTTTTACGTTACAGTTTGAAATAGCATTTTCGTTAATCTGTTACGCTTCAATTTGAGATAGCATTTTCGATAAGCTGTTGCACTTTAGTTGTAAATAGCATTTTCGTTAATCCGTCACGCCTCAGTTTATAATTGCATTTTCGTATATCTGTTACACTTCAGTTTGAAATAGCATTTCGTTAATCTGTAACGCTTAAATTTGTAATAGCAAATTCATTGATAAAATATCAAATTGGATGCAAACACTTTGACCATGTTCCGTTTGTAGAGGAGTAAAAAGTCGACTTTTGGTTAACTTTCTGCAACCGCATAACTCATTTACATTTTTTTGTCCGTTAGTCCTCATATTCCATGAGCGATGTTTCTGACAACGGTGGAAAAATTACTGTTTTTTTTGGGGTCGAAATCTATCGATCTAGCACTTATTATTGGCTACTTTTTGACCTGTAAATAAGTAGTATTTCTTTTATTTTAGCTCCTTACACCAAGTCGATTCATGCCATGTCTGGAACGATTTCCATTTAAAAGAGAATTTTAAAATAATGTTCAAATATTTGTGGCTTACAATATTTTTTCACCTAAAACATTACTTGTAATTAGGGGAATGTTTTGTCAGTTTTGGCCCAAGAAAAAGAAAAACTCGAAATAATCGAAAACTGTTGCCTGATCTGAAATGTTGTCATCTGAACAAAAGCTGAAGACGGAAAAATGTGTCAATATTGATGGAAATACTGATTCACTAGAAGGAAGCCAAGATAATTCAGCGGAAATCTCCCGTTTTCATATTTCATGTGGCCATTAAATGCGAATCAAACATGGATTATATATTACTTATTTATATATGTATATATATATATACATATATAAATATTACTTATATATATGTATAACTTATTTCTTATATATATATACATATATAAATATTACTTATATATATATGCATAACTTATTTCTTATATATATATATATATATATATATATACATATATATATCTGATGTATAGGATAAAATGCATATCCGTTCACGAATGCGCGCGAACATGAATGTACACACACAGATAAAGTTACACACATATAAGAAGAACACATAAGAAAACTCACACATATGTACACACATATATTCATAAATACCAAATCCAAACACGTACATGCACATATACGGATACGGATATCTACATACACGCACAGACATACAGAAAAACACACATGTGTACACAGATGAAAAAAAAACACACGCAATTACGACCGCACATTAACACACATACATACACGTAAACTCATGCAGACATATGCACGCAAACAAATATACACCTTCACGTACGCCCATGTCAACCCACCCTCACGTACACGCATATACGAAAATACATTCACACTGCGCAAAGACACACGTAAATATAACCGCGTAGGAGATTCTACGAAGATTAATGAGTATCATATTTTACGTACCTAGTTAATAAGGAGACCCATGGTTATTATATTAAGATAGTTTCATATATGTACTTATCGCAAGTACTGCTAAGTTCTACTCATATGTTAAGCATAATTGGATTATGTTGCAGTTGAGGTACTTTTTTAAATGTGTACATTTTGAAATGAATGTGTATATTTGTTAAGTAGTTTATACTTTTGTTTTGGGGCTGTTTATTTGGTATTATTTCATCTAGACACAACATGAATTTCTGCTGTTTATACCGCAAGCTGCTGCTACTTTTATGATTTCTCATATTTTGTTGATGTGGATATTTCTGTTTTTTTTTGTTTTGTTCCCATACATACTTAGATAGACTTGCGCTGTTTGTGTATACTGGATTTCTGCGGGCCATCATTTAATAGGTGTACCTGGCTTTTAATATATTTTCTGTGACACTTATGCACACCTTTTCTTCGTTATTGGTGTCGTTGTATTTTTTGTGATGCACCTATCCCTCACGGGGTCAGTTGGCCCTGGTTCTGCAGTGGAATATTTTAAGAACACCATACATACTTTCAAAATTATAATAAGACATTACAGATAATTTTCAACATTTCTAGCTATAATGAGCACTACTAATTATTATATATTTATTCATTTTCATTCGCTTGACGGGTATTCTTCTATATTTTATGTAACTAGCAAAAATATACTTCCTTCGGTCGTATGTTTTGCTAGGCTAGGAGTATTCTATAATTATGAAAGAACAACATACATTACGTGGTGATAGTGAAATGATCCTCGACGCTTTTGATAATCTTTACACATTCGTATATTTATTTTTATTATCGCTTATGTTTGAATTCACGTTTTGAAACATGACGTAAATCATAAATCTATGACGTCAATCCAAAGTTATAATCGTATTGTTAAGGTAATGTTTTAAGCTCTATTTGTGGAAAAAAGGTATAAATAGTAAAACCTCAGACTGTAGATCTCAAGCTTTCGGTTTCAGTTTCCGTTTTATTTGTTGGGAATTTACCATTCACTATTAACGCAACATTCTCCATTTCGAAAAGTAGCTAAATCTCTGATATTTCGAAATAGGGCAAATTCCGCAACGTATTTATTACGTTGAAACAAATTGTGACAGACGAATGGACGGACACAATTTATATTTATGTAAGACACACAGAAAATTGTGACAGACGGACAAAATTGATATTTATGTAAGACACACAGAAAATTGTGACAGAGGGACGGATAGACAAAATTGATATTTATGTAAGACACAGAGAAAATTGTGACAGACGGACGGACAAAATTTATATTTATGTAAGACACAAAATATTGTGACAGACGGACGGACAAAATTTATATTTATGTAAGACACAAAAAATTGTGACAGACGGGCGAACAAAATTTATATTTATGTAAGACACAAAATATTGTGACAGACGGACGGACACAATTCATATTTATGTAAGACACACAGAAAATTGTGACAGACGGACGGACGGACAAAATTTATATTTATGTAAGACACACAAAAAATTGTGACAGACGGACGGACAAAATTTATATTTATGTAAGACACAAAAAATTGTGACAGACGGACGGACGGACAAAATTTATATTTATGTAAGACACACAGAAAATTGTGACAGACGGACGGACAAAATTTATATTTATGTAAGACACAAAATATTGTGACAGACGGACGGACAAAATTTATATTTATGTAAGACACAAAAAATTGTGACAGACGCGCGAACAGAATTTATATTTATGTAAGACACACAAAAAATTGTGACAGACGGACGGACAAAATTTATATTTATGTAAGACACACAGAAAATTGTGACAGACAGACGGACGGACAAAAATTATATTTATGTAAGACACAAAAATTGTGACAGATGAACGGACAAAATTTATATTTATGTAAAACACAAAAAATTGTGACAAACGGACGGACAAAATTTATATTTATGTAAGACACACAGAAAATTGTGACAGACGGACGTACAAAATTTATATTTATGTAAGACACACAGAAAATTGTGACAGACGGACGGACAAAATTTATATTTATGTAAGACACAAAATATTGTGACAGACGGACGGACAAAATTTATATTTATGTAAGACACAAAAAATTGTGACAGACGGACAGAATTTATATTTATGTAAGACACACAGAAAATTGTGACAGACGGACGGACAAAATTTATATTTATGTAAGACATACAAAAAATTGTGACAGACGGACGGACAAAATTTATATTTATGTAAGAAACACAGAAAATTGTGACAGACGGACGGACGGACAAAATTTATATTTATGTAAGACACACAAAAAATTGTGACAGACGGACGGACAAAATTTATATTTATGTAAGACACACAGAAAATTGTCACAGACGGACGGACAAAATTTATATTTATGTAAGACACAAAAAATTGTGACAGACGGACGGACAAAATTTATATTTATGTAAGACACAGAAATCGTGAACTAGTGTCAAAAATGGCTTCGTAAGTTACACATTCTAAAAAACAAGTAATATTCTATCAGTTCTTTTCTTGCTTAACATTCTTAGACAGCTTCCTACTTAAAATTGTTTAACCATTCCAAAGTTATCTGTTTTTCTTGTCTTTTACTTTTCCTTCGAGTTCGGTCAAGTATTCAAAATGAATATACGGAAGCAATCAATTCAATTTGTTTAAAAAAAAACCTCACTGAATTTACTTGAATTTGTACAGTTTCTTATATAAAACAAAACAGAACATTTCGTTTGTTGCAGATTGTTTGCGTTTTATAAATAAAAGAAGTCTGATAAGGAAAGCAGTAAAAGATGGCGAGCCAAAACGAGAATAATTTGTTAAAGCATTCTAATAATAATTGTGTAAGAAAAACCATTAATTACTGCAGACAAACGAAGGTAGCACAGCGCTACCAAATGATAAGTTTTTTAGAATCGGATATAATAAAATTTAAATACGAACGCAAATCACTGTTCGAAACGCATGACATTAGACCGGTGTAGCTCGAATAATTATACATCCCATAATTGTGCCCAAGGACATCAAGTAAATAGATTTATACACAGTAATGTTGTAACAGAAGACTTAAATCCTTTAACAAGAACACGGGTGGATGTCCTTTTTTTGATCAGTTGGATTCAGCAAAGTTAGACTAGAAACGAGAATTCTCAATTCTACCCTATACGCTTACGGTTGAGGTTTGTAGAAACACTGTCTAAATCGATCATCTCTGCCTACTCCCTACGTCCATGAAGCTGACTGAATAAAATATATAACAATCCTGCACATTTAACGTTGTGTATTAACCCGTTAAAATATTATTCAGGAAGAAGCAGCTACGTGTTACAGTCACATATAAAATAGACAAGATGGGAATAAATATAACAAGCCGCGCATGCGTGGTCCCCCTCTGTATGTGACTCGATGTGGCGAGTGTAAAATGCAATAAATTTGGGCAATTTGGGGCATTTTTGACCCCCCTTTGACCATCTGGGGCGCGAACCAGAATTTTTCTGAGGTCAAGGATGCTCATTTTATATCCGGAACAATTGCCTCTACATTTTGGCCAAGTTTCAGAAAAATTGAATGGAGGGATCAAACGTTATGGGAGAAAAGGGTCATTTTTTGCCATTTTGGGGGCTTTTGACCCCCTGGGGGCGCGAACCAGATTTTTTCCAAGGTCAGCGATACTTATTTCCTATTAGGAACAATTGCCCCCACATTTTGCCCATGTTTCAGAGAAATTGAATAGATTGATGAAAAGTTATGGGGCAAAAAATGTTATTTTTTGCCATTTCGGGGCCTTTTGACCCCCTGAGGCGCTAAGCAGATTTTTTTTCAAAAATCGGAGAATGTCACTTTCTAACCTGACCAAAGTTACAACTTCATGCAAATTTTCAGATAAATTCAATGGATGGTTGCGGAGAAAATCCGGACGGACGGACGGACGGACATGCCTCAAAACATAAGTCCCCCGATTTTATAAATCGGGGGACCAATTAAGGTTTTAAAATTGGATATCATATAATTTAAATACCCACGTATATCTTTTTGGGGGGAGACGTATGCAATTAGGCAGATATAGCTCTAGTGAATGCCTATTCTATAATTACGCCCAATGATATCAAGTAAATAGATTTATACACAGTAATGTAACAGAAAGTTTAAATCCTTTAACAAGAACACGGGGGCATTTTCTTTTTGATCTGTTAGCCTCGGCGAAGTTAGACTAGAAACAAGACTCTCAAATCTAACCTATCCGCTTACAGTTTAGGTTTGTACAAAAACTGTCTAAATCGATCATCTCAGTGTACGCCCAGCGTTCATGCAGCTGACTATTTGCAAAAGATGTTTAAACATATTTATAATCAAAATCATCTAAAATAAATTTATTCAAATCACCCGTTATTCAATCAAACATCCGTTTTGTATCCATCGTAGGCCTAATTGAATACTATATCTTATTTTATTTTATTTTTATTTACTAGCGGGACGTCGTTGAAATTTCTACGGGCGCTTTCTTCATCTGCATAATATACTGTTAATACTAATATTTTCCTTGAAATATCAAATGCCTGTCATAAAATACATCCTCAAATACCTGACGCATATTTCGTTTTGGTCAGATATAATTGCTTTATTAAATATTAAAATGTGTCATTAAATGACTAACGCATCTAGCATATTTCGTTTTTCGTCAGCTACAATTGCTTTATTCAATACTAAACGTTCGAGAAATCTCATCTTTTAGAAAAGAAGTTGGTGATAACGTACAAAGAATGTCTTTGCGTATTATTATAAGGATAAAAGCAGGTAATCTCTAAGCGTTCTACAGACAAGCAACAACATATTTATTTTTTATTTACTGAAAGCAATTCATTATTACTTCTTCTGGCGATCTCAATATTATTAAAAGAGCATTGGTGATAACGTACGTAGGAACATAACAATTTCTTAGCGCATTCTTATAAATATTTATTTATTTATTCCTTCAACACCAAATCTAACCAAAATAGAAGAAGAACAAGTAACACACATTCTTATAAAGATTTATTTATTTATTTATTTATTTATTCCTTCAACACCAAATCTAACCAAAATAGAAGAACAAGTAACACGGAAATATAAATCACATGTCTTTGATTAAGTCAATTACCTTTTAGAACAACAAAATAACATAAGAACACCAAAACAATGGTCAAACCAGGAATACGTTCATTTAAAAAAAAACATGCAATGAATTCAGTTTATTCGCTTTCATTGATACAGTAGCATATCGAAATGGTCTGTATGAACACCATGTTTTTGGTGTCACAAAATAAAAGTTATTGTTCATTTACTTTTGTTACGTTTTGGTAGTGAATACCAAAACTTTCATACGATCCTTTTTGTTCGGAGTAACAAGTTTTTCACACCATACATTTAGGTGGGAGTAACGAGTCTTTCGGACCACCTTTCTACTATGGTTAACAAAACTTTCGGACCACCCTTTTCGGTAGGGGTGGCAAGATTCTCGAACAACTGGTTTTTGTGGAGGTAACAAGTTTTTCAGACAACCCTTTGCGATTGAAGATAATACGACTTTTGGACTACACTTTCTTGTAGGGGTAACAAGACTTTTAGACTACACTTTCTTGTAGGAGTAACAAGACTTTTGGACTACACTTTCTTGTAGGGATAACAAGACTTTTGGACTACACTTTCTTGTAGGGGTAACAAGACTTTTGAACTACACTTTCTTGTAGGGATCACAAGACTTTTGGACTACACTTTCTTGTAGGGGCAACAAGACTTTTGAACTACACTTTCTTGTAGGGATAACAAGACTTTTGGACTACACTTTCTTGTAGGGGCAACAAGACTTTTGGACTATACTTTCTTGTAGGGGTAACACGACTTTTGGACTATACTTTCTTGTAGGGGTAACAAGACTGTTGGACTACACTTTCTTGTAGGGGCAACAAGACTTTTGGACTATACTTTCTTGTAGGGGTAAGGAGACTTTTGGACTACACTTTCTTGTAGGGGTAACAAGACTTTAGGACTACACTTTCTTGTAGTTGTTACAAGACTTTTGGACTACCATTTTGTAGTAGACACAACTTTTGGACCACCTTGTACAAAAATTCACTATTCCATTTTAATATTTAAAAACTGTTTTATCATATTTATTCTTTTTTTATTTGTACTTTTGGTTCTTTTATAACAACGTTCTATCTTCCAGTACCGTTACATTATTTTTAAATATCATCTGAAAGCTCTCAGTACTGCCCATGAAATCAAGTAGTTACACGATAATTACGTAATCAGTTAATATTATTTAAAATCTCTTTACACTAATTACAATGTTGAGTTGTTCAAGTAATTGAAAAACATTTTAATACTTTATTAGAGGAGTGATTCAATTGATTCTTTTCTTTGAAATATAGTTATAATTTCTTATATTACTGACGTTATTGATGATTATTTTTACTGTTCATGGCCGTCAATGTTCAACGTGGATATATGCGTATTCAACTATTTCATTTCGAACCTTATGAAATAATTATATTGCTATCACTTCTGAAAGCTCTCTATTGTTTTTAGTATTCGGCTTCGTTACAGACTTCTTTAGCATTGAGTGGTGTCAACGCTTTGGTATAAACTGATCAATATCTCTGCGATAATTCAGCAATCTCTTTCTTTTATTCTAAATCCTGAGGCTCCCTGTACCGGAGAGCGGCCGACTGACGTAGAGGCAGCGTCTGGTATGCTGTGTGTGTGGGGCTAACCCGAAAACGCTCGTTGACGACACAAAAAAAAAGAGGAGTGGGAGGAGAAAGGCGCCAGAAAGTCAAATAAGGTTTTTATTTGAAAATCCGGGCAGCGGTGTCGAGTAAGAGATTTATGCAAATTAAGTTGGTTTGCATGCGTCGCATTTATTTTTAATAAAAGAAGGAAAATGAAGATTCGGTCAGAGATGTGGAGATCGTTCTGAACGTAGGATTGGAAAGCGAACGAAAAAAGAGAATAGTGCTGAATTTTTTTATGTTGGACTGAACGACTTTTTTTTACAGTTGAGAAAGACATTTTTTTTTCATTTGGACTTGATCTTGGAAACACCTCTGTTTAACTGTTTCGATATTATTTCGTTATTTTTTTTCTACACTCCCAAAATTGTTTCGATGAATCGCGCGTGAACCGTTATACTCAACATCATTTTACTTTTTAATTGCGACCTGGTCATGTGACATGTCCATACGGACGTAGTTGTAAACAATGGTTTTAAATATATCCCACTTGCTGTTTCTTGTTAATGGTTATTTTAAGAAGAGAATGAAAAGTGTAGTAGAAAGAGTAAAACTAGATGAGTAGAAATATAAAAGGCAGTGCCTAGAGATACGAGTAACATATTTCATTCTTACTCACCTTTCTAAGCGTGTACACGCATATTTCTTTTTCTAACGCATTAGCTATTGCCTATAAGAAGCACCAGCCATAACAAAATATTTTGGCGACTGTAGCTACGCAAAACAATAAGCGTAGTAACAACGTGTACTCATAGAAGATAATTAATGTGTACGTTTCTTGATGTATTTGTCCCTCCCATACGCTTTGCAAAAATGGATACTACACCCTATAGGCCGGTATCGTCTTGACCTTCGTGTCTTGATTCTGCAGGTCTGTGGATTTGTCCTGTGAAGTTCTAGGAGGTCCACTCACCCAGGCTTTGCTTCATCTCTTTGGGGAGGAGTAAGTTTATTGCTTACTGCCTGAGGCGCCCCTACCGGGGAATGCCGACGGGGCTGCCCAGGCAATTTTTAATGGCCAGAGTGCTCACCTTCTCGGACGCTGGCTTTTCAAGCCCCACTTTCCAGACCCGACTTTGGGTCACATCTTACCTTGTGGCAGTAAGATAAATTGGCCTTGTGCCTAACCTCCTGGCGAGAAGGTAAATCAAACGCTTTCCAAAACACGTGTATCATTTTTATGTTTGCTTGCAATTTTGCAACAGCCGCGCTAAGAAGGTTAAAAAGACTAACAGAACTAATGTCTTCTATCATATCGTTCTGTACAACTTACCTGGCAGACAAGACCAAATTATGTAACTGGGAAGCTGGTAACGGCACATCAATAATGTGATGAAACTGTCCCCGGTAAGGAATTAAAGAATATACCAAAATACTTTGCAGGAAACGATAATGTAGCACCCACGCTCGGTCGTATCCATTCGTAATCGGGGCTAATTCCTCCAGTGTTGGTTGATTTAGCGTCGTCTATCTTGAGCATATTCTCGAGACGTCAGCATTGACGAAGTTTCCGCTTCCCTGGCTGGTAGTGTCGTATTGTCGTCGTTGACCATGCTGGATCTTCCCCCACGTTGTGCTAATTGATCAGAAGTCCAGACCGGAGTCGATAAGAGAACTGAACGTCAACTGAAAGATGAGAAATGCAATTAAAAAAAAACAAGCGAGCTATCGACAAATCGAAGAAGTATTCTCAATGTAACAAAATAAGAATGTATACTTACATGAAAGTTGTAGTTCCAACGACAAAACTATTTTGCAGGTTGTGCTTCTGGACTAGGCTTAGGTTTCAATTTCGACTCGCTTAGTTACTGCACAGTCGGTGATTGAGTTTTAGGATGGACGGGGCGAATAGCGTTTACTTCTCCGGCCGAAGTAAGAAAATTCTCTCGAGCGGATAAAAACGGCAGTTTTCTCTATGTAAAACTATATACAAACTCAGAACTAAATGAAATTGCAATTGTCACACATTATATACATTAACAAGTTACCCGGCACTGTTCGGCTAAATTGCACCTACCTTGAACATACGCCATTTCATTAGTCACTCTAATCATCAGTGACCCCCCCCGCCCTTTCGTTTGTCAATCACAATCTCTCGCCTTCTGTCACTCCGTGTTTAGCACTGGACCCAGCTTTACGGTTTCTCTTCGAGACCCATGGTCTATATTGGTCTCACACTGAGCTGACTTAAGCTCTATGAAATTGTCACTCCTAGAACAATGAGAGGTTGCGACACGGTTAACTACTGACCTTAAATATCACTCTCTGGGTTGTTTGACTTGAAATGGAAATAAAATTATTTCTGAAAACTGAAAACAATGTATTTATCAGTGCGTTTTTTCCTTTATACTCTGATTTTTTTGCCTCCTCGTACCCTGCATGGGTACCAAATATATAATAGTTTATCGATATTTCGCGATTTCCCGCTGGGGGGCCTCCATTTTTTCACAGTTATTGTATTTAAAAGTAAAACCTGTATACGTCATATACTGCATAATAACGTTGACACGCCTATTCTCTGTATATCAGAGATGGTAAGTTACGTTGAGTCTAGTCAATAATAGATGGGTGACTATTTATGAACACCAGGCGTTGTATGTGAGAGGACGGCAATACCCCCCGCAAAAAACTGCTAAAAATAACGTATATAAAATCATCTCGCCTGAACATGCGACTATTACACATGCAATTCGACTATTACACATGTAACTATTAAACATGCAACTCGACTATTACGCATGTGACTTTTAAACATGCGACTCGACTATTACACACGTGACTATTAAACATGCGACTCGACTATTACACATGTGACTATTAAACATGCGATTCGACTATTATACATGTGACTATTAAACATGCGACTCGACTATTACACATGTGACTATTAAACATGCAACTCGACTATTACACATGTGACTATTAAACACGCAACTCGACTATTACACATGTGACTATTAAACATACGATTCGACTATTACACATGTGACTATTAAACATGCAACTCGACTATTACACATGTGACTATTAAACATGCGACTCGACTATTACACATGTGACTATTAAACATGCGACTCGACTATTACACATGTGACTATTAAACATGCGACTCGACTATTATTCATGTGACTATTAAACACGCAACTCGACTATTACAAATGTGATTATTAAACATGCGATTCGACTATTACACATGTGACTATTAAACATGCGATTCGACTATTACACATGTGACTATTAAACATGCAACTCGACTATTACACATGCGACTTATAACCGCTTGCGACTTTAATATTTTCTAGACACAGCCGATTTTGTCGCACACGAAAAGGACAAGAACATGTGAAAATTAATGGAATTATTGCAAACATTGCTGACATTATTTATTCTCCCTCTCAATGTTTCTCAGATTTTTTGTGTGTATTTTTCTTTAATAAAATCAACATTTAACTAAATATGTATTTTTCATCCGGAATTTTTTAGATGAGGATTGATAATGTGAATTCTTTAGATTCTGTTCTCAACTTGGATATTATTCTCACAACGTTTCGCCCGATGTAACCTCCGACATTCTCTTGGCGAAATACTAAGACTACAATTATGGATTACTTAAGACTTCGACTCGATTATAGTTGACAGAATGGGAATGAACTACCTCCGTGGATTAAATAAAGGGTTCCGTTCGAAATTCCGTACATATTACCGAGTTGAACAAGACGCACCTAAAAAGGTCGAAGGTTACATCGGCCAAAACGTTGTGAGAATAACATTCAAGATGAGAACAGTAGTCCGAATAATCCAAATAATGCAGGTATTTTTTCATCAATAATTTTGTAATTTTTTTATCAAATATGTTCATTCATCAGAACATTGTATACTTGTTATATAGCAAGGGTCGTGTTAAGTTGAAAATTTTAACTGTCAGCGGTCACCTCCGGCGGAAGTTGATGAAGTCACGTGACTCTCGGTGGGGTCTCTCTCACTCTTTTAGCTGTCGAGATTTCAACGAGGAAGAACGCATCTGTTTCCTGTCACCGCGGTAAGTAGTGGAACGGGCTATTTGTCTATCTGTCGCTCTCTCTCTATCTCTCTCTCTCTCTCACACACACACAACAGAAAATAACATGTCTCTTTTACTGTTATTCTCTGTTTTATATAAATTTTGTGAAAAACTGAACATTAGCGTCCGCATGGTTCTGTGTCAACAAACGGAAAGAACCTGAGTTCACAACTACGACGACGGCGGCGAAGACAGGCGTGTATTTATACACGGTCGGTAGGTGAAAACATAACATACTTTACTATTTGTGTTAGCCACCTTTTTCTTTTTGTGTTGTCTCCCGGCTTTACATCTCTAGTACCCTCTCCCTTCTATTATTCATCTCTTCCTACCCTGGCTCCGTATATGTGTCTATATACGTTTCTACCTGCCAAACACGATTTCGTAAAAAAATAAAACATGTCACACGCGAATGAAAGGGGTGAAGGAAGATGCATTTGAAACGGTTTCTTTTTTCTATTAAATCGAGGTTGGCTGGTGGAAATCTATTTAGGGTTTTGTTACTGTTTACCTCTCTTCTACTCGGAAGTTATTTGGTTAACCCCACAAATGCTTTAAGAAAATGTCAAAGTGTAGTACAGAACTATTGGAATGCCTCACCTATTTCGCCCAAATTTATATATATATATATATATATATATATATATATATATATATATATATATATGTATATGTATATATATATATGTATTTATATATATATATATCAAGGGAGGCGAGAGAGCGCTCTATCACTTAATTGACCTCACAAATGGCCTATGCTGGAAATCTGATTTCTTTAATCAATCATAACTCAAAAACCAATAAACCAAATTAGTAAAAACTTTGCACAAAAATTTTATTTGATAGGTTCTATAAGTGTGTAGAATTTCAGCATCATTAGTGAAGGCAACCCAGAGATCCAGAAGATTCAATCATGAAATTATGTTATCTGTGTGTACGTACGTAGTACGTATGTGCCACTCTGTATCTCATCAACTATTTGATGGATTCAGCTGATTTTTGGCAGAGATAGAGGTTCTAGGGTCTAGTTGATCGCATTTTAATTTCAGTTTACCATATACCTTAGTTTTCCAGAAACTTCCAAAAAAACTTTAAAATGACCATTGTATTGAGGCATAGCCTTTACAAAAGTAGTGACATTCCATGATAAATGCCAGTATACTGAAATCATATGCCCTTAATAGGGTTAAGATGAAAATTCATATACACTAAATGTACAAAGGCAAGGAAATCTCCAAATGTTTACACTTTTATTGTCATTAAGGGTATGCGAGTACAACAGGGCTATGTATTTTACTGGTAGGAATTTTTCTTCAGCGCACCTCACCCACTTCATCTACTCATGCATATAGATTTATACTGTAGTGATGTGATAATAATGAAATGGTTTGGTTGATATGTAGTCATACCCTTAATTAATGACAATAAAAGTGTAAAAATTTGGGAATTTCCTTGCTTTTGTACATTTAGTGTATATGAATTTTCATCTTAACCCTATTAAAGGCATATGATTTCAGTATACTGGCATTTATCATGGAATATATATATATATATATATATATATATATATATATATATATATATATATATATGAATCCCTGTATAGGTAAACATATTTATATATTTAACAATCTTGGTTTTCAGTTTCTATTTTCTCTTCTATTTGTGTTAGCTTTCGTTCGTAATAAGAACGCACCCATTATCGTTTTCCGCCCCCTTTCCCTTTGTTCCACCATATTTCATTTTCTCAGCGTTTCCTTCAACAATTAACTTATATTCACAAACATCTAATACGATTGTGTGTATTTTGTAGATTTATTCGATTATCAGTTTTCGAAAACGAAACTTATTGATTTTCTAAACAATTATTCATTTTTCTGACAAATTCTGAAAATAGCGCAAATAAGTTCTTAGCGAAGACAAATAGAATACGTGTTTATTGACACTACTTGTAAATTATTTCAGGAGTATCTGATATTTATTTGAGATATTGCCGTTTTGTCTAAATAAGGATAATTTAATTGTTTTTTATGTGAATTAAAAACAGTATGAAAGAAATATCATGGGACTTACTCTCCCTTTTTACTCTCTTTTCCTTCTGCTGCGCGTGTTATATTGTTATTGCCTATAATTGTTGAATACTGTTGTTATTATTATTGTTATTGTTGTTTTTCCTTTCGTTGTCATGTTTTTTATATTTGTCTTGTTATATTAAGACACCATAACAATGTATATTGTGAGAACAAATAAAATGTATTCTAATCTGAACTTTCGAGAGATATCAACTCCATGTCAAAGCAGTGTTTTTCTTTCTTTTTTTTTCTTCATCGTCCGATGGTAATAGACTTTTGGGTCAGAAAATAACGTTATGTCTGTAAGTGCGACTACGCCAATTGGAATTAGAAATAGTATGTAGACATTTTTTAAACCATTGTTTCGTAATAGTATTATATTTTAAAAAAACATAACAATGTGTAGTGTTAAAATAAATAAAATTTATTTTAATCTGAGCTTTCGAGAAATAAAATTCTCCTTGTCAAACCAGTGTGTTTCTTTCTTTTTTTTATTCATCGTCCAATGGAAATGGACTTTTGGGTCAGAAAATCACGTTATGTCTATAAGCGCGACTACGCCAATTGGAATTTTAAAAGGTGTGTAGACCTAGTTTCTAAACCATTGTTTCGTAATAGTAGCCGCGCTTACAGACATAATTTGGTAAGAAATGTCTTTCTTTCGAAATATGATCTAAGGTTAAGATCGGATTTTAACTCTCCCCGATGAGATCTCAGTTCATAACAGCTGTTGATCGATAACATCGACATGCCAGTGTCGCAGATTTTGTACATGTCTCTGTAAATAAAAATAATCATATATAAAAGCTCTATTTGATATTGAGCACTCTTTATAAGCGCGGTTGAAATTCTTTCGATTAGTATCCTGTGGATATTTACCTTGTCTAGATTATAGTATATATATATATATATATATATATATATATATATATATATATATATATATATGTGTGTGTGTGTGTATATATATATCCTAATTTTTTCAGTGGTGCACAGGGGCAATATCTGCCTCCAGAAATTGCCCCTATGCACCACTGAAAAATTCCGGATTCTATAGGCAATCAACAACCCTTCCATAACTGCATGAACATTAAAACAGAGGTCTTCAAAAATGCCACCACAAAAGAACATTTCTACTAGGTCAATGGACTAGCGACGAAAACTCACTAATAACCCCATAAGACTAATGATCTCCACATCATTTATATAAAAAAAATAAAAAAATAAAAAGATATATAACAAGACCTTTCCAAAATTAATTTATATACAACATTACACCTCCCAGGTATATTTTACATGCTACAACCACAACCTCATCCCCCTACCAACCGAATACAACCTAAACGCATACCCCCCTTTAACCCCATCCACACATAACATAAATCAGTAGATACCCCATCATTTAAAAAAATACCTAACATGATAAATACATGAATTTCTCTAATTAAACGCATAGGAATATAACTATCAAACCCCATTAAATTATAAGAATTAAAGATGGATAAGAATTAACCTCCTCCGTCTCATAAACATAATAAGATAAACCCAACAAAATTAACAAAATACATTTTTAACATTTAGCTACAAGAACATCGAATTTTACAGTCAATTAAACGCTACGGAGAAGATCGAGCGAATCGAAACTCAAAATTAAAAAAGAAAAAAGGTTTAAGAAAACACAGGGTAAATACAAGTAAATTTGGTAGCATGATTAGAAATTAGTAAAAATGCCAAATACATTTTAAATAGTTAAAAGAACAGAAAACACAACTGAAAACTTTGGAGAGTCTTTTTCATTTCGGCAGCCATGTGGTGTATTAGTTTATTTCTATTTATTTTATTATTTTATTATTTTACATGTGTCTCATTAATTTATAAGTGTCGTGCAATATTTGGAGAATTACGTACAAAAGTGGGTTAGAAATGATATAACTCGTTCACTTATTTATGTATAAATGTGTTTATTTTCATTTTTTTAGTTCTTTATTTGTGTAGTGTTAATTTATCAGTAATTATTAACAGTGTTTATCATTTATACACATGTACGTATATGTAATATGTGAATGTGAATAGAAAGGTGAGTCTATACTATTCATAGCGTTTTAAATTAGGTGTGAAAGTGTTGATTTATTCCAATTTATTGAAATATTAGTGTGTTATTAATCAACAAAATAATTAAGAGCATAGAAAATGTATGCACGTGCGATATGTATAAAAAGTGTAAGAAAAAATGGAAATAAGATTTAATGGGTTTATTTAGTTCTGTGTGATTGTTTTTATTTATTCCGATTTTTTAGTTACTTGTGTATATTTATTGATAGAAAATTTGGTATAGGGTTGTTATACCAGTTCTGATGTTAATTTTTGCTCCACCATAATGAGTTTGGTAATTTATGGAGATGAATTATAGACACTATTTCGTTGCTTAATGGTGTTGGAGTTTGTGCTTCAGATAGTCTGCCTGTTCACGTCAACAACCATGCCGAAGTCTGGATACTTTCTGACAAATTAAAATTAATATTCTGTAAGATTTTTCTACATTGCTTTCTTCATCCTGAGGAAGTCTTTCAATAAAGGCGAAACGTTGATCAATACGTAAATTACATAGTTTTTGGTTTTCTGTTTTAAATTTTACATTAGGTCGGATCATTTTATCCCCACCTTTATTCATAAATATATATATATATATATATATATATATATATATATATATATTCTAGTACCTAAGGTACTTAAGCTTTTTTTTTTTAAATGCAACTTTAATTCCTATATAATTTTATTTCAAGCTACCATATCGCAGAAGGATTCTTGGGTGTAGTGTTTAGATAGTATTATTATTATTATTATTATTATTATTATTATTATTATTATTATTATTACAAGTATTACTATTGTTATAATGAATTTTATTTGATATGCAAATTACTATATCACACGGTAATCTTAAGGGTAGTATATTATTATTATTATTATTATTTGATTATTATTATTATTATTATTATTATTATTATTATTATTATTATTATTATTATTTATTTATTTATGTATATATAAGTGAAATTTTAAGCTGAATTATTTCGACACTTGATTATTGGGGAAATGGTAGTTTGATCAGTACCATTGGAGAGCCATGCATATTATAACTGTCCTGTTTTTAAATCTCCGAAACAGTTACATGGTAAACAGCTGATGATCCCCGTGTTATATGCTTACGTTAAGGTCTCTTGTTTTTGTTTCACTGTTAGATACTTAACCCCCCCTTTTTATTTTATTTACTTACTATTATATATTTTTATTTATTTATGAATTTTCCAACGAATGTTAAGTCTGCAATATTTTGGATTTAGTTAGTTTCTCTGGGAATTTAAACTGCATTTTCCTTTTTTTGTCTTTTTGTTTAAAATAACTCAAAGCCTCTTTAGACTATATATATATATATATATATATATATATATATATATATATATATATATATAGTCTCGGAAGTTTCATTAAAACTATTAAAAAAAAAAAAAAAAATAACCTTAAGTCCCAAGTCGTTCAGTGGAAAATCACTCATGTAAGTCAATTTAGTTTTTACAGTTATTATATGAATTTGCTTGTAACATTATTTAAGGGATCATCAATTGTTTACCATGAAAAACTGTTTATATATATATATATATATATATATATATATATATATATATATATATAAAGTTAATCCAACAAAAGATATAAGAGACAACTAATATCTTTAATATGTGAACATCCGGATGAAACTGAAGCTCAATATACTGGATAGAGCATTAATAGCATTATATAAAGTGAAATGATAAAATAAGGTGCGAATCAAATTTTATTAGAATTCAATGTACTTTGCCTGAACATTGAATTCTAATAAAATTTGATTCGCACCTTATTTTATTATTTCACTACATATAATGATATATATATATATATATATATATATATATATATATATATGACGATGCTTCCCTTATTTCCCATCTTCTTTTGTGCTACCTTGTCTAATTAGAATTCATATATTATCAGTTTCCTATTCATACTGTTCTACCATATTTCATTATTCGAAAGTCTATTTAAAAATTCTTCTTTGTTAATTATTTTTATAGAAAAATTTGCTTCTATTGTCAGTGTTTTGCAAAAAAGAGACTTGTCGACTCTTTTAACAATCGGCTTATTTCTGACAATTTGGAAACATCCTAAATAATGAGAAAAGATACACACACATTTGTAGACATAAACCACGTATAGTTTATACACAACGTTCTAGAAAGGTTCCATCAAACATGACTTAGAAAAGTAGCAAATGTTATTTGACCATCTCTCCCACCAGATGCGTTGTTCTAGAGACGGAAGATAACAAGCTATTTAAACAATTGTTATGTGGAGTACCGCAACGCGAAAAACGCGCGAGATACAAGCGAAATCGAGGTTTAAAGGATATCCTCAAAGACATCCTGAAGACAGTTAACATGAATGAAGTGTACTGTGAAAAGTGGGGTTCGAAGATATCGGTTTGGCGGAAGCACGTCTATGGTGACACATTGTGAGATATGATGCAAGGCGACTAGAGTACTCCACCTTAAAACCTGCTCTGAAGATACAGTATGTTTAAAACGTTACAGACACATTTCAGTCTGGCCATTTATGTGATTCCTTTGGCAAAGTATATATGTGTATTTTATTTAAACGGAGGTTAGACACAAGGTCAGGTGTGGATTTTGATGAAAGTGTTTCTGTGAAACGAACTGGATTCGAACCGGGCACACCTAGGTTCGCGTCGTTAACCATCTTAGCTACTTAGTCTATGTGTATTACTCTGGGATTTTGTCTTTTATTTATTTTTTGAACATTTCACCGACTTTCCTGATTCAAAGAATCTAACCTGAGCTCGATGGGTGACCCAACGTGTACGTTTTTCTCTAATTCTTGGTATATATTCTGTGAGATTGTAGATATTTGTATATACATTGTCAGCTACAAATATCTTGTACATTTGGAGTGGACACTCTGCGGGCTGTACTGGCGATAAGCTACGCTCTCTTATTTTCGTTTTCGTTTATTTACTATTACTAGCAGGACCCGTGGAAATTCCACGCTGTTTTCTACATAAATCTGTATAATTTACGTTTAAGAATATTCCGGTAGCTAGAAATATGCATATATTTTACTCGCTAACTTTTGCGTGACAGAATGGAAGTATATATATTTATTTATATAACCTGGTTGCCCGGGGAAAAAGCTGTGTCTTCCATGATCGCCATATCACCCTCTCGCTCCCCTGCCTGGGGCAAAAGTACTAATTCTGTCTTCCCCCAATTTTTTTTAGTTCAAACTAACAGTGAAAAGAACATTGCTTAATGCCCGTTCAAAACATAAACAAAAAGGCTGGCCCTCTCCCCAACCAAAAAAAAGGAAATAAATGTTTATAACGTTTTAAGAAATACCAATCATACCCTACTTTTTAACCAGTTGACGTAATTAAATAGAAAATGTCCCTCAAAAACTCGAAAACAAACAAGAAAAATTAGTTTTTAGTTTTAAGCAACAGAAAAAAAGTACTTTTTGACTTAAAAAAATGCAAAAAGAAATAATTGTATTTATTGCCACTTTAAAAAATTTTTTTAATAAAAATAAATAAAAACATTTTATTTATTAACAGTGATTACGCTGTGTTGTGTTCGTTTTTTTGTTAATTGCAATGTTTCTTGAAAATAAATCTGAAAAAGTACGTTGTCGAAGTTATCGTCTGTCAGCGTTCGCGTTGGCATCGCTTGTAGTATTCATTGTATTCCAAACATTAGTTTTCGTCAAAAGTATTCTAAATATATTTCAGGAACAGATATTGGCTTTTATATTCGCAGAAGTTTATGTTTAAATTCGTAGAACTTACCTTTATTTTTGATAATGTTTTAAAGTTGTATGGAAGATAAAAGTATTTCACAGCTCTCTCTCTTTCTCTCTCTCTATATATATATGTATAAATATATCTATATATATATATATATATATATATATATATAGTCGTTCAAATGTTCCACCTAACAAAAATGTGCATAAACTTTTTAGTTTACTGTGAAATTCCTTATTTATATAATTCGCTTTACTTTCTATTTATACTATTTTTAGGGCAAATTTTCGGCAATTCTGTGATTGTCAATACATGTGATGATATCTTTTGCGGTTCGCGGGTCGAAATCTAAATAAATAATGACGATGCTTTAACCCGCTCCCCTCTCACAATGTCGTCTCCTCCTACTTCCACAGTCTCCTCCTCCTTCTACACTGAAGCGACAGTAGCAAACAAGGTCAGTTAATGGTTTAATTAAGTTAATTTGAATAATTTTAACGTCTTCATTTACTTAGCTCGGTGATAAAACGCTCGAACTACAAACCTCAACGTCGCTATTTCGATTCCTAGTTTCGGCGTCCAATTTCATTGTTGTTGATTTATTGAATTTGTTTCGGAGCGTGACAGAGGTAGGTAGGTACACCTTAGCGTATTAATATATAGATTGTTGTATCGTAGTCTCACAGGTACACCCAGAATTCAATGTTGGAAATCAACTATGTATTCTACTGCGTTATATATACACAGTAATGATCGTCTTTTTCGGCCAGTTCATTCTGGCAGTGAAGGGTGTTTAAAACAAAAATCGGTGCTGCTGTTCAACGGCCGTATTAAAAAAAATATTTTTTTTATAAAAACAATATAATATACTTATTCAGCGTTATATTCTTATTCACTGTACAAACAAGTAGAAAAAATATCCACTAGAACTTTAATTACAACTATTTTTCCATTCTGCGTATCATAACAGCGATTCGTTCACTAAGCCTCCATCTTCTTTCTTAAGAAGATTTCAAGGGCAGATAACTGAAATCTTCTTAAGAAAGAAGATGGAGGCTTAGTGAACGAATCGCTGTCATGATATGCAGAATGTAAAACTAGTTGTAATTAAAGTTCTAGTGGATAATCTTTTCTACTTTTTTGTACAGTGAGTAAGAATATAACGCTGAATAAGTATATTATTTTGTTTTTATACAAAAATATATTTTTGATATTATTATTATTAATGTTCTCTTTCTCTGTTCGAATACTAGGCTTTTTGAGTGATGGTAAACATCTTCACAAATAATCGAATTTTTGGATTCAAAGTTTAAATAACCCCAAAAAGGTCGATTTGCCGGGAAACAGGGAGATAAATATCTTCCCTAAAGTCAGATTAGAGTGAAAGCAATTCTGTTCATAATCTTTCTCATCAGATTATCGTCTTGCGTCTATCAGAGCGAACGGTTCTATACGAGAATGCAATTGAATAATATTGATGTTCTTCTTTTTGTTGTTCTACACGGTATTTATCACAGTGATAAACTTGGAATCCAGAAATTCGATTCTCTGTTAAAATGTTACGTCACTCAAAAAGCCTAGTATTCGAACAGAGAAAGAGAAAATTAATAATAATAATAATAATAATAATAATAATAATAATAATAATAATAATAATAATAATAATAATAATAATAATAATAATAATAATAATAATAATAATAATAATAATAATAATAATAATAATAATAATAATAATAATAATAATAATAATAATAATAATAATAATAATAATAATAATAATAATAATAATAATAATAATAATAATAATAATAATAATAATAATAATAATAATAATAATAATAATAATAATAATAATAATAATAATAATAATAATAATAATAATAATAATAATAATAATAATAATAATAATAATAATAATAATAATAATAATAATAATAATAATAATAATAATAATAATAATAATAATAATAATAATAATAATAATAATAATAATAATAATAATAATAATAATAATAATAATAATAATAATAATAATAATAATAATAATAATAATAATAATAATAATAATAATAATAATAATAATAATAATAATAATAATAATAATAATAATAATAATAATAATAATAATAATAATAATAATAATAATAATAATAATAATAATAATAATAATAATAATAATAATAATAATAATAATAATAATAATAATAATAATAATAATAATAATAATAATAATAATAATAATAATAATAATAATAATAATAATAATAATAATAATAATAATAATAATAATAATAATAATAATAATAATAATAATAATAATAATAATAATAATAATAATAATAATAATAATAATAATAATAATAATAATAATAATAATAATAATAATAATAATAATAATAATAATAATAATAATAATAATAATAATAATAATAATAATAATAATAATAAATAATAATAATAATAATAATAATAATAATAATAATAATAATAATAATAATAATAATAATAATAATAATAATAATAATAATAATAATAATAATAATAATAATAATAATAATAATAATAATAATAATAATAATAATAATAATAATAATAATAATAATAATAATAATAATAATAATAATAATAATAATAATAATAATAATAATAATAATAATAATAATAATAATAATAATAATAATAATAATAATAATAATAATAATAATAATAATAATAATAATAATAATAATAATAATAATAATAATAATAATAATAATAATAATAATAATAATAATAATAATAATAATAATAATAATAATAATAATAATAATAATAATAATAATAATAATAATAATAATAATAATAATAATAATAATAATAATAATAATAATAATAATAATAATAATAATAATAATAATAATAATAATAATAATAATAATAATAATAATAATAATAATAATAATAATAATAATAATAATAATAATAATAATAATAATAATAATAATAATAATAATAATAATAATAATAATAATAATAATAATAATAATAATAATAATAATAATAATAATAATAATAATAATAATAATAATAATAATAATAATAATAATAATAATAATAATAATAATAATAATAATAATAATAATAATAATAATAATAATAATAATAATAATAATAATAATAATAATAATAATAATAATAATAATAATAATAATAATAATAATAATAATAATAATAATAATAATAATAATAATAATAATAATAATAATAATAATAATAATAATAATAATAATAATAATAATAATAATAATAATAATAATAATAATAATAATAATAATAATAATAATAATAATAATAATAATAATAATAATAATAATAATAATAATAATAATAATAATAATAATAATAATAATAATAATAATAATAATAATAATAATAATAATAATAATAATAATAATAATAATAATAATAATAATAATAATAATAATAATAATAATAATAATAATAATAATAATAATAATAATAATAATAATAATAATAATAATAATAATAATAATAATAATAATAATAATAATAATAATAATAATAATAATAATAATAATAATAATAATAATAATAATAATAATAATAATAATAATAATAATAATAATAATAATAATAATAATAATAATAATAATAATAATAATAATAATAATAATAATAATAATAATAATAATAATAATAATAATAATAATAATAATAATAATAATAATAATAATAATAATAATAATAATAATAATAATAATAATAATAATAATAATAATAATAATAATAATAATAATAATAATAATAATAATAATAATAATAATAATAATAATAATAATAATAATAATAATAATAATAATAATAATAATAATAATAATAATAATAATAATAATAATAATAATAATAATAATAATAATAATAATAATAATAATAATAATAATAATAATAATAATAATAATAATAATAATAATAATAATAATAATAATAATAATAATAATAATAATAATAATAATAATAATAATAATAATAATAATAATAATAATAATAATAATAATAATAATAATAATAATAATAATAATAATAATAATAATAATAATAATAATAATAATAATAATAATAATAATAATAATAATAATAATAATAATAATAATAATAATAATAATAATAATAATAATAATAATAATAATAATAATAATAATAATAATAATAATAATAATAATAATAATAATAATAATAATAATAATAATAATAATAATAATAATAATAATAATAATAATAATAATAATAATAATAATAATAATAATAATAATAATAATAATAATAATAATAATAATAATAATAATAATAATAATAATAATAATAATAATAATAATAATAATAATAATAATAATAATAATAATAATAATAATAATAATAATAATAATAATAATAATAATAATAATAATAATAATAATAATAATAATAATAATAATAATAATAATAATAATAATAATAATAATAATAATAATAATAATAATAATAATAATAATAATAATAATAATAATAATAATAATAATAATAATAATAATAATAATAATAATAATAATAATAATAATAATAATAATAAATAATAATAATAATAATAATAATAATAATAATAATAATAATAATAATAATAATAATAATAATAATAATAATAATAATAATAATAATAATAATAATAATAATAATAATAATAATAATAATAATAATAATAATAATAATAATAATAATAATAATAATAATAATAATAATAATAATAATAATAATAATAATAATAATAATAATAATAATAATAATAATAATAATAATAATAATAATAATAATAATAATAATAATAATAATAATAATAATAATAATAATAATAATAATAATAATAATAATAATAATAATAATAATAATAATAATAATAATAATAATAATAATAATAATAATAATAATAATAATAATAATAATAATAATAATAATAATAATAATAATAATAATAATAATAATAATAATAATAATAATAATAATAATAATAATAATAATAATAATAATAATAATAATAATAATAATAATAATAATAATAATAATAATAATAATAATAATAATAATAATAATAATAATAATAATAATAATAATAATAATAATAATAATAATAATAATAATAATAATAATAATAATAATAATAATAATAATAATAATAATAATAATAATAATAATAATAATAATAATAATAATAATAATAATAATAATAATAATAATAATAATAATAATAATAATAATAATAATAATATAATAATAATAATAATAATAATAATAATAATAATAATAATAATAATAATAATAATAATAATAATAATAATAATAATAATAATAATAATAATAATAATAATAATAATAATAATAATAATAATAATAATAATAATAATAATAATAATAATAATAATAATAATAATAATAATAATAATAATAATAATAATAATAATAATAATAATAATAATAATAATAATAATAATAATAATAATAATAATAATAATAATAATAATAATAATAATAATAATAATAATAATAATAATAATAATAATAATAATAATAATAATAATAATAATAATAATAATAATAATAATAATAATAATAATAATAATAATAATAATAATAATAATAATAATAATAATAATAATAATAATAATAATAATAATAATAATAATAATAATAATAATAATAATAATAATAATAATAATAATAATAATAATAATAATAATAATAATAATAATAATAATAATAATAATAATAATAATAATAATAATAATAATAATAATAATAATAATAATAATAATAATAATAATAATAATAATAATAATAATAATAATAATAATAATAATAATAATAATAATAATAATAATAATAATAATAATAATAATAATAATAATAATAATAATAATAATAATAATAATAATAATAATAATAATAATAATAATAATAATAATAATAATAATAATAATAATAATAATAATAATAATAATAATAATAATAATAATAATAATAATAATAATAATAATAATAATAATAATAATAATAATAATAATAATAATAATAATAATAATAATAATAATAATAATAATAATAATAATAATAATAATAATAATAATAATAATAATAATAATAATAATAATAATAATAATAATAATAATAATAATAATAATAATAATAATAATAATAATAATAATAATAATAATAATAATAATAATAATAATAATAATAATAATAATAATAATAATAATAATAATAATAATAATAATAATAATAATAATAATAATAATAATAATAATAATAATAATAATAATAATAATAATAATAATAATAATAATAATAATAATAATAATAATAATAATAATAATAATAATAATAATAATAATAATAATAATAATAATAATAATAATAATAATAATAATAATAATAATAATAATAATAATAATAATAATAATAATAATAATAATAATAATAATAATAATAATAATAATAATAATAATAATAATAATAATAATAATAATAATAATAATAATAATAATAATAATAATAATAATAATAATAATAATAATAATAATAATAATAATAATAATAATAATAATAATAATAATAATAATAATAATAATAATAATAATAATAATAATAATAATAATAATAATAATAATAATAATAATAATAATAATAATAATAATAATAATAATAATAATAATAATAATAATAATAATAATAATAATAATAATAATAATAATAATAATAATAATAATAATAATAATAATAATAATAATAATAATAATAATAATAATAATAATAATAATAATAATAATAATAATAATAATAATAATAATAATAATAATAATAATAATAATAATAATAATAATAATAATAATAATAATAATAATAATAATAATAATAATAATAATAATAATAATAATAATAATAATAATAATAATAATAATAATAATAATAATAATAATAATAATAATAATAATAATAATAATAATAATAATAATAATAATAATAATAATAATAATAATAATAATAATAATAATAATAATAATAATAATAATAATAATAATAATAATAATAATAATAATAATAATAATAATAATAATAATAATAATAATAATAATAATAATAATAATAATAATAATAATAATAATAATAATAATAATAATAATAATAATAATAATAATAATAATAATAATAATAATAATAATAATAATAATAATAATAATAATAATAATAATAATAATAATAATAATAATAATAATAATAATAATAATAATAATAATAATAATAATAATAATAATAATAATAATAATAATAATAATAATAATAATAATAATAATAATAATAATAATAATAATAATAATAATAATAATAATAATAATAATAATAATAATAATAATAATAATAATAATAATAATAATAATAATAATAATAATAATAATAATAATAATAATAATAATAATAATAATAATAATAATAATAATAATAATAATAATAATAATAATAATAATAATAATAATAATAATAATAATAATAATAATAATAATAATAATAATAATAATAATAATAATAATAATAATAATAATAATAATAATAATAATAATAATAATAATAATAATAATAATAATAATAATAATAATAATAATAATAATAATAATAATAATAATAATAATAATAATAATAATAATAATAATAATAATAATAATAATAATAATAATAATAATAATAATAATAATAATAATAATAATAATAATAATAATAATAATAATAATAATAATAATAATAATAATAATAATAATAATAATAATAATAATAATAATAATAATAATAATAATAATAATAATAATAATAATAATAATAATAATAATAATAATAATAATAATAATAATAATAATAATAATAATAATAATAATAATAATAATAATAATAATAATAATAATAATAATAATAATAATAATAATAATAATAATAATAATAATAATAATAATAATAATAATAATAATAATAATAATAATAATAATAATAATAATAATAATAATAATAATAATAATAATAATAATAATAATAATAATAATAATAATAATAATAATAATAATAATAATAATAATAATAATAATAATAATAATAATAATAATAATAATAATAATAATAATAATAATAATAATAATAATAATAATAATAATAATAATAATAATAATAATAATAATAATAATAATAATAATAATAATAATAATAATAATAATAATAATAATAA
>OY744516.1:221242044-221369544 GCA_963556195.1 Sepiola atlantica
CCCAACCATCCTTTTTCATTCAACTGAGTCTTGATCTTCTTTTAATTTTATAATTCATACTACTGTAATTTTACCTTTTGTTTCACAATTGATGCAAATCTGAAATATTAAGATTTTTAAATAAAAGACTGTGCCCAGATTATGACTTATAGACTCCAAAGGAACTGAGATTTTGAGAATATTTATTAATTAATGTCTAGTACCCAATGCAAATCTGAAATATTTGAATTTTCAAGGGAGGTGTTTGCCCATATCATGTCTCCAAAGATACGTTAAAGTACTCCAAAAGAACCGAAATTTCAGGAATATTATTAACATTTCACAAATATCGGATCTTTCTAAATTTTTATGAAAGCTTTCTATTCTCTGTTTACTCCTGTTGCATAAAACTAAATTAAACTAATGATGGTTCACATTTGCACATCTTACGTCTAGCAGCAGTGTTTCTGAAATTAACAATGATCGGTTAATCAGTTGAGGGCAGAATCTTGTACAGACAAATATATAAATATATACACATACCTTACTTTACATAAAAAGCAATATAAGTTTAAAAATTTAATATCACATCGATGTTCAACAGAGACGCTATTTTAGTTTGGCCCACATTATCGCGCATGCGCACTAACACATAATTTTAAAAAAGATTTTACAATTGAAAGTCGTTACATGCTTTTTTTGTACAGCGTATTAAATACATGGATAGAAACGAAAACTATCGAGACCTCCAGGGCGCTGCTGAAACGTTTTCGTTTGCCTCCTTTTAATGAGTCCAGTCCTGAAGTCGTAGGAACCGGATATGCAGTATGACACTTAAAACTCTTTTCTGCGATGAGGGATCGCCACAAGTCAGTGAGAATTGTCTTCAAATCGAAAGAACGCTTCTCCTTTGAAGCGAGCCTTCATTTATTTTTCCTTCGTTAAATTTGTTTCGAAAAAGTCGACTGTCGCCCAACTGACATTTGCGTCACTCACAATGTAAGACACTTGAACGACGTTTTCTGGACTCTGATCATTAGGAAATCTCGGAACAGATGCGGGAAACAAATGGAATGAAACAAAAACTGGAAAAAAAACAGAGCAATAAAATAATAAAATTAAAATGGAAAGACAGAGAAGTTGTGATATTAGTATTGCCATCTTTTCACCTCCATTCCCGAATGAAGAACGTGCCAAAGGAAGAGACATGCTAAACATAATTAAACATATTACATTTCTTTGAACTCCAGAAGCAAGAGCACAAATACCCTAATTTCGGTTATTTTCCCTTCGGAAGTATGGATGGGACTAAAAAGTCGTTTAATAATTCCAGTTTTAATGGTTGAGAAACTTCCGAGACTATATATATATATATATATATATATATATATATATATATATATATATATATATATATATATATATATATATATATATATAGTCTCGGAAGTTTCTCAACCATTTAAACTGGAATTATTAAACGACTTTTTAGTCCCATATATATATATATATATATATATATATATATATATATACATACATATATATATATATATATATATATATATATATATATATATATATATATATATATATATATATATATATATATATATATATATATATATATATATATATATATGAAAACGAAATCTTGAAACGCCGGCGTATGTACATAATTATAATTATATATATATATATATATATATATATATATAATTATTTTTATGTACATACGCCGGCGTTTCAAGATTTCGTTTTCATCAGTGTAGAAAGTGGTAATTTTACACAGGCACAGAGCGCGAACCTGGTTCACAGAGTAACCTAAGTCTCCGCACGTTTTCGCTCTATCCCCCAGGCTATCGGGAATTGTCACGTTATACAGGAGAAATGAAGTTCTATTTGTGCATAAATACAGTAGGGTGTAAACAGTAGACAATTTAGAGAGTTCAACGAACGTTATCGGAATCTGATATATATATATATGTATATATATATATATATATATATTTATATATACATATATATATATACATATATATATATATACATATATATATACATATATACATATATATATATATACATATACATATACATATATACATATATATATATACATATATATATATATATACCGAGAAAAACGTGTACGAGCAGTCGCAAGTACATGAGCACACCCACAAATGTAATAACAAAAGTATAAGAAATTAACTAAAATACGCAAGTGAGATAGACACACATATCTATGGTCTAAATATAATAGATGTCTTTTACAATCAGGTTCAAATCGCGGTGTATTATTTTACATAGTTTTAAGTGAAAGTTCGAAGAAATCGTAATCCACACAGAAATAAGTAACTTAGAATAGTTCTCTGACAAAAATTGATATAATCTAAAAGATATATATATATATATATATATATATATATATATATATATTTATATATATATATATATTATCTTACTACTAGCGGTCGAGTTTTGAATCTGAGCTTAAAACGCTGACAAATTCCAGTCAAATTGAAAGTTCCGTGAAAAAGCGGTCTGTGAATGACAAGTAACATTCTGGGTAATAAGGTTTCCCAATAGAATCGCCGCTGTTAAAGACTGCGTTGATGTATCAGTCATTATGAAGCAATTATAAAGACTACAATAAGTAAACACACCCACGCTCTCAAAGAGATAAAAACTTAAAATTACGTGACGATGGGGTCCTGGGTATGACCTTAAAAGACGTTCAGTGATGAGGCCTCCATTTGGGGGCTGTAGAAAATGTGGAGTTGCCCCTTAGTTGCCATTGCTCCCAGGTCTACTCTGGGCTGGAGTGGTAGTACCGCTAAGTGCCCCATCTATGGGTCAAATAAACCCTACTGGCGCTGAATTCATTGAGTCTCACCAAATATTTATGTTTTTTATTGTTTTTTTCTTTGCAAAACTCAAACTTGGTCTGCTAAATCCAAAACAAAAAAGCAACATGTTCCCTCCCTCCCCTCTTCTCCCTCCTACTCTCTCTCTCTCTCTTTCTCCCTTCCCCCTTTGACTCAACCAAACACTATGAATAAATACTTAAACATATAAAGAACTTGAAGCATAAAATCCTTCACAAAAATGACCGGATTCAGCATTATAAATAACCTTAAAAGTGTTGATATTCCATAAAACAAAACAACCAAATTTAACCAAAATGACTTGATTCGTCATTAAATAAGCCGAAAAGGGTTTATATGCCGTAAAACAAAACAACCAAACCAAACCAAACCAAACCATGACGATAGGGAGTCGGAGCTTGAAATTAGCGTACACTTATAATTTAATAAAATACATTTATAATGGCATTTTCCAGGACGTTAATGCATACTTTGTCTGTAAAGTAATATATTAAAATATAACGTAGCTATGGCTTTCTTCAACGTTATTATTAATAATAAAAACATCACAAATGCAATGAAGTTTAAACAATCTCTTTAGGTGTTTCTTTTTTTATAACATACATGTATACGCATACAACACCTAACCCCCTTCCCAATAAAGGATGCCGCTATCCAAACCCAACCTTACTCTTCCTCTCCCTGTCTTTCTCTCTCTGTCTGTTGTCAAAAAAGAAATCTGTCCTCTCCCCATCCGCCACGTCATCTAAACTGCTTCCTGTTCCTGTGACGTCATTGTCGGGACACGTAGCCCTTACAACTTCTACTTGGAAAAATTCACTTAATCTAATTTTTAACCTGACGTGGAAATTTAACATACACACCTTATCTTAACACCCCCGCATCTATAAATCATTAAAAAATACCCCAATACGAACGTGCTTTACTTTATATATTAACCATCATGAAATATTTATTTTAATCGTTAAAAGCACAGTGAGAGAATCGACGCCTCTTAATCAAGACACACCCTCCTTTTTTCTCCTAGCAAGAAGTAGCTCTTACGACTTCTATTTGGAAAATTCCACTCTATCTAAATTTTAACCTGACGTGGAAATGTAACATACACACCCTATCCTTACACACCTGCATCTTTATATCATTAAAAATACCCTAATACGAATGTGTTTCATTTTATTTTAATCGTTAAAGGCACAGATTGAATGTACACCTCTAAATCTAGAAACGTGTCCCTTTTTCTTCCTGGAAGACGTAGCTGTCTTTTTCACGTTCCTAGTATGTGCAGTGTTCGGGATGTGTATAAGTATTTCGCCATGGCTTAATATCACTTCAATTGCATGCATTTTGTTATTTGACGGTCAAGCAGTTGCTTTGGCAACAAGTAATTTATCCTGTGTCTCAGATAAATTGAAGAATGTTGGATTGTCTCTTTCAACTTTAAATGTAGGAAAATCACTAGTCAAGTTTTTGTACACGTCTTAAGCAAACAATTATCCGACAATTCGGTTACATAATTGGATTTAATTGATTTTCTCTTCTTATCCTCTCTCGTGATCTCTATTTATCCTTATCTATATTATACACTAAGCGATATTATGTTCTAACGTATTCCTCACCTTTTACGCATATGGTAAAGAATTGAGATCGTCTGGTTAAGAAAGATATTGATTGGTAGTTAACCTTATGTCGCTAAGGTAAACATTCCGACTTTACCTATTTTAAAATAAACTGTTACCAAATAAAATCCAGTTTATATATGTATTATATATTTATATATATATATATATATATATATATATATATATATATATAGAGAGAGAGAGAGAGAGAGAGAGAGAGAGAGAGAGAGAGAAAGAGAGAGAGAGAGAAAAAGAGCAAGAGCGAGAGAGAGAGTTATACAACTGAAGTTATGCGTCTAAAAAGGTTTCAATTTTCTAGAGTTAAGTCCTTATTAAGTGTTCTTAAGATAAACAAGTTTGACAATCTATTTAATTCTGTGTAATCCAACCAAAGTTCATTTATATTCCAAAAGCCAAGATTTTACATTTTTTTAACAAAACATATAGACATTTTAGGGCAAGTTATTTTACAAATCGTTTCGCTTAAGGCAAATCACCCAACATTATTATGTCAATATTGGATCTATCCACGTCAAGATCGTCCGAAAGTACATAAAGTTCTTAATTTGAATAAAAATTATACAACGTAGTCTGACATTATAGACAAACGTGGTGTCGTCAACAACTATACCCATCTCACACACAATGTCATCAGGGAGGTCGTTTATGACAGTCAGAAGCAATAAAGGTCTAAGTATCGATCTATGGAGTACACCTGAATTTATTTTATGTAGATTGAATGAACGGCCGTCGAGAACAACATGGATCTTTACTTATGATTAAGAAAGATTTCATTATATTAAGTATTCGTACAGTAATATCATATGAATTACTTTTTATGAGAAGACCTTTATGCCAGACCTTGTCCATGGTATAGTATATGCGTTCGGAGATGAGCGTTAGGATATCCACAGTAGACCGTATTTACCAAAATCCATACTGATGATCAGAAAGAAATTTAGCATTAACGAGGTACCGGACTATCGCTAAATTGATTAATGATTCAAAGATTTTAGCGAAGGGCGGGCGTAGACCGATAGGCCGATAATTCTGAGGGTCAGTTCTATCTCCATAATTCTTAGAGACTGGTACCACAGACGCAATTTTACAGCTATAAAAGGAAGCAAGATTCGGCAAGGCATTTGTTGTATAATTTGAAGAGGGCGGAGGCCAGTTCAGCAGAGCATTTCTTAATTACTATTACTGGTATAAGATCAGACCCACATGCCTTGGAGGTGTCAAGGTCTTTTATAGTGTCTCGGACATGAGATAGAGTGATGACCAGGTAAGCAAGTGTGGCTTCAGCCCGCAATGGAAAAATTTAGCAGGGAGCGGTTTGCGGAGTCCAAAGTGGAGTTTAAGGAAGAACGCTGGGCAAGTAGTTCATCCCTGTCAGTTGCCGTGCAAACATCATTGTGGTTGGATAGCAGGGAGGGGTATTGATTGGCCATTGTTCACCACATTATTAACGATTTTCCAGAAATAACGAGTACCTAGTTTCTGCGACTACCCTTAATATATCAATTCATGAAATTCTCTTTTCAAAGTCAGTAATTAATTAATTGATTGAATCCATACGAAACTTAACCCCTTATTTTTATTAAAAGAAATCTATACCTTGTCGCCAAAGATGCTACCAAGTGTTTACATAATTATTCAAGTCTGACAGAATCGTCACTATCGTTATTCTCCCATTATCTTTTCAGCGTCCCTCCTACTCTAACAACCATCAGGGGAAATATATTATGAAACAAACAAAAAATTACAATAGTCTCGTAAAAACCGAAAAACAAAACAAATAAAATTATCTGCATTATTTCTTTACATGTTTTTTATCTTCTTTTTATTAAAGTCACGTTGAATACTGTTTTTCTTAACTATTTTTATTTTCTTCTGTTTTCTTCATCAATTGCTGCATATTTTAAATAACGATATTTAAACAAACCTGCATATTTTAATCACTAAAAATTACCTACGTTATGTTCGTTTTTAATTTGACGTATTTGTTATTGTTTTTACTTGCGATAATAGCAGCGTTTGTATTCTGTTACTTCCAAAACGGATCATACAAAATATTGCATTGCTGCATTTAATAGGAAGTGTTTTTATTTTTTAAATATATATTTATTAATTTTTATGCACATAAACGTTATTCATGGACACGTGTTTATTCTGGCTATCAGTCGTCATCAGCATGGCTTACCAAGACAAGGATCGCACCCTCGATTAAATTGTCTGTACGCTGACGCTTTACCACTAGACCACGACGCCTTGCCCGAAATGTACATGAAGTGGTGCATAAATGTTCTTCCCCGAACAGAACATTTATGCCTTAACTTTTATGCTCCCTTACGAGATCAGGATATAATGCTACTAATATATATATATATATATATATATATATATATATATATATATATATATATATATATATATATATAGGCTCGGAAGTTCTTTTAACCTTCAAAACTGAAAGAAAATTTTTTTTTTGTTTTTTTTTGTTGAAACATTTTAGTCTAGTAAGTCAATGAATCTACTGCAATCACTATTTTAGTTTACTTCCAAGAATATACTCTAATATAAATATATTTTTATATATGTTTTTATATATAAGGGATCGTCAGTTGTTTACCATGAAAACTGTTTCGGGATTTTAAAAACAAAACAGTATTTCTTTATCATGGCATCCCAGCAGTGTTGATCAGTATATATATATATATATATATATATATATATATATATATATATATATATATGTGTTTATGCTTGTGCAATCTTCACATCTTCAGTGTAGTAGAGATGTTCTTGATATATATATATATATATATATATATATATATATATATATATATATATATTTAGAACAACAAAAGTTCAGAGCAAGGGCTTCATATCCTTAATCCATGGATTTTCAAAGATATCAGAGGATAGGGAAGAGCCGACAATATAATTGTAAATATTATCGGCAACATTTAACTTTGAAAATTGTACAAGTTCTACATAAAATAAACCAAAATAAAAACAAAATAAGGGGCAAAAAGTTAAGAATCTTATGTTGAGATGAGAGTGTAAAGTCAGGGTGGATGATATCGAAAAACACGTCGAAACAAAAATAAAAACAGCTGTTATTTTGAAAATGAATGTTTGAAAAAGAACAATACTCAAATTGTTTAGGAATCATAAAATTTATTGCTTTATTCAATATATTGAGCTTCATATTATCACGATAGATTATCATTATTAAACGATAATTCAATTATCGTTATTTAATTCAACATTTAAATATATATATATATATATATATATATATATATATATATATATATATATATATATATATATATATATACGAAGATGAGTTTCAAATTTCGGAAGCAGATTCTTTTGTGGGGGGTATTCTTGGATTTTGTCACTATCCATTCATTTAATTTTTCTTCATGCATTTTGACATGCCATTATTTTCTGTCAAGACTTTACACATCTTACTTTCTTCTTTAGATTAATATGTTTTTCTATTACTATTTAATTAACTATTTCTCAAATCTAACTAAAGACTATATATTTCTTTTGACTTTTATGTGAAACGCGTTTAAGATATAGAAAAGGTATTAAATTTGGAAAAAATAAATAATGAAAATGTTGTTTGTGAGACGAAGAATTACCGGCATTCACCGAAATATGAAAATAAAGATATTGTACGAATAAATAATAATTATAGTGTTGGATTGATATATCTTGTAGTAATTGGAATGCAATTATAAAGTATATATATATATATATATATATATATATATATATATATATATATATATATATATATATATATATATATAAATATTTTCTTTGTCGTACAAAACTTTAAAATAGCATTGAAGAGACAATATTTATTATTCATAATGAATTTAAGAAATTAAAAAGATGAAAGGGCAGCTGACCGGCTTCGTACCTCGCTCAACAGAGCCAAATATCGAGGTAATGTATAAAAAATATAAAAAGATGCTATGAGAATTATAGCGAGGGAAAGGGGTAAAAAATTTAAAAAAACAAACAATTTCTTAAATTCTTAATTTCTTAATTTCTTAAATTCATTATGAATAATAAATATTGTCTCTTCAATGCTATATATATATATATCCATCTGTATTTCTCCTCTGATGATAAAATTTCGATCTTTGAAAAGCCTTGGCTTAAGGAAAGGAAAATAAACACTAGTTTATTACTGACAACCTTGCATTGAACAATTGAAATTTGAAATAAATTTGGACAATCGTCGCATATTTATCACTCTTTTTTCTTCTATCTCTACTATTGCTCTATCTCGTATATTGAGCTTATCCTTTTCACAATAGGTTCCATCTACTAAAAGTTTTCACTTTGGTCTATTTTGATCCTATATATATATATATATATATATTAGACCATTTTCTACTTAAACACATTTTCTAAGTAATAAGTTATGCGTTCATTAAATTATTTACTAATCCATTTACTTCATTGGAATTTTCTTACGATCGACTCGAAATAATTGGCAAGTATTTGGAATTAAGACTTTTAGTTGTACTTTTCCTTTCATTTTTTTCGTATTTGTCTTTCTTTCTAGTGAATGAACAGTGAAATACACAACACAAACAATTATATAATGCTATTATGAAGTTTAATTTCATCCAATGAAACACAATTTTGAAAAAGACTTCAGCATTTATGCAAATTGAATTATTATTTAAAGCCAATAAAATATTACTAATCGCTAAGCACACGTTATTGACCAACTAAGGATACATGATGCTGATTAAAAGTAATGAGCCTTCAGATAATGGGAGCCTAGTCCAATGTTTCGGTCTTTTAATTTTCAACATAGCTCTTAACGTTCTTGACCGTTTTACTCTCCGGCCCTCTTTCAAGTGCCTCCTTGCAGTAATCGGTAACTTTGAGAAAATATCTAAATGGCATGGGATACGAATGTGTACAGTAACCCTCCCCCGATTTACAAATTCTTGGAAGTTTTTGTGGAAATACAAAATGCGTCTTATAATAGCTGTAGAATCAAATTGACACTTTCCGGTATAAAGGGATTACAAAATATGACACGAAAATTCTTGCTTGAATTAAGCAATGTTTATATAATAAATTACCTACTAAAGGACTAACAGTACAATCAGAACTAAGAGAATAGACTTTCCTCTCTCTAAGCAATATAAAGCATCCTAACATACTTATAAACTAACTTTGTCGGCCTCTATTTAAGTTTATTTAGCTTAAGTTCAACTTGTTAGACAGCACTGACTACTGAATTTAATAGTTCGTAGTCAAAACTCAGTGACCACTTTCGGCGTATCATCTCTTTGTAAAGCCGGTCACTGAGTTTTGACTGTGGATATAATTAGAGCTATTTCTTCCTTAAAATGAATGGGTGGGTTAAAGTAATTTAAGTAACCTAAATAATTTATATTTTTTAATAAAATAAAAACTTTATATTAACATTCATTTATTAATTAATAAATAAGGAAAATTAAATTCAGATTGGATATTCTTTGACTTTTGGTGGGTTTTTCAATAAAGGGGTATTTTTTCAATCTATGTGTATTCTTTCAATCGAAGATTATTTTCCAATCGGAGACTATTTTATTCAATAGAAGGGTATTTTTTAATCGAATGGTATTTTTTGTTAGAAAAATTATTTTCACTTTCATTGTCCGTCAATAGGTATTTTTTTAAATCGAGGGGTATTTTTTCGATCAAGGGTTATTTTTTCAATCAAGGGGAACTTTTTTAATCAAGTCGTACTTTTGAAATCGATGGGTATTTTTCAATCGAGGGTTTTTTTCAAATAAGGCGTATTTTTTCAATCAAGGAATATTTTTCAATCAAGGGTTATATTTTAATCAAGGGGTATTTTTTTCAATCGAAAGGTATTCTCTCAATCACAGGGTATTTTTTTCAATCAAATGGTATTATTTCAATCGAGAGGTATTTTTTAAATCATGGAGTATTTTTTAATCAACGTGGTATTTTTCATTCAAGGAGTATTTTTAATAAAAGCGTATTGTTTCAAACAAGGGGTATTTTCTAATCAAGGCGTATTTTTTCAATCGAGGGGTATTTTTTCAATCGAGAGGTATTCTTTCAATCAAAGGTTATTTTTCTAATTAGAGGGTATTTTATTCAATCGAAGGGTATTTTTTTAATCGAAGGATATTTTTTTGTTAAAAAAAGGTTATTTTCACTTTCATTGTCCGTCCATTCAGAAATATATTTGATACTAAATTTCGTCTACAATGTAAAGAGAAATAATTATGTAGTTTTAATTTTGACTATCTTAATAATTCTATAGGATTAATTAAATGGATACAGTTGTAGAAGCTAAATTTTATTCCCCTCGGCTCTGGGTAAAACTGGATTCGTGTTCAATTAGTAGCATACAATGAATCGTGTACAATAGGTATGATATTTTAAGAGTACATACCCCACAAACATCAATCCAACTCTCAAGTCCAAACGGTGTTTTCGCACAGTAGAGTCTAACGAAGTGAATTGTCGGATCAGCGGCCGAGAGCTGCAATTTATCAATGTACTCTATGATCGCCTTGCCATTGGATATAGCATTTGCATTTGTGAAAGAATGGGTGCGTTCTAGAGTGTAACATAGTGTACACTTATAAAATATCCATGCGCAGCCGTCTGTTTTCTTCTAATCCCCAACCAGAACACGACAACCATTTTATCTGATGCGCGGCAGCCATGGTGATAAACCAACAAAGTGCTAATTTGTCGTCAAACAGAACCAATAATTATATTTTTCTAAAGACAAATGCGGTTGTAGATTAAACTCATTAGGAAGGAGATTCATTCCCTGCATTGTAAGCGACTTCATCTAATTAGATGAGAAAATTAGAGTCTTGAAGAACCGATGTTTTAAATCCACGTTGTCAACACATCATATTTCTTTGGATTATCCCAACAATGATCATCCTGGTTTAGTCTCTGTAATCTCTTTCCTAATTATCTCTTAGTAATACAGCCTCCACCTGAGTTACCGAGCAAATGAAACAGGTGAATTGCATCCGGAAGTCTCTGCGCACCTGATTAGTTTGCAGCTGTGCATTGGAAATTATTCGCATTTCAAGTCTTTGTTTTCAGTCGAAAGTCTCAATCACTGAGTGACTGTTCTCCACAACTTTTTGTTATGTTATCAGCGGTCAATAAAACACACACACACACACACACACACACATATATATATATATATATATATATATATATATATATATATATATATGCACACACACATCTCTCTCTCTCTCTCTCTCTCTCTCTCTCTATATATATATATATATATATATATATATATAGGTTGATTTCAAATATGACTTAAGGTTAAGATCGGATTCTAACTCTGCCTGTTGAGATCTGAGTTTATAATAGTTGTTGATCGATAACATCGACATGCCAGTGTCGCAGATTTTGTACATGTCTGTGTAAATAAAAATGACCGCATGTTTCCTCAAACTTCCTTTATGGTTTAAATAACTTCGACCGCTACCAATATTTGCCCCCAACACCTTCAACAGTTATTTTATTTTCTCCTACTGCTACCATCTTTTTGGGCCCATAACTTATCTTTTCATAAGCAACCCTTTTCGGCGTGCATGACGCGCGCTGACTCCCCCCTAATGGTTTAATAACTCTTACCACCACCACTTTCCCATCACACTTTCCACAGTAAAATTAATTTCTCCCACTGCTACCATATATTTGTAGCTCATAATTTATCTTTTCATAATCGGGCTTTTCAGGCTTTTCTCCTCCTAATACCACTATTTAAAATGTTTTGTATTTTAGGGTTTTTTTCTTCAGACCAATCACCCTCAGGAAGTCTTAAAATAAAGACGAAACGTTGATGAATACATACATAATACTTTTTGATTTTCCTTTTTTCATTTTCCATTACGTTGGAATATTAGTTCCATTTTTCATCATTTATATATATATATATATATATATATATATATATATATATATCTCAACACCTAGCAAGCATTGGGTATAAGTGCAATAAGTTCATCAAAGCACATTCAGTTGAAGTACTTGTAAAATAAGAGCATGGTTCAACACTGCGGCAATGTGACAGTGATTGAAGCTTGTCAGCCAGTGTGGAATCTACTAGGTTAAAAATTCATTTTTGCAGCCTGTCCAAAAAGAAGGAGTTAGTGGTTTGTGCCCAAGCCTAGCGGTGGCAACAATACTCCATGCACGTGTGAATAGTGGTTTTATAGAGATATAATGCTAGCATATGTGAGATGTTTTCTAGTAGAAGGAGCTTACCTTTCTGTAGCTGAATTGTCAACATAGTCTGTGTACCTATTCCTACTAATGTTGCATTATAATATCAGGCCGGGAATTTTGAAAATTGTCAACGTGTTTTATGATGATGCTGTTGTTCTATCGCTTGCGAAGATGACCGTTCTCATGTTGTTGTTTTGTCGGTTCGGAGATGGCTCGTCAGTTCGATCAGAGCTCTGTGAGATGATTCTGTATTGATTTACTCCTCTCCAGGAGTTAGGCACAAGGCCAGTTTTTATCTTACTCCCACAAGTAAGATGTGACCCAAGGTCGGGTCGGGAAAGTGGGGTTTAAAAATTGCCTGGGCAGCCCCGTCGGCATTCCCCGGTAGGGGCGCCTCAGGCAGTAAGCAATAAACTTACTCCTCCCCAAAGAGGGGAGGCGAAGCCTGGGAGGGTGGACCTCCTAGAACTGCACAGGACAGACCCATAGACCGGCGTAAATCAAGCCCCGAAGGTCAAGACAATACCAGTCTATGGGGTGAAGTATCCATCGGAACAGATACTACACTTTGATCTTAGCCAAAATGCCAAGAATAAGTCTGAGATGATTCTGTAGCAGATGTGCTAACTGCTCTATCTTTTCGAATAGCACGTTTCCTCTCATGTTCCTCATGTTCCTCAATGCGTGCATATTCAGCAATCGTGTACCCTTTGTGGCTTGCAGTACACCAGGAACATCTGGTCTGAGCTAGATTATCCCACGAGTCTGAATACAACAGTTTCTTATAGTTCTTAAAGGAACGGAACGTTGTCTTAATAGTATTAAATGTGACCATTCATTTTGAAAAGAAGGTTTGTCTTTGTAGCATTAAATGTGACCATGCATTTTGCTCCATTCTACTACAGATTCGGTTATAAATCATTTGTTGCTCCCTGTTCACCAGCTCAGATATGACAATAACACTCGATACACGGGCGAATGGTGACTTTATAGAGATATAAGATTCTTTATGTGACACTTTTTCTTATTCCTGTTTTATTTGTTCTCCCCATCCCCTCTCTTCCACGTTATTTTTCAATTCAATCAATAACAATATTCGCAGACCAGTCCACATGATTGAATTTTGTCCAATTCAGAATATTGTCATCCATTTTGTCGTCAACATTTTCTTTGGAAATTCAAACAAATATTCAAGCGATTTCAAGAAATAGAAGAGATATTTTTGTTATTCTTTGGACAACACGTTTTTAAAATGAATATATTTCTTTTCAAATAGCTTATGAAATGGCTTTTTATTGAATGTTCGCATGAACGCCCTGCATAGGTTAATATGCAAATAATAGGAGAAATTACCCAATAAAATATTATGCTGATATATATTGTGTTATATATATATATATATATATATATATATATATATATATATATATATATATATATATATATATATATATATATATATATATATAGTTTCATTTAAATGCAATATAATTTCTTCCACTTCCAAATCGTAGATCTACACGCACACACATGCATGCCAAAATATTATGCTGATATATATTGTTTTATATATATATATATATATATATATATATATATATATATATATATATATATATAGTTTCATTTAAATGCAATATAATTTCTTCCACTTCCAAGTCGTAGATCTACACGCACACACATGCATATATATATATATATATATATATATATATATATATATATATATATATATATATATATAAGATATATATAAGATATATATATATATATATATAATATATATATATATATATATATAATATATATATATATATATAATATATATATAGTTTCATTTTAATGCAACATAATTTCTGCCACGCCCACATACTCGATTTCTTATCTCAGTTAGTAGAGCATTGGACGCCAAAAACTAGAGGTCCAGGTTTCAAATCTTGCTATGTCTTGCGAGACTAATCTTATGAGTTGTAGAGACAAGTAAATACGTGTCTGTGGATAACTATGAGCCAGTGTATAGTCGTGTCGAGGGAATCTTATTTGGGCTTTGAATACCATTTTATTTTGAATATTTGGTCAGTGTTTACTTTTATAGCGAAGTATCGTCATGTCAAGTTGTGCTGACAAAACCTTGCATAGAGAGATCGAATATACTCGAGGATGGTGTCTAGTAGGTGATTCAAACTCTCCGCAGAATGTAAAGCGTTATGTTAGGTGACGTCCTGGACACTCATGTTTTTGTGGACATTGAATAGTCAAAAGTATTTTTTATGAAAATAGCTACAGACAAGGCATGAAGCCACTTAGTGTAAGGAGCTAACAAGAACGAAACATGATTATCGCAAAGACAGAAGATGTCTATTGGCCTTAATCTTGAAAATACCAATGTTATAAGTAGGATGAAAACAGTCAGCAAAAAGAGAGTTCCACAAGCCTGCGGTTATTGGAAAGAAACTACTGAGAACCGGAAGTTGTATCACAGTGAAGTATCGAAACAGCGAATTGATGAAGACCACTAGACCAACGAGTTAAACGAGCGGGAACAAAAGAACCGGGGAATAGATCACATAATTCTAAAGAACACAGGCCATAATAGTATTTATCGAAAAAACTTATACTAGCAACATAACGTATGTGAGAGAGAGAGAGAGGGTTCAGAGAAGAAGAAAGAGTAGAGTCAATCAAATTACAGATGCGTGTTTGCCCCTTATCAAGAACTCCAAGTGAGTTTCTATAGAATATCAATAGAATTTTATTATGCCTGAGAAAATTTTATTTTTCTCAAAAAAAAGTCTTTTTTTTACTTCAACATATATTATCTTTGTGTGGTCTTCTCTTAGACTCCGTAGAACCACAACCCCTCAGTCCGCTGATGGCGAGATTAATTGTATTTGCAGATGTCAAACACAGAAGACATTTGTGGAAAGGATATACTTCGAATACATACGGACTGGATGTATAGAAAACCACTTAACGTCTAACGGAGTAGACACAGTAAACAGGAGAACGTCAAACATACTTAAATTAAGAATATTTCCCTACCCACACGTGATTGTATTATCTATAAATAAATGTAATTAACCACCGGCCACTTGAAACACAGATAAAGAAGGACTGGACTTCACAGTAGTTGGCAAACCATTACAGAGGGAAAACATCAGCTGCTCTACTCGTCCCGGTAGCTGATAGCTACAAATAGCAATTGTAAACTTGACTTGTTTCTACGATCGCCTTTTAGTTGCCATTATTAAAGGGTATGCATTGAGCCAGCTCTCGGCCTGCCAAACAAGAACAACCTTTGATGAAACTTCCCGAGGGTCGGTCCGAATATATGCGTTTTAATTTTGGAAGCTGAAAAAGATTATTTAAACCAGTATGGCAATGAAATAAATATTTTACCTGAACTTTTAAATTTAAATAATCATAGTTTGTCAAATGTGGAATTATTTATTTATTGAATAATCGTTTTAACTAAAAAAAAATAACATGGAATCTAATTTAAATTGACAATTAAACGCAAGACATTGTAGCTTCATAGTGTGTGTTCGTGTTATTCGTGGTAACTTATTGCCTTTGTACAGTATAGTGTTTTTTATAAGATTCAGAAGCTTAGTATGTATTTTTCGTGTTATTCGTGGTAACTTATTGCCTTTGTACAGTATAGTGTTTTTTATAAGATTCAGAAGCTTAATATCTATTTTTCGTATTATTCGTGGTAACTTATTGCCTTTTTACAGTATAGTGTTTTTTATAATGTTCAGAAGCTTAGTATGTATTTTTCGTGTTATTCGTGGTAACTTATTGCCTTTGTACAGTATAGTGTTTTTTATAAGATTCAGAAGCCTAGTATGTATTTTTCGTGTTATTCGTGGTAACTTATTGCCTTTGTACAGTATAGTGTTTTTTATAAGATTCAGAAGCTTAGTATGTATTTTTCGTGTTATTCGTGGTAACTTATTGCCTTTGTACAGTATAGTGTTTTTTATAAGATTCAGAAGCTTAGTATGTATTTTTCGTGTTATTCGTGGTAACTTATTGCCTTTGTACAGTATAGTGTTTTTTATAAGATTCAGAAACTTAGTATGTATTTTTCGTGTTATTCGTGGTAACTTACTGCCTTTGTACAGTATAGTGTTTTTTTATAAGATTCAGAAGCTTAGTATGTATTTTTCGTGTCATTCGTGGTAACTTATTGCCTTTGTACAGTATAGTGTTTTTTATAAGATTCAGAAACTTAGTATCTATGTTTCGTGTTATTCGTGGTAACTTACTGCCTTTGTACAGTATAGTGTTTTTTATAAGATTCAGAAGCTTAATATCTATTTTTCGTATTATTCGTGGTAACTTATTGCCTTTTAACAGTATAGAGTTTTTTATAATGTTCAGAAGCTTAGTATGTATTTTTCGTGTTATTCGTGGTAACTTATTGCCTTTGTACAGTATAGTGTTTTTTATAAGATTCAGAAGCTTAGTATGTATTTTTCGTGTTATTCGTGGTAACTTATTGCCTTTGTACAGTATAGTGTTTTTTATAAGATTCAGAAGCTTAGTATGTATTTTTCGTGTTATTCGTGGTAACTTATTGCCTTTGTACAGTATAGTGTTTTTTATAAGATTCAGAAGCTTAGTATGTATTTTTCGTGTTATTCCTGGTAACTTATTGCTTTTGTACAGTATAGTGTTTTTTATAAGATTCAGAAACTTAGTATGTATTTTTCGTGTTATTCGTGGTAACTTATTGCCTTTTTACAGTATAGTGTTTTTTATAAGATTCAGAAGCTTAGTATCTATTTTTCGTGTTATTCGTAGTAACTTATTGCCTTTGTACAGTATAGTGTTTTTTATAAGATTCAGAAGCTTAGTATGTATTTTTCCTGTTATTCGTGGTAACTTATTGCCTTTTTACAGTATAGTGTTTTTATAAGATTCAGAAGCTTAGTATGTATTTTTCGTGTTATTCGTGGTAACTTATTGCCTTTTTACAGTATAGTGTTTTTTATAAGATTCAGAAGCTTAGTATGTATTTTTCGTGTTATTCGTGGTAACTTATTGCCTTTTTACAGTATAGTGTTTTTTATAAGATTCAGAAGCTTAGTATGTATTTTTCGTGTTATTCGTGGTAACTTATTGCCTTTTTACAGTATAGTGTTTTTTATAAGATACAGAAGCTTAGTATGTATTTTTCGTGTTATACGTGGTAACTTATTGCCTTTGTACAGTATAGTGTTTTTTATAAGATTCAGAAACTTAGTATGTATTTTTCGTGTTATTCGTGGTAACTTATTGCCTTTGTACAGTATAGTGTTTTTTATAAGATTCAGAAGCTTAGTATGTATTTTTCGTGTTATTCGTGGTAACTTATTGCCTTTGTACAGTATAGTGTTTTTTATAAGATTCAGAAACTTAGTATGTATTTTTCGTGTTATTCGTGGTAACTTATTGCCTTTGTACAGTATAGTGTTTTTTATAAGATTCAGAAGCTTAGTATGTATTTTTCCTGTTATTCGTGGTAACTTATTGCCTTTTTACAGTATAGTGTTTTTTATAAGATTCAGAAGCTTAGTATCTATTTTTCGTGTTATTCGTGGTAACTTATTGCCTTTTTACAGTATAGTGTTTTTTATAAGATTCAGAAGCTTAGTATGTATTTTTCGTGTTATTCGTGGTAACTTATTGCCTTTTTACAGTATAGTGTTTTTTATAAGATTCAGAAACTTAGTATCTATGTTTCGTGTTATTCGTGGTAACTTATTGCCTTTTTACAGTATAGTGTTTTTTATAAGATTCAGAAGCTTAGTATCTATGTTTCGTGTTATTCGTTGTAACTTATTGCCTTTTTACAGTATAGTGTTTTTTATAAGATTCAGAAGCTTAGTATGTATTTTTCGTGTTATTCGTGGTAACTTATTGCCTTTTTACAGTATAGTGTTTTTTATAAAATTCAGAAGCTTAGTATCTATTTTTCGTGTTATTCATGGTAACTTATTGCCTTTGTACAATATAGTGTTTTTTATAAGATTCAGAAGCTTAGTATCTATTTTTCGTGTTATTCGTGGTAACTTATTGCCTTTTTACAGTATAGTGTCTTTTATAAGATTCAGAAGCTTAGTATCTATGTTTCGTGTTATTCGTGGTAACTTATTGCCTTTATACAATATAGTGTTATTTATAAGATTCAGAAACTTAGTATGTATTTTTCGTGTTATTCGTGGTAACTTATTGCCTTTGTACAGTATAGTGTTTTTTATAAGATTCAGAAGCTTAGTATGTATTTTTCCTGTTATTCGTGGTAACTTATTGCCTTTTTACAGTATAGTGTTTTTATAAGATTCAGAAGCTTAGTATGTATTTTTCGTGTTATTCGTGGTAACTTATTGCCTTTTTACAGTATAGTGTTTTTTATAAGATTCAGAAGCTTAGTATGTATTTTTCGTGTTATTCGTGGTAACTTATTGCCTTTTTACAGTATAGTGTTTTTTATAAGATTCAGAGGCTTAGTATGTATTTTTCGTGTTATTCGTGGTAACTTATTGCCTTTTTACAGTATAGTGTTTTTTATAAGATACAGAAGCTTAGTATGTATTTTTCGTGTTATACGTGGTAACTTATTGCCTTTTTACAGTATAGTGTTTTTTATAAGGTTCAGAAACTTAGTATGTATTTTTCGTGTTATTCGTGGTAACTTATTGCCTTTGTACAGTATAGTGTTTTTTATAAGATTCAGAAGCTTAGTATGTATTTTTCGTGTTATTCGTGGTAACTTATTGCCTTTGTACAGTATAGTGTTTTTTATAAGATTCAGAAACTTAGTATGTATTTTTCGTGTTATTCGTGGTAACTTATTGCCTTTGTACAGTATAGTGTTTTTTATAAGATTCAGAAGCTTAGTATGTATTTTTCCTGTTATTCGTGGTAACTTATTGCCTTTTTACAGTATAGTGTTTTTTATAAGATTCAGAAGCTTAGTATCTATTTTTCGTGTTATTCGTAGTAACTTATTGCCTTTTTACAGTATAGTGTTTTTTATAAGATTCAGAAGCTTAGTATGTATTTTTCGTGTTATTCGTGGTAACTTATTGCCTTTTTACAGTATAGTGTTTTTTATAAGATTCAGAAGAATAGTATGTATTTTTCGTGTTATTCGTGGTAACTTATTGCCTTTTTACAGTATAGTGTTTTTTATAAGATTCAGAAGCTTAGTATGTATTTTTCGTGTTATTCGTGGTAACTTATTGCCTTTTTACAGTATAGTGTTTTTTATAAGATTCAGAAGCTTAGTATCTATTTTTCGTGTTATTCATGGTAACTTATTGCCTTTGTACAATATAGTGTTTTTTATAAGATTCAGAAGCTTAGTATCTATGTTTCGTGTTATTCGTGGTAACTTATTGCCTTTTTACAGTATAGTGTCTTTTATAAGATTCAGAAGCTTAGTATCTATGTTTCGTGTTATTCGTGGTAACTTATTGCCTTTATACAATATAGTGTTATTTATAAGATTCAGAAACTTAGTATCTATTTTTCGTGTTATTTGTGGTAACTTATTGCCTTTGTACAGTATAGTGTTTTTTATAAGATTCAGAAACTTAGTATCTATGTTTCGTGTTATTCGTGGTAACTTATTGCCTTTGTACAGTATAGTGTTTTTTATAAGATTCAGAAGCTTAGTATCTATTTTTCGTGTTATTCGTGGTAACTTATTGCCTTTGTACAGTATAGTGTTATTTATAAGATTCAGAAACTTAGTATCTATGTTTCGTGTTATTCGTGGTAACTTATTGCCTTTGTACAGTATAGTGTTTTTTTATAAGATTCAGAAGCTTAGTATCTATGTTTCGTGTTATTCGTGGTAACTTATTGCCTTTTTACAGTATAGTGTTTTTTATAAGATTCAGAAACTTAGTATCTATGTTTCGTATTATTCGTGGTAACTTATTGCCTTTATACAATATAGTGTTTTTTATAAGATTCAGAAGCTTAGTATCTATGTTTCGTGTTATTCGTGGTAACTTATTGCCTTTTTACAGTATAGTGTTTTTTATAAGATTCAGAAACTTAGTATCTATGTTTCGTGTTATTCGTGGTAACTTATTGCCTTTTTACAGTATAGTGTTTTTTATAAGATTCAGAAACTTAGTATCTATGTTTCGTGTTATTCGTGGTAACTTATTGCCTTTTTACAGTATAGTGTTTTTTATAAGTTTCAGAAGCTTAGTATGTATTTTTCGTGTTATTCGTGGTAACTTATTGCCTTTATACAATATAGTGTCATTTATAAGATTCAGAAACTTAGTATCTATTTTTCGTGTTATTCGTGGTAACTTATTGCCTTTTTACAGTATAGTGTTATTTATAAGATTCAGAAACTTAGTATCTATGTTTCGTGTTATTCGTGGTAACTTATTGCCTTTGTACAGTATAGTGTTTTTTATAAGATTCAGAAGCTTAGTATCTATTTTTCGTGTTATTCGTGGTAACTTATTGCCTTTGTACAGTATAGTGTTATTTATAAGATTCAGAAACTTAGTATATATGTTTCGTGTTATTCGTGGTAACTTATTGCCTTTGTACAGTATAGTGTTTTTTTATAAGATTCAGAAGCTTAGTATCTATGTTTCGTGTTATTCGTGGTAACTTATTGCCTTTTTACAGTATAGTGTTTTTTATAAGATTCAGAAACTTAGTATCTATGTTTCGTATTATTCGTGGTAACTTGTTGCCTTTATACAATATAGTGTTTTTTATAAGATTCAGAAACTTAGTATCTATGTTTCGTGTTATTCGTGGTAACTTATTGCCTTTTTACAGTATAGTGTTTTTTATAAGATTCAGAAACTTAGTATCTATGTTTCGTGTTATTCGTGGTAACTTATTGCCTTTTTACAGTATAGTGTTTTTTATAAGATTCAGAAACTTAGTATCTATGTTTCGTGTTATTCGTGGTAACTTATTGCCTTTTTACAGTATAGTGTTTTTTATAAGTTTCAGAAGCTTAGTATGTATTTTTCGTGTTATTCGTGGTAACTTATTGCCTTTATACAATATAGTGTCATTTATAAGATTCAGAAACTTAGTATCTATTTTTCGTGTTATTCGTGGTAACTTATTGCCTTTTTACAGTATAGTGTTATTTATAAGATTCAGAAACTTAGTATCTATGTTTCGTGTTATTCGTGGTAACTTATTGCCTTTTTACAGTATAGTGTTTTTTATAAGATTCAGAAGCTTAGTATCTATGTTTCGTGTTATTCGTGGTAACTTATTGCCTTTGTACAGTATAGTGTTTTTTATAAGATTCAGAAACTTAGTATCTATGTTTCGTGTTATTCGTGGTAACTTATTGCCTTTATACAATATAGTGTTATTTATAAGATTCAGAAGCTTAGTATCTATGTTTCGTGTTATTCGTGGTAACTTATTGCCTTTTTACAGTATAGTGTTTTTTATAAGATTCAGAAGCTTAGTATCTATGTTTCGTGTTATTCGTGGTAACTTATTGCCTTTGTACAGTATAGTGTTTTTTATAAGATTCAGAAGCTTAGTATGTATTTTTCGTGTTATTCGTGGTAACTTATTGCCTTTGTACAGTATAGTGTTTTTTATAAGATTCAGAAGCTTAGTATGTATTTTTCGTGTTATTCGTGGTAACTTATTGCCTTTGTACAGTATAGTGTTTTTTATAAGATTCAGAAGCTTAGTATGTATTTTTCGTGTTATTCCTGGTAACTTATTGCTTTTGTACAGTATAGTGTTTTTTATAAGATTCAGAAACTTAGTATGTATTTTTCGTGTTATTCGTGGTAACTTATTGCCTTTTTACAGTATAGTGTTTTTTATAAGATTCAGAAGCTTAGTATCTATTTTTCGTGTTATTCGTAGTAACTTATTGCCTTTGTACAGTATAGTGTTTTTTATAAGATTCAGAAGCTTAGTATGTATTTTTCCTGTTATTCGTGGTAACTTATTGCCTTTTTACAGTATAGTGTTTTTATAAGATTCAGAAGCTTAGTATGTATTTTTCGTGTTATTCGTGGTAACTTATTGCCTTTTTACAGTATAGTGTTTTTTATAAGATTCAGAAGCTTAGTATGTATTTTTCGTGTTATTCGTGGTAACTTATTGCCTTTTTACAGTATAGTGTTTTTTATAAGATTCAGAAGCTTAGTATGTATTTTTCGTGTTATTCGTGGTAACTTATTGCCTTTTTACAGTATAGTGTTTTTTATAAGATACAGAAGCTTAGTATGTATTTTTCGTGTTATACGTGGTAACTTATTGCCTTTGTACAGTATAGTGTTTTTTATAAGATTCAGAAACTTAGTATGTATTTTTCGTGTTATTCGTGGTAACTTATTGCCTTTGTACAGTATAGTGTTTTTTATAAGATTCAGAAGCTTAGTATGTATTTTTCGTGTTATTCGTGGTAACTTATTGCCTTTGTACAGTATAGTGTTTTTTATAAGATTCAGAAACTTAGTATGTATTTTTCGTGTTATTCGTGGTAACTTATTGCCTTTGTACAGTATAGTGTTTTTTATAAGATTCAGAAGCTTAGTATGTATTTTTCCTGTTATTCGTGGTAACTTATTGCCTTTTTACAGTATAGTGTTTTTTATAAGATTCAGAAGCTTAGTATCTATTTTTCGTGTTATTCGTAGTAACTTATTGCCTTTTTACAGTATAGTGTTTTTTATAAGATTCAGAAGCTTAGTATGTATTTTTCGTGTTATTCGTGGTAACTTATTGCCTTTTTACAGTATAGTGTTTTTTATAAGATTCAGAAACTTAGTATCTATGTTTCGTGTTATTCGTGGTAACTTATTGCCTTTTTACAGTATAGTGTTTTTTATAAGATTCAGAAGCTTAGTATCTATGTTTCGTGTTATTCGTTGTAACTTATTGCCTTTTTACAGTATAGTGTTTTTTATAAGATTCAGAAGCTTAGTATCTATTTTTCGTGTTATTCGTGGTAACTTATTGCCTTTTTACAGTATAGTGTTTTTTATAAGATTCAGAAGCTTAGTATCTATTTTTCGTGTTATTCATGGTAACTTATTGCCTTTGTACAATATAGTGTTTTTTATAAGATTCAGAAGCTTAGTATCTATGTTTCGTGTTATTCGTGGTAACTTATTGCCTTTTTACAGTATAGTGTCTTTTATAAGATTCAGAAGCTTAGTATCTATGTTTCGTGTTATTCGTGGTAACTTATTGCCTTTATACAATATAGTGTTATTTATAAGATTCAGAAACTTAGTATGTATTTTTCGTGTTATTCGTGGTAACTTATTGCCTTTGTACAGTATAGTGTTTTTTATAAGATTCAGAAGCTTAGTATGTATTTTTCCTGTTATTCGTGGTAACTTATTGCCTTTTTACAGTATAGTGTTTTTATAAGATTCAGAAGCTTAGTATGTATTTTTCGTGTTATTCGTGGTAACTTATTGCCTTTTTACAGTATAGTGTTTTTTATAAGATTCAGAAGCTTAGTATGTATTTGTCGTGTTATTCGTGGTAACTTATTGCCTTTTTACAGTATAGTGTTTTTTATAAGATTCAGAGGCTTAGTATGTATTTTTCGTGTTATTCGTGGTAACTTATTGCCTTTTTACAGTATAGTGTTTTTTATAAGATACAGAAGCTTAGTATGTATTTTTCGTGTTATACGTGGTAACTTATTGCCTTTGTACAGTATAGTGTTTTTTATAAGATTCAGAAACTTAGTATGTATTTTTCGTGTTATTCGTGGTAACTTATTGCCTTTGTACAGTATAGTGTTTTTTATAAGATTCAGAAGCTTAGTATGTATTTTTCGTGTTATTCGTGGTAACTTATTGCCTTTGTACAGTATAGTGTTTTTTATAAGATTCAGAAACTTAGTATGTATTTTTCGTGTTATTCGTGGTAACTTATTGCCTTTGTACAGTATAGTGTTTTTTATAAGATTCAGAAGCTTAGTATGTATTTTTCCTGTTATTCGTGGTAACTTATTGCCTTTTTACAGTATAGTGTTTTTTATAAGATTCAGAAGCTTAGTATCTATTTTTCGTGTTATTCGTAGTAACTTATTGCCTTTTTACAGTATAGTGTTTTTTATAAGATTCAGAAGCTTAGTATGTATTTTTCGTGTTATTCGTGGTAACTTATTGCCTTTTTACAGTATAGTGTTTTTTATAAGATTCAGAAGAATAGTATGTATTTTTCGTGTTATTCGTGGTAACTTATTGCCTTTTTACAGTATAGTGTTTTTTATAAGATTCAGAAGCTTAGTATGTATTTTTCGTGTTATTCGTGGTAACTTATTGCCTTTTTACAGTATAGTGTTTTTTATAAGATTCAGAAGCTTAGTATCTATTTTTCGTGTTATTCATGGTAATTTATTGCCTTTGTACAATATAGTGTTTTTTATAAGATTCAGAAGCTTAGTATCTATGTTTCGTGTTATTCGTGGTAACTTATTGCCTTTTTACAGTATAGTGTCTTTTATAAGATTCAGAAGCTTAGTATCTATGTTTCGTGTTATTCGTGGTAACTTATTGCCTTTATACAATATAGTGTTATTTATAAGATTCAGAAACTTAGTATCTATTTTTCGTGTTATTCGTGGTAACTTATTGCCTTTGTACAGTATAGTGTTTTTTATAAGATTCAGAAACTTAGTATCTATGTTTCGTGTTATTCGTGGTAACTTATTGCCTTTGTACAGTATAGTGTTTTTTATAAGATTCAGAAGCTTAGTATCTATTTTTCGTGTTATTCGTGGTAACTTATTGCCTTTGTACAGTATAGTGTTATTTATAAGATTCAGAAACTTAGTATCTATGTTTCGTGTTATTCGTGGTAACTTATTGCCTTTGTACAGTATAGTGTTTTTTTATAAGATTCAGAAGCTTAGTATCTATGTTTCGTGTTATTCGTGGTAACTTATTGCCTTTTTACAGTATAGTGTTTTTTATAAGATTCAGAAACTTAGTATCTATGTTTCGTATTATTCGTGGTAACTTATTGCCTTTATACAATATAGTGTTTTTTATAAGATTCAGAAGCTTAGTATCTATGTTTCGTGTTATTCGTGGTAACTTATTGCCTTTTTACAGTATAGTGTTTTTTATAAGATTCAGAAACTTAGTATCTATGTTTCGTGTTATTCGTGGTAACTTATTGCCTTTTTACAGTATAGTGTTTTTTATAAGATTCAGAAACTTAGTATCTATGTTTCGTGTTATTCGTGGTAACTTATTGCCTTTTTACAGTATAGTGTTTTTTATAAGTTTCAGAAGCTTAGTATGTATTTTTCGTGTTATTCGTGGTAACTTATTGCCTTTATACAATATAGTGTCATTTATAAGATTCAGAAACTTAGTATCTATTTTTCGTGTTATTCGTGGTAACTTATTGCCTTTTTACAGTATAGTGGTTTTTATAAGATTCAGAAACTTAGTATCTATGTTTCGTGTTATTCGTGGTAACTTATTGCCTTTGTACAGTATAGTGTTTTTTATAAGATTCAGAAGCTTAGTATCTATTTTTCGTGTTATTCGTGGTAACTTATTGCCTTTGTACAGTATAGTGTTATTTATAAGATTCAGAAACTTAGTATATATGTTTCGTGTTATTCGTGGTAACTTATTGCCTTTGTACAGTATAGTGTTTTTTTATAAGATTCAGAAGCTTAGTATCTATGTTTCGTGTTATTCGTGGTAACTTATTGCCTTTTTACAGTATAGTGTTTTTTATAAGATTCAGAAACTTAGTATCTATGTTTCGTATTATTCGTGGTAACTTATTGCCTTTATACAATATAGTGTTTTTTATAAGATTCAGAAGCTTAGTATCTATGTTTCGTGTTATTCGTGGTAACTTATTGCCTTTTTACAGTATAGTGTTTTTTATAAGATTCAGAAACTTAGTATCTATGTTTCGTGTTATTCGTGGTAACTTATTGCCTTTTTACAGTATAGTGTTTTTTATAAGATTCAGAAACTTAGTATCTATGTTTCGTGTTATTCGTGGTAACTTATTGCCTTTTTACAGTATAGTGTTTTTTATAAGTTTCAGAAGCTTAGTATGTATTTTTCGTGTTATTCGTGGTAACTTATTGCCTTTATACAATATAGTGTCATTTATAAGATTCAGAAACTTAGTATCTATTTTTCGTGTTATTCGTGGTAACTTATTGCCTTTTTACAGTATAGTGTTATTTATAAGATTCAGAAACTTAGTATCTATGTTTCGTGTTATTCGTGGTAACTTATTGCCTTTTTACAGTATAGTGTTTTTTATAAGATTCAGAAGCTTAGTATCTATGTTTCGTGTTATTCGTGGTAACTTATTGCCTTTGTACAGTATAGTGTTTTTTATAAGATTCAGAAACTTAGTATCTATGTTTCGTGTTATTCGTGGTAACTTATTGCCTTTATACAATATAGTGTTATTTATAAGATTCAGAAGCTTAGTATCTATGTTTCGTGTTATTCGTGGTAACTTATTGCCTTTTTACAGTATAGTGTTTTTTATAAGATTCAGAAGCTTAGTATCTATGTTTCGTGTTATTCGTGGTAACTTATTGCCTTTTTACAGTATAGTGTTTTTTATAAGATTCAGAAACTTAGTATCTATGTTTCGTGTTATTCGTGGTAACTTATTGCCTTTGTACAGTATAGTGTTTTTTATAAGATTCAGAAACATAGTATCTATTTTTCGTGTTATTCGTGGTAACTTATTGCCATCGTACAGTATAGTGTTTGCCATGTACTGGTTACAGGTGTAGTCAGATGTTTTAGTCAGGAGTAATGGTATCAGATATAAGCGGGAGATAACTCATTATCTAACAACGATCTAACATGTCTTATCATATAGATAAGTAGGGGGATCTCAAAATGCGATTTCGAACTCAAGTGTGACAGACTGACGACCAGACATATATTCATATATAGATTAGTAGAGAGATATAAAAATGCGATTCCGAACTTAAGTGTGATAGACTGACCTCCAGATAGACCTTATATAGATGAGTAGAACGATCTGAAAATGCGATTTCGAACTTAAGTTTTATAGACTGACAAGCAGACTGATCCGTTTGTATAGATGAGTAGAGAAATCTAAAAAGGCGATTTTAAACTTAAACATCACAGACAGATCGATTTATAGACGGGACGAAAGGGATCAGAAAAGCGTTAATATAATTCACAATCCTTTATATTTGGCACAAACAAACTTCAGTGCAGCAATACTCTAAGGATTTTTTTAAATAGACGTATCTTTGAGATAATTTCACATGTAAAAAGCTGGATTTTTTTCGGTGAGTGTTAAGCCCATTCAGGATCAAACCCCTACTGATGAGACAATAATCAAAGTGTCCCTACATATCATATAATTTAACAGCGATTACATAAATTATGTTATATATTAACGATTGAAATTTAGTGGACAAGTCAGACCGCTACGGAAGTTTATTCGTACAAAATATGGTTGAATTGCAGAAAGTATTGTAAATGTTATAAACGATTCCGTGGGTGGCATGTTTGGTCCCTCTGTAGATGGTGTCCACGTTCGTTTTATAATTACATTAGAACATAACAAAGATTTCCTCCTTTCTTTTTTAATTCTCATCTTTATTTGTTTTTGTTTTTTATACGAGATCAATTAGAAATATGAGAGAACGCAATATTTTTCTAAACTTTTTTTTATTCATGTAGAAGAGAAAACTTAATACAAAAAGATGAATCTGAATCTGAAAGTCTTCAATCGTCTGATGTTGGGGAACTTTAATGCATAAATGAATATGCAATCACCCTCTTCATTAAATGCTGTACGGGCACAGGATTTTAAATTGCCGATTGGATTGTCTTAATCTTTAAGGATTACTTGACAAAATATAAATGTAATAAAATAAAACGTTCAAGGATATCTTCTCTAGTTTCCAAATAATCAATACGTATTTTGAACAAAACCACACAATCTGCATATTTTCGCAGTGATGTAATTAGGTTAATTATCTTTTAAATATAAAGAAAAGTGAGCAATGCCCTCTATTTTATTGACCACTATAGTTTTCTATATAAAACCGGCACATGCGAATCTGCTTTAGCAGTCATTTAGGCCAATTGCTGACCCGTGTTTTAGAAAATATGTCTTCATTTTGTTCGGTTATAATAATCTTTTTATTTCTCTCGGCTCCACTAAGCATATTAACGCTGTCATCCATACAGGAGCTTGGAAGCATTTTCACTTTTCTGCTAAAATCTAATACAACTGCCACCCACTACACTGGGAATTCTTCACATGTTAACTGTTTCGACGTAGAACTGTTAGTATTTCATGGTCTATTCTCTATTACCTACTCAACATTTTACGACATAAATATAGCGCGCTCCATTGAGCTACACATTCTTCATACCATTCGCTTCTATTATTCTTACAACATAATCCTATTTTCTTTGTTTCTTTTTCTTTAAACATCCTATTACATATCTTTCGTATCATCACAAACTTTAACTTCCCGAACAACACTTTTCCTATTTAACGACTAAATCTTTTTTACGAAACCTTACAACTAATGTATAGAAATTTAACATAAAAACTTTGTTAATACATTTTCTTCAACAGAATAAAGGAATAACGAACTCGAACTCCTGTTACGCTTACATTCATTTATACAATGATACGTTTTATTTCTTTTTGAACTTTTTACTTGACCGATTAATATGATTTCTTCCTTTTCTTCTTCGATAAAATTTAAAGAAAATTCTTTATTTAAAATACATTTTACAAAAATCTAATTTGATACTCAATAAAAGTGGATGTTTCGGAATGTTTTTTAGATAAAGATTTATAATTTGTAATATTTCGATTATTGAGACTACTGTTCTAATTGGGTGGTCGTGATGTGTCTTATCTAGAAAATCTCACAGAACTCTATAAAGTCGGCTGACGTAAATTTAGTTCCGTTTTCACTGACAAAACAAACAGCCACCCCAAAACGGGCGAACAATTCGTGAAATTTTTTAATAGATACGTCCGTATTGCGCTTTTTACATCTGAACACTTCTACCCATTTAGAAAACCTATCTACTAGAATTAGATAGTAAAATCTCTCTAACGCGCCTGCAAAGTCCAAGTGTACCCATAGTCCGTTTTGGGCGACGGACTATGTTTAATAGGAGGTGCTTTTGCCGCCAAGGAACATCATGTGCAGGCGGTTTTCAATTTCATGGTCCATTTTAGGCTTGTATATGCCAGTATATGTAGCCGCGCATTAAGATCTTCATCCTAATTTGCGTCTGGGGGGCCAACATAAAAATCCTTCAGGATTCCCCTATGTAGATTTTTAAGGAGTACATCGTCACATAGTGAAAATTAACTGAAATGTGTCGGTCCTGTTCTGTTATTTTTATTTTTGTTACGTAAATGAACTCATCATCGTTGGCTAAATGTTTTATTTCATGTAGGATCACAGGGAGTTCTCTTATTGCGTTGCACAATTTTTTTATTTCCAGATTATTTCGTAGAGAAACAATTGCAGAATCTTCTATGTCTCGGAACCAGTCTTGATATTCCATGATCGTGATATATCTTTTTAGAGGTTAGATATTCCATCTTAAAAGTGTAGTTTAGTAGTGTTTCCTTCATCTCGGCAGTCTATTTGCTGTGTATACGGGCAGACCTTTTTAGACCGAAAATAGTGAGTAACGATTTGTGATCAGTTTGCAATGTGAGCAAACTTCCATGTATGTAACGGTGGAATTTGGTGACTGCAAAGATTATTCTCAAAGCCTCCTCTTCGATTTGGGAGTAATGTTTCTCAGCTGGAAGCAGCATCCTCCATGCATGAGCGATGGGATTGTGAGTTCTGTCTCGCATTTAATGAAGGATGCATACTCCTGTTCACTAGCAACTATCATTTCTAGGTTTGGGTTATAGTGAATGAGGAATTTCATAGTTTTATCGAATGTCTCCTGTAATTCGGGTGTCTATTCCAAAACTTTATCTTTTCTTAAAAGTTTGTTCAGCGGAACACGGAGATTATTAATGTTAGGGATAAATGCTTGGTAATAATTTTCCAGTCCCAGGAAACTCTGTAGGGTTGTGATGTTTTAAGGAGCCGGCACCTTAATTGCAGTGGCCCGTTCTGAGCCCGGTCTTATGCCGTTTTTATCTATGATATGTCCCAGATATTTGATTTCTTCTATAAAAAAATCGCATTTTCGAATTTTGAATACATAATCCTTAATTTGTGAAATCACTTTGTGAACGTGTTCCCAGTGTTGTTCCATATATTTACTATTTATTTAAATTCTGTCTAGATATGCGATCGTGAAATCAATTTCGTCCAGCATAGTATCCATAACTTGCTGAAAAATTTCTGGCGCGACCTTGACCCTGAAAGCAAGCCTTTCAAACTTGTATAATCCGCAATTCGTATTTATACATAGTAATTTTGAACTTTCTTCTTGAACAGGTATTTGGAGGTAAGCATCGCTAAGATCGATTTTTGAGAAGAATTTGCCTCCATTTAGTTTTATATAAACTTCTTCTAGGCTTAGAAGTGGATAATGGTAATCGTTGAGTGCTGCATTTTATCATGTCGAAAAATCAGCACACACGCGGATTTCTTTAGATGTTTTTACATAGACAGTAGGTGCTGCCTATTGGCTATACTCCACTTTATAGTAAAATACCGGTCCTTACTATTCTGTTTATTCCTCGATTATTTTTCTTACGTAGCGAAAGTAAGTATTTTTTTTAAATACAGGTTGTATGTTCTCTTTCAGTTCTTATCTTGCTGCCATCAAATTAAATTGACTTAAACCACCCAAATAAACTTCGGGAAAGGTTTTTTCAATTCCTTCTTTAGTTTTTTGACTAGGTCGTCATATTTCTATTTTCTAGCAAAAAGTGTTGATTGATCGAACTGTTGGATCCGGTTTATGCCAAATAAACTGTTGGTATTTTATAATACGAATATGTTAAATTTTTAGGTAGTTCCATTGAAAGTAATGACTTCGCCCTCGAATTTACTTTTGTCACCAGTCACAATCTGGCGTTTTTGTTGCTTTTTTGCATGGTTAGTTTATCCAACCTTTTTCATATATACACGTCTGAATCAGAGTGTCGTTGTAACTTGACATTTTTATTCAGGATTTTTACCTGTACGTACTTTCTTATATTTATACAGTCCTGTTCGTTTGTTTTTGTGAATTAAACCCGACTTTTTTTTTCTTTTATTCGTTCTGCAATGTGAACTCTTGTGTCCGACATTATTACAAGTAGAAACAGGTCTTAAAATAGCAATTCATAACCCAATGAAGGGATCCACAACAGAAACAAGGGCTAGGCGGACTTTTTCCTGTTTTTATTCGGGTGGCTTGTTTTTTATGAGCGTGAAAATAATCTCTATTTTTGGTTTGAATTGTTTTTGAAGGAGAGTTTAAATGTGATTTCTGAAGCATCTTTCTTATGTGAGTAATTTCCGACTCTTCAATATCTTTAGAATCTTGGTTAACACTTACAAATCTCTGACAGTCTTCGGCTGTTTTCTGTAATGTTAAATTTAGCTCATTTTCTGACTTCTTTAGGACTTTCCGTCTGATTTCTGCGTCTTTGCCTGATACAAGTTTTTGCACGAATATTAGGCATTTAAAAATTTCCGTGATACGGTCAGCTTGTTTGAAATCGTCACAGTGTTTATTAACGATTGGCGCGAGTATAGTAGTCTTCGTTCTCTTTTCTAATTAAGTTCATGCATTTCCAGGAGTAGCGATGTCTTAGGGCTAAATAATTCTGTAAAAAGTTTAACTGCTTCAGAAAAAGTCAAGTTATTGTTTTTGCGGGGTAAAATATAGTCCACGAATTTTCGGAGCAGCAGGCAAACTTTTTAAAAGTCTGCCCAATTTTCACAATCTATTTTGTATATATCCTCATACCTAGATATAAAGCAAAGGTGTTATCCTCGTCTAGGAAATAAATGAAATTGTCAATTGCATCCCAGACGGCATTTTGAGAAAAAGCATCTTCGTTCTCGTTTTTTTATGACTCTAATTAGACATTGTTTGTAGTAATACTTTGATTTTTACATTTTGTTTCTGTAAAAGTTTTAAAAATCTTTCTTCGTTTTTTGTGCTTGCATTTGGTATTTAAGGTATTCTTATTTGAAATTTTCCATGTTTAGATGTGTTTTTATAGAGTACGGCTTGTAGAAGTTGTTTTCTTTTATATTACGCCGCTAACATACTATTAGTTGGAAAAGTGAGGAAAAAGTATAAAACCTTTTTGTCGACAAGAAAATATCATTTTCAGTAAGTTTTTCACGTAACAGTAGTTTTACGGTAAGCACTTTAGTCAACGGTAAAACTAAGGTTAATAATTTCGGTGGTGGTATATTTTGTTTTCTTTTAGAGATCAAAAACATAATGTATTCCTACTTGTTAAAATTAACACGGTGCTAGAATAGAAATAATCAAATCACTAACTTTCTCTTTTCTTTGAAAGAAATAATTTTGTTCCTTCTAAAGACAAAAGGAAATTACCTTCGCTAAACAAATCCAACTTACGAGATTTATTGTTCTTGGTTCGCCGATGAAGCATGTTTTTCGAACTTTGGGGGTTGTCAGGTAATTTCGCCGTTGATTTCTCCACGTTTGCCCTTTTTAAGTTTCTCAAATAAAGTCCCTTAATACACCTCGTCGCCAGTTTTGTAGATCTGTAAAAGGTCATGAAACAATCCACGAACTAGGGATTAAGTGAAACAAAGTATATTGAAGAAAGTATAAATACACCATATAAACAGATTGGTTGAACGTCGCTCTGACTGCCAGTATTAGACTGGGATAGTTCGAACACTGAGTGACATGTGTCTCCGGTATTTATAGTGAAGCTGAATAGTTCATGCAGTCCGTTAGATAAGGTATCATAACAATATATATTCAAAATAAAAACGAAAAAACTAAAATGATTTATGTATTCATCAACCTTACGTGTTCATTTCAAGACTTTATCGGGATGACTGGTTTTAAAAAATAAAATAAAAATCAGTCTTGAAATAAAGACGAAACGTTGATGAATACATAAATAATATTAGTATTTCCTTTTTCATCACATTGGAATATTATTTCTATATTTTAATCAAATATAAATATAAGATATATATATATATATATATATATATATATATATATATATATATATATATTATAGTAGGTTTAAAAAAATTTTTTTAAAATTAAATGCATATCCACTAATTCCACATACTAACCATTTAATTTTATTATTTAAGTTTTAAACCTACTTTATATATATATATATATATATATATATATATATATATATATATATATATATATATATATATATATATGGGAAGAGAAGGATGAAAGTAATCCGACGTGATGGGAAAATGAAAAAGGAAAACCAAAAAATGGCTGTTTTTATGTGTACATCAACGTTTCGTCTTTATTTATAAGACTTCATCAGGATGATAAAATATAGAAAAAATGTCATGCAAGTGCAGATACATGTAGGGTAGACATATTGGGAGGAAAAATAGAATGAAATAGTGGCCACTGCTGGGTGGACGTCCGTATTTGTTGGAGAAATAGAAATGAATGTTGAAAAGAGTGAGTGGGGAAAAAATGGAGGGATGGGGTGAGCAAGGACTACTGTGGCTGGTGGTAAGAGAAAGAGGTGGGGGATGAGCCGGGGTAAAGTGGATGGCAGAGAGAGAGTGGAGGAAGAGGGGGGAGGGAGGTGTTTGACCAGATGGCTGCGGTTCAAGATTGAAGGGGAAAAAGTAAGTTGGAATGTTTGTGTATGGGGGGTGTATGCAGGGAAAGGAGGATGGGTAGAGAGGGAGGGGGCTGTGATTTTGGTGGATGGGCGAAAGTTGTGGTCTTAGAGAGCGTTTTGAGAAAATGAGGGAATTTAAGAAGGGGTATGGGAGAAAATAACCGAGGACGTTCGAGGACGTCCGAGGAGAGTCAGGCAGATACTCAATCTGTCCTAACTTTTCTGTGAGCATGATAACACTTGGTTGTATCTTTATCTTTTCCAATTCACATACAGCAAGTGATTCTCCCAAATGGTCACTCATTTCGTACTGGCCAAGCTCAACGTTGTTTAACTTCGGTGATCATAACGGGAACCGGTGTGTCAACGTGATTACGCTGTATATATATATATATATATATATATATATATATATATATAGGATAGGCACGGAAGCAAACTGTGTCATTATTTAAACTTGTTTCTATACTCATCCAAAAATTCTAAATACTAACGATAACGCACACACACACATATTCTTTTTTCAACTCAAATAGGAATTCTATTCGCCCATCTTATTTCCCCTTTAATATATATTTTCTCATTAACAGTTAGCGATTCCTGTAAACAAATATAAATAATTAAACAATAATTATTTTTTCGCATTTCGAAATAAGTTTCCGCGCAGGAAGAGAACTGTTTTAATTGCTGCAATAAATCTTATATTTATCAAGCTGTCACAATCACACCATATCTATCGAATCAATTGCGTATTTATGTTTCTATCACAGCTATTCACATAGCTATTGTATCCAGGTCTTAACATATTAATTAATTATATCAATGTCTATACACCTATCTATCTATATGTGTCTATTAAAAAAATTATTATATATGTAAAAATAAAAATGGAATAAAGGATAAGCGAATCAACAACTAGCAAAAATGAACTCAAAAACACATATTGAATAATTCTACCAATATATATATATATATATATATATATATATATATATATATATATATATATATATATTAGAATTGGTGTTCTTGTTTAGAAAGCATTGTTTATATGGTAATATGAATTATTAAAAATAAGAACGGCATACAATGCATTTTAATTTTATTAACTTTTTTCAACATTTTTTTTCAATTAAATTTTCGAAGAAATACTTCATCATCAGAATTTAAAAATGATAATAAAAAAGATACATTAAATACCCTTTTTTTCTTTTTCTTCTCATCGTTTTTTGGTGTGTTTTCAATTCGTCTGTTGTTGAAGCGAATGTGGGATGAGGGTAATTGCAAAATCGATTTACTCGTATATGAAGCAACCGTCACAAGCCGGACTACCGGTAGAGCAGAAAAATACATTGACATGACGCAGGGAAGCTTCAAGCACAGATTATACGCACGCAGAAACACTTACAGATACAAAAACAAGGCAAATACGGCACTCGCGACCCGAATATGGCAACTTAAAGAAGAAAATACACCCTTCACCATCAAATGAAAAGTAATTGAGAGAAAACCATTATTCTCTTCAACCATAAATAGATGTCCTCTGTGTGACGCTGAAAAATACCATATATCAAGGTCCATGATTGACCCGAATACATCCTGTTTGAATATTCGCGATGAAATCTTTAAGGGATGCATCCGCAGGAGACAAGCACTACTCATAAACCGGTCTTACCGATACACATAAAAGCCTAGCTACTCCCCCCTCTGTTCAATATATAACCCCATTATTGTCCTATTGAATACCGACTTCTATTCCAGAAAGTTTTCCCAACTATCACTCCTTATAAATATAAATAAAATTACAAAATACCAACAAACACCTTAATCAACCCATATCCACACTAATATTCAAGAGCAATTATTTGAACTTTCCCAAAAATATTTCTCTAGTCATTAAGAACTAACACCTTCATATCACAACATTATCATTACTCCCATAAGTCCCCAAACGGTTTCAAACCATTTAAAATCCCTACAGAGTTACTGCCCTTAGACCGCCCGGATGATACCTTTATCTAAATTCCTTCGGGATTGATTTAAAGTCCTTTAATCCAGGATTTAAACACGACATTAAGTAATGTTGTTCCCTTTAAACGCCTTTAATCTTTAAACTCTCTCTCTCCCCCTAATTCCTTTGGAACACAAATCATCATACCCCAAAACAGTAACGGCCAAATATACGAATCTTATAATATTGACTCACGGGAATTATATAGAAATATTATTTATTTATTTATTATTTTTTATTTTTTATTTTTTATTTTTTATTTTTTATTTTTTATTTTTTATTTTTTATTTTTCATTTTTTATTTTATTTTTTTTTTTTATTATTATTTTTTTTATTTTTATATCTTTTTATATCTCTTTAAACCTCCTCCCGTTTAAATCTCAACTGTTACTTTTCACCCCCCCCTCTTTTTTCAAACCTTCCTTACACTAAATTAAAATTATAATTTAAACAAACATACACAATGCTCTAAGCAAATAACGCGTCCAAACAAGAGTGACACGTGACTTCACATTTCCGAAACAGATGACAACAGAAGCTGAAGAGAGCTGGATGGCTAAGTCCTTTCGTGTTTGAAACCGACGGTGCGAATGTTGTACTAATTTTTCTGTACCAAAATAAATATATATATATATATATATATATATATATATATATATATATATATATATATACTTCTTTGTAGAATGGTAGGAAAAATCCCAGCAGAGTGCTCGATTAATTAAGAATTAAAGTTAAAAATTAAGAGCATAATATTTATTTATTCTAGTACAGAAAAATTAGTACAACATTCGTACCGTCGGTTTCAAGCACGGAAGGTCTTACCCATCCGGCTCTCTTCAGCTTCTGTTGTCATCTGTTTTGGAAATGTGAGGTCACATGACACTCTTGTTGGGACGCGTTATTTGCTCAGTGTGTTGTGTGTGTTTGTTTAAATTTGAATTTAGTGTAATAAGACCGTTGAGATTTAAAACACGAGGGAATTCAAGATTAAAGGGAATAAAAAAAGGGGGGTAAAAAATAAAAAATTATATATGAAAGAATATATATATATAAATAAATATAAAAAACATATATATATAAAAAACATTTCAATACTAAGAATAAAAGAATAAAAAAAGAGAAAGAGTATAAAAAGGTATAAAAAAGAAGAATAAAAAAAAGAATAAAAAAAAGAATAAAAAAAGGGGGTTAAAAAAAGGGGGTTAAAAAAGGGGTTAAAAAAATATAGAGAATAAAAATGTAGAGAATAAAAAAGAGTGAGAGAGAAAGAAAGAATAAAAATGGCAAGAATAAAAAGACAGAATAAAAATGGCAAGAATAAAAATAAAAATAAAAATAAAAATAAAAATAAAAATAAATTAAAAATAAATTTAAAGATTAAAAAATAATAATAATAATAATAAAGAATAAAATTTAAAAATTTAAAAATTAAAAATTAAAAATTAAAAATTAAAAATTAAAGATTAAAAACAAAAATAAAGAAAGGGTTTCTCTGAAATTCTCGTGAGCCAAATTATGAATTTGTATCATTAGCCGTTATATTTTTGAAGGTATGCGTTCTAAAGAACCGTTAGTGTGTAACAATCTATTCCCAGATTGGAGTGATTTTAATGAAGAAATTCGGACCTAAGGGAGGTAACTAAGTTGGAAATATGAAATATTTGAGTTTGTTAAAATGGGTTTGTAGATTTAGCTAGTGGTTGATGAATAAATTAAATATTTTTACATTTTTGTATTTTGGTGAAAGTCGAAGTTTTTGCTCTTGGAATTTATGTGGATATAGTTTGTTTAAATGGATTTGTAGAGTAATCTAGTGACTGATAGATAAATTAAATATTTTTGTATTTTTGTGAAGGTCGGAGTTTTTGCTCTTGAAGTTTAAGTGGATATAGGTTGATGAGGTATTTGTTCGTTTTTATTGTGTTTATATTAGTAGAGGGGGGGGGGTAGTTAGACATTATGTGAATCGGTCAGACCAGTTTACAAGCAATGCTTGTCTCTTGTGGACACACCCCCTGAATATTTCATCGCGGACATTTAAACAGGCTGTATTCGGATCGATGATGGCCTTTGAAATGTGGTATTTTTCAGCGTCACATAGAGGACATCTGTTTATGGCTGGAGAGAAGGATGGTTTTCTCTCAATTATTTTCCATTTGATGGTGAAGGGTGTATTTTCTTCTTTAAGCTGCCATATTCGGGTCGCGAGTGCCGTATTAGCCTTGTTTTTGTATCTGAAGGAGTTTCTGTGTGCGTATAGCCTTTGTTTGAAGTTTCCCTTCGTCATCCCAATATATTTTTCTGTACTAGAATAAATAAATATATATATATAAATATATATATATATATATATATATATATATATATATATATATATATATATATATATATATATATATATATATATATATATATATATATACACACATATGAGGGAGTAAATATGAAATAAAAATTAAAGACAAAATGTAAAATTTGTTATGGACAAACACGTTAACATGCTAGTAATAATAATAAGCATAATTAGAACTGACAAATGAATAGCAGATCACTGTGACTTGTCGATCTGTTTATAAAATCTGTCTGGTATTCTTGAAATATGTTTAATATATTTTGTAATATAAAGTTACTTTATTTTTTTCCCATTGCGGTTTGTGAAAATTCTTACAATTCCTATTTCCTTTGACAGACAAATACAAAATGACAAAAAGTAGTAGAGATGTCCCGTTATTTAGTAACGCCTGCAATAGTTTAAAATTGGTTTCAACTTGTTTTTCTTTTGTTCTTTCGTCTTGTGTGGATTACTTTCATCTATTTCACCAACATGTAACATTGTCACACCATTGTTTCGGTAATGACATGATGGAAACGGTCTAATTCGTGATTGTTATTGAATCGGAAAAAAACGACATTTTATTATCAAAAACGAAGACGGATATTTAAAAATAATTAAAACATTTAATAATGATCACTAATGACACTGATTTAACGTATACTGGCTTTTTTTCTGGTGAACAGTGATAACAGTGTGATTTTTATACTAATGACTCACAGCTTACCGAGGCCAAAAGCAGCTCGAAGATAAGGGTTAATGAGATTTTCAATTCGATGATGAAAGAGTACTGCTAATGGATTGACAGCTATATTTAAGACGACATGATAGATATTTGTTGACATTAGACTTGAAAACGACAATTTGGTAATCTGGAGAAAATTGTTTCTGTGGTAAAATTTTCCACGGGAGGGAAGTTCTTGGGAAAAACTCTGTTCATGAAAGTTCCATGTGATTTAAAACGAACGAAACAGCTGTTTTAGAAATACAATAATAAAATGTTTTAAACAAAACCTTTGGATTCCATTATCTTATTAGTATTATATATATATATATATATATATATATATATATATATATATATATATATATATATATATATATATATATATATATATACATATATATATATAATAAATATTTGTTTTGTTCATTATCTATGTACGTATACGTTTCGTCCTTTATAATCGGGACTCATCAGCATAGAGATATGACTATTCACTACTGGTCATACAATTCGAAACCCCGGATTCCGAGTACTTTTACAACTCAAATTCCGACCTCTAGAACCACTCGACCAACGTTGAATAGTGAATAAACAGTGATAATTTTAACACTTTATCCGGCGGCTTGACTTCATAAGAGCGTTCAACTTAATGAAAAGAACGATGCATTTATAGCTAACGACGTCATGCTGTGTTAATACTACACTTACAGTGCCCATCTAGATGTGTTTTCTAGGAGCTACAAATAACAAATAATAAATAATAAATATATATATATATATATATTGTGTGTGGGTATTTAGGCAGCATTTTCTCATTTATGCAAACATTGCTAAAAATATAACACAATTCGTATGTTTAATTATACCTTTTTTATTTTTTCAATTTTTCTAATGTTTTTTTTTGTATATACATCACACAAATTAATAAATGTTCCATAGGTATCACGAACCTTTTCGATTTTTCATCGAATTATTCTCAGGTGTAAAACGTCTTTCCTGAAACAATGCGAAAGCGTTCTTTTACGTGCGCGTTTCCTCGTTTCTGTCGTTTTAAAAAGTATCTTATTTCTCCAGCTTACTTGTTCATTTGCTTTTGACATATGAGGATGATTCGACGAAGAATGGAAAACGTGCGTGATAGCCATGGAACACTTATTCATTATTTTATACAAAAAAGGCAATTGGAAAAATGAAAAAAATGAAAAAAATGAAAAAAAGGTATAATTAAACAGAGAAATTGTGTTATTTTAAATAATTTTGGGATATATATATATATATATATATATATATATATATATATATATAACTTTTCTCATATGTGTGTATGTATGTAAGTAAGAAGTAAAAGTTACATTGGCACGTTTTAAATGCTGCCTTTTCAGTTGTGTCATTCCTTTTTTTTCCGCAGACGCGTGCAAGTTTGATACGATCGACAAATTGTTCTTCTCATTTAAAAAGAAGACGAAAGCGCATCAGATGTTTGCAGCATCGAATGCTTCTGATGGAATACACGAGTGAATGCACAATACAACATTCCCGCGTGCAATCGTTTCTGAGCGAAAATTCAATGAGCTCATGTGTGAGGTTAATTGATAACATGGATACGTATTTTAACTAAAATAAATAAATATACACTTATATACATGTATATCTCTATTTATATAAAATTAATTATGTATACATGTTTCACTCCGAAACTAATTAACTGGCCGTTATGAATTTTGGAAAACAGCGGCTAGCCGTAAGGTGCAATAATGTGGGCTGTATTTAGTTTAATGTAGTATTATGAAAAGTGGGCAAAAAGAGGGTGGAGGCCACTCGTGAAAATTCAGATACCTCCGACTTTTGTGGCATTTTAACAATAAATATTAGACATCAATTAATAAATATTATTCAAATTTTACTTTTATTTGGGATATTTTAATGTGTTTTAATGAACATAATACGGCAACAACCTCGCATATAAAAAGTCTAAATATTTCAGATCTGCATTAACTTTAATAAGCATTTATTGGACTCAATTAAGAAAGATTCCTTGACTTTCAGTTTCTTATTAAGACCCCTTAAGCTTACGCCTTACATTTTAGACATTTTCTATAATCAAAATCATGTAATGGATCTTTATAAAAAATAAATAAGGATTCTTAACATAAGGTTAAGTAATATTATATCTCGATTTTAATCTTTGTAAAAGGGCCATAAAGTTTTGCAAAATTTCTCTACTTAATAAATTAATTTTACACGTCCTGGGACGGCTATTTGACTAGTATATATATATATATATATATATATATATATATATATATATATATATATATATATATATATATATATATGGATTTATCATATCATTATATATATATATATATATATATATATATATATATGGATTTATCATATCATTATATATATATATATAGTTATCAATTATATCATTATATATATATATGAATTTATCATATCATTATATATATATATTTTTTACAAAGCCAAATCGACGCCAAGATTTTTTTAGACTTTCGTCGCCTTGAATCGACAATGAGGAAAAGAAAAAAAAGACAATGTCTGATTTTCATTGAAAAAGATCTGTGTTGGTCGAAATATCTAATTTGTTTTATAAAAACAAAAAAACTCTTGGAAACAAAAAATATATATTCACTTTACGATGTCTTCCGAAGTAGATCTTGGATTTACTACTTGCTACCAGGCGCCTTACTACTACTACTACTACTACTACTACTACTACTACTACTCAGATCTTGACTTTCAACAGTTTCCATAAACAGCGGGAGGTGTCAGGCCACTTCGGCTTTTGCCGTCGTTAATCGACAATGAGGGAAATAACAAAATGAACGATGTCGGACTTTCATTGAAAAATACTTGCGTTGATCGAAATAGCTGACTTATCGTATATAAAAAAAATCTTGTCATCGATTAGGTTTTTAAAAAATTGTATTTTCACTCTACGATGTTTTCTGGAGAAGAATTTGGATTAATATATATATATATATATATATATATATATATATATATATATATATATATATATATATATATATATAATGATATGATAAATCTACGTATGCTTTTGTTGTAATTTAAAATCCATTTCCTAGACAAAATAATGATTTTTTCATATTTTACAAATAAAAAATAGTTTTACTGAAAAGGTAAAATCACGTAAACTTCATAAATAAACACAATAATTCTACCATTGCTATTAAATCAGGCGTAAGAATGACAGCATCTAAAGACAGACAACAACTCTTTAGATATAAGTAAAACGCACCGCATTTCCATGTTCTTTTCTCATGGCCAACATACACTTAAAATTCCATGTTCTCTAACTAGAGATTTTACAACACTTAGATTACACACAACAAATAATTCAATTTTTTCATTAGTACTAAATAACAACCACCTAATTTATTATGAAAATTACTCACATCGATAAAATATACAACCCCGCACAATATGGTAACTATACCTACAATTAACCTAGATATTTAGTCTGTCATCATTTAATCACAGATTCCTCCTTTACAGTTCCAAATACACGTATCCTAATACAACCTCTACAGCTTACCTGTGATGATCATATGTTATGTTACATTTTGGGTACAAAATGTCGCAATAGTGGATGCATAGGAGAGACAAAAACACATATTAGATAGAGATTTAATAACCACAAACTGGTTATTAGACAAAACAGAGCAGTCTTCCAAACAGATGATAAACTCTAAAACATTAAATGTAATTTAATAGGCACCAATTTCCCGTCTACATATACGCTCAAAGAGAAATAAACAAAATTGATTATAAAACTGAATAGACATAAAACAGGTTTGAACTCCGATGTGGGAGTTTTGAATATTATACAGACCGAGAAGAATGTCTGTTTTAAAATTAAACTTTGTTCACTGAAGGAATCAGTGCTTTTAACGGTAATTCACCACGAGATAAACGCGCACACGTTCATTTTTTAAAAAAGACAACGGTTTTCTTTACCAATCGTGTGAACTAACTGCACATAAAGAGTAAGAATGACCGCTGCACAACGTTGCAAATTTTAGCTTATCTCAACGGTTTTTGACTATCATGCTTTTACGTTTTTCATGAGGCCTATTTTTTATTCGTCAAATGTGAGGAAATTTATTATTTAAGCATGTAACCGGATCTATATATATAGATTTGATCTGTTCTTTCAATTACTTTATCTTCATATATCGTCGAACAACCGCAACCATAATTTTCATCTGCTTTTTCAATTTTGTTTATTTTCACATATAGCCGAATACTCATCTTTGTCTCACAAGCCTAATTTCTTTTTAATATATTTATATTTATATTCTATTTTTATCTTTATTTTTTTCCAAATGTAATACTTTATGATTGATTGTTCTTATGATCATTGGAATACAACTATAAAATATATATGCTCTGAAGCTTGTAATAATACTTCATTGAGCTTGCAATTTGTAACATTTTCGGATTTTATGAAGATTATATACTTAAATATATAGTTTTTGTAAGAACACATGAATGTTATATATATATTAACGATAAATACTCCATATAAAGTTAAGGGCGACTAATAATGAAATTTTCTGCATCTCAATCACTTAGGAAGTGAAACAATCGAAGTAATAGTGAGCCAAAAAACAGCGAACGCTGCAATTACAAATGAAAATAATTACATTATAATAGATTAAATATTTAGGTGATAAAAATTGTACATATTTCAAGACAAGGCGTCCGATGGTAAAACGCTGGACTACAGACATCAATATCGAAGGTTTGATTTTTGTTTAAGTTAATCATGCTGATAACGTTTGTGAGCCAGAAACACATGTCCATGGATTATTTTTATGTGCGTATAAAATAATAAATATATATATATATATATGTGTGTGTTTGTGTGTGTATGTATATATCCATATATATATTTATATAGTATAAATCCATATGTATTCAGACATAGCTTTCTAGAAATACGTGAATATGTATCGACTAGCGCGAAAATGGCCGGGTCTCACTAGACAATGATTGAAGTTAAAATGGACCGTTTATTTATTCTCCACTAATTTCCTGATGATCAGTCAATGTATTAACGACATCTTGAAGAGTTTTTTTTTGCTGACGTACCTGACAGAGATACAGTTTATTCTAAGAAATATGTTTTCCGTTAAATTATGGTCGATGTTGGGCTTTCCTGAGTATATGATATAAATATTTTAATATCTACATACGACATATATACTTCATCAGTGTGTCTATATCAAACTGTTCCGCCGGTCGCGCGATTGAAACCCCGGATATATATATATATATATATATATATATATATATATATATATATATATATATATATATATATATATATATATATGTGTGTGTGTGTGTGTGTGTGTGTGTGTTGGAATAAAATGATTCGACGTAATGTAAAATGAAAACAGGAAAGCAAAAAACTATGTGATTTATGTATTCATCAACGTTTCGTCTTTATTGAAAGACTTCCTCAGGAAGAAGAAAGCAATGTAAAAAATTCGTTGATGAATACATAAATCACATAGTTTTTGGCTTTCCGTTTTTCATTTTACATATATATATATATATATATATATATATATATATATATATATATATATATATAAGTACCACTACTATGTACTCTTTCACTATGCTGATAACTTTCTTTGTTGTTCCTGCCCCCTTCTCCTGTTTCGCCCCTAATATCGTCGGAAGAAGATAAAATCTTGGAAGACTCTCCGAATTAGTTCATTATACATATGGTTTTACTTTCATTGAAATCGGATATATGTATTTGAAGTTTTAAGGGAGTTCTGTCCCAATGTGCAACTTAAGAAGTAGATATTTGGCACATAAAACGTAACGTCGAGATTCGGGACTACGTCTATTGTCTCTCTTGGAGAATTGTATACATATGATATAAATCTCATCAAAATATCATATATTTGAAGTTTTAAAGCGGTTTGTCCTCAATATCACTCTTAGGTTAGAAGGGCACTTAGAGATTCGGGATCACTTCCATTGTCTTCCCCATAACATAATATACATATGATTTAAATTCTCTTAAAGTAGGATAGATTTGAAGTTTTAATGTGGTCATGCCCTCATAGTCATGTTTATACTATATTCCAATAACCATGATTTTATTTTATTATTTTTATTTTTATTTTTTCGCATTTTAAAAAAACATAACATTTCTGTGAGATATATATTTTACGGTCCGTTTCATTTGTCTTCTGCCAAACAACATTTTTATGTCAATATCGTCTCTGCAACATTACAAAATCATCAGAAAAATTCACAAAGAGTAAAAAGTTATTGGATTAAAGTCTTAAAAAAAACTACACTATGCAGTGGTTTATTTTGGGTGAAACTAAAAAAATAAAGAAAAGAGAAAACTCACACGTGGGGGGACCCACTAATACGCAATTTTTCTTATATTTGATTTGTTGTCACTAATTGACACTCATCGAACTGAATATTTTAAGGAGACTGCAACTGGCTACTCTGGTGCCCCCTCGACGTAAATTCATAGACTAACTCGACAATCAACTAAATCTCATTCATTCACTGTGGAGATCCCCAGATGTCGGAGAGCCTTCTACTCAAATAGCTTGTTTCCTCGTGTTGCTGGCCTCTGGAACTCCCTTACTGCCCCCTGTTTCCCCGACAGTACAGACATGCAGAAGTTTAAAACTAATGTAAACAGACATCTTGCTGCACAGATCCCAATCTAGGTTGACTGACCCCTACCTTCTCCCCTCTTCATTTTTCTCAGTAGCCCCTTATGTTTACAGTGGCGTCCTGCCTTGTTTGGGGTGAACTATGTTAAAAAAAAGAAAAAAAAGGGCACTGATAGTATATGCTAATACATATATTGCTATTAATAATTATATATATATTTATATATATATATATATATATATATATATATATATATATATATACAATAATATTTTTATAAATATTAAATATTTAAAATATACCTAGAGACATCGATGTTTCATGCTAACGCAATCTTCAGTCTAGGAACTAGTTCTCACCGGTCACCGGGCGCGAACTCCGAACACAAATCGCCACTGATTCGAAGTCGAAGATCTTACCCGGGGGCCACTGGAAACTAATTAGTAAATAAAGGGGAATTTCAACTGTAAATAGTAGAATTACTACTATCCACCAAGTAATTGAGAGTGATCAACGAGTCGGATCATTGCATATAGCTATTTGTACTACTTGTTATTGAAGCTCCACGAAAAGTGCCCAGCCTCTGTGGGAGGGGGCTGATAAACAATAATATTTTTATAAATATTAAATATTTAAAATATACCTAGAGACATCGATGTTTCATGCTAACGCAATCTTCAGTCTAGGAACTAGTTCTCACCGGTCACCGGGCGCGAACTCCGAACACAAATCGCCACTGATTCGAAGTCGAAGATCTTACCCGGGGGCCACTGGAAACTAATTAGTAAATAAAGGGGAATTTCAACTGTAAATAGTAGAATTACTACTATCCACCAAGTAATTGAGAGTGATCAACGAGTCGGATCATTGCATATAGCTATTTGTACTACTTGTTATTGAAGCTCCACGAAAAGTGCCCAGCCTCTGTGGGAGGGGGCTGATAAACAATAATATTTTTATAAATATTAAATATTTAAAATATACCAAGAGACATCGATGTTTCATGCTAACGCAATCTTCAGTCTAGGAACTAGTTCTCACCGGTCACCGGGCGCGAACTCCGAACACAAATCGCCACTGATTCGAAGTCGAAGATCTTACCCGGGGGCCACTGGAAACTAATTAGTAAATAAAGGGGAATTTCAACTGTAAATAGTAGAATTACTACTATCCACCAAGTAATTGAGAGTGATCAACGAGTCGGATCATTGCATATAGCTATTTGTACTACTTGTTATTGAAGCTCCACGAAAAGTGCCCAGCCTCTGTGGGAGGGGGCTGATAAACAATAATATTTTTATAAATATTAAATATTTAAAATATACCTAGAGACATCGATGTTTCATGCTAACGCAATCTTCAGTCTAGGAACTAGTTCTCACCGGTCACCGGGCGCGAACTCCGAACACAAATCGCCACTGATTCGAAGTCGAAGATCTTACCCGGGGGCCACTGGAAACTAATTAGTAAATAAAGGGGAATTTCAACTGTAAATAGTAGAATTACTACTATCCACCAAGTAATTGAGAGTGATCAACGAGTCGGATCATTGCATATAGCTATTTGTACTACTTGTTATTGAAGCTCCACGAAAAGTGCCCAGCCTCTGTGGGAGGGGGCTGATAAACAATAATATTTTTATAAATATTAAATATTTAAAATATACCTAGAGACATCGATGTTTCATGCTAACGCAATCTTCAGTCTAGGAACTAGTTCTCACCGGTCACCGGGCGCGAACTCCGAACACAAATCGCCACTGATTCGAAGTCGAAGATCTTACCCGGGGGCCACTGGAAACTAATTAGTAAATAAAGGGGAATTTCAACTGTAAATAGTAGAATTACTACTATCCACCAAGTAATTGAGAGTGATCAACGAGTCGGATCATTGCATATAGCTATTTGTACTACTTGTTATTGAAGCTCCACGAAAAGTGCCCAGCCTCTGTGGGAGGGGGCTGATAAACAATAATATTTTTATAAATATTAAATATTTAAAATATACCTAGAGACATCGATGTTTCATGCTAACGCAATCTTCAGTCTAGGAACTAGTTCTCACCGGTCACCGGGCGCGAACTCCGAACACAAATCGCCACTGATTCGAAGTCGAAGATCTTACCCGGGGGCCACTGGAAACTAATTAGTAAATAAAGGGGAATTTCAACTGTAAATAGTAGAATTACTACTATCCACCAAGTAATTGAGAGTGATCAACGAGTCGGATCATTGCATATAGCTATTTGTACTACTTGTTATTGAAGCTCCACGAAAAGTGCCCAGCCTCTGTGGGAGGGGGCTGATAAACAATAATATTTTTATAAATATTAAATATTTAAAATATACCTAGAGACATCGATGTTTCATGCTAACGCAATCTTCAGTCTAGGAACTAGTTCTCACCGGTCACCGGGCGCGAACTCCGAACACAAATCGCCACTGATTCGAAGTCGAAGATCTTACCCGGGGGCCACTGGAAACTAATTAGTAAATAAAGGGGAATTTCAACTGTAAATAGTAGAATTACTACTATCCACCAAGTAATTGAGAGTGATCAACGAGTCGGATCATTGCATATAGCTATTTGTACTACTTGTTATTGAAGCTCCACGAAAAGTGCCCAGCCTCTGTGGGAGGGGGCTGATAAACAATAATATTATTATAAATATTAAATATTTAAAATATACCTAGAGACATCGATGTTTCATGCTAACGCAATCTTCAGTCTAGGAACTAGTTCTCACCGGTCACCGGGCGCGAACTCCGAACACAAATCGCCACTGATTCGAAGTCGAAGATCTTACCCGGGGGCCACTGGAAACTAATTAGTAAATAAAGGGGAATTTCAACTGTAAATAGTAGAATTACTACTATCCACCAAGTAATTGAGAGTGATCAACGAGTCGGATCATTGCATATAGCTATTTGTACTACTTGTTATTGAAGCTCCACGAAAAGTGCCCAGCCTCTGTGGGAGGGGGCTGATAAACAATAATATTTTTATAAATATTAAATATTTAAAATATACCTAGAGACATCGATGTTTCATGCTAACGCAATTGTTGCAGCCAAGATAAGAGTCTGTTTTGGTGTTTCGCGTGTTGGTATTTGAATGCCGGTGTGTTTCACCGTGGTACGTGTTGTTAAATAATAAAGAAAGTCACACTTCAAATGTTGATGGAATAACAATTAGGAAGAATATTTTGAAAACCAAAATAACGTTTTTAATGTTTTTTTAAATAAATTATTTATTTTTTTCAAGCCTTTAGATCTTTCAACGTGAAACTTTTTTTTCTCAAAAATATATAGGCATTTAATTTATTTATTTTCCTTTTCCCCTCTTTTTAACAAGTAAAAACGTCAATTTTGGTTGCCCCATTTCAAGTGGTGAAGAGAAACGACAAACTGTGCCGTTTGATAAAAAGTTCGATACGAAATCCTCTTTTCTAAATTAAAAGTCAACAGTGGGTACATTTTAATTAGTTTTTTTGTTTAGGTCATGAGAAATGATAATTGTTGTGAAGTTGTCTAACAGTAAATAATAAATAAAGGAAGTCAAGTCGAGGGTTGGTTTAACAAGTGTATTAACAAAGTAAGAAGTGACTAGCACTTGGCTAGACAGTTACAAGACTGTGCTTTGTCTTCTCTGTGTTTCTGGTGACTCGCACTATTTATAGTGACAACCGGTGCAGTTTCTCCTGTGTAAGAACGGCGGGTGTAACAATAATAATGATTTATATATGACAAATTAAATTATTGACAAATTTCTATGATTTTATATGCATATTAGTGCAAACATTATTGAAACATACATGTTTTCGTCACTTTTGAAGGAGGTCGCACACTGATATATATATATCCATTTTTTTGTTTCATTTTACTTAAGTCGAAGTTCTCAGAAATCAAGGGGCTTCTTCCTGCGGCTAACACTTGATCTCTATATAAGACATAGATATTCGAATATTCCATTAATGTTCTCCTTTACCTGTCAAACGTTCAGTTAGTAAATAAGTTAAAAATATTAATTTTCCTCTCCTCAATTGATCAAGTAACAATGTTATAGTATATCTTTCTTGTGGTCACTTGGTTTTACCGGATTCCAGGACAAGAATTCATCTAGTCTGGTAGAGTATCCAGCTAAGTGATGTTACTTGAGGTAACATGACTTGGAGAATGTACACCATTCCTCGTATGAGCCAGTGTATAGCTGTGTCGAGGGGATCTTATTTGGGCTTCGAATACTATGTTATTTTGAATATTTGGTCAGGGTTTACTTGTATGGAAGTAATCTCATGTCAGGTTATCCTGACAAGCCCTTGTACAGAAATACCGAATACACTCGAGGATAGTGTCTGTAGGTAATTCAAACTATATATACGCCTGTGTACGTGTATATATATATATATATATATATATATATATATATATATATATGATTATTTTTATTTACACAGACATGTACAAAATCTGCGACACTGGCATGTCGATGTTATCGATCAACAGTTATTATAAACTGAGATCTCATCAGGCAGAGTTAGAATCCGATCTTAACCTTAGATCATATTTGGTTCTTTCCAAATATGATCTATGGTTAAGATCGGATTCTAACTCTTCCTGATGAGATCTCAGTTTATAATAACTGTTGATCGATAAAATCGACATGCCAGTGTCGCAGATTTTGTACATGTCTGTGTAAATAAAAATAATCATATATAAAAGCTCTATTTAATATTGAGCACTTTTTACAAACCCGGTTGAAATTCTTTGGATTACTACCCTGTGGATGTTTACCTAGATTATATATATATATACAGGGTCGGGCAGCTAAATTGGTACTTTTTTTATTTTTACAAAATTCATAATTTAAAGAATTAAATATGGAAAAAATATCATTTTAACATTTATTTATTTAATTATTACAGTCTATTGAACAAAATTATTCAATATGAGCACCCTTTGCATCAATTATTTTGGAGATTCTTTGACGAAACCGTGAACAGCTCCTCTTTATTTTATTAGGATCGAGATTGCGAAATGCTCGTTGAATGGCTGACTTCAATGAGTTTGTATTTGGGTGTGGATTGACATTAGTCTGTCCCTCAACGACGCCGAATAGATAATAGTCGCAAACATTTAGATCTGGAAAACTGCTGGGCCAACTATCCTTCGGAACAACCAAGGTAAGATTATCCTTCATGAAATCTTGGACTTTCTTTGATCCGTGCGCTGGTGCCGAGTCTTGGATGAGCATGACTTTCGTAGGGTCGTAGTTTCTACGGATCCAAGGCAATAAAACATTATTAAGAATGTTCAAATACTCCACTGGGTTGATTTTAAGACCCGCTTCGATGAAATGAGGAGGTATCACCTTTCCATCACTTGCCACGGCTGCAAAAACCATCACAGAAGCAGGATTTTTGCTCTGCATCACAGGAGGAACTTCCGAAGGGTCACAGGCAATAACTCGAGTGTTCTGGCGATTTGGAACCACATCCACGATGAACTTTTTCTCATCAACAAATCCTTTGTGTTTCAGATGATTGATAAGCTTGGGGCATCTTTCGACTCTGATAGCTTTTGAACGGGCAATGAGGAGATTACGGCGTCTCCTAACGTAGGACTTCATCCCAAGGTCTTCGTTGATTGCTCTGCTGATAGTTCTGTGACTCACATTGCGCATTTTTGACAGGTTCGACATCGACTGATTTGGGTCTGCCTTTATCGGCCGTTTTAGTCCCACCAGGAAAGTTTTTGTGCGCTTTCGATCACTACGAGTACTGTGCCGACTTCTCTCAACCTTACACTCGGCATCGAAATAAGCCACAACCCAATAGACAGTCATTTTTGCATAGCCATTGCTCTTAACAATGTCCGAAGGAGAACTTCCGGCGCGTCTCATTTCGCATATAGTTATTCTTCGTGCTAATTCCGTTATATTAAAACAAATTTGAGTAAATATAATTATGCTATCTTGCAATGAAGTGTTTAAGGATCCTTAGTAAAAAAAAACCGTAATCATATGATCAAAAATAAAAAAAGATATTAGCATTTTAAATTAGTTCCAATTTATCTGCCCGACCCTGTATATATATATATATATATATATATATATATATATATATATATATATATATATATATATATATAAGAGGTGTACTAAAAGCGAACTTTTAGGAAAGGTAAAACCCTTTTCTAGTTGAATCCTAATTCGCGCTAACTTCCAATTTCAACTTTATGTTTCACCCCCCCCCCCCCCACTTTCACACTCTTAGTTTTATCCGCATTCTGGTCGCATATTATATTCTTGTTTTCACTGTCTTTGCTTTTCTTCATTTATAGCCGGCTTTCTCAACTGGGCAGGCTTTAAATATTCTCGCTGCCCCTTTTTCCCACTTTAAAACACTTTCCTTTGTCATCTCTGCCCGGGAAGTATCTTTAATGGCGAATATTTTCCATCTTAATCTCCTCTGACGCCTGCCTGCATCATCGAATGTACCTCTTATTGGACTTTTTACCCTTTTTGGATTTTCTATTTTCGCCGTACCTGAAGTTGTGGCTTCTTGGAATTTAACTTTGAATCCTCTCTCATTACTTCTCGTGCCTCTAACGACCTACCTATCTACATCTTATTCTCTCCGCTGGACTCTTCGACACCGGACCCTGCGTTTCTTTCCCTACAACTTTTATTTTATTTTTTTAAATTTTAAATCTTGGCCTTTGCCAACTTATCTATCCCAGCGACTTCCTCTGATGATAAGATTTTGATCTTTGAAAAGCCTGGCTTAAGGAAAATTTAACTTGAATAAATTGCCTTTTTGCGGAATATACCTTGCTTTGAACTTTTGAATTGAATTTTGATTTGGCTTTTGCTTTCTCTTATTCCTTTCCATTCTTCTTCATTTATATATATATATATATATATATATATATATATATATATATATATATATATATATATATATATATATATATATATATATATATATTCAGTTGCATAAATACATAGTCATTAATAAGTGGTTCGAAGTATTCTTAAACAATTGTGCAATATACATTTATTTAACTGGGTGTATTTTCTATTAGCGTTTCGTACTATAATACTATTGGTGTGTGCTAATTGAATTGGCTGCGCCTATTCGAAGAAATTATCGACACATTACATGTATTTGTATATTGTATTTGCTTGTATTTGTCAAACAAAATTACAACAAAAGACAGTGGGAATGAGCAGGTATCTGCATTTCACTTGTAACTTCCTGCAGTTAATGAATATAGTGTCATTGTTGAACAATTTTATTGCGTAATTAGGTAAATAAGATACATATATTTTATAGTTTTTTTCCTAATGACATGAGGAAATTGTTTTACGAATACATTAAGTACAGCATGTAATATGCTAAAGGGAAGTAATTGAAATTCTCTTGTTGTCTTCCTTTTAATAACCTTTCACAAATGCCATATATATATATATATATATATATATATATATATATATATATATATATATATATATAAGATATGAGACAAAAAGTATACTTTTAGAGAAGTGAAATGGTTTAAGCTCAATATGCGAGATAGAGCAATTATAAGGATAAATGAAAGAAGACAGGTAAAGATGTGCGGATGACAAATCTGTTTCATCTTCGATTGTTCAATGCAAGTTTTACTCGGTAAAAACATGTGTATTATTAATTCCTTAAGCCATGGCTTTTCAAAGATTAAAATCTTATCATCAGAGGAATAACATAGATGGAAAAGTTAAGAAACAATATAAATTTTTAATTGCTAATTTTGGCTATTCCCCGGCCAATTTATCCATTTATGTAATTCCTCTGATAAGATTTGTATCTTTGAAAAGCCTGGCTTGAGGAAATAAAAATAAACATGTTTTTATCGAGTACACCTTGCATTGAACAATCGAAGATGAAATAGATTTGTCATTCGCACATCTTTATCTCTCTTCCTTCAAGTATATATATATATATATATATATATATATATATATATATATATATAATGTTTGTATCATTGTTCATTTGGATATATATATATATATATATATATATATATATATATATATATTTTTTTTTTCATTTTACTTCGTTGGAAGTCCTCAGAAATAAAGGGGTCCCGTCCTTATGAGATACACAGATATCCGAGTGTTCTATCATAGTTCTTCTTTATTTCTCAAAAGTTGAGTTAGTAAAGAAGTTAAGAACATTAATTTTCCTCTCCCCAATTGACCAGTTCACTTATTTGTAGTAGATATTTCTTGTGGTCTCTTGGTCTTACTGGATTCCAGGACAATAATTCATCTAGTCTGGTGGAGTACCCAGCTAAGTGTTGTTACTTGAGGTAACATCACTAGTACAAAGTGCACAATGAACAAGTGGATAGTCGTGCTGAGGGGATCTTATTTGTGCTGCGAATACTACGTTATTTTGAATATTTGGCCAGGGTTTACTTGTAGAGTGAAGTATCCTCATGTCAGGTTGTTCTGACAAACCCTTGTACAGAGAGATCGAAAACACTCGAGGATAGTGTATTGTAGGTAATTGAAACTACCCAGTAGGTAATTAAATCTCTCTCAACGCAGCTGTCCTCGCTTACATAATAAATAAACTATAACATGTTAGCATATACATATATATATATATATATATATATATATATATATATATATATATATATATATATATATGCTAACATGTTATATATATATATATATATAGTCAGAGCGCATACTGATGGGCCCACCACGTATTGTCTGGAAATGTGAGAGTAAATTAACGTCTTAATAGAAAATTCGGCGGCTATAAGCAGGCAGTTGAGAGCACTCAGTAGGCGGGGCCAAGATATATATATATATATATATATATATATATATATATATATATACATATATATATATATATATGTATATATATATATATATATATATATATATATATATATATATATATCGCTAGATGGAGCACTTAAAGCAAGTTGACAACAGGCCGTCATTTACAACATAATGCAACACTCTTGGTCCCGACTACTGAGTGCTCTCGACTGCCTGCTTATGGCCGCCGAATTTTCTATTAAGACGTTAATTTACTCTCACATTTCCAGACAATATATATATATATATATATATATATATATATATATATATATATATATATATATATATATATATATATATATATATATATATATATATATATATAATTGACTGAGAAAACATATGCCCCTTTTGGTCTAAGCACATAACAGGATATTAACTTTTTATTCTTATTTTGTTCTTTTTTGTAGCATTCAATTCATGGGATGTAGCCAAGGATGTACCCACCATTGATTATGTGCAGTGGCTTTAAGTGGAGTGGCATTAGTTGAAATAAATGTATGTACATTTAACGTCTTATTCAACAATTATCGAGGACCTCAATCCCTGAACTCTTTTTTATTCTTAGTTTTTATATTTATCATGTTCATGTTATAAATAAATTAAAGTTATACGTCTTAACTATATCTATGGAAAAAAAGAGAACATTTCCCACTAGATTTCGTAGTCGGTTTTGTACTCTGTCAAGGCAGGAAAGGTTGCTCTTAGCGACATCCTCACCATATGTGGCAAAAGTATTTATTTGACTCTTATACAGATAGAAGATTGCGTAAGGAGTAATATACCTTATGGAGCGGTAGAATGATCCAACCATTTTTCCAGCGAATTTAGCAACGAATTTAATATAAGTATTCCATTTCAAGTCGAAAGTGAAGGTCATTCCCAGAAGCTTATCAAAGCAGGGGGCTTCCTCAAAGTAACGACCACTCAGTTCAATTGGGGCAAAGTGAGAATACGCTTTGATAAGCTCCTGGGAATGACTTTCACTTTTGTGGTGAAAGGAAAAACCTTAGTTTTAGCTTTTCTCCTTTCACCACAAAAGTGAAAGTCATTCCCAGGAGCTTATCAAAGCGTATTCTCACTTTGCCCCAATTGAACTGAATGGTCGTTACTTTGAGGAAGCCCCCTGCTTTGATAAGCTTCTGGGAATGACCTTCACTTTTGTGTTGAAAGGAGAAAGGCTTGTTTTTAGATGTATTAAAAGCAACCAGCCACCGTTTTCCCCATTGCACCACGTGCTCCAGGTCGAAAAATAGAGAATCCGTAAGACCTTGGTCATTAATGCTCTTCCAAGTGTTGCTATAGATGGTTGTGCCATCTGCATAAATATCAACGAATCATCTGAAAATATGTCTAGAGAGATATTGATGAATATTAGGAAGAGGGCTAGGCCCAGAATGGATCACTCGTCGACAATTATACTATGCGCTTTAGACGTCTGCCCATCAACGACTACTTTTATAAAGTTACTAGTGAGAAAGGAGTTGATGGTTGAGAGGACATTTCCAGATATTCCATAGCTATCAAGCTTGTGAAGTAGACCTTTATGCCTAACCCTATCAAAGGCTTTTGAATGGCAGGATCTATTGCTCTATAAGCAAAGCCCCGTCTATATATTCACTGATCCTGTGTAATATAAAAGTCAACACATTATCTGTTTATCTTGCAAGACGAAATTCATATTGCTTGTCAATGAGTAGGATGTTTCTTCTGAGATGATTGACAACTTTTCACAGATGCAAACAACTTACTCATGACGCACAGGAGAATATTTGGGGGAAGATGGACTAAGGTGGTTTTCATTGGTTCATCTGTCAACATAAAGGTTGTTTTTAAAGAAAACTCACTTTAATATAATTTTACATATGATTCTATCACACACTCTAACCCAGGCAACGCCAGATAACCCTGCTAGTATATATAAATTCAAGTTAAGTCTTTTTAGGCATGTTTCGTAGTCTTCTATCGACGGGAAACTTCTTGCTCTATTTTCTCTATGTGTCCATGTTCTTTCACAACTTTTCTAACCGATTGGATAAAGAACATTTCTAATTTATGCTTCAATAGTTTAACTTTCATCTGTTCTAACTTTTTCGGCTACTTTTTGTTTTTGCTAGTAATCATCAAAGAATTATATGTTACTACTACTTATCAATAACAGCGATGATGATATCAGAATTAATAAGATTGATTCTGTTTTTTTTTAATGGAAATCATTTGCACATACGCAAAATACATTATGTTTTTTCTATCTGCATAAGAAAGCGTAGTTTTAGCCATTTTAATCATAATTTCTCTAGATGTATGTGAAGATATATCATGTGTACTATGGGTATATGCAATAAACCTTGACATGCCCGTTCGAAGTTAAACAATGGATGGATGACTATTTAGGAATACCAGGTGTTATATATAGAAAATGGAATCCTTCTCATTTACAAGCAATATGGATTTAATCCTGCAAGATCTACATCTGATGTGCTGACTCTTATATTAGACATAAAATACAGTCATAATGATTCTGTTAGCAAGTACTTCAGTATGTTTATCCACACATGTTTAGACAGAACGCAAAAACTGCACCCTGGGTAGAAGTTCTGTTCTCGATCCTGTGCGAATCTCACCGGGGAGAGTATGCTATCTTTTTTATGTATTAACATGTCATTGAGTAGAACTATAATCTGTGATTTTCTGGTTGGCATGTAAACTAGTAAACACTTGTTTATATCTGTTTTTTTAATAATTAGATTAATTGTTATTTGTTGCCAAACTAAACCAGTAATTAAGAGTTAGATTTGATCTGGACGAAATATCAAACAGGACATTGAAAGTTAGCTTGCTGGCAGTTTTACTTGTCTTAGTCAAAACTGTGGTCATACGTCTGTCTATGGCCACACCACCACCACCAGTACTACTACTACTACTACTACTACTACTACTACTACTACTACTAACTGTAATCTTATATCTCCCTCTTAGTAGCAGTAAACTCCAGTAAAATGCATTTTTCTGGTCATCATTTTCTAATGGTACGAACATGTATTCATCATTGACCTCAGTCTGACCACTGGCATCGACCTTTCGTAACCTTCAACCTCCCATGGCCATGCATTCTTCGGCTTGCCTGTGAATGTCAACAATGGAATCCAATATATTACAAATTTAAAAAAATCTTTTGTAATACTTTATTTACTTAATATTGTTGTTAGTTCAGTCGAAGTTGTGCAATGTTTTATAATATTTAGAACTGTAAGTTAATTACAATATCATGTATTTTTAAAATTATTTCCATACTTATTTGTTGTTAAATTTCTGTTTTTCTATTGGATTCGTTCAATTGCGACGTTTGGAAAACCATCATAAACGAGCGTGTGCTTAATATTCATCGCCTGACGAATGAACAAAGGGTGTGACGATGCACGACAATAGACTCGTTTAAACGTACTTTTTTATAACCACAATTTTATATCGAAATGGACGTTGAATATGATCATGAAGCGTAATTGAATTCTGGTTATTATATACGTAATTATAAAAATATTATTTTTACTAATTCGGTATACATTCTGTGAAAATGGATTTTATTCCATTTATGTCATTAGCAAAAACTGGATGTGACAAAACTATTTTTGAAACGTCAAGGATACGTCCGCGACAATCAGTCTGACAGGGTGGGCACCTGCGACACCATTTTTCCTCCTCTGTCGGACTGAGGAATAATTATGTGCAGTCGGAGGGTGTGCACCGCCCATGCTATAGAGTCTCTTTAAGAAAGAGTTGGTTTATCGCCAATTGTCTAAAACGCCCCTACCGGGGAATGCTGACGAAGCTGCTTAGGTATTTTTGTGAGTCCAGAGTGTACTATATCTGATGCGCTCGTCTTTCTATATTCCCATTCTGGCTCTGTACTATATTTTCTGCGGTGGTAGAGGGTGTAATACCATGCTATTAGCTAAAATGAATATGCAATCAACGTAATGAACGTATATTTAATAGGTTTTTTTTCTGCAATGTGACATATAGTAAACATATAATATTGCCCACAATGGAATATCCATACTAATAATTAATTTTTTGATGAGCATAGATATAGTTGCAAAATATGACTTGCGTTGTACATGTGTATACAAGTTTTTAGACATAATAAGGTTTATTTTCTTCAGTGGAAATTTGGAGTATAATCATGAACTGAAATTTAAATGTTGTTGTATTAGTAATTCATGCGTGAAATTAAAATCGTTATATATATATATATATATATATATATATATATATATATATATATATATATATATATATATATATGTTAAGGGCGACTAATAATCCAATTTTCTGCATCTTAATAACTTAGGAAGTGAGATAATCGAAGTAGTAGTGAGCAAAAAAACAACGAACGCTGCAATCAGCAATAAAAATAATTGCATAAACATACACACACACACACACACATATATATATGTATATATTAATCATGACAATATATGTATTATAACATTTTATATTCCAATAATCATGTTTTTTTTACTTTTTTATTTTTATTTTTATTTTCTATTTTTATACATTTCCAAAAAACATAACATTTTTACAACAAAAAAAATGGATCGTAAAAATGCATCTCACAGAAATGTTATGTTCTTTGGAAATGTGAAAAAATTAAAATTAAAATTATAATTAAAAAAACATGATTATTTAAATATAAAATGAACCTGACTTACGTTATATATATATATATATATATATATATATATATATATATATATATATATATATATATATATTAGTACTTCATGTATCCATATAAAATATTATAAGGAGATATAATTTTTATGAGTCAGTTTTCAGTATTTACTTCAACAGTGCTCGATACGTAAGTAGAGCTAGGTAGTAAGCAATGAAAATATATATGGCAATCAAGCTACACAGAGGCTCCCGTGTTTCAGTCCCGGGGGTAATCATCAGGCATAATGCATTTAGCCTGACGATTCCCCCCGGGGATGTAACACGGGAACCTCTGTGTAGCTTGATTGCTATATATATTTTCATTGCTTACTATATATATATATATATATATATATATATATATATATATATATATATATATATATATATATATATATATATATATATGTGTGTGTGTGTGTGTGTGTGTGTGTGTGTGTGTGTGTGTGTGTGTGCGTTGAAAACCTATCTGGATTAACCATAAAATCGAATTGAAACAGTCATCTTCAGAGATAATATTTTGTATTTATATATCGAGAAACGTCGTCATGCGAAACCATGAATAGATTTTAATCACAAATTATAAAAACATAGATATGAGATGGTAAGAGTGAGAAAGAGAGAGAGAGAGAAAGAGAGAGAGAGAGAGAGAAATGAAGCAAAGTCATAACTTCTTATATCTCTATTTATATAAAGATATTTATCTGTATATGTTTATATATTTGTATTTACAGGGTTCACTTCTCAAACTAATTAACATATAATTATGAAGTTTGTAACACAGCCAATAGACAAGTAATAGTGGTTATATTTAGTTTAATTTCGTTTCATGCATTGGATAATGACCCTGTGAGGTCGGACGCATATTAAAGTGGACGTATGTGTGACAAATCGTTTGGTTTGGCTTGCGTGATTTAGTGCGGGTGAACCCGTATAACCAAGTGCAAAATAAACTGGTTCTTACAGTTGAAGCTCACAAACGTTGACAGGGCCACCACGTTGACGAGACCTCAGGTCAAGGGTCAAGGTGCGCCTGCACATAGGGGTTCTGTGACGTCACGGGCTTTTGTGTGGGAGGCGGGGTTTTGCCAGTCTGGGTTTTGGAAGCAGGCCGAACAGACGGTTTCTCTATGTTGTCTTCAAATGATTAGGGGAATTAAATTCCCTAAGAGAATACAAGCATGGAATTTCTTCTTCCCCTATCCTCGAATGGCTAAGCACTTAATCTAGGAATTAACTACGATAGAGTAGTAATTTGGTCTCTCTCTTAACGTTGGTGAAACATCTCCAAGATCGACGGTAGACTGACATCTGTATAAAACAAAATCAAAGTAAAAGAGTGTTGCCTCGTGAATTTTGTTGGGAAGGTTTTTGTTGTAGACACGGCGGACGGCGATGTTCACGGCAGTACAGAAACGAAGAAGGGAACTCAACCACTAGACGACATCGAGACGGCGGCACCCCTCCACGACGAAGAAGAGAAGGTACGAGAAATGTAAAGACTATGGAACAAAAAGAGTAAAGTTGAGTTATAATTTAGAAACCTGCGATTTTTGTGAAATAATAGGTATTAAACACAAATTAATAAATATTCCACAAATTTTAAACGGTTTATGCGGGGGAATAATATAGGAACAACCTCACATTTAAAAATGTAAACATTTCAGATTTGTGTAATTTATCAAGTTACAGTCATTGGGTGAAGATTTTGATTGGCCCAGAGGGCGCCTTTGTTGTAATTGTTGTTGTTGTTTTGATTATATAAAGAAGAAACTTTAACAGGTCTGCACTTGCTTCAGTCTTGACACTTAGTGAATGGTGCAGACTTAACAATTGGCGACGAGGTAGTAGAAGACAATGCGAGGAAGGGCTTTGGAAGATTAACACCAACATGTGCTGAAGTTTTTAAGGAAAAAAAAAGTAATCAAACTCATTGGATGTGTTCAGAGTTCCTAGAAGCATAAAAAGAAAATGGCGTTGGTGGGCACTTTACGGGTATGGAACGATGTTGAGGAGTCCTGGATTAACTACATTGAACGTGTGGAGTTTTTTTTTATAGCCAATGATATTGAGAGTGAAGGGAAGAAAAAGGCGATTTTATTATCTGTTATTGGTGCAAAACACTATGCTGTGTTAAGAGGTTTAGCAGATAATCGTCCGGAAAATAAAACGTTTGATGAACTAGTTGGGCTGATGCAGAGACATATTAAACCAACACCTAATGTGATTCATGAAAGATTCTTGTTCAACACGAGGGACAAAAGGGAGGAAAAGTCTATAAGTGACTATGTGGCCGCATTAAGGGAAATGTCCGAACACTGCAATTTTGAAGAGAGGGTTGGTGAATACATACGGGACCGCTTAGTCTCTGGAATTAAAGATGTGAAAATCCAAAAACGCCTACTGACCGAAAGGGATCTAACGTTGAATCAAGTTATTGAAATAGCAGTGTCAATCGAATCAGCCCGGAAATATTCTATATCAATGTAGGAAACATTTCCCGATTATGAAAACCCAATACACAAATTACCCTTGAAACGGGAGTGTCACAGATGTGGTAGTACCATACACACGGTAGATAAATGTATATTTAAAAATAGTTAATGTTACAGATGTCATAAGACAGGATACACCCGCAGAAAGCGCAGGCAGCAACAAGATAAATTCTTTAAAATAACTAAAAAGAGCGATGCAATGAATGTGGTAGATGAAGACCAGACAGTTGAAAAAGGATTCACTATGGAATGGTTAAATCTGGATGAGAGGGAGGTTCGGCAAGAATAATTGAATTTATACAATATTTCTAACTTGTAAACACCACCAGTAAAGCTGGAGCTGTTGTTAAACAACAAAAAAGTTGTCATGGAGGTAGATACAGGAGCATCTTGTTCGGTCATTAGTCTAAAAAAATTTAAAGAGCTGGATAGGATTCAGGATTTTAAGAAAAGCACAGTAAAACTGACGACGTATACTGGTGAAATAGTAAAACCTCAGGGGACAACAGTTGTAGAGGTATTCCAGGAAAGACAAGTGAACTGTTTACCACTACTGGTTGTGAAAGGAGAGGTACCAACTCTACTGGGTAGAGATTGGATGAAGAATATAAAGCTGGACTGGGAACAGCTATTTTGTTTAACAAGGGAGAACCCACCGAAGCTTTAAAAAGTACATACTAAATATGATGCCTTATTTAATGGAGAAATGGGATGCCTGAAAGACTTTCAGGTGAATATACCCATTGATAAAGAAGCCAAGCCCAAATTTTGTCGAGCCAGGTCTGTACCCTATGCTTTGAGAGAAGGGGCGAAGAAGGAGTTAGACCGCCTAGAAAACCAAGGTATTTACAAACTAGAATATCGAACTGGAGCCCTCAATAGTAATGCGGACTGTTTGAGTCGTCTTCCACTAGAGGCTCAGGAAAAAGATATATCAAAATCCACTAATGAAATATTTATGATGGACCTTGTGGAAGCTTCAGTGAAGGTTGAAGTTGTGAGAGCAGAGACTAGGAAAGATCCGATCTTGAGTCGGGTATACAAATTCACCATGAATGGCTGGAATGGAGTCAGTTGGAGTGAACAGTTAAAGCCCTATTTTAATAAACGGGAGGAACTGACCCGTGAAGATGGCGTGTTACTGTGGGGAAGCAGGATTATTATTACTCCTAAGTTGAGAGGAAAAGTTCTGCAGCAATTACACCAGACTCATGTAGGCATTGTGAGGATGAAAGCATTAGCTAGAAGCTATGTATGGTGGCCAAAACTGGATCGAGATATTGAGTGGACCGCCAAGGGGTGTGAAAGTTGTGTGCTAAATCAGAAACAGCCCAACAGAACTCCGATTCATTGTTGGGAATATCTAAGTCAGCCCTAGGAAAAAATTCACATAGACTATGCTGGTCCAGTTTTTGGACACATGTTCTTAATAGTGGTTGATGCCTACTCCAAATGGATGGAGGTTTGCATAATGAAGACATCCACTGCTGAAGCTACCATGGAGAAGTTGAGGGGAATCTTTGCGACTCATGGTTTGCCTCTGCTGGTTGTGAGTGACAACGGCCCTTGTTTCTCCAGTGATGAATTCAGGAGGTGATAATTCAGTAACTGGGGTTCCTCCAGCTGAATTGCTGTTCAAGCGACAATTAAGAACAGCCTTTCATCTGTTACAGCCAAACAAGTTTAAGAGCAGGGTGTACACCTACAAATTGGAGAAGGGTACTAAGATCATGACACCGTGCCGAAATCATGGGGTGAATGATCCAGTCCTTGTGAGGAATTTTGGCACTGGTCAACGGTGGATGGAGGACATCATTACGAGGCAGTTGGGTAATGTCAATTTTGAGGTAGAGACCGAGAGAGGAGTTACATGGATACATTCAGACCAGATGATTAAAAGGACAATCCTGGTCTCAGAGGAGGATGTTACTGATATGAATGATGCCGCAAAGGGCATGGTGACAACCAGCACAAGGGAGTCTACTGAGGAAGAACGAGTACCCGAATTGGTAAAACAAGATGAAGCTTAGGTGGGACCTATAGACTTCGGACAGAAAGCAACGGCTATTCCTCAGAGATCTGAGCGTGTAAGGAGAGCTCGATTTAAGTTAAGAGACTATGTTTATTGATCCATCTAAAAATGGAGGGATGTAATGTATCAAGTTACAGCCATTGGGTGAAGTTTTTGATTGGCCCAGAGGGCGCCTTTGTTGTAATTGTTGTTGTTGTTTTGATTATATAAAGAAGAGACTTTAACAGGTCTGAACTTGCTTCAGTCTTGACACTTAGTGAACAGTACAGATTTAACAACTTGCATTAAATGTGTTCCAGTCATTAAACACCAATTAAGCAAGATTCCCTGAATGTCAATTAATTCTTAAGACTCCGTAACTTTACGCCTTAAATTAGCTGTGTAACATTTTCCTTATTATTCATGTTTTCATGTGCAAATGTTGTGTCTTGGTTAAGCAGTTATTTAGTAATGGACAATGTTCGCGAATTCTGCAATTACAGTTTTTCTCGCCATCATTAACTTTATTATTTTTATTTGGTTGATCGTTATTACTGTCTTAGTTATCAATATGTCTTCCGATTATATTATTGTTCTTCTTATAGTTACTGTTTTGATATTTTTCACTTTTTCTACACATTTTATTTTATTTTTAATACTAGTATTTTAGGTTTTGGTTTTGTTAACTTTGATTATCACTTTCGAAGTTTTCACAGCAACTGTAGGACAATTTTAAGTTATTAGATATATTATGTAAGGTAGTAGTTACGAGAAAGTGATTTTCGATATGATTTAGAAATTCTTTGACAATTATAGTTTTTAGCATTTTGTTATAGGGTTACGTAAACTAAACGATGTTTCTGTTTCTTCTATTCTTATTACTGTAATTTGTACTCACTGGGAGTTCTTACACGGGTCATCATCAGAGTTTGCTGGGGAGTGACGGTGGTTAAGTGGATATAGACACGGACCGGAGACCTGGGTATTCCAAGTTCGAATCTAGTCGGTTCCACAGTACCACTTTCACTTAGGGATGTTGGCAACCTTCTCGTGGTCCTTGATGTCTTTTCAGAAATATTTCTAACTAGAAAAACCTCGGTGAAACTAATGCCAACACCAGAATCATCTGATTCACACGAAAGAAGATCAGAGTTTGCTCACTGATAATAACCGTTGGTGTTCCCTGGAGTCTGGGTGATAACAAGTCTTCCTAGATTTCCAGTACTTTCCAACTCTTTCGATAACCTTTGCAAATGATTTTGTGTTATCGGAACAGCCGGTTACCGTTGATTTCTCGCTGGCAACCGTTATTCGTCTTACTGGAATTTGCGTGGCAATAAGGCTTCCCAAGGTCCCAGTACTCATCGCACTCACCCAGTTGATGTATCGTTAGTTCTCCTCTTTCTTTGCAGGTTCTTTCAGTCTTGTTGATTATTATGACGTCCGATCTTCTTGCTTGGATGTGTTTGTACCTCCATGTCCTAAAGGATTTTCTGTTTTTGTTTTCCAGTATTGTACCCGGTTTTTGTCTGTACTATTGGTATGAATGTTTAAAATTAATTTGTTTGCATAGTTCTCAGTGTACCCCTATCCCCATGCAGTCATGTCTGTTCTTGTATTCTTTTGGGCCTTGTTGGCTGCAGTCACTTAATATGTGGTTAATTGATAATTCTGACAGTGTCTATCGCTGCTGTGATCAGTCTTTCTGTGTTCTGAGTTATGCATTTTTCCAAGTCTTTCTGTGTCTTCCACACAATCCTCATCTCCCATCATTTCTTTTTACGTAGAGTCGGTCAGTATCATCTTTCGGGTGTAATGCATTGTGTATAGTCATTCCATGAAAAATGTATACTGAAATCATATGCCCTTAATAGGGTTAAGATGAAAATTCATATACACTAAACACTAAATGTACAAAAGCAAAGAAATTCCCAAATTTTTACGCTGGCAGACGATAACTTCAAACTTTAAAACCATTTATTTCTTTTCTTTTGGATCGAGAGACAGCCAGTATTTTTTTTTTAACTCACATTAAGAATTAAGCAATGTTTGTTTTTGTTTTTTTCAGTGAAACACAGAGAGTGCGTACGAAAGAAAGAGTGTGTGTTCGTAAGAGAGTGATAGAGAGAGAAAATAGAGAGAGACTAAACGAAATTGAAAAGTGAAAACGCAAGAAAAACAAATAAATAAATCGCAAAAAGTTTTTAAAATGTGTAACAAAACGAAAGAGACGAAAGTAACAAGTACAATTTCGTTTTCTTTCGGTAAGCCTGCCGGTTTTTACGGTATATTAACCCTTTTTAGTAGATTGCTAATCGTACACGCGTTATTTGAATGAAAATTATTATTTAAAAAAATTATTTCACTCTTATCCGGGAGGGGGGGTTGCTCATAATTAAGCAAGCGTAACTTTTTTTTTAAACATAGTTCACCCCCAAACAAGGCAGGACGCCACTGTAGACGTAAGGGGCTACTAAGAAAAAGAGGAGAGAAGGTTGGGGGGGGGGGTAAACCTAAATTGGGATCTGCGCAGCGAGATGTCTGTTTACATTAGTTTTAAACTTCTGCATGTCTGTACTGTCGGGGAAACAAGGGTCAGGGAGGGAGTTCCAGAGGCCAGCAGCACGAGGAAAGAAGCTATTTGAGTAGAAGGCCCTCCGACATCTGGGGACCTCCACAGTGAATGAATGAGATTTAGTTGATTGTCGAGTTTGTCTAGTGAATTTACGTCGAGGGGGCACCAGGGTAGCCAATTCATCGGAGCATAATCCATTGAAGTATTTGTAAAACAAGCACAAGGATGCTACATTGCGGCGAGGGGACAGAGGCTGGAGCTTGGTTGACAATGAGGGACCTATTAGGTTGGCGATTCTTTTTGGGACCTTGTCGAGAGGGGGAGACTAGTAGATGATGCACCAGTCCAGATGTGACAACAATACTCCATGCATGGGCGGATGGTGGCTTTGTAGAGATACAGGATAATATCAGGTTTGAGGAGTTTACTAGCACGGTAGAGGGAGCCCACCTTCTTTGCAGCAGCCTTGGCAATGTCCTTAATCTATTTGTTCTAATTCATGTTACCTGTGAAGGTTAGGCCGAGGAGTTTGAATGATGAACTCTCAGGTAGGGTGTTATTAGCCATGACAATCGGTGGTTGGAGAGGTTCTTTGTAGTTATTGAAGGAAACTAGATTTGTTTTAGCAGCATTAAAAGTTACCAACCACGTATGACCCCAATCAACTATAGCCTGGAGGTCATTTTCTAAAGATTCAGCCAATGCCTCAGATATGATCGCGTCGGTTTTGCCAACATGGCGAGAGTAACGCCTGGTGTCGTCAGCAAATAAACCAATCTCAGACACTATGTCATCAGGGAGATCATTTATATAGATCAGGAACAACAAAGGTCCAAGGATAGATCGCTGGGGTACACCAGCATTTATGTCATGTTGCTTAGATGAACGGCCACCTGGATTTTTCTTTTGTCTAGGAAGAATCTAATTAGTATTAAGTAATTTCCCAGTAATATCGTATGAGCGTATTTTCAGGAGAAGCCCTTTATGCCATAACTTGTTAAAGGACTTGGATATATCATGCGCTACTGCCCTATCTTCTCATGCCTTGTCAAGTGTTTGATACATACGTTCAGAGATGACCGTTAGGATGTCCGCAGTAGATCGTGCTTGTCTAAATCCATACTGGCGGTCAGATAGAAGTTTAGCATTAACTAAGTGCCGTACTATCGCTAGACTGATTAAGGATTCAAAGATTTTAGCAAAGATCGGTAGCAGACTGATTGGGCGATAGTTGTTAGGGTCATTTCTATTCCCAGAACTCTTGTAGGCTGGTACCACAGAGGCAATTTTCCAGCCATCGGGGAAGCATATTCAGCTAGGCATTTATTGTAGAGTTTGGAGAGGACAAGGGCCAGTTCAGCAGAGCATTTCTTTATTACTATTACAGATATAAGATCAGGCCCACAAGCTTTGGAGGTGTCAAGATTTTTTATGATGTCTCTGACCTGGGATGCGGTGATGACCAGGTTATCAAGTGTGGTTTCGATCTGCAATGGGAATTTGGGGAGGGGGTAGTTATCTGAGTCTAAAGTAGAGTTAGAAGCGAAGCGCTGGGCAAGTAGTTCAGCCTTATCAGTGGCCGTGCATACGACATAATTGCTAACTAACGACTTAACAACTTACTAACAAATAGAGGGTGCTTTGTTACATTGGGACCCGCGCTAACTTTGACCCCGTCGTTAGTGTTAGGGTCAGTGAGGGGTTAGTGTTAGCTATAAAGTTCAGGGTCATTGGAGGTTTGGGTTAAAGTTAGGGTCAGGGTCAAAGTTAGTCCGGGTTCCAATGTAACAAAGTACCAAATAGAGATGTAAAAATAAGACAATGACGATAATATTGTATAGTTAACATCTGAGAAATTAAGTTTTTTTATTTCAAATATTTATTTAGTTATTTTGTCAAATTCGTCAATCAAAAATTGCGTTCGCTTATTTTAGGTGAGGTGGTCGCTAATTTTAGACTTTATAAAATGCTAAAGTGTCCGATTACAGTAGAAGATCTCTTTAAATTAGCGACTAACCCAAGATGTAGGGGAGGGCGCCACTCTTTTCCCAGGATTGCTTCATTGTCCTTGATCCTGACCTTATAATACTGAGAGTTTTAGCAAAGTTTTTTTAGTCTTTGCTATGACTCAAGCGAAAATAGAACTCTGGTATCCCGTTCCATTAGCGGAAACGCTTACTAAATGGGCCGGTTTTAGGCTTACGATATTTATTTATTATTATTCTTTTTAATATTTTAAATTTCTTCTTCTTCTTCTTCTTCTTCTTATTATTATTATTATTATTATTATTATTATTATTATTATTTATATATTAATACGATAGAGTGTGTGTTATTAATTTTGTGTGTCACGATCTGACACTCCTATTTAAGAAGATTTAGTATTTACTTTTGCCTCTGACAACGGGGGCTTAAGGAGAGGGGAGGGAGGGGCGAGTTATAGGGGAGTCGCGACCGATGGGGACTGCTGAAGAGACAGATTTTGCCCCGGCAACCTAGTAATATAAATAAATATATATACTTTGATCCCATTGTGTATGTGTGTGCGTTGTTGTCTGTGTGTGTGTTGGTGTCAGTGTGTCTGTGTGTGCGTTGGCTCAATACAATGGTCATTTTAAAGTTTTATTTGAATTTTCTGGAAAACTAAGGTATATGGTAAACTGAAATTTAAATACCATCATCTCTATCTCTGCCAAAAATCAGTTGAATCCATCAAATAGTTGATGAGATACAGGGTGGCACATACGTACGTACGTACGTACACACGAATAACACAAAATTATGCCTGACCTTTCTGGATCTCTTGGTTGCCTTGACTAATGATGTAGAAATTTTACACACTTATAGAACCTATCAAAAAAATTGTGCAAAGTTTTAACTAATTTGGTTTATTGGTTTTTGAGTTATGACTGATCAAAGAAATGAGATTTCCAGCATAGGCCGTTTTTGAAGTCTATTAAGGGATAGAGCGCTCTCGCGCCTCCCTTGATTAGTTTCCTTGTCTTCTGGTGAAGATGATTAAGTTCTTCTTTTGTCCAGCCATGAAAGGTTTAGAGTTCATTATTAGTGATATTGCCCAGGTATTTATTCTTTTAACTAGATTTATACTTTATAACTTTTTTCTAAAGAGTTTCCTTGTAATTATTATTATTATTATTATTATTATTATTATTATTATTATTATTATTATTATTATTGGTATCTTGTTGCTTATTTTTAATTTCAATATTATTATAGCCACTTTTTTGATCTGTGTTGTAAATGATACTTGGATTCTTGAATACATTTTCGTTAGCTCAAACAAAGAACTGCTAAGCATTTGCTTGAGAGGAGTTTGGTAAAAGAGAGTCATAATTAAAACGAATACGATTGGTTGGTTAGATAGTGTAAATATTTCTTAAATATAAACAAAAATCGTAAACCAAAAATCAACGCACTTTGTCTGATTATTTCCTTCGGAAATGAAACATGCAAATGTCTTTGTAGCTTACTTGCCATATATATATATATATATTTATATATATATATATATATGATAAAGAAAGGAAGAAAGTGTTCCGACGTAACAGAAATTGAATGTATATATATATATATATATATATATATATATATATATATATATATATATATATATATATATATATTATTTATATATCATCAACGTTTCGTCTTTATTATAAGACTTCCTCAGGATGATTGTCTGTAGAAATTAGATGTTTTGCTTAAGATGCCGCAGGTTCTGAGCCAGCTGTTGCCGCCACCATCCATTCCAAACATTTTGTACATGTGTGATGTTTTCTACAGACAATTGTTGAACATTTGGTTTATAATACGTTTGCATGTCAGAATCTGGCGTAGTACAACAGCTCCTTTGTTGATCCAGCGAACGGCATCGCTTGCTAACGGGACGATATGTCGTTTCTCGATCCGGGCGACGTCGAGTGGTCTTGCCAGTCGGTCCCGGCTTCAATCTCTCCCTTTCGGCTGACACAGCAGTAAACCCAATTCGGGAATTATAATTCCCTTTCTTCTTGCTGTCTCTCGTCGCCGCCACCACTCTCTGCAGACGCTTTGTCGCTGTCACAATTTCGTGCCGGCGGTTTCTTTCTGTAACTGAAATCAATATACACATAATAAAATATAACAAGCCTTCTCTCTTTGTTCAGAGCCATTTATTTTCATTTATTAGCTTGTCGACACCGAAGCAAGTTCGTTAAAACAGAGAGAGAGAAGCTTACGCTAGTTAATTAACTAATTACTTAATCACTTGCAAGAGAAGGGGGAGGGGGACATCGTCTGGCTCTCATTTTGGGGATCTGAATTCCCCTATCTTATTTAATCGCTACATGGCTAAGGCGACTTGACTAGTCGGTTTCCCGCCAAGAACTCAAATCTCACTGCAGTTTTCTCACCGGGAAAACTGTGACGTCACGAAATCTCGTGATCAACGCACAGGGGCGACCCAACCCTCGACCCGAGGTCTCATCAACTGTCACCGCGAATCGTGAGAAAACATCGCACCAAAATTGCACGAGATGACTCCGTTACAAATCGCGCAAGTTAAGCGATCTCTCTGTACGTCTATCATCACATCCGTCCCATTATATAACACAATAATTCTTAGGAAGTCTTATAATAAAGACGAAACGTCAATGAAAAAATAAATAATAGTTTTTAGTTTTCCTTTTTCAATTTTCATATACACACACATATATATATATATATATATATATATATATATATATATATATATATATATATATATATATATATATAATCACATAAAACAGATGGTTTGTCGTATCACATCTCTTCAAGCTGCAAGTCGAAACTAGAATGTTTGGACTTACGAAATTATAATGGTTCGATATGCTTTTACATTACCGACTGCCGAGAAAGCTTAATTATTTCATGCCAAATTACAAGCAAACACCTTGAGATCATCGAGCATTACTAAAACACACATACCTTCAAATGCGATCATTTTGTCATTTTAAAAGTGAAGAATCAATTTTTAGTAACAGTTCTCCCGAGGCTTAATTCGTCAGAAACCAGTTAAAAACTGCCGCAGATGTTGACAGAAAAAGAACCGCAGCAGCAAAAGTGCCGACAACTGCAGAATATGAAAACCGCATTATTGAGAGTAAAAGAAATAGAAATGGGGAAAAAAATGGTGGCACCGTCGGCAGCTGAAATGAATTCCACTCAATTGCAATCAGTGTCAATTTCAAGTGTGAAAAATAAATTCAGATCAGAGGCTGCATAGTGATCCACAAACCCTTGTTATGGAAGGTGGATAAATAACGCCCCTTTGGCCTTTTGGCTTAGCAACTGTGTCTAAGTTGTCAACAATTATGTTTATATATTTTGCAAAAAAATAATGCATAGTGTAGTTCCTGTTCTCACGCTATACTTCATCTTTTTTTAACTTAAGTCAGTGAAGGGATCTTTCTAGAAAGAGGCAATTTTTATTGTTGCCCGAATCCAGATCAGAGGCTGCATAGTGATCCACAAACCCTTGTTATGGAAGGTAGATTAATAACGCCCCTTTGGCCTTTTGGCTTAGCAGCTGTGTCTAAGTTGTCAACAATTATGTTTATATATTTTGCAAAAAAATAATGCATAGTGTAGTTCCTGTTCTCACGCTATAGTTCATCTCTTTTTAACTAAGTCAGTGCGGGGGGATCTTTCCAGACAGAAGCAATTTTTATTGTTGCCCGAATCCAGAGTTACCCTTTCCCATATTAGAAACCGACCTTGTGTCTTACTTTGCCGCGTGGAGGAAAATAAATTGGGACTACCATGAGCCAAATGCATACAAATTAGATATTGAAAAAGCAGCAAAATATATTGTGGAGAGAGCACACCAATGTTTTAATTTCTGGCAGCACGAATGAAAATGTGTAGGTGAGATTTAATCCTGGAGATTGACTGCATTATGAATGTTTCGTTACAATAGCTTAAACATGGCTGTTTGTATGTTATCATCTATGTGTAATTTTTTTTTTTTGGGGGGGGGGGTGGAGAATGCTCTAAAGATTTCATTGAAACTGTAAACAGAGGTAATGTTGTAGCATGGATCCTGGCTGGTAAATGGAAGAATAAGACAGTATGGATGATAACATTTAATGCCACTAAGAGAAACACAATTTCCTTTAAAACATACAACAAACTCTTTCAGCTACCGATTGGCATAGTTAATAATTCAAGTTTCAAAACTTCTGTTCTGAAACTTGATTTAAATGCATTTTAAATACATAAACTATTATATAATAGCTCTATTTTATTTTATGATAATACATGGACCGTAATTTATCTGCAGGTCGGAATAAAAATTCGTATGGATAGCTCTCGCTGAGTCTTTCTAAGAGAGTTTGAATAAAATATATATATATATATATATATATATATATATATATATATATATATATATATATATATATACACTATAAATACCTACGGACAATGTTGTTTCGGACTTTTTGCCTTCATCAGCGCAGGAGTGGTGGTTGCAAGCAGTCGCATTTGAACGAACGCTGTTCGTAAATTCAGACTAGAATTACGAGACGAACGCTCGAGACGACACAGCTATCCTCAATCAACACAGACAGTGATCTGATATATATATATATATATATATATATATATATATATATATATATATATATACGGGGAGGAAGGGAAAGCGTTATTATTGTTAAACAGTGTTCAACGTTCGTGCGGAACTCGCTTATATATATATATATATATATATATATATATATATATATATATATATATATATGTATATATATATATATATATAATGTATTTTACGTAATTGTTTTTATTGATGATCATTATTTATCTCTTACGTTTCTGCACTTCCTAAGTGACAGAGTGTCATGCAGAACATAGTAGTTTAATCGCCTTTAACTTTATAGGACGTATTTTTTCGTTGATATGTATAATTTTTATTAATTTTTTACGTACATAAAAGTAATCCATGAACATGTGTTTCTGGCTCACAGCCGTTATAAGAATGGCGAACAGTTTATAGTTAAAATAATAATTAAAAATGCCTCACATATATATATATATATATATATATATATATATATATATATATATATATATATATATATGTGAGGCATGTCTAAAATATACCATACTTTAGGCCAGAAAAAATATTTCACATACGTGACGAGGTTGAGAACCTCATCTCCCTCAAAGTAGGCCCCTTGCGCTTGCACACACTTAGCCCACCGATCTATCCACTGCCGGAAACAACTGTGGAAGTCTTCTTTCGGAATGGTGATCATCTCCGCCGTTGCGTTAGATTCAACAGGTGTTTGGAGAAGATGCGATGTGTAACACTAATTATGGAGGTGTTTAACCGATTCAAAAATGGCAGCACATCAGCGGAGAGTGATCAGCGTTCTGGCAGGCAACAAACTGCTCGGAGTGCAGCTCTTGTTGAGAGGGTGCGAAAAAATAGATAATGAGGAACGCGACGGCGGAGATGAACACCATTCTAAAAAAAAAAACTTTCAGAGGTGTTCATGGCGGTGGATTGATCGGTGGGCTAATGTGTGTGCAAGTACTAGAGGTCTAGTTTGAAGGGGATTAGGGTCCCAACTCTGTCACGTATTTGAAATATTATTTATGGCCTAAGGTCGGATACGTTTTAGACAGACCTCGTATATATATATATATATATATATATATATATATATATATATATATATATATTACATTAATCTTATATTTCGAAATAAATTCCATCTTCAGAGATGACCAGTTATTGAGTCATTTTTTAATTCTTTTTAATCAAAAACAAGAAAAACCAAACTTATTTCTTTGTTACTTGATAACACGTCTTATATATATATATATATATATATATATAATATTTATAAATAAATATTAAATTATGTATACCTACAGACGCTAGCGTTTCAAGCTTATTGCTCTCATCAGTGCAGAAGAAATTCCATGGTTGCAAGTAGATTGGTTAACATGGTATTTGATGTACCATATATGTATGCGCGCCTGTATATACGCGCGTGTGTCTCTGTTTACACTCGTATCTCAAAATGAACAAACAATCAATTTGCTTTGCTCATGTGCATCATTATAAATCAATCTATTTGGCCGTATTGAGATCAGCATTCAAGATAAATAACACAGCTCAGGTTAGCTTCCTAACGACATCTAATAATAATAATAATAATAATAATAATAATAATAATAATAATAATAATAATAATAATAATAATAATAATAATAATAATAATAATAATGAATACACAAAAACGAAACAGCATAAACGGGCCGGATCGACGCCTTGTCTTTACTTAATGCTCCTTAAAGATCGATCGGTTTAAAGAACGGCTTCTGATGAAACAAACCACTCATTGTAGTTGCTTGGTGATTTAAACATGACGAAACTTAAAATGTTCAGAGTTGGTTTCTCCAAAACCTTCCTTATCAACCATGGTTTTAAAGAATACTCAAATTTGACCAAATTAAACATATCTACAGGAATAGCTTTGAAATGTAATTATTCAGTATTTTCGTCATTTTTATGCGCACCTTAAAATTTAATTGCTTTAAAGAGTTTGGCTATTGATGTTGGCATCGCTGTTGTCGAAAAGGACGTTATGTATTCGATCGAATTTTTAACGATGTTTGTGGACAACCTAGCGCCCACATCGGTTGACCAATCGTCACATGGTCAAAATATCAGGAATGGTCTAACTTAAAACTGGTCCAATTCAAGGAAATATAGGTCAAATGTCAAGGTCAGTGTCACGAGAAAAGATAAAAGTCATCGTAGGGATTCGCTACTCTGCTTATATTCTTGGGCTTTTGGCTAAGATCAAAGTGTAGTATCTGTTCCGATGGATACTACACCCCATAAACTGGTATTGTCTTGGCCTTCGGGGCTTGATTTACGCCGGTCTATGGATCGGTCCTGTGCAGTTCTAGGAGGTTGATCCTGTCAGGCTTTGCCTCCCCTCTTTGGGGAGGAGTAAGTTTATTGCTTACTGCCTGAGGTGCCCCTACCGGGAAATGCCGACGGGGCTGCCCAGTCAATTTTTAATGGCCAGAGTGCTCACTTTCTCGGGCGCTGGCTTTACTAACCCCACTTTCCCGACCCGACCTTGGGTCGCATCTTACTTGTGGGAGAAAGATAAAATTGGCCTTGTGCCTAACCTCCTGGAGAGGAGGTAAATAAATACTCTGCTTATATTGTAGTCAATGAAGCCCCTAATTATATGGCCTTGCCATTGACTTCCGATCTTGACACAAATAAGTTTGATTAAGTTTGACATTTTGACGTAATTTCAACGTACGTTTACAGGCGGAGGTTCACAATCTCACGATTGAAATATGTTCTTGTTATTATATTTAAGCTGTTATCTCAGGATTTCTTAATCAATGGATGAATTGAATGATGTGACAAACAAACACGTATATATATATATATATATATATATATATATATATATATATATATATATGCATCTTATTATATATTGTTATTGTTAAATTAGTATTATGTGATATGCAAATTACCATATCACACTGTAGTCTTAAGAGTAATATTTTTTTATTATTATTATTATTATTATTATTATTATAAGTAGTAGTAGTAGTAGTAGTAGTAACTAGTATTTATTCATTTACTTATATATGTATTAATAATATTAAAACTTAATTTCTCTACATTTGGTAATTGGGGTAGTGGTCATTTGATCAGTACCACAGGAGAGCCATGACTTTTATAACTGTTCTGTATTTAAATCTCCGAAACAGTTACATGGTAAACAGCCGATGATCCCCGTTTAATATTTCACAATTCAAGTTAAGGTCCCATGTTTTTGTTTCACTGTTATATACTTGAATCACTTTTCGTTTTTGTAAATTATTCAGTGGTACGTCGGAAAGTGCTAAGTGCTAAGTCTGCGATATTTTGGATTTAGTTAGTATCCCTGGGAATTTAAACTACATTTTCTTTCTTTGTTTAAAATGATTCGAACGTTATATATATATATATATATATATATATATATATATATATATATATATATATATATATTATAAGGAGATATAATTTTTATGTATCAATTTTCAGTATTTACTTCAACAGTGCTCGATACGTAAGTTGAGCTAGGTAGTAAGCTATGAAAATATATTTATGGCAATTAAGCTACACAGAGGCTCCTGCGTTTCATCTCCAGGGGGAATCTTCAGGCTAAAATGCATGAAGTTATTTTTGCCGGGTGTTTTTATATACATGGCTAGCTAGTTAACCAATCAGAATCTTGTTGTTCCTTCAGCCAATTTTTGAGCTTCCCGCGAACAAAGGACTTGTTGGCGTTACTTCCTGTATTTTGTTCTATTGTTCTGTTTTCTATAGATTGACCTATATCCTGTTTCCTTTGTTGTGTCAATATAATGGGTGAATTTATTTTTACACGTGGTTCCTTGTATTTCTATTTCTGTCTAAATTTAGACGACCCTTGTAGATTATGCCTGAATGAAGACTTTGAAATCCTTAACGTTAAAGATCCTCGAAATCTATTAAACTGTAGAAGTGAGATAGCAAATAGCTGCTTACACAGAAACAAATTTACCTTAGACTAACAATAAATAAATAAATAAACACAAAAATAAAACAACAAAACTAAATAAAAACTTAACAATTTAAAAATTAAAACCTTAAATAGAAATACAAGGAACAACGTGTTAAAATACATTCACACATTTTATATGCACACAACAAAGGAAACGGGATATAGGTCAATCTATAGAAAACAGAACAATAGAACAATAGAACAGCTTAGAATGTTATTTATATTTGTTTAAATTTAGTGTAAGGAAGGTTTAATAATGTGTGAAAAAGGGGTGGGGGTGAAATATAACAGTCGAGATTTAAAACTGGAGACGTTTTAAAGAGATATATGAAAATAAAAATTAAAAATGCAAAATAAAAATAAAACTATTTTTATATGAATCCCGTTAGCTAATGTTTATAAGTAGCGTATATGTGGCCGTTACTGTTTTGGAGTTTAATAGTGTGTCTTCTAAAGAAAAATAGGAGGAGAAAATGGATTAAATGTTTCTGCGACATACAAATGAAGTTTTATATATATATATATATATATATATATATATATATATATATATATATATATATATATATATATATATATATATAAATATTTGTATTTGTATTCGTTTATTTATCTATGGACGTATACGTGTCGTCTCTTTTCAATCAAGACTCATCAGTATAGAAGTATGACTATTAACTACCGGTCAAACGATTCGAAACCCTGGATTACAAGTATTTTTCAGCCCTAATCCAACGTCGCTAACCGATAGGCCAATTCTGAACAGCTTATAAACAATGATAATTTTAACAGATTTAAAGGCGGCGAGACATACAGGCATTCAACTTCTAAATATATATATATATATATATATATATATATATATATATATATATATATATACATATATATATATATATATACATATATATATATATATATATATATATATATATATATTATATATATATATGGGAAAATGAAAAAGGAAAACCAAAAAATGGATGTGTTTTACGTGTAGATCAACGTTTCGTCTTTATTTATAAGACTTCATCAGGATGATAATATAGAGAAAAATGTCATGCAAGTACAAATACATGTAGGGTTAACATATTGGCAGGAAAAAATAAATAAAATAATGGCCACTACTGGGTGGACGTCTGTACTTGGTGGAGAATAAAAATGAATGTTGAAGAAAATGAGTGGGGAAGAAATGGAAGGATGGAGGTGAGCAAGGACTACTGTGGCTGGTAGTAAGAGAAAGAAGTGGGGGGATGAGCAGGGATAAAGTGGATGGCAGAGAGGAAGTGGAGGAGAGGGAGGAAGGAGGTGTTTGACCAGATGGCTTCGGTCAAGATTGAAGGAGAAAAAGTAAGTTGGAATGTTTGTGTGTGGGGGGGTGTATGCAGAGAAAAGGAGGGTGGGTAGAGAAGGAGGGGGGCTGTGATTTTTGTGGATGGGCGAAAGTTATGGTCTTAGAGAGCGTTTTGAGAAAAAGAGGGAATTTAAGAAGGGGGTATGGAAGAGTTAGGGTATGAGAGAAATAGTTGAGGGGAGAATGGGTGAGGGGGAGAGGGAGGATTTGTTGTGATAGGGTATGAAATATTTGAAATATTTGGAAAATGATAGCAATGAGTGAGGGAGTGGAGGGGTGGAGAAGGGAGGTAATTCAACGGGTGGGTATGGAATATTTGAAATATTTGGAACATGAGAAAGTTTCATTGGACTGCAGTGTTAAAATGTGAGGGGAAAAAACGGAATGAGTAGGAGAAAGTGAAGATTCATGGAGAAAAAAATTCTCCACCAAGTACGGACGTCCACCCAGTAGTGGCCATTATTTTATTTTATTTTTTTCCTCCCGACATGTCAACCCTATATGTATTTGTACTTGCATGACATTTTTCTCTATATTATCCTCCTGATGAAGTCTTATAAATAAAGACGAAACGTTGATGTACACATAAAAAACATCCATTTTTTGGTTTTCCTTTTTCATTTTCCCATCACGTCGAATTACCTTCATCCTTCTCTTCCCATATATATATATATATATATATATATATATATATATATATATATATATATATATATATATATATATATAATGGTAATAATCCAGGTGAAAAATATCCACAGGGTGGTAATCCAGAGAATTTTAACCGGGTTTATAAAAAGTGCTCAATAGCAAAATAGAGCTTTATATATGATAATTTTATTTACACAGACATGTACAAAATCTGCGACACTGGCATGTCGATGTTATCGATCAACAGTTACTATAAACTGAGATCTCATCAGGCAGAGTTAGAATCCGATCTTAACCTCAGATCATATTTATGAGAAAGAAAGAAAAAGAGAAAGTGAGAGAAAGAGATCAAACCATACAATGCGATAACGATATTATGCGTGGTATATGTCACTTCTGATACAATATGGTGCAGAATAACAGATTTATTATATATTTGCCAAAATTGAAATTAAAATAAAATAGTCCTTTGAAGTCATGATTTAATAATAAAAAAGTTCTGATATTGTTCGCTGTTTGATATTACAAAAAGGAGAACATATCTTATGTTTAGGAGATCAAATGAAACATGTAACTTGGAGAAGAAATTTGATTCTATAAACATGTTATTGCTTTTAATTAGACTGGATTCACTTTTTTGGGGGTTATTAATGGTTCACTGGCGAAACAAAGCAGCTGAAATGCTATTTGTTGTCGCTGTCAAGTGAAGTGCAATGAATAAGAATACGTGCGGCCACCTGCGATCATTGTTATTGTTATTATAGAAAGTTAAATGATACAATAATATTAAGAATGAAGAACTCATGAAAGTTATATGTACGAAAATAGGCTTTTAACATAACTAGTAGACAAATGATCTATTGGGACAGTATTTGTTTTCAAGGAAATATATATATATATATATATATATATATATATATATATATATATATATATATATATATATATATATATAATTATTTTATTTTTTGTTGATGTTTCTGATGACTTTGTAGTGTTGCAGAGACAATATTAACATAAAAATGTTGTTTGGCTCACGGCAAAAGAAACGGACCGTAAAAATATATAATTTTTGGAGATGTAAAAAGTAAAAATAAAAAATAAAGAAAGAACATGGTTATTAAAATATAAAATAAACCTGACTTATATATATATATATGTATATCAGCCCCAACGTCCATTTTGATACAATGACCGAGACAAACACCCTTTCTTTCAAAGCCGAATTAATAAAGTCATCTCAACCAGCACGTCACTCCCACATCCTAAAAACTCTATAGACTGCTACTGCTTGACACACAGTTTTGTTTCTGCCTACTCATTTTTTTTTACTTTTCTTTTAATCGCTAACCAGCAGAAACTCGCCACTTTCAGGCATCAAATTGATGCTTGGCTGATTTTTTCTTCATTTTTCTTCACCATGATGAAGGCATACAAATAAAGACGAAACATTGATGAACACATTAATAATATAGTTTTTGGCTTTCGTTTTTCATTTTTTCCATATATATATATATATATATATATATATATATATATATATATAGAGAGAGAGAGAGAGAGAGAGAGAGAGAGACAGAGAGAGAGAGAGAGATATGATTTAGCGCTTATAGAGTTTAATTTCTCCTAATTTCTATGCAAATTAGTCGCGGCCGAGGGGAAAGAAACCGTGCTACGAGTTAGTGCCGACTTGGAAACGGGGTTCGAGCCCATCGACCGACATTAACTAACATCCCTGTACGTAAGATTGTGTAAGCATGAAACATCGATGTCTGTAAGTAATTATAATTAATATTTATTAAAAATAATATATATATATATATATATATATATATATATATATCTTGATTATAATTATACATTGTTTCATCTGTTCTTTTCTTTCTCTCTAACTCCTCTTAACCCACCATCTCTTTTCCTCACCTATTTTCTCTTTCTCTCCGTATTTACTGATATATATATATATATATATATATATATATATATATATATATATATATATATATATATATATATATATATATTATATTTATGAGGCTATCCCACCGGTCAGAACACACTTCGTTTCCTTGACAGAATTTAGAATCGACTTTAAAAAATCTAGTGAGAAATGATTTCTCTTCCGTTTCTTTGCAGCTACTTTCTTACAGAGGAGACGTTGCTAGTCTTTCTCTACTCTATCGTTATTTCTATTGATGGTGATCGAATGAGCTCAACTCTCTGTCTCCTCCATGTAAGACATTTGCGGAAAGAACACGTTTTCTACCACAACGAAGAAACACTTCCCTTTCATCCTAAGTGTGTGATTAGAGTCAGACGAAATTTCCACTCAGATTAAAACTTGATCGTCTTCAAAGCCAACTTGATCGTCTTCAAAGCCAACTTGATCGTCTTCAAAGCCAACTTGATCTTCTTCAAAGCCAACTTGATCGTCTTCAAAGCCAACTTAATCGTCTTCAAAGCCAACTTGATCGTCTTCAAAGCCAACTTGATCGTCTTCAAAGCCAACTTGATCGTCTTCAAAGCCAACTTGATCGTCTTCAAAGCCAACTTAATCGTCTTCAAAGCCAACTTGATCGTCTTCAAAGCCAACTTGATCGTCTTCAAAGCCAACTTGATCGTCTTCAAAGCCAACTTGATCGTCTTCAAAGCCAACTTGATCGTCTTCAAAGCCAATGTCAACAAATTCTTTTCACGTGTATTCGAACTTGAGCATGACAATCACTCAATCTACAAAACCAGATCATTTCGTCTCGTCAACTAGACCTGTACGATTTTAATATTTGAAGAGTTCGAATGCAAAGCGCGATAAATCCGATCTGTTTAAATCGAGAGCTTAAACAATAAAAAAACGAATATATCAAATTTATACTTCGACTAAAAGCTTATTTTAATTCAAAGCAAAGATAAATTATGCCGGTATCAAATTCTGTAAAACATGATTTTAAGGTGTGGTCGCGTGTTGAAATAAAACAGCAGTTGTAGTATTAGAATAGCAATTTTTAAACTGGCGTTTATCGCGTTTTGCATTCGAACTTTTCATTTTTTTAAATGCATTCATTTTATTGATTTAAAGAATATTTAGCTGAGAATTATTTTACGCTGAGAAGCCAGAGAGTATTGTTTTAAAAGTAAATGAATTGCAACAATAATTGAATTTATAACAAGACAACAAAGTAATAACAAAACAACAAATTCATAAAATCAATTAATATACAAACACATAAATTAATTACATATTCTATTACACTTTATTTTTTCGCCCCCCTCCAAAAAAAACTATAGACCTAATTAATAAAATACCTTTAATAACAACAATATAGAAAAAATAACCCTTGAAGACGATCGCGAAGATCGAAAACGCCCGAGATGGCCGATAAAAGAACTCGGATCCATATTCCGCGAATAAACACCAGGGCCGGAAACTAGTTAGCAGAGTCGATACAATGGTCAAGCCAAAATCCGAAAAAAGAAAATTCTGTTGACTTTAATCAGGCTTGCCAATTAATGCGTAATGCGAAGTTGCCGCTTCTAGGTTCAAACGAACGTCTTTGCTCTCTCGGCTACTTTTATAACTATACGAAATGGAAGCGAAGTATACCTATCTTGCATTTTATACAATATTTATACTTCATGGTAACGGGGCGAACGAAACAATATTGCTTTAATTCAAAAGATTTTCATATTTTCCCTACATAGTGCTTTATTTTTGAAAGAAGAAATTAAATATTGTATTGATGTATCCACATACATATATATTTCGTCTTAATCATATTCATCAGCGTGGCTATACCACCGTAATAAAGTCACCGTCGACTTCCATCCAACAGCCCTCTTCCCATGTTGAGCACTGTGGTAAGTGATATCGCCAACTACTATTAGCGATAATGCAAAGCTCTTTCTAAACTAATAGAGCACTCACTAGTAAGTTTCATGCCACTTGCCAATATCCCTGCCCCGTAGCCTAGTAGAGTCGCCAGTCGTCGTAGGTTCGATCCTGACTTGCTAGTCTAGCAATACTGAGGATCTGTGATATATATATTTATATATATGTATATATTTATTTATAAAATACAGAAATTCAATGTAACATCAGTACCGTCGGTTTCGTCAGTTGATAAACATTTTAGAAATGGTGGAACTTATTCGGTCACGCCTAAGATCACGTAGGACGTGATTTGTTTGAAATGGGGGGGGGGGGGGTGTTTACATATGTGTGCGTAAGGGGTTAAATTTTAATTTTAATATTTAAATTTTTAATATATATAAAATGGTTATTAATTAAAATAAGGGTTCTTTTGTAATAAATATAAAAAATATGTGTAAGAAATTCTGTAGGGCAGAGGTCGGGTGGAGGCCAAGAAGTATAGGGGAAAAAGGGGTAGAGAAAGGAGGGAGTAGGGATGCAGGTGTCGGGTAAGACGCAGAAGAGAGGGGGAAGAAAGGAAGGATCTAGGTACGGCGTAGTGAGCATTGATAGCCGTTGACTTTAAAACTCGGTAAGTGCAGTCTAACTTTCCGACCCCATATTGTAATATAAAGTGTCAGAGTGGCAAAAGGGCAAAGAAGAAGAACAACAAGAAGAACAAGAACGATGATCATGACAACAACAACAACGACGACGACAATAATAATAATAATAATAATACTACTACTACTAATAATAATAATAATAATAATAATAATAATAATAATAATAATAGTAGTAGTTATAATAATAATAATAATAATAATAATAATAATAATAATAATAATAATAATAATAATAATAATAATAATAATAACAATAATAATAATAACAATAATAATATTAATAATAATAATAATAATAATAATAATAATAATAATAATAATAGTAGTTATAATAATAATAATAATAATAATAATAATAATAATAATAATAATAATAATAATAATAATAATAATAATAACAATAATAATAATAACAATAATAATATTAATAATAATAATAATAATAATAATAATAATAATAATAATAATAATAGTAGTTATAATAATAATAATAATAATAATAATAATAATAATAATAATAATAATAGTAGTTATAATAATAATAATAATAATAATAATAATAATAATAATAATAATAATAATAATAATAACAATAATAATAATAACAATAATAATATTAATAATAATAATAATAATAATAATAATAATAATAATAATAATAATAATAATAATAATAATAATAATAATAATAATAACAATAATAATAATAACAATAATAATATTAATAATAATAATAATAATAATAATAATAATAATAATAATAATAGTAGTTATAATAATAATAATAATAATAATAATAATAATAATAATAATAATAATAATAATAATAATAATAATAACAATAATAATAATAACAATAATAATATTAATAATAATAATAATAATAATAATAATAATAATAATAATAATAATAATAATAATAATAATAACAATAATAATAATAACAATAATAATATTAATAATAATAATAATAATAATAATAATAATAATAATAGTAGTTATAATAATAATAATAATAATAATAATAATAATAATAATAATAATAATAATAATAATAATAATAATAATAACAATAATAATAATAACAATAATAATATTAATAATAATAATAATAATAATAATAATAATAATAATAATAGTAGTTATAATAATAATAATAATAATAATAATAATAATAATAATAATAATAATAGTAGTTATAATAATAATAATAATAATAATAATAATAATAATAATAATACTACTACTACTACTACTACTAATAATAATAATAATAATAATAGTAGTTATAATAATAATAATAATAATAATAATAATAATAATAATAATAATAATAATAATACTAATAATAATAATAATAATAATAATAATAATAATAATAATAGTAGTTATAATAATAATAATAATAATAATAATAATAATAATAATAATAATAATAGTAGTTATAATAATAATAATAATAATAATAATAATAATAATAATAATAATAATAATAATAATAATAATAATAGTAGTTATAATAATAATAATAATAATAATAATAATAATAATAATAATAATAATAATAATAATAATAATAATAACAATAATAATAATAACAATAATAATATTAATAATAATAATAATAATAATAATAATAATAATAATAATAATAATAATAATAATAATAATAGTAGTTATAATAATAATAATAATAATAATAATAATAATAATAATAATAATAATAATAATAGTAGTTATAATAATAATAATAATAATAATAATAATAATAATAATAATAATAATAATAATAATAATAATAATAATAATAATAATAATAATAATAATGGGAATTAGTTAGACTATGGAAGTGTACGGAAGTAAAGGTGATTCCCGTTGTAATTGGAGCGCTTGGAACTATAACGAAAAACCACCATAAATGGCTTAAACAAATTGACGAGACAATTTATTTTCCAATTCTGCAAAAGGCTTGCCCTTTTGCCACTCTGACACTTTATATTACGATATGGGGTCGGAAAGTTAGACTGCACTTACCGAGTTTTAAAGTCAACGGCTACCAATGCTCACTACGCCGTACCTAGATCCTTCCTTTCTTCCCCCTCTCTTTTGCGTCTTATCCGACACCTGCATCCCTACTCCCTCATTTCTCTACCCCCTTTTTCCCCCTATACTTCTTGGCCTCCACCCGACCTCTGCCCTGTTACAAAAATCCCTATTTTATTCTACCTTATTTTAATTAATAACCATTTTATATATATTAAAAATTTAAATATTAAAATCTAAATTTAACCCCTTACGCACACGTATGTAACCCCCCCTCCCGGTAATTCAAACTCCCCAGTAAGTAATTCTAAACTTCCTAGTAGGTAATTTAAACTCCCCTGTAGGTAATTGAATATATATATATATATGTGTGTGTGTGTGTGTGTGAAATAAAGGATAAAGCAAATAGAATCCAAATTGAAAAACAATGAAGTTAAAATAAGATCATTGATTAAAAGAAGAGATACTCAACCATAACCCTTACTCTATCCCTAACCCTAACCCTTACCTTAACCCAAAGTAGCATGATGCTTTTACAACGAGAAACTTTTAGACACTGTCAATAATGTATATTACAGATGTACTTTCGTTCCTTGGAGCAAAAGCATATTTCCGGTTTTGTCTGTTTTCATTGTTTTATCCGAGGGGAAAAAACGAGTTTCAATGTATGAATATTAAAAGCGGTCCCTGCCACCCGAAGCGCGCGAAATCACGTAACCTTCTTTAAATACGCCCATTCAATCTACGCGTTTAGTGAAGAAAATGTTATTTCAAAATTCAGCTTGTCAAGCCAATGTAAACGATGTGTGACAGACAGATCGACGGAGTTTATTATAGGGATGCTATGACACATCTAAATATAAGATGCGTCCATTCAATCTGTGTGTTATTTATTTTATCTATTTGGAAAACTTTCTGTCACTCCAAACAACGCTTATTGACAATGAAGCGTAAAGGGATACTCTGATAGGGGCCCACATTTATTGGGAGCTATTTGTGGTGGGCGTTAGGAAACAAATGTTTGTTTACATAACATTTAACTATTTGCATGTTTTTATGGTGGTGGAAACAGGGAACAGGAAGAGGATTCCGACGATTAGAGGACTGAGAAAAAAGCTATCTGAGTAGAAAATCTTGCTACTGGGGCTTGACAGACCAGCCGACCGACAGATCGACGGACAGAGATTTTTGGGGGCATCAAAAACAGAATGGTTTTATTCAATCTATGCATTTAAACTGAACTATGATGGACCAATCGATAGATCGATTGGTATCGACAGACAAAGCATCTAATAATAATGCGTGGATGCATCTAAAAAGGCTAATAGTGTATTTCGTACATAAGAAAAAGGATATAAATTCGAATTTAATAAAAGGAATTTCCGCTTTCCATTTTGGAAGAAATGGATGATAAATAAATGATAAGCTACAGAAACAATGCTCATCGATACCAAGGAAAAACACTCACGAGATACCGGAAATGCCTACGGGATACCGGAAATGCCTACGAGATACCGGAAATGCTCTGAACAAAACAACACTTCAAGACAGAATGCAACAATGAGTGTTCATACTACAAATTGTATTCATGAGAGGAATGAACGGAGAATGTAACAGATCTTTTATTCATTGTGCAATTCGTACACTATACTCCAGTCATGTTGTTTTTTAGAACAACGATTCTAAATCCTTATATAATAATCGGTCCCCATCGCTTGACTTTTATTAAAGTTAATTACACCTGCAAGTGAACACTTTTTATATGGATATTATTATATCATAATATTTTATATGGCTATTATTACATTCAAATATTTTATATGGCTATTATTACATTCAAGTATTTTATATGGCAATTATTACATTCAAATATTCTATATAGCCATTATTACATTCAAATATTCTATATAGTCATTATTACATTCAAATATTCCATATGACTATTATTACATTCAAATATTCTATATGGCTGTTATTACATTCAAATATTTCATATGACTATTATTACATTCAAATATTCTATATGGCTATTATTACATTCAAATATTTTATGTAGCTATTATTACATTCAAATGTTCTATATGGCTGTTATTACATTCAAATATTTCATATGACTATTATTACATTACAATATTCTATATGGCTATTATTACATTAAAATATTTTATATAGCTATTATTACATTCAAATGTTCTATATGGCTATTATTACATTCAAATATTTTAAATGGCTATTATCATATTAAAATATTCTATATGGCTATTATTACATTCAAATATTTCATATGGCTATTATTACATTACAATATTTTATATAGCTATTATTACATTAAAATATTTTATATGGCTATTATTACATTCTAATATTATATATGGCTATTATTACATTCAAATATTTTATATGACTATTATTACATTACAATATTTTATATAGCTATTATTACATTCCAATATTCTATATGACTATTATTACATTCAAATATTTTATATGGCTATTATTACATTCAAATATTTTATATGGCTAGTATTACATTCACATATTTTATATGAGTATTATTGAATTCAAATATTCTATGTAGCTATTATTATATTGAAATATTTTATATGGCAATTATTACATTCAATTATTCTATATGACTATTATTACATTCAAATATTCTATATGGCTATTATTACATTCAATTATTCTATATGGCTATCATTACATTCAAATATTTTATATAGCTATTATTACATTCAAATGCTCTATATGGCTATTATTACATTCAAATATTTTATATAGCTATTATTACATTCAAATATGTCATATGACTATTATAAAATTCAAATATTCCATATGGCTAGTATTATATTGAAATATTTTCTATAGCTATTAATACATTAAAATATTATATATGGCTATCATTACATTCAAATATTTTATATGGCTATTATTACATTACAATATTTGATATAGCTATTATTACATTCAAATATACTATATGGCTAGTATTACATTAAAATATTTTATATGACTATTATTACATTCAAATATTCGGGTATCTTTTACGACGCTCAGCAGACTAAGAACGCTAAAAAAAACAAATATACAACAAATAAAAGTAACTGTAGGCGATTAAAGTTATTTTCAAACTTACCCGTAGCATTTGTTTGTATTTTTAACCCGTTCGAAGTACTATTTATTAGAAACGAAATTGTTCGTCACACCAAAATCGCAAAATTCAAGATGGCGGTCGTGGGGGCTATGTAAGAGAATCACGACCGACCGCCATGTTGGTTTTGTGCAAAAAAAAACAAGAATTTTTTTTTACATCTAATAAAAACCCATCTATACTATGTAAAAATATAAAAAAATATCATAGCTAAGTAGGAAAATATCTATTCTCGACCTAGGTCGCCTTTACTTGTTGCATATTTATGTTTTTAATCACTTTATCGTTCGTTTTCTTGTACCCGTTCACGACTCTGCTGAGCGTCGTAAAAGATACCCAAATATTCTACATGGCTATTATTACATTCAAATATTTTATATAGCTATTATCATATTCAAATGTTCTATATGGCTATTATTACATTCAAATATTTTATATGACTATTATTACATTCAAATATTCTATATGGCTATTATTACATTTTAATATTCTATATGGCTATTATTACATTCAAATATTTTATATGGCTATTATTACATTCAAATATTTTATATGGCTATTATTACATTCACATATTTTATATGACTATGATTACATTCAAATATAATATATGACTATTACTACATTCTAATATTTTATATAGCTATTATTACATTAAAATATTCTATATGGCTATTATTACATTCAAATATTTTATATGACTATTATTAAATTCAAATATTCTATATGGCTATTATTATATTGAAATATTTTATATAGCTATTATTACATTCAAATATTCTATATGGCTATTATTACATTCAGATATTTTATATGGCTATTATTACATTTAAATATCTAGTAGAAGACACACTGGGCCTAGCCATGTGACGAATGGGGATTCCTGTGTATTTTGACTCTAAACTCTAGAACCAATATTACTATTTGAAGAGTTCAAATACAAAACGCGATAAACGCCATTTTTTTTTAAATTTCGAAGCTATCACTAGTTTTGAATTTCAACATTCTACAATACCCCAAAATCAGGTTTTACATAATGTGATGTTGGCATTGTTTCCTTCTGCTTTCAGCTAAAATATCTTTTTAGTCACAGTCTAGAATTGATATGCTCGGCGTTTTTTTTTTATTTAATTCATCAATGTAAATAAATTGGATTTATCGCGTTTTGCATTCAGACTCCTCATTTTTATAATGCTCTGTAATATTCACGTTTTTCTTTTCTTCTTTATTTACGTCATTTATTTATTTTTTACCTCACCCTCTGACTTTCCTTGCCTTACACTGCTGTAGCTATTAGTTTAATCTTTTTTTCTCTTTTATTTACGTCATTTATCTATATCCATCATCTCACTCTTGTTTCTATTACGTTCACTTTCTCTATTTCCCTCCCCCAACATTTCTCCCCTCACTCGCTCTTCTCCCAACTATCTAACATATACAATGTACAAACAAGCAAGATTATCAGACTTTTAGAGTTATATGCCTCTCTTTTTCTCCTCCGTCGATGGTGTGTGTTTGACCTAATAAATACTGTCGCAAAATATGAAATTGTATACACCAAATTCATATTCTATCGGATCTATTATATCAATGACACAATCACCGTATACGTTGAAATATGTAAGTTTTTTTATTTTGGTAATTAATTTACCAAAAAAGAGCTTATTTGTTGTGAATAAGACAAAATCATACGGAAATATCCTCCTATGGGAATGGTTTGTCAATTGCTCGGTGCCTTTAAAAGATCCACAGAACTTTCGTTCTGACGCAAATTAGTCGTAGACTCGTGTAAGCGTTTGGTACTGTAAGCTACCCCAGGACAAGAAATTCTCGCTGTATATAATAATAAATATTTATTGGACAATAATACAGACGAAAAAAATGTGTTGTTTTTGTTGAGCAAATTGACTGTTTGGAATTTACTTTGTCCTTTTGTACTCTAGAGGAGGTCGAATTGCAACTGATTTGAAGAAAACCATAGAAGTTAATATTGGAAATACGTGGTGCGTCTGTGACGTGAAAAATATTCTTGTTTTTTTAGAACGAAACATAGATGTTATAATTGAAAATATATGTGGTACATCTATGTCGTGAAAAGAATGTGTTTGTTGTTCTTTTCGAACGAAACATAAGCGTTAGATTTCAAATTATGTGGTGTGCTTCTGTTTTTGTTTTTTTAATATCGATGTTATATCATATCATAATTATCAGCATATATATATATATATATATATATATATATATTCAAAAATAAATATTTAATTATATTACCTACAGACGACGTCGTTTCGAGCTTTTTGCTCTCACGAGTGCAGGGAAGTGATAATTTTAGACGGTCAAATAACACGAACCTGGTTAACAGAGTCCCTTTTGACTCCGCACGCTATCGCTCTATCCTCCCGGCCATACAAAATTAGCACGTGCTACGGAGAGATTAAGTTATATTTATGCCAATTGCAGCGAGCGATAAACATAAAAAAATGTATAGGAATCAATGAACTTAATCGAAGCCTCGCTTTGTAGATTAAATGAATATCTATTTGTTAATATCTCTCAACAGTGCTCAACTTTGTCTTAAACGGGCGTTTATTATAATATTAATAAAAAAATATTAAATTATATTTACCTACAGACGACGTCGTTTCGAGCTGTTGCTCTCATCAGTGAAGAAAAGTGATCATTTCAGACGGTCACAAGGCACGAACCCGGTTCATAAAGTCACAATTTACTCCGCACGCTTTCGCTCTATTCTCTCGGCCATAGGAAATTAGCACGTGTTACGAAGATATTAAGTTATATTTATGCCAATTGCGGCGAGCTATACACATCAAGACAATCTTTTGTATTCAACAAGCCTAATCGGAGCCTCGCTTTACATATATATATATATATATATATATATATATATATATATATATATATATATATATAGTCTCGGAAGTTTCTCAACCATTAAAACTATATTTTAAAAAAACAAAAACTTTTAGTCCCAAGTCTTTCAGTGAAAAATCACTCATGTAGGTCAATTTATTTTTTACAGTTATTATATTAGTTTGTTTCTAACACTATTTTAAGGGATCATCAGTTGTTTACCATGAAAAACTGGTTCGGGAATTTATATATATATATATATATATATATATATATATATATATATATATATATATATATATAGTTTGTGTGTGTATTTAGGAAGCATTTTCTCATTTAAGCAAACATTGTTAAAAATAACAGAATTGTTAAAAATAACAGAATTCGACTGTTTAATTATACCTTTTTTATTTTTTCAATTTTTCTGATTGTCTTTTTGTATTAAAATAAAAAAAATAATAATAAATGGTCCATGCTAGATGGCACTACAGAACATAGTAAAGCTCATAGCTGCATTGGTTTTACACGCACTACCCTATCCAGCCGCCTTACGATACATCTTGTAAACTCTAGCTCGATTTACCCACATCTACAAAAACTTAAGTGCCCTCCCTCTGATTTAAGACAAATTCTAGTTAATAACACTAAAATTATACATTCCGAAACAAATTAAAAAAAAAAATACTTGAAGCATCCTACATAAAACACAACAACCTAAAATTGACAACATAACATATGAAACCAGTAGTATGTTTTTAAAATGCTTAACGTAATGCGATTTTGTTCTGTGATGCCATCCAGCGATGCTGAATTTAAATCGTCAACGACTTCCTGGAACAATACGAAAAACGTTATCTGCGCATTTCTCCGCTGTTTTTTTTTAAATTCTCTTCTTTCTCCAGCTTTTTTTTCATTTGCTTTTGACATCTAGGGATGATTTGACGAAGAATGGAAAACGTTCCTGAACCCTGTGAAACCTATGGAACATTTATTATTTTTTTGATTTTAATACAAAAAAGACCATCAGAAAAATTGAAAAAAAATAAAAAAGGTATAATTAAACAGACGAATTATGTTATATTAACAATGTTTGCATATATATATATATATATATATATATATATATATATATATATATATATATATATATTCATTATCTTGTATACGTGTCGGTATGCGTAAGGGTTTACGTACATGATGTCTTTCTATTTGCGTACAATTAACAGAATGTCTATTGGTCATCAGCTGATGCACAACGACATTTTTGCCGCTTAATATCAAATATATTTATTATCGTCCCTTTCCAACTCCTTGTTGGACAGCGTTCGTTTGAGAATATATTAATCTTTTAGGTGTAAATTCAGTAGAATCACTATCTTTTAAATGTCTTAGCAACGGCATAATCTCGCCGAAACACTGATCCCATTAGATCACCGAAGTTAAGCGACGTTGAGCCTGGTCAGTACTAAAATGGGTGACCATTTGGGAATACCAGATGCTCTCTGTTTATCTCGGCATTGTTTCCAGTTGTCATGGACTTATCTATGCCACTGGAATCAGGCAGTGCCGATTCAGGAGAGGTGTGGATGATGATTGCGCAACCCTTGCTTCACAATTACACGCGCAGCCACACTTACAGTAGTTATCCATTGTCTCCCGAGACTAGAACAGAGGCCATGAATGCATAGAATTTGGTTCTGAAAAGTCCATTGAGTTGAAACCTTGGCATTACTATGTAAGCCAAATAACTTACAAATACATGTTTATATTTTATAATTACTCGTACATACATATTATATGTTATTATTAGTGTTTTTCTTTTTCTTATTTACAAACATATTCGCCATCTGATCACTTATTTTAGTTGTGTATGTTGTTTGCTTGCTTGCTTGCTTGCGTGTACCCTTGATGTCATCAGTAAGTTTGCCGGCTTTCTCAAAACTTACTATTTTTTAAGTACTGAATTAGAAAAATTGCCTCGAAATAGATGACTATTAGTTTAATTAGCAATGTTCATTAAAAAGTAGATTTCGCTGTACAGAATAAGATATTTGTTAAATAAAAATTGATCGAAGACTTTTAGTTTTTAAGTTATCAAAATTCATCCATAACCTTTTAAACTTGAAGTATTTTTTTAGTTGCTTACATCAAATGGCTTCATGCCTTGTCTGGAGCGATTTTCATAAATAACTATGACGTCACCAAAGGATAAAGTCATCTATTAAAATAGAAAGGGGGTGATATTACATAGTGGATGAATTCATCCATTAATTTAGAAGGAGAAGAAAGAGACAGACATTCAGGCAAACAGAGGGAGGTGACGGTGGTTGAGTAGATATCGACACGGACTGAAGACCTGGGTGTTCCATGTTCGAATCCAGTCGGTTCCACAGTACCACTTTCACTTAGGGATGTTGACAACCTTCTCGTGGTCCTTCTTGTAAGTACCAGATGTTTTTCCAGAAAGATTTCTAGCTAGAAAAACATCGGGGAAGCTGATGCCAACATCTGATTCACACGAAAGAAGACAAACATAGAGACTTGATTTTTTATCTAAACGTCTTTCGGGCCACACGTCATCTGAGAAACGAAAATCGAGACTCCTGGGGGCCGAGTATTATATACATATTCAGTTGACCTATTTTTAACTACAGGGAAAATGGAAATGGAAGTTACTTTATTCTTGTTTAAGAAGACGACATTACGGAAATATCATCTTTTGAATTTATTTTCTTAGATTTTTAATCTAACAAATTGAACTCCGCTCTAAAAATTTCATATTTCACAAAATCCCTTCCAAATAACAAAATTAGTGTCAATGTTAAATGAGTTCATTAAATCAAATTAAATTTATTCTAAATTTAAAAAAAATTGTAGATAAACAATAAAATTTAAAGTTTCGTTAACGTATGCGACACGCCCACCCACTCTTATGTTTGTTATTTATTTAAAACAAAATATATTCGTATATCGATAAAGCACCAGATTTTAAGATATAACTGTTTTTTTTAAACGACTTGTTAGATTTTTAAGTAGGGGTTGGGGGTTGTTTTTGTTCTGTGTAAGTTTAATGTAAATTTAAACTCCTACGTGAAGTTTAAATGTTTCGAAGACTTGTTACAATCTTATGTCCGTGTCGTTTATGCTGCCACATCTGGGGAGGTGCCGCTCTGAACACTTTTTGTTCCCTTGACAGGCTAAATATTTCGATTCTGTCTAAAAAATGTTATTGTAGTTAGACAAATATTTAGCCTGACATATCATTTTCGATAATCTTTCAGGTTAAGGCTTGAAATAGCATTATTACGCTTATGTTTATGATAGCATTTTCGATGGTCTCTCACGCTTAATCTTGAAATGAAAGTGTCGTTTTTCTGTGTAAATTAAGTTGTAAATGACATTTTTGATAGTCTGTCAGGCTTACTCTTGAAATCAAGGTGTCGTTGTTCTATCACGCTTAAGTTGAAAAAGGGATTTTCGTCATTAAACTCGCAGAGCAATATTCGTCCATGTATTTATTACATCGTCAGTTAATGCATCGAGTTTTTTGGGGGAGACATGGTTCGATGTTTTCATTTTTTGTAATAAATGATAAATATTATTTTATTAGCAGAGTTGATGGGGTTATGTAGCGATGTATTATATTTTTAATAGCTTTTTCATCCAATTTAAAGTTCGGATGCCTTTTGTTACAGTAGAATAGATTTATGTAGTGGGAATTATTTAGCTGATTATTATTAGTATTGTCTAAGTTTCTAATTATTAATTGTATTTGTTCGCCTACAATATAATTGGGAAATTGATTATTGATTAGGACTTGCTTAATGTTTTTTTAATTCGTTAAGGAATATTTTTGGTTGAAGAGATTAGCTTTGTACGGTTGAATAGAATTTCAATCATTGCAATTTATATCGATATGAACATATTCTATTTTCGAGGTCAGCCATGTAAACATTACTGAAGGTCGGTTCGAGAACCGATCCCATAGAAACGCCATCAATTTGGGTATAGAGGTTTCCCTTATGTCCTAGAAAGGGACTTCGGTTGTGCAAATTAATAATAACTTTTTAAGTGTTTAAGGAACAATTTTTAGTGGATGGAAGGATGGGTTTGTATATATTATCAATAATGATATCTATTGTTTTGTGTACTGGAAAATTTGTAAATAACCTTTCAACATCAAGTGAAGCGGAAATTTTATTATCTGGGTTTGGGGGTTTGACCGAAACACTAAATGGACCATTCACGATGCACATTGGAAACATTTCATTGTATACTATTAGTTGAACACACACACATACAGCTGAAGGGGAATGCGGATTTATATCTTTACTACCGAATTTATTGCCTACTTAAACATAATTTATCTGATCTGATTCGAACCCGGCATATATCATCATTCCATAGTCTATGGCGGTATCCATTAGGTCGATGACACCCCATGATCGTAAATTAGCAGTAGCAAACAATTAATGTACAGCAAGGCGATACCTATAAAAGGTCTGGTAGCCATGCATCTGACGTTCACAAATGATGACAGGCATGTATAACCTTAAATTACAAAAAATAAATAAATAAACTGGAACATTTTTATCTCGACACTTATTAGTAATTCGTCTGAATAATAGATATAATTTCGGTCAGAATTTGAGTTAATTTTTTTTTAATTTTCATATGGTGAATTTAATATCTTCCACCATTAAACATACTTATACATTTTAAGAACATTTGTATGTGTTTGCTTAGAACATGAATTTTAAAAAGTGTTCGTATATCGGCCATCTTCTTGTTTTAAGAATGGCAAGCAGGTGCAGGTCACGCTCACCCGGAAATTGATTTAGGGAGGGAAGAATTTCTATTGAAAAATTGGAATAAGATGATGGCCTCTCTCTCTCTCTCTCTCTCTCTCTCTCTCTCTCTCTCTCTCTCTCTATTCGTTGTTGTTCTCAAAAGTGTTCGATGCTCAAGCGGTACTTTGCATAATCGCTAGCGGCAACAATCACGTACCTCCAAAGAGTGCTCTACTATTAAGACTAAAAATCTTAAAGAGACATTAACTGCAAATATTTTTAAATATTAAAGTGTTCTTTATACCTACAGAAGATATCGTTTCACGATTTTTTCCCTCATCAGTGCAAAAGTGGCGGTTTCAATCGGTCGCATGGGATCGAATGCAGTTCGTAGATTCAGAATAGAATCACGAAGCTAATGTCTATACCCACGCAGCCACGATAAATCATCACAAATAGTAATTATGGTAAAATGGATATATATATATATATATATATATATATATATATATTATGTACGTATTTTTTTTATCAAAAACAAGAATTACCATTCTTGTTTTTAATAAAAAAAATTAAAAAATGACTCAATAACTGGTCACCTCTGAAGATGGAATTATTCCGAAATATAAGATTAATGTAAATATATATATATATATATATATATATATATATATATATATATATATATATATAAATTAATCTCGCATTGTAAATGGCTTACATATCAATTTTATTAACATATCCAACAATGCTTTAAATGGACGACCAACCAATATTACTTAATATATATATATATATATATATATATATATATATATATATATATTTATACTACTTAACCTACAGGAGCGAGCCAGGCTCTTCGTTCGACACCGGAATTTGAATGATGGCTGCCAACACCACCAGTGCGGAGAGACGTTTTATCAACTAACAAAGAAATAAGTTTGGTTATTCTTGTTTTTGATAAAAAAAAAAATGACTCAATAACTGGTCACCTCTGAAAATGGAATTTATTCCGAAATATAAGATTAAAGTAAAATATATATATATATATATATATATATGAATTAATCTCGGCTTACATATAAATTTTATTAATATATATATATATATATATATATATATATATATATATATATATATATATATTAATGCCATCTTCTGCATTAATCTCTATCACTTAGGAAGTAAACAATCAAAATAGTATTAAGCAAAATAAAAAAAAACGCTATCATCACAAATAAAAATAATTACATAAAAATAGAATAAATATTTAGATGATGAAAATCGTACATATTTCTGTGCAAGGCGTCGTAGTCCATTGGTAAAACGCGTATCCAAGTGTTACGTATATGTACGTATAAATTATGTACGTATTAAATTGATAAATATATATATATATATTAACGAAAAATACGATAATAAAGTTAAGAGCGACTAATAATGCGATCTTCTGCATTGATCTGCATCACTTCGGAAATGAACAATCGAAATAGTAGTAAGCAAAGTAACAAACGCATCCATCTATATAAAGCAATTGTTTTACATAGTATACGTTTCATCCTAACGAGATATACGATATATATATATATATATATATATATATATATATATATATATATATATATATATATATATATATATATATATGCATATGCGCGCGTGTGTGTGTTTGTGTGTGTGTTGTGTATATATTGTGCGTCTTTTTAAATTCTCTTCTTTCTTTAGTTTTTTGTTCATTTGCTTTTGACACCCGAGGATGATTCGACGAAGAATCGAAAACGTTCTTGACACCTGTGGAATCTATAGAACATTTATCTGTTTTGTTGAAAAAATAAAAAAGGTATAATTAAACAGACGAATTCTGTTAGTTTTAACAATATACATGTATCTCTCTCTCTCTCTCTCATATATATATATATATATATATATATATATATATATATATATATATATATATATATATATATATATATATCGTTTAAAACACTATCTTCCGTTCTAAATTAAATGTGACTGCTCTAAACTTAGTTACAAAGCCTGATCTTATACCAGTAATAGTAATCAAGAAATGCTCTGCTGAGCTGGCCCCTGTCCACTCAAAACTATACAACAAATGCCTTGCTGAATCTTATTTCCCTGATAGTTGAAAAATTGCCTTTGTGGTACCAGTCTTCAAGAATTCTGGAGAACTGATCCTTTAAACTACCGCCCAATCAGTCTACCCGATCTTTGCTAAAATCTGTAACTCATTAATCAATATAGCGATAGTCCGGTACCTAGTGAATGCTAAACTTCTTTCTGATCATCAATACGGATTTAGACAAGCACGATCTACCGCAGATATCCGAACGGTCATCTCTGAACGCATGTATCATACACTGGACAAGGTAGGTGAAGCTTGGGCGGTAGCGCTTGATATATCCAAGGCCCAGAACAAGGTCTGACATGAAGGGCTTCTTCTAAAACTACACTCGTATGGTATTACGGGACAAATATTTAATATAATTAAATCCTTCCTAACAAAAAGAAAGATCCAGGTTGTCCTCGATGACCGTTCATCTAAGCAACATGATATAAATGCTGGTGTAGAAATATTTGCTGACGATACCACACTCTACTCTCGTCATGTAGGAAAAACCGACGCGCACATATCTAAGGCAATGGCTGAATCCTTTGAAAATGACCTCCAGTCTTTAGTAAATTGGGGTAAAAAATGGATGGTAACGTTTAATGCCGCAAAGACAAAGCTACTTTCCTTCAATAACTACAAGAAACCTCTTCAACCACCGATTGTCATGGCAAATAACACCCTACCTGAGAGTTCATCATTCAAACTCCTCAGATAACATGAATTGAAATAAATACACTGAAGACATTGCCAGGGCTGCTGCAAAGAAGGTGGGCTTCCTCTACCGTGCTAGTAAACTTCTCACACCTGACATTATCCTATATCTCTAAAAGCCTCTGGGCTGGGGCATCATCCACTTATCTTTCCGTCTTAGACAAGGTCAAAAACAGAGTCGCCAACTTAATAGGTCCCACATTATCCACCAAGCTCCAGCCCCTGTCCCATCGCCGCGATATTCCTTCTTTGTGGCTGTTTTACAAGTACTTGAATGGATTGTGTTCTTATGAACTTGCTGCTCTGGCGCCCCAACGACGTAAATTCACTAGACCAACCCGACAATCTATCAAATCCCATGTATTTTCTGTGGATGTCCCCAGATGCCGAAGAGCTTTCTACACCAAAAGCTTCTTTCCTCGTGCTGCTGGACTCTGGAACTCCCTCCCTGATCCTTGTTTTCCTGACGGATTTGACATGCAGAAATTTAAAACTAATGTAAACAGGCATCTCGCTGCACAGCTCCCAATTTAGGTTAAACCCCTGCAAACTTTCACCCTTTTTCTCAGTAGCACCTTATGTCTACAGTAGCGGCCTGCCTTGTTTGGGGTTAACTATGTTAAGAAAAAATAAAAAGATATATCAATTAACGATAATATCTATTATATGTTTGTGTGTGTGTTATAAAAATCGATATGTTAAAACTTAAAACATCGAAAGAAGTTCCCATATCGGTTACATTTTTTAAGAAACCTAAAGACACAATTGAAATTATCCTTCGATTCAATCTGGGGTCACTAGAAGCAATTTTTAGTCAACTCCATCAAATAACTAATATGGTAGAACGTAAAGAAACGTGATTCATTTTTTAAATAGATTTTCTTCGTTTAATAAAATACAATTACATAAATAAAGAATATCTCAGTTAAGAATGTATTTAAAAGAGTTTTAACATTCAAATAATAATTTTATTGGTATTTAAAAAAAAAGATAGACACATTCCTTTTGATTCGTTAAAGCCATTTTTCTGTTTTACAGCTCCGTAAGTACAAGTAGTTTTTTTTAAAGAAAATACCTCCGCGCTTACAGTTTTTTTTTTACTTTACCTTATATTGCAAATGCTATTTTTAAAATTTTCTTTTGAGGCAAAAATTGTAGACATGACTATAATTGAAATTATTTCCGACTAGCAATACCGTTAATAATAGATATTTTAAATAAGTCTGAAAAAATGTGTACATCTGGCAAAATAGAGTAAAACTCTGACACATTCTGACACTGATCGCTTTCTAGCCCGGGTAACTAGCACTTCTGATTAAATTCGGTATAATTCTGTTCCGTCCTAGAATGCATTCCACGCCTTACGCCTTTATTTTGGAGGGAATTAGTTAGACTGAAGCGCCCCGACCAAGAAAGGTTAACGGGTGCGTTATAGTCTATTTCCATGAAAGTTATTCATGTCGAATTTTGCTGCAGGGGGGTGGGTAAAGAAAATAAATACATCTGTATCATAGACACCTACAAAATAATTGTTTTAATATATTTATATAAAAGCGATATACGTGCAAACATAAATATATATAAAGGTCTATATTCATAAATAAGAGATATACTTGCTAACATAAATATATATATAAGAGTCTATATTCATATATAAGATATACAGGGTGATTCATAAGTCACTTAGCAATTTATTTTTGAAATTCTAAAGTTAAAAAATACGGTAATACAAAACAGAAAGTTTATTCAACAAATTCATTTATGGGAGTTTAAAATTACAGCAAATTTTTAAAATTTCCACCTTCGTTCTGCATGCCTAGCTCCATTCTTTTTTGCAAGGAATTTACGACTCTTTGTAGCACATTTAATTGATTAATTTTAACAAACTCGGCAATTATTTTTGATTTGAGGTCGTCATTGCCTTTCAACAAGTGTGGGAGATTCATCAAATTTGGCCATATGAATAACAATAAAAATTCGCTCTTCAATTGTAAATGACATACTGCCTGAAAAAAGCACATATGATGATTTACACAAATTTAAATAATTAAAAAAATATATATATAAACACAAATATATAAACGAACAAATGTAAAATAACAAATAGCAGTAATTAGAGAGTAAGATAACATTCATCAAAAGTTCATAGTATGTTTGTGCTTCATATGGTAATCATTTCAAATAGCTAAGTTACTTATGAATCACCCTGTATACTTGCAAACTTAAATGTATATAATGGTCTATATTCATATATAAGAAATATACTTTCTACCATGAATATATATAAAAGCTTACATTCATATAACATATATAAGTGATATACTTGCAAACATGAATATATATAGAAGCCTATATACATATATAAGAGATATACTATATATATATATATATATATATATATATATATATATATATATAAATGCCTATATTTTTATATACGGGTTATACTTGCAAACATAAAAACTTTTATTCATATATAAGATTTATACTTGCAAACATAAATATATATAAAAGCCTATATTTATATGTAAGAGATAGACTTAAAAACATAAATATATATAAAAGCTTATATTCATATATAAAGGATTTACTTGCTGACATAAATATATATATATAGGCCTATATTCATATATAAGAGATATACTTGTAGACATAAATATATACAAAGACTTATATTCATCTTAAATAGATATGTTACGTTATGAATGAAATTGAAAGTTTCTTAAAACCACGCATCTCAAAATGCGCAAGTTTTGCAGGACTTTTTAACACTTGGTTTTATCATTAATTTTTAAACCTTTAAACTGTCGACATTAAACAATTAAATTTTCCTTTCTTTTTTATATAGAATTTTATTCGCTTGTCGTTACCGCGTGGGCCGATGTGATCGTGGTGAGAGGTCTCTTTTAACGGGGACTTTTGTGGGTGTACATTTATGCGATGTCTAAAAGTTATTACAACGCCTGGGAGAGAGTTGCTGTTTTCGATTGTTGTTACTTTTGTGTTACCTTACCAAACTGCTAACTAGATGGGGGGGGGGAGATAGATGGGTTTTTTTCTCATCTAAGAGACCCAGTCCTAAACTTTTCCGGCTATCATTTTTTTTGGATAATCCGTCCGCTTTTCTTCCGCGACGAATCGTTCTCGACGACTGTTCGCCTCAGCTTCCATAACGGGACTGTCTTGATTGTCGCTTCGAAAACAACAAGAGACGTAACAATCCTTTGTTTTGTGATGAACGAAATTCCCTACATTGTGCCTGACATTTATTGACCCCTCAAATCGTTTGAAGTCAGCCAGGACCTGTCAACCTATTATGATTTATAAAACGAATCATTCGTAGGAACAGACTTTATCATCCAAATTAGATATCAGTGTAACCTGCACTGAATCCAACAAATTCACCCGGTCACAATTAATACTAGTTGACTACACTCTTTTTAGAAATACAGGGCTTCTATAATCTAACATACCCCTCTCTTATCAGAAAAAAAACTATCCCAAGATTTTGTTCTCTACAAACCCATCCCTGGGACTGGTCAGAATCGGGAACTAAACACAATTGGGCCTTAATCCTCTGAATCCACCTGGAAATCCATCGGCATCACACAATCCTTATACCGGGATATAAGACAAGTCATCTTACGATCTGAATCGGCTCCATAGCCATCCCGTCATAATCGATAATCGAGTTACCTTTGCCCATGTCTCACTACGCAGAATTCACAACTGCTTGACCACTTTGCCCCGAAATGGCCGTATGTTATCCTTGGGCACTCAACTCACACACATGTCATTCTTCCTATGAATCAGTATACGACCGATTTCCAATCAATCTAATTCACGCCTATTATCGCGATATAGGGGAGCAGAAAACAGAAACCCCTCCTTTAAACATGTTATATTATCTGGTCAGCCCACGAAAATTATATAAGGTACGTTTCTATACCACTTGCTACAACTGGACCATACGTTTTGGATCTCTCAGCACTCCGGCGCGAATGCTCGAGAACCATCACCTGTTGTTTTTTAACACCCAGTCCCTTTAGGCGTAGCGGCTTCCACCTATGGCTGTAACTACACAGTACGGTGAAAAGGTGACACGTTATTTCCAACACTACTCCTGGAAAACATCGGGTTACCAAACCAGGTCCACCCTGCTCTCATCTTATCCAAGTATACTTAAACATGCTACATATTTAAATCGACCTCCTCCATGGTTCTATCCGTCCCCGACGGGCGCACTTGAGTTGCTCTACATCCTAATTAACTCCAAACCCCTTTGATGTGGAACAACCGTCAAGACTATTCGCACCTTTCCCGTGATTCTATCTATGCGGTTAGGGGTGGAGAGTCACCTCTGCGCACATGCCGGCCAACATCCAAAATCCAAAGCTGGAACCACATTCTACAACTTAAATTTTAACATTATTCACACCATATCGACAATGTAATCGCGGACAGACCTTGATCACAAAAATGCAATCACTGACCACCGCCTTTCGTGTTCACAACAAAATGACCATACCTCCGTCATTCCACCCGTTCGCAATTTTAACGTATGCAGGCTTTACCACAAGCCTCGCCACTAACCCATGCGTACTCTATAATAGAGAGCATACGAGCAAACGTCGGGAATCCCTCACTGACTTTCCCAGCCTGTATATACTCTGTACACGGGGATTTGATCCCGAGAAAAACAAAATCCTGCCTAAGGGTTTCTACAACCTGACCCAAACTGATTCTCACTGCCATCGACCACAAAAATCCATAATTCAACCTACACACCTGAACCTATTGCATGACTAACCCCAAACTTAAACATCGATTTTAATTAACTGTTTTGTTTTTTTAAATAATATTTTAAACTTCAAGAAAAAAAATGTCATTGTCTTAGTTACTTTCTGAAAACAACCGGAAGAAAGGCTGACTCTCTCCTCTCCAATACAAATTATAAAACAATTTTACATAAAGAATCAGAACAATGAAAAAATTACCATTTTCATGCAAGTAAAAAAAATTAAAACATCATCATCACATGTCCCTTGTTTCAACAAACTAACAATATAAAAATCAATGACACACAATAAAAGTAAATCAAAGAAAAACAGCATTCAACATATTTCCACGTCATCAGGCTCTCGTCGAACGGGTTGATATATCGTTCGACCATTCATAGTTGTTTTTATTTGAACCCAGAAGCTAATTGGTTCAACAACTCTCATTCACCGCAAACTACGACATTGATCTTCGCACAGAAAAAAATCGTAGATTAAAAAATAAATATGTGTCATCAGTCACTGCAGACAAAGAGTGTCTTCCTTCTTTTGTGCTCTCTCTTTCTCTCTCTTGATCTCTCACCCTCTCTCTTTTTTTCTCTTACTTCCTCTTCATATCTCTCTCTCTTTCTCTTATTGTTTCTTTCTCATTTGCTCTGTCTCTCTTTTTTTTCTCTTAATTTCTCTTTCTCTTTCACTCCCTCTCTCTCCTTCAACATTAACAAGAATAAAATCAGGACCATTGACAGTCAACACCAAGCCTTCTAAAAACCCCTCTCTTTTCTTTTTATATCCTCTCCACATCTCCCCTACCGCCTGTGTTAACTAAAATTACATTTAATGCAACAAGTGACAAAGGTATTCTCTTTTTACAAGTAACAATAACTTACAATCAAATCAAACAATTATAATGTGTAAATGCTTGTGTGAGAAAATATCTTTTTCTTTTTCTTCCTTTACTAATTGTTCTGTAACGACATATCAGCCTTTTTTTAATAACTTACATTTAATGTTCAATTTCTTTTTTCTTTACTATAGTCCACTTTTAAAGTCTTTTAAATTACGTCATATTCTTTTTTCTGAAATACAAGTCTCTCGAAGGTTCGTTATACATTCTCAGGCAATTGTCCGTTTTCTTTTTCTTTCTTTTCTTTAACTTCTTAACAGTTCTCTCTTAATTTCAATTCGTAACAGTTCCTTTTTTTTTCAATTTATCTATCGAACATAAAAATACGAAGTACTCACTGTTGGTTAACGTCACTCTCTCTCTCCACGTTGATCTATCTCTGTCTACGTTTGCATCTGGACCTCAAGTTTTCACCGTAGCACGCCGGTTCGCACGCCCCCATGTGGGAAGCACTTGTCGCTGTCACCAATTACGTATTTGTTACGTTATGAATAAAATTGAGAGTCTCTTAAAACCACGCATGTCGAAATTCGTAAGTTTTGCAGGATTTTTTAACACTCGTTGTTACCATTAATTTGTAAGCCTTTAAACTGTCGACATTAAACAATTCAGCTGTCCCTTCTTTTTTATATAGAATTTTACTCGCTTGTCGTTACCGCGTGGGCCGATGTGATCGGGATGGGAGGTCTCTTTTAACGGGGACTTTTGTGGGTGTACATTTATGCGATGACCAAAAGTTATTACAAACATCTTTACTCCTTTTTTTAACAATTTTCTCAAACTCTTAATGCATTTTATAGTTTACTTTATTTCGTCTAGCCATAATTTCACTCTTCGTCGTCTAACGGTCTACTGGTTGAACGTTGTGCTGTGGTTTTTTTTTTGTTCGATCCTTCGTCTGGAAGTGATCTCTTTCTTGGTCGTCTAGTGGTTGAACGTTGTGCCGTGGTTTTTTTTTGTTCGATCCTTCGTCTGGAAGTGATCTCTTTCTTGGTCGTCTAGTGGTTGAACGTTGTGCCGTGGTTTTTTTTTTGTTCGATCCTTCGTCTGGAAGTGATCTCTTTCTTGGTCGTCTAGTGGTTGAACGTTGTGCCGTGGTTTTTTTTTTGTTCGATCCTTCGTCTGGAAGTGATCTCTTTCTTGGTCGTCTAGTGGTTGAACGTTGTGCCGTGGTTTTTTTTTGTTCGATCCTTCGTCTGGAAGTGATCTCTTTCTTGGTCGTCTAGTGGTTGAACGTTGTGCCGTGGTTTTTTTTTTGTTCGATCCTTCGTCTGGAAGTGATCTCTTTCTTGGTCGTCTAGTGGTTGAACGTTGTGCCGTGGTTTTTTTTGTTCGATCCTTCGTCTGGAAGTGATCTCTTTCTTGGTCGTCTAGTGGTTGAACGTTGTGCCGTGGTTTTTTTTTGTTCGATCCTTCGTCTGGAAGTGATCTCTTTCTTGGTCGTCTAGTGGTTGAACGTTGTGCTGTGGTTTTTTTTTTTGTTCGATCCTTCGTCTGGAAGTGATCTCTTTCTTGGTCGTCTAGTGGTTGAACGTTGTGCCGTGGTTTTTTTTTGTTCGATCCTTCGTCTGGAAGTGATCTCTTTCTTGGTCGTCTAGTGGTTGAACGTTGTGCCGTGGTTTTTTTTTTGTTCGATCCTTCGTCTGGAAGTGATCTCTTTCTTGGTCGTCTAGTGGTTGAACGTTGTGCCGTGGTTTTTTTTTTGTTCGATCCTTCGTCTGGAAGTGATCTCTTTCTTGGTCGTCTAGTGGTTGAACGTTGTGCCGTGTTTTTTTTTGTTCGATCCTTCGTCTGGAAGTGATCTCTTTCTTGGTCATCTAGTGGTTGAACGTTGTGCCGTGGTTTTTTTTTTGTTCGATCCTTCGTCTGGAAGTGATCTCTTTCTTGGTCGTCTAGTGGTTGGACGTTGTGCCGTGGGTTTTTCTTTGTTCGATCCTTCGTCTGAAAGTGATCTCTTTCTTGGTCGTCTAGTGGTTTAATGTTTTGCCGTGGGTTTTTTTATGTTCTGAAAATGAACACTTTTGGGTACGACAAAAAAGGCTTCGCAGACATTTTGAGAGGTTCAGGAAGCTGGGTTTAATTTACTTTAAGTAACGCCTAGGAGGCAGTCGCTGTTTACGATTGTTGTTACTTCTTTGTTACCTTACCAAACTGCTAACTAGATGGGAAGAGATAGATGGGTTTTTGTCTCATTTAAGAGAACAAGTCCTAAACTTTTCCGACTATCATTTTTTGGGACAATCCGTCCGCTTTTCTTCCTCGACGAATCGTTCTCGACGACTGTTCGCCTCAGCTTCCATAAGGGGACTTTCTCGATTGTCGCTTCGATAACAAAAGGTGACGTTACAATCCGTTGTGTTGTCATGAACGAAAATCCCTACATTGTGCCTGACATTTATTGACCCCAAATCATTTGAAGTCAGCCCGGACCTGTCAACCTATTATGATTTACAAAACGAATCATTCGTGGGAACAGACTTAATCATCCAAAATAGATGTCAGTTTAACCTTCACTGAATCCAACAAATTCAACCCGGTCACAATTAATACTAGTTGACCTACACTCTTTTTAGAAATGCAGGGCCCCTATAATCTAACAGATATACTTGGAAACATGAATATATATAAAATCCTATATTCATATAGGATATAATAACAAACATAAATATATATAAATGCTTATATTAATATATAAGACATATACTTGCATACATAATATATATAAAAGCCTATATTTATATAGAAGATATATACTTGCAAACATATATATATATAAAGGCTTATATAAGTATATATAAGAGATATACTTCAAAACATAAATATATATAAAAACCTATGTTATTATATTAGATATATACTTGCAAACATAAATATACAAAAGCTTTTATTGATATAGACGAGATACACTTGCAAATATACATATATAAAGGCCTATATTCATATATAAGAGATATACTTGCAAACATATATATATATATATAATTATATATAAATGCCTATATTTATATATACAAGTTTTACTTGCAAGCATTAATATATTAATACTTATATACATATATAAGAGTAATACTTGCAAACATAAATATATATAAAAGCTTATATTTATTTATAAGTGATAGACTTGCAAGTATAAGTATATATAAAGGCCTACATTCATATATAAAATATACTTGCAAACATAAAGATATATGAAGGCCTATAGTAATATACTTGCAAAGATAAATACATATAAAGGCTAATATTCATATATAATATATATACCTGCAAACAAATATATATATAAATTCGTATATTTATATATATTAGTTATACTAGCAAACATAAATAGATATAAAGGCATATAATCATATATAAGAAATATACTTGCAAACATAAATATATATAACTGACTATATTCATATAAAATAGATATACTTGCAAACATAAATATATATAAATGACTATATTTATATATATATGAGATATACTTGCAAACGTAAATATATATAAAGGCATATATCTATGTATAAGAGACATACTGGCAAACATAACTATATATATATGAAGCCTATCTTCATATATAAGAGATATACTTGCAAACATAAATATATATATAAAAGCCTATATTCATATATAAGAAATATACTTGCAAACATAATTATATATAGAATGATATATTCATATATAAGAGGTATACTTGTAATCATAAATATATATAAAAGCCTATATTCATATATAAGACATATACTTCAAACATAAATGTATATAAACTTCTATATTTATATATCAGAGATATACTTGCAAGCATAAATATACATAAAGGCCTATATACATATATAAAAATATACTTGCAAACATAAATGCACATAAATGCCTATATAGATATATATGATATATACTTGAAAGCATGAATATAGATAAAAACGATATTCATTTAGAAGCGATATACATACAAACACAAATATATACAAAGGACTATATTCATATAGCAGCGATATGAATGCGGACATAAATATATATTAAACCCATATTTATTTAGAATTGATATACATGCAAATCTAACTATACATAAAGGTGCATATTTATATAGAAGCGATATACTTTCAAACATAAAGATATATTAAGACCTGTACATCACAAATACCATAATTCCCGAGTGAAAATAAAGTGTATTTTTTATATTTTCTCTCTTTATTTTTGTAATTTTTTTTTATACATTAAAAAAAATTTACACCGCGGATGTGGAATAATTTATCACATATTTCTAATGGGCGACAGTAATGTCTCTGGCTGCCTTATGATGTCGGTATCTGCCCGGTAATTGAAAATTGTAAGCTTGGTTGGTGGGTAAAGGGCGTAGGCTACATTGTTGAAATGGCTGGAGAATGATTTAAAGAGTAGCGAGGTGTTAGAATAAAGGAGTCGATGCAACGTAAAGGGAGAGAAAATAGTTGCTTGTAAAATGTAACAAAAAGAAATTGACAAAGTGAGAAAACATTCAGAAAAAAAAACATAAAATCTATACAATATAAACACTCTGATATCTTGCTGGTTTGTTTTACCGTTAAAGGTTTTAGGTGGTGGGTTATGGTTTGGTTGTTTTGTTTTACGGCATATCAACCCTTTTCGGGTTATTTAATGCTGAATCTGGTCATTTTGGTGAAGGTTTTCGTGCTTCAAGCTTTCTATATATTAAAGTATGTATTCATGGTGTTCGGTTTGTTTGTTTTGTTTTACAGCATATCAACCCTTTTCGGATTATTTAATGCAGAATCAGGTCATTTTGGTAAAAAGTTTTTTATGCTTTAAGTTCTTTATATGTTCGAGTATTTATTCATGGTATTTGGTTTGTTGTTTTGTTTTACGACATATCAACCCTTTTCGGGGTATCTAATGCCGAATCTGGTCATTCTAACAAAAGTGTTTATGCTTCAAATTCCTTATATGTTCAAGTATTCATGGTGTTTGGTTTGGTTGTTTTGTTTTACAGCATATCAACCCTTTTGGATTATTTAATGCCGAATCCGGTCATTTTGGTAAAAGTTTTTATGCTTCAAGTTCTTTATATCTTCAAATATTTATTCATAGTGTTTGGTTTGGTTGTTTTGTAGAGGAAAAATGTTGTTTATGTTTTTGGCTTTGTAAAACATTTGTAAAACATGATTGAATTTTGCAAATGGAAATGAAAAAAAAACAATAACATCAATGTTTGGTGCATTTTTAGTCAAGAAGTTGATGTGCTAGCACCAGAATTTGGTGGATAAAAGTGAAACGAAGACTAGCAATAGTTGCAGAATAAGTATATATAACGGAAAGGAAATGAAGGTGGAGAATACGGACAGTAGCAGTAGTAGTGACAGCAGAAGCGTAAGAAGATGACATAAATAATGGATCAACTTTGTTGTCCGTCTTGTCAGTCACCATGGCAGCAAGAGTTTTAGTTGGATGACTTAAATACAGCAGCAGAAACGGTTTTATTTGGTCGAACTGACAATTATGTTAAATTGAAAGCAAACAGTTATTTTATTTTCTAACACATTGGGTGTACTTTTAAAATATTATGAGAATAAAAAATGTATCCGTCTCATGTAGTCGTAATTATATTACAATGACGGTAAACAATTCGGAAAGCATTCGTGCTTATACACTGACAATGTTACAAGGACAAAGGCTTTCTCTCAGCTACCAAAAAAATCATTACCCCTGTCTTTTTAAAATTTGGTTGGTTTCTACACATGCAAATCAGTTCCCAACGCATGCAAATTTGTTCCATCTATAAAAAGTCACAACTGTAAGCATAAGTTTTGTCTCTTGACAATGGCTGCCCGACACGCAAAAAATATGATACGCTTTGAAGTTAATAAGTTTTCGTCTCTATTGTCACCCATATTTATTTACCTTCACAATCTGTTACAGGCACAAATGTATGCACTAATATACAATTTACCAACTTTAGCAAAAACAACTTATTAATTGTCTACTGGTGAATAAAATTCACGGAATAATTAAAAGAATTGAAAAGTGAAAGACTTTTAAGTGTTAGAATAGAAATAAGAAATTAAGTAAGAAAGAAGTAAGGAAATTATATAAACCAAACAATAGAAATTCACGGAATTATTAAAGGAATTGAAAAGTGAAAGACTTTTAAGTGTTAGAATAGAAATAAGAAATTAAGTAAGAAAGAAGTTAGGAAAATATATAAAACAAAACAATAGAAATTCACGGAATTATTAAAGGAATTGAAAAGTGAAAGACTTTTAAGTGTTAGAATAGAAATAAGAAATTAAGTAAGAAAGAAGTTAGGAAAATATATAAAACAAAACAATAGAAATTCACGGAATTATTAAAGGAATTGAAAAGTGAAAGACTTTTAAGTGTTAGAATAGAAATAAGAAATTAAGTAAGAAAGAAGTTAGGAAAATATATAAAACAAAACAATAGAAATTCACGGGATTATTAAAGGAATTGAAAAGTGAAAGACTTTTAAGTGTTAGAATAGAAATAAGAAATTAAGTAAGAAAGAAGTTAGGAAAATATATAAAACAAAACAATAGAAATTCACGGAATTATTAAAGGAATTGAAAAGTGAAAGACTTTTAAATGTTAGAATAGAAATAAGAAATTAAGTAAGAAAGAAGTTAGGAAAATATATAAAACAAAACAATAGAAATTCACGGGATTATTAAAGGAATTGAAAAGTGAAAGACTTTTAAGTGTTAGAATAGAAATAAGAAATTAAGTAAGAAAGAAGTTAGGAAAATATATAAAACAAAACAATAGAAATTCACGGAATTATTAAAGGAATTGAAAAGTGAAAGACTTTTAAGTGTTAGAATAGAAATAAGAAATTAAGTAAGAAAGAAGTTAGGAAAATATATAAAACAAAACAATAGAAATTCACGGAATTATTAAAGGAATTGAAAAGTGAAAGACTTTTAAGTGTTAGAATAGAAATAAGAAATTAAGTAAGAAAGAAGTTAGGAAAATATATAAAACAAAACAATAGAAATTCACGGAATTATTAAAGGAATTGAAAAGTGAAAGACTTTTAAGTGTTAGAATAGAAATAAGAAATTAAGTAAGAAAGAAGTTAGGAAAATATATAAAACAAAACAATAGAAATTCACGGAATTATTAAAAGAATTGAAAAGTGAAAGACTTTTAAGTGTTAGAATAGAAATAAGAAATTAAGTAAGAAAGAAGTTAGGAAAATATATAAAACAAAACAATAGAAATTCACGGAATTATTAAAGGAATTGAAAAGTGAAAGACTTTTAAGTGTTAGAATAGAAATAAGAAATTAAGTAAGAAAGAAGTTAGGAAAATATATAAAACAAAACAATAGAAATTCACGGGATTATTAAAGGAATTGAAAAGTGAAAGACTTTTAAGTGTTAGAATAGAAATAAGAAATTAAGTAAGAAAGAAGTTAGGAAAATATATAAAACAAAACAATAGAAATTCACGGAATTATTAAAGGAATTGAAAAGTGAAAGACTTTTAAGTGTTAGAATAGAAATAAGAAATTAAGTAAGAAAGAAGTTAGGAAAATATATAAAACAAAACAATAGAAATTCACGGAATTATTAAAAGAATTGAAAAGGGAAAGACTTTAAAATGTTGGAATAAAAAACAGAAATGAAGGAAGAATAATGTAAGGAAAATACATAAAACAAAACAATAGAAATTCACGGAATTATTAAAAAAATGAAAAGTTAAAGACTTTAAAATGTTGAAATAAAAATAAGAAATAAAGTAAGAAAGATGTAAGAAACATACAGACCATAAAACAATAGAATTCACGGAATTATTTTAAAAAATGAAAATTTAAAGACTTTAAAATGTTGGAATAAAAAACAGAAATTAAGTAAGAAAGAAGTTAGGAAAATATATAAAACAAAACAATAGAAATTCACGGAATTATTAAAAGAATTGAAAAATGAAAACTTTTAAAATGTTGCAAAAAAACGGAAATAAAGTAAGAATAAATTGAGGAAAATACATAAAACAAAACTATAGAAATTCACGGAATTATTAAAAGAATTTAAAAGTTAAAGACTTTAAAATGTTGGAATAAATACAGAAATAAAGTAACAAAGATGTAAGGAAAATACATAAAACAAAACAATAGAAATCGACGGAGTTATTTACAAAAATAAAAATTAAAATTTCAGAAGTTCGCACGCAAAATAAAATTAAAGAATGACATAGAAAAAAACAAAGAATAAATAAATAAAATACGTAAAAATGGAAAATAAATCACAAAAGTTATTTTAAAACAACTAAGAAAAAGATTGTTTAAAATTCAAAATTATGAATGAATTAACAAAAGCAAATGTTAAAAGCGAATACAAATATAAAGGAAGATACAGGGGCCATTTATTACTGAAAGGGGTCTGAGAGATACAAGAGGTTATGATTGGTTGATTAGGTCACGTGTAATGATGAGATAAGGCGCTTGTTTAAAATAGGCTCAAGTAGCGGTTGGCGTCAAACAGTTGCATTGTTTGAATATTTCGAAAACGTAGAAGGAAAATTCATAGAACTCCATGAAATTATGATGAGAGTTATTTACCTGTATGTGTCTGTGTTCCTCCATCTTCCACGAGTTTATTTTCCAGCTAAAAATAATGAATTTCAATATGGCTACGCAGTTTACACATGAGTACAGGTAAAAAAAAACACTATCTATCTATATATAAAGCAAAGTTGTCTGTACGTGTGTACGTATGTGTGTCGCGGCGTCACAGTTAAACTTTTGATCTAAGAGCCAAACTAACCTCATAATTGGAGTCAGCACCTTCAATCTGATGTCTTTATCGATGTCGAAAGTTATTGAATCTTTTTAAAACTCACTATTCAAAATTAAGACTACGAAAAAATAACACTGAAAAAAATGTTTCCACATTTTTAGTGTTCCCTTTTAGCCGAGCGAACAAATACGTTTCACGTCAAATTATCGTACGTATTTGACGTATTGTTTACTTTGAAGAGAAAACATCTACGATTTTTAAAATTATAAACGGATACAAATATTTGATAAATGTTCACAAATATATGTTTACTTTAATAAGAACTTTCATTTTATTTTGATGTTTCTTTACTTTAGACAATCGGACTATTTTAGATCTATGTCGAGAGGTATCAAAATGCTTACGCTGAACTCATTTAAGCAGCTTAGAACAAAAAAGATGTTTTCATTAGATCGGTGGCTTTGTGGATAAGCGTTCGCTTTTAGTTGAAATGTTTTATGCTATCGTGGGTTCGAATCTTACACAAGACATATATTGTTTCTTGTTTTTCTATAGCATTACAGTTATTTTCTAGCCGATATCGATCATTATCAAAAACATAAATATTTGTTAATACAAAATGGAGGAAAAATATCTTTGCTGTAAAATTCCAGAAAAGTTGAGAAACCCGACATATACGGGTACTTTAACTAGTACATGCAATGCATAACTGCACTCAGAGTGCACAATCAGAAATAAAACGGCGGTTTTAAACGAAGCAAAATGAGCGTTTACGTAGCAGAGATCGAGTTTGAAGGATATAGAGAGAAACTTGTCGTGGGTCAGCCCCAAAGAGAGGTACCCCCACCACAGCGAACTGCCGTAAACAAATGGCGTGGGGATCACAAGCCTTCCCTAGATTCCGGGAGCAGACTGCTACAGAACGTATTGTCGTTTTTCCATCTAGGTTGCAAGGTAAATCACTCTGTCTGGTTTTCGTGAAAATAATATACGTTGGGTAAAGTCGAAAATCAACCGCCGTAAAGGTACAGAAAGAGGTTTATTCGTAAGACAAGGAAAAGAACAATAATACCAAAGGACTTTTGCTAACAAGGAAATATTTAATTATATACTAGACCACCCGTGACCCGTTGGGTCAGTTTGTTATATTAGCTATGGAATTCATGTATGTGCGTGACACTTGTGGATGTTATGATTTTTAGATCTCGTTTTGATTTGACGACGCTTGTCATGCCAGCTGGAGTGTTGTTGTCATGGCGACCGCCACCTCGATGTGTCTTGTTTGGGTGATTCCCGACTGCTCAAAAGTGGAATCCCAGGCACTGGGAGGCGTTCTGTGATCGCCACAGTGGCACAAAAGTCGGTAAACATAATCATGTTTACTACCACGAAATTACGGGCTGACTGATCATGTATCGGGATTATTGTGGCGAAAATAGAAATTCAAACAAACACAGTTTGTTGACGCCGGCCGTCAGATTTTCATCTCCGTGTTATCGGTCGTATGTCTACACCTACGTCCGCAGGCTTTTCCATAAAACCAGCTGGCCCAAGCAGACGACAGGAAAGAAATCTGGAATCAGCCAAGAACACAAGAATAGCGACGTTCGGTCCTCCTCAAACAACGACAAAAAAAACCAGCAAATTCAAGTACAAAAATTAAACAATTCAACAACGTATCACGACAATTTCGTCGGCCAAACGCCATTGAATCAGCGACGCTGAACAACAACAACACAACTATTGGCGCTACTGCTACACCGCGTCATCCGACGCCGACATCGTATAACGCAACTATTACTGCTTCTACCACTGCTCGCCTACAGGACATTGTCAACAATTTACTACTACCCACCAAGGCTTCTCGACTGGTGCGACATCCACTCCAATTCCGAAATCCCTTATCGGAAATTTCTTCCCGTTGAATTGTTCTGGAAAATAAACCATAATATTTTCCCAATTTTAATCCTGTGTTGTTCGTTCATTTTTGCTTGTCACCATACGCTTACAGTAATATAACATGGAGAAAACAAAAAAACTATTTGATGAAATTAAATGTAATTGTTGAAAAAAGAATAGATAGATTTCTATGCGTCGTTCTGTTTATTATAATTGTTTTTTTTTTAAATTATAGTTACTGAATTATAAGTGGTTGGCCATACTTATAGGTAAATATGCACTGAACAGGTACCATAATACTTATTATAGTTAAATTCAAATTTTTATATATAATCTTTTAAATGAAATTGTTAGTTTCAACTAACAATTTCATTTAAAAGATTATAAAATTAAAGGCGATTTGAGAAAGGAAGGGGGTACAACCGGCTGTCTCGCGTACGTAACGAAAACAGAGGGAGTAGGAGTGGTGAAATCTGTGAGAGGAAAAGTGGGAGGTGGTTTCGTCACCGCCGCTATTGATATTAATTGTTGTTGTTTTGTTTGTTTGTTTTTGTTTTTTAAAAGGGTGGAGCTTTTTTGAAACTGCGACAGACTTTACAAAGTCCTGCCGTTGAATGTTTTTAGCCGTGGAGGAAACAAAAAAACTATTTGATGAAATTAAATGTAATTGTTTTATATTTAAAGCGATATAAACATTTCCAGAATGAAAAATTTCATGCGTTCGTTAATAATAAGAGTTCAACGGAATTGGATTAACAGATTGAAAGACGATGCTATTTACGCATGCGCAACCGGATGTTGAAAACCGGAAAGCTGAAAGCTGATTGCAAACATACAAGACCCATAGACTTTTAGTAGTATATAGATAGATATGTCTACGCCGAACTCATTTAAGCAGCTTAGAACAAAAAAGATGTTTTCATTAGATCGGTGGCTTTGTGGATAAGCGTTCGCCTTTAGTTCAAATGTTTTATGCTATCGTTGGTTTGAATCTTACACAAGACATATATTGTTTCTTGTTTTTCTATAGCATTACAGTTATTTTCTAGCTGATATCGATCATTATCAAAAACATAAATATTTGGTAATACAAAATTGAGGAAATATTGAGAAACCCGACTTTAACTAGTACGTACGTGAAGTAATGCATAACTGTGTGAACACATAAAATTTAGACAAAAGGAATAAAAAGGAGAAAGAGAAAGACAAACATAAGGGAGATAAAAATTGAAAGAAGAATATCATGAGATGATTGAAAATGCTGAATGCAATAAACCAAATATGCTGACATATGAGGTAAGTGTATGACAAGTATTTGTTGACACATTATTTGAAAATGACCACGTTGTTGTTCCAAAGAAATCAGTCGTGAGGAAACGTGTTCAATAGATGCAAAGTTCTCGGAAATAAATGTTGTTAATGGAAAATTTGTTTGGTGTTAGGAACACAGGGGAGGAAAGGACATTTATTTGCAGTGGTGGTAAACGGACGAGTTCTTGCTGTGAATTTCTTACATGGAGGAAGCAGAGATTAAAGCTCAGAAGCGCATTTGCCATGTAAATAACGATAGAGTAAAATAAAGACTAGAACCGTCTCTTCTATGATAAAGAAGCTGCAGAGAACAGTAAAATATTAACCCCCACTAGATGGCGTAGTATATTTTGAACTTTGTCAATGTAAGTAAACGTTCTTTGAGTGACATCTCCCTAAATGTGACAGTAGTAATCTATCTTAGGACGTATCTGACTCTCATATCATTAGATTATTGAATCAGAACTTATATATTTTCTGGAGCGGTAGAATGGTCCAAAAAATATTTCAGCAACTTCAGCAACAAATTAGAATATAAGCGTCTCATTTGAGATCTAAAGTGAAAGTCAGTCCTAGGAGCTTCTCAAACAAAGTGAATTCCTCAAGGAGATATCCATTTATTTCAGGTGGAGCAGAAAAAAGATGATAACTTTACTCGTGATAAGAGATAATCTTTGTTTTCGAATTGTTAATAGTAATAAGCCACGTTTTTTTCTCATTGCACCACAAGTTCAAGATCAAAAGAGAAAAAAGTCAGTAAGATCTTGATCACTAATGCTCTTCGAAGTGCAATCATGAACATCTATGTGCATAAATTCTTATTTGAATATTGTGTTATATCTAGTTTTTAAACCGCAAAATTCCTTCTAGATTCCATCTGCTATTAGATTTACGTTACATCTTTTGTTTTAAATTCAGGTTATTAAAAATATATAGAAATGAAGCAAGTGAGATCAATTTTCTTGTATGAATAAAAGCGTGCATATAAAGCAGCACTTGCAGCAACAACAACAGAACATTCGACAAGGGGGGGCTGTCAGAGAACTAGACGGAAACTCTGTTTCCGGAAACGTCCTCTCAACAATCTCATCGTTTCTCTCTAATAGGTCTATAAAAGTAATGGTTGCCAAAGTACACAGCAACAATGCCGACGTGTTCAAATGATCCAACCTTTTTCCTAATCTTCATTAATGATCGTTCTGATCATATTCTGAGATAATTCGTCGACATTTGTGCAGACGACACAACTATTTATGGCAACACTTCGAAGAGCATCGTTTTTGGCTGATAGGTCTATAACAGTGATTGTTGACAGGCAAATGTCCGAACCATATAGCATACATGCCGGCGTGCTCTACAGATCCATTCTAGGCCCAACCCTCTTCTTGATCCTCTATCAATGATATTTTTAATCATATTCTGAGATCATTCCTAGACATTTATGCAAACCGCACAACTATATATAGCAACACTTCGAAGAGCATCTAAGATGAAGATATTGCTGACTCTGTCTCTTCAGACTTGAATCACATCGTGCAATGGTGGAAAAGTGGCTTGTTACTTTTTACGCATCTAAAACAAATCTTTTATCTTCACTACCAAAGCTCGGATTCTCACTTTTCCCCAGTCGAAATAAATGGTTCTGTCATCGAGGAAACCCCCTTCTTTGATAAACTTCTAGGACTGACTTTTACCCCAGACCTGAAATGTAAGACTTACATCAAATTTTCAGTGGAAAAATGGTTGGATCATTCTACTTCTCCAGAAGCTACCTCACCCATGAGGCAATCCTCTACCTGTATAAAAGCTAGACACGTCCTAAGATCGAGTACTGTTTTCATATATGGGAAGGTGCCGCTCCAAGCACCTCCCGTCTTGATAGACTACAAAATCGACTTGCAATACAGTGGAGGATGATCTCTTCTCGTCCCTACAACTTCTTTCACACACGAGAGATGTTGCTAGCCTCTCTCTACTGTATCATTATGTTCATGGTAGGCGCTCGACTGAGCTCCGATCCCTGGTATGCCCTATAAAACATTCACAGCGTAAACTCGTATATCTGCAACGAAAGCAAAGAACTTTCCCCCCTCTCTATCTCTCTCTCTCTCTCTCTCTTTACCAAAAGCTAAACGAAACTGACATCAAAAAAGGTAAGGCGAGTCTGCTTTCCAACTGACTACAACATGGTTGTGTAAAATAATGATGCAGACATGTTGAGTAATAACGCATAAGACGTCACGAGGAGGCTAAGGGCATTACTCCGCAATCATGAATAAAACCCGAAGACTAAATAGATTGTCAATTAGGCTAAAAGAACAACAGAAATGAATCGGTGACCTTTGAACGAGCCCAGGTGTGTGAGGTCGACGAGTTCATTTTGGAGCATGACGTCGTACAAAAACGACTCGGTAATCTTTAAAAGAGTAAGGTGCACGACACCAGAAGAAGAAAGCACTAGGAGTGCAAAATCAGAAATTCAAACGGCGGTTTTAAACGAAGCAAAAGGAGAGCTTACGTAGCAGAGATCGAGTTGGGACGATATAGAGAGAAACTTGTCGTGGGTCATCCCCGAAGAGAGGTACCCCACCGCGGTAAACTGCCGTAAACAACTGGCGTGGGGATCACAAGCATTCCCTAGATTCCGGGAGCAGACTGCTACAGAACATATTGTCGTTCCCCCCCCCCCCCCACCTAGGTTGCAAGGTAAATCACTCTGTCTGGTTTTCGTGAAAATAGCCTATGTTGAGTAGAGTCGAGAATCAACCGCCGTCAAGGTAAAGAAAGAGATTTCTTCGTAAGACAAAGGACTTTTCCTAACAAAGACATATTTTATTATATATATGTGTGTATAAGCAACTTACACCAGCTGGTGGTGAAGAATAAAGAAACAGAGTTTTTCGAGCACGTACTTGTCTCTATCGTTGTGTTTTGTTTGATGCTACCGGGTCCCCCAAAGAAACGGGAATTGCAACAGTCGTTTTCAAGTCTAATGTGAAGAAATACTTGTTGAACCGTTTCCTTGGATATTTAATACCTCTTAAGTAATCTTCTGCCCATTCGATTTACCTAGAAGTTAGGAACCCCCGCGCCCCGCGACGCATGAGGCAGTCAAAGTGAACCATCGTTTTCTGTCTAAAGCGTCCCTTCAGCGTTTTCCCGCTGCGAACAAATCCCTCTGGTTTGTTTGCTTCCAACTTAGTTTTTGGTCTTTCTTTTAGCACTTGGTTAGTAATTTTCTGTGTGGTCAACTTAGGGCATGTCCGAACCAGATTAGAAACCGTTTACAGATTATTGACAGTTTTTTATATCCCCTCATGGAGGCGATCATCGTCAAACTAACGATATCTGTAACCCTTATCCTCGAGTGGCTCCAGTTCGTTGATAAGTGATGGAGATATGAACTCTAAAATGAAGAAAGTAATGGTCGTCTACCACCTTAAAATGTACAATTCTTCTGGTCCTTGTGATTGTTTTTATGCTGAACGAATCAAGTGAATTGGCCAACGTTCTAAATATAAAGTTTATTTCAGTCTCTTTTATTTAATAATCTACCATCATAGACACACAAACGGACACTTGAGGCATTTCGGTGTACGCGGACATTTTTCAAGGAACGGGGAAATTATATGAATCTGTTTCGTGTTTTTGTTTTATAAACTGTATAAGAAGAATAGCACTGCAGGAAGGACCTTTTTTGACGTCCAGTAGGAACAACCTTTTTAAAGTTCCAATCAGAAGCTGAGAGTTCTACTAAACGCTGCTCTTCAAACTTGTGCTGAATAGCAAACCATTTTAATATTCAATTAAAGATGGCTGACATAATTATGGTGTTGTTTAGACGTGGCACGAAAACAAAGAACAAATACTCTGAAGGTGCGTCTATCCAATCTACGCGTTTAACAATAAAATGGATATTTTTATATCAACAGTGGCAGACTAATGAAAATGATATTTTAAATTAAAGCGTGACAGACCAATTAAACTATTTTTAATTGAACAGTGAGAGATCAATTAAAATGATATTTTAAAGTTTAGCATGATAGACCAATGAAAATTATATTTTAAATTTAAGCGTGACAAACGAATAGAAAATAGTTTAGATTTCAGCATGGCAGACCAATGAAAATCATATTTAAACTTTAAGCGTGAAAGACCAATGAAAATGACATTTTAAATTTAAGCGTGACAGACCAATAAAAATATTTTAAATATAAGCGCAACAGACTAATGAGAATGATATTTTTAATTTAACTGCGACAGACCAATGAAAATGATATTTAAAATTTAAGCGTGACAGCCCAATAAAAATGATATTTTAAATTTAAGCGTGACAGATCAATAAAAATGATATTTTTAATTTAAGCGTGACAGACCAATGAAAATGATATTTTTAATTTAAGCGTGACAGACCAATGAAAATGATATTTTTAATTTAAGCGTGACAGACCAATGAAAATGATATTTTTAATTTAAGCGTGACAGACCAATGAAAATTATATTTTAAATTTAAGCGTGACAGACCAATGAAAATGATATTTGAGATACAAGCGTGATAACAAAATAATATTTAAAATTTAAGCGTGACAGATGGACGGCCCGGCAGACTAAATGTGTGACCGCGTTTCAAAATTTGATTATAGAATTTTTTAAGAAGAAAACGATTTTTATGTAAGAAAGGAAGTAATAGTAATTTATCGCTAATAAAGAGCGCGGCAGTACCGCAAGAAAAGTGTTCTTCCGTCAAAAAAACGGAATATGAATATTTAAAAAAAAAACTATATTAGGCGTTTACTTGCAAAATTCTATTCATCTTTTCACCGAATTATTAATTCTTTCCTCTCGCTGAAACTTTGGAAAGCCTTCATCATATATTTGGCAAACTTTTTATCTCATCTAATTTGCAATTCGTCTTTCAGTACGGTTTCTTGTCATGGCATCGAACATTTTTAACAACGAATCCTTAACTGTATTTGTCATTTTCTTCTAAAATCCTATATGTCTTTTAGTTCATTTTTCAAGTGTATCACTTTATTTGCGAACGTCTCGGAATATTTGCTTTGAGAGTATTTAAAAACAACAGAATTTATCAAATAAATGGCAAGTTTTTTTCCCGTTCCATAACTCTTACTCGACTAATACGAATAACTTTTGTTAGAATTTTAAGAAAAAATAATTTTTTAAAGAATTTATGAAACGGTAATATTTCTAATTGTGCGTGGAGGGGGGGGTTGTCCTCCGAGGTGGAGACCAGTTTTTTCTTAAGGTCACCAGAACTTTATTCATACAAGTGATCCAATTTTTGGCGAATACTGAGCAAAAACTAATGGGGAAAATAAGATTTTTTTAGAATTGCCGTTTTGTGTTCATTTTAGGGTTTTACCTCTTTAGCGACAAATCTGGCTACGTCAGTTGTCCAAGTTTATTGTTATATCGTATTATGCACATTTTTGTGAAAATTTAATGAATCAATTTAGAAAAACTAAGAAACTAACGGGATAACAGACAGCCGGAATAACAGAGTAACGGAATAATGGACTCACGGAATAATGGATTAACGGAATAATAGACTCTGGTAAAGTGACACGAAAACAGAAGTCCTTTCAGATTCACACTGGAAGATCACAAAACAGTTCCACATTAGAGACACCCCCCCCCTTAAAAATAACAACTGTTTACGTCGAAAATCTGAAGTATATGCACTTGTTCGTGATTAACTTCGTTTGGTTTTAGCTAGAGATTAAAGAGTAAAGGCCTGGATACAAAATTGACATACTTCTAAGCTGTAATGAATTAAACAAAAAATTAAATATGTACATAATAATAGGGGATATCATTGTGGATATAGAAATACAAATTTCAAGTTCAATAAAAAAAAATTAACAATAATAATTATATAAGTAAAAGGCGAATGGCTAGAAGAAGAATCTAGTAAACTTCCTGTTAACCAATAAGTAGAACGTAAATTGCATTTACTCATGATGTGGTTAACAGTTGTTATTCTGTTTACTAAAGACAAAACGGTTAACTATATTATAAGTGAATGAATCAAGCTAGCCAAAAGGTAATGTAAAACAGGAATGACTGGGTTGGAAAGGTAATCTATTGGGAATTGTGAAATTTGAGCATACATACAAATAGCACGGACTCAAAACCGGAGCCAGTATTGGTAGATATTGGAAAATGAAAGGCATCGAACACATCTGTGACAAATAGGCAACAAAACGGAAAAGAATCCTGCTAAATAATCGATTTCGCCGTCCGATGTCCCATCGTTTCATAAAGTGAAGCTGGAGGATACATAATAAATAAATAAATACATGGAGCTGGCCAACCAAGACACTGACGAAAACAGTCTAAATATTAAGAAAAATCCTCAAGTGCAGAAGCCAACCTACATAGCCAGGTGACATCGAACAACGACATTGAAGGTGCAGAAACGTGTCTGTAATTTAATTAATTACATCCTTTCTTCTTCTCTGCACCCTTTATCTCACAGACGTGATTTTGCTAGTCTCAATCATTTATTTAAACACTATTATGGCATGTGTTCGTTCAAAATAATGTGATCTATCCCTGCTTCTTTTGTTCTAGCTAGTTTTGAACATTGTTCTACTGGTCTTTATCAATTTGCTGCTTCTTACTTCAATGTAATACAGCTTCCTATTCAAGTAGCTTCTTTCCAAGAACAGCAGGCTTGTGGAACTCTCTTACTGCTGACTGTTTTCCTTCTACCTATAGCCTTGGTCTTTTCAATACTAAGACCAAAAGGCGTCTCATGTCTTTACGATAATCATATTTCATCATTGTCAGCTCCTTACATCAAGTGGCTTCATGCCTTGTCAGGAGCGATTTCCATAAAAAAAACGTCGCAATTGAATAGCACTACGTAAACGAAACTATAACTCTATATAGACCATACTAAGACGAACCCAATAGAACAGACATCTCCAGGGTAGATATATAAAGAATTCCCCATAATCTGACACCCTCCACCCTGCTCCATAAAATTGCGGTGGCAGCAATATCGGGTTGCATGATAAAAGACGCTGTTTACGGGCGAGCGCATCACGCCAAATATATTGTTCACAAATTACTGACGCATCTCTGAACTAAAGGAAGAAATTGCAAATATTTACTGAAAGAAAAGAATATAAGCTAAAATACTAAAAACAAACAAAAGTAACAAAAACACAATTAAAATGAATTCATTATATAAGGCCGGTTAGTGTGCTCTGTGCTATGTGAGCTACAGGCGAAAGAGCGTGTTGTTTTATCATTTGACATTATATATTGGGAGTATATACATTTTATGTTAGCTTTCTACGACGATTGCATTTTCTCCATAGTTTATATAGCCTCTCTCTATATAAAAAGTTAGCTATATTTATATATATATGATATATTTTTTACACGAACTTTTTTTCACTCTCTATTTCTTCATATTATTTCAAATGTTGAATTTTGGCTTTTCCACAGCTAACTTATCTATCTATATAATTCCGCTAGTGATAAGATTTCGATCTTTGAAAAGTCTTGGCTTAAGGAAAGAATAATAAACATAAGTTTATTGCAGAATATACCTTGCATTGAACAATCGAAGTTTGAAATAAATCTGGACATTCGTATATGTTTATCACTCTTCTTTCATCTATCTTTATAATTGCTCTATCTTGTAAATTGAGCTTTTACCATTTCACTTAAGTTCTATCTACTAAAAGTATACTTTTAGTTTCATATTTTATTCTATGGTGATAATTATATATATATGATGATAATTATGGAAATATATATATATGATGATATTTATATATATATATATGATGATAATTATGGAAATATATATATGATGATATTTATATATATATATGATGATAATTATGGAAATATATATATGATGATATTTATATATATATGATGATAATTATGGATATATATATATGATGATATTTATATATATATATATATGATGATAATTATGGAAATATATATATGATGATATTTATATATATATATGAGGATAATTATGGAAATATATATATGATGATATTTATATATATATATATGATGATAATTATGGAAATATATATATGATGATATTTATATATATATATATGATGATAATTATGGAAATATATATATGATGATATTTATATATATATATATATATATATATATGATAATTATGGAAATATATATATGATGATATTTATATATATATATATGATGATAATTATGAAAATATATATATGATGATATTTATATATATATATATATGATGATAATTATGGAAATATATATATGATGATATTTATATATATATATGATGATAATTATGGAAATATATATATGATGATATTTATATATATATATGATGATAATTATGGAAATATATATATGATGATATTTATATATATATATGATGATAATTATGGAAATATATATATGATGATATTTATATATATATATATATGATGATAATTATGGAAATATATATATGATGATATTTATATATATATATGATGATAATTATGGAAATATATATATGATGATATTTATATATATATATATGATGATAATTATGGAAATATATATATGATGATATTTATATATATATATGATGATAATTATGGAAATATATATATGATGATATTTATATATATATATGATGATAATTATGGAAATATATATATGATGATATTTATATATATATATATGATGATAATTATGGAAATATATATATGATGATATTTATATATATATATATGATGATAATTATGGAAATATATATATGATGATATTTATATATATATATATGATGATAATTATGGAAATATATATATGATGATATTTATATATATATATATGATGATAATTATGGAAATATATATATGATGATATTTATATATATATATATGATGATCTTTATATATGAATAGATGATAATTATGGAAATAAATATATGATGATTTTGTAATCAATATACATTTAATGAAACTAAACGTTACTATAAGAAGAAGGCTGATTACAATATATTCGATACTGAAAGAAATATGTATATATATATGATGATATTTAATATATATATGATATATATTATGGAATAATAATCCCACTAATAGAAAATGTAAAAGTGAAATTGAAAATTGTTTAAATTTCATCAACGTTTCAGTCTTTATTTTAAGACTTTCTGAAAGTGATTGATTTGAAGAAAACATAGACGTCAATATAACTTTGTAATCAGATATACCTTAATGTAAACTAAACGTTACTATAAGAAGAAGGCCTTATTACCAATAGAAGTCAATATTTTGTAATCAGATATACATTAATGAAACTAAACGTTACTATAAGAAGAAGGCTGATTACACATTAAAAATCAAACTTAACGTTACCTCAAGAAGAAGGCCGATTACACATTAAAAATCAAACTAAACGTTATCTTAAGAAGAAGGCTGATTAAACATTAAAAATCAAACTGAACGTTACCTTAAGAAGAAGGCTGATTAAGCATTTAAAATCAAACTGAACGTTACCTTAAGAAGAAGGCTGATTAAACATTTAAAATCAAACTGAACGTTACCTTAAGAAGAAGGCTGATTAAGCATTTAAAATCAAACTGAACGTTACCTTAAGAAGAAGGCTGATTAAACATTTAAAATCAAACTGTACGTTACCTTAAGAAGAAGAAGGCTGATTAAGCATTTAAAATCAAACTGAAGAAGGCTGATTAAACATTAAAAATCAAATTTCTCTAAATGCACTATTCTCTTCTGCATTACAACATGATAATTATTTTAACTTTCAACAAGCAAGATTCGTTGAATCAATTTTAAATAAATCTCGCCGAAGACTTCTTGCATCCGCATTTATACAAAACATTCACACAATTAAACAAGGTGACAACTTTTACAATTGATCTCCTTAAATCAGCAAAATAATATATTAATCGAGGCGAACATGAAATTAAATCCAAGCTATT
>OY744516.1:221374544-221404544 GCA_963556195.1 Sepiola atlantica
TTGAGCCTGGCCAGTTCTAAATGGGTGACCATTTGGGAACACCAAGTTCTATCATGCCCACAGAAAGGTTAGAACAGATAGAGTATCTGCCTGACTCCCCGAGGACCTCTCCTGACGTTATGGGAAAACAACAAATAAATATTGCCATCTTATTATTAAATAATCGAGCACTTTCTGGATTTTTTTAAACCAAAGATAATATATATATATATATATATATATATATATATATTCTCCAACATGACTCATACAGTAAGCGAGCGTTCTTAAAAATTTCTTGTTCAAGTTTTAGCGAGGGGCTATTTGCTATACAAGTTTTATGTAAAATCACCCTCCTACTTCATTTTTCGATAAGTTTTTAGTAAATAAAATTCCGTTTACAATTTCATCAACATTTCATGCACGGACTATTCTACGTTCAACTTATAGAGAAAATCGAACTCCCATCTAAAAAGTGAACAAGTCACTAACAAATTAAAACATATATAATCTTTATATTTGTTGAGTAATCGATAATAACTCGAAGATTTCACAAAAATTAAATATAAATAATGAATGTTATAGAGTTGAGATGAAGTGTATACGACCGCTGATTTTATGTGTGTGCTTCCTTGTGTGTCTCTCTCTTTTTTTTCATTTTCTTCAGTCTAAGTTCTCACAAATCAAGGGACCCCTTCTTGACGTTAGCACTTGATCTCTATATGAGATACATAGATATTCGAATAGTCGATTAATGTTCTTTACCTGTCAAACGTTGAGTTAGTAAAGAAGTTAAAAGTATTAATTTTCCTTTCCAATTGACCCGTGAACTATGTTATAGTATATATTTCATGTGGTCTCTTGATCTCACCGGATTCTAGTACAAGAATTCATCTAGTCTGATGGAGTATCCAGCTAAGTGCTGTTACTTGAGGAACCATTACTTGAAGAAGGTATATAGCTGTCTTGTTGTCTCTTGGTTTTAACGAATTCCAGGACAAGAATTCATCTAGTCTGGTGTAGTATCAACCGAAGTGATGTTACTAGAAGCAACATCACTTAAAGAAAGTGCACCATTCCTCTTATGAGCCGGTGTGTGGCTGTGTGTGTGCATTAGTGTGCTTACGTGTTGTATGTATAACTGATCATATTGTGTCTAAATGAAGTCTACTTACTTGTAAACCCGTTCTTATCACTGATTGTGATATCCTCTTGTATCTTTCAGGAGGAAACACAAACAACATGGCTAATTTATGAGGCAAACGATGGCTTAACCGCCATTCCTTCGTTTCTTCTCTCCGAATGTATTTTTGTGTTTGTTCTGTGTTCAAATTGATGAAGCACCATCTCATCAAATAGCGTTCTCGTGTTTTCGAGATCAAAGGGAGACAGAAGAAAAGATAAAAAGAAAACAAGAAGAAACAAGAGAGGCAAAGGTAGGACAACAACGGGAAAAGAAATAAGAAGAAAGAAATAAAGAAAAAGTAAGATAGGAAAGGAAAATAGAAACAGAAAAAAACAGAGAACAAAGAGAAAACAATGAAAAAAAGAAAAACAAACTAGTAAAGATAAAAACGAAAAGAAAGTAAAGGGTAGAAATAAAAAATACAGGGAGAAAAGAGAGAATAGAAAGAAAAAGAACAGAAAAAAGCAAAGGAAAGAATAAAACAAATGGAAGGAAAGGATAGAAAAGAAAAAAAACGGTGAAGAATCAAAGAATCAAAAGTAAAGAAATAAAAAAGAAACAATACAAAAATTACATTAAAAAAGGGAGACAAAAAGAGACAAAAGTAATAATTTTGAAAGAAATAAAGATAAAAAGAAAATCAAAGAAAGGAAAAACAAAAAACAAAGTAGAAACGTACAAAAATAGAAAGAAAAACGATCAAATAAAAAACAACGAAGAGAAAGTAAAAAGAACGAAAAAAGTAAAAAAAGAAAGAAAAAAGAAAATAAAGCAAATAAAGCAAAGAAATAAACAAATTTAAGAAATAAACAAATTTAAGAAATAAACAAATTTAAGAAATAAACAAATTTTAGAATTAGACAAATTTTAGAAATAGACAAATTTTAGAAATAAACAAATTTAAGAAATAGACAAATTTTAGAAATTAAAGTAAATAAAGAAACTAATACACGAATCAAAAGTAAACAATGAAAACAAAAAAGCAAAATTTAAATAAAAAAATAAAGAAGAAAAAGAAGAAAAATAAATAAAATTAAATAAAAGTACGTAATAAAAAATAAAGAAACTCATTGTTTAAAAAATCTAGAAATAGAAAAGTAATACTTAAGCATAGAGAAGACACAAATCCCCAAACAAAAGTAGAAATGAAGAATAGAAAATGTTTGATCTGCCTGAATCATTATTTGCTTTAATCACTATAGCCAATATTTCGTTTTATCCCTTGGACCATGTATTTCTAAAGTAATCTGCTTTAATTATTTCCTAAGTAATACTTTTATTTGAGCTGCTTACGTTCTTAATAAAAGAACTATTTCAAATCATTGTAAGGAAATTTTTTTAAACGCTTACATCCTTAATAAAAAAAGCTGATACATAATTTTCTAAACGTTGGATGCGAACTATACGGACACGTATTTAGGTAATAATCTTTCACCTTTTCTCAGGTTATTTGACTTACAAATGGTTTTAACAATTATTTTGTGTCACCTTTTTTAAAATGTTGTAAGAAAAAAGTATATAGTTTTAACAATTATTTTGTGTCACCTTTTTAAAAATGTTGTAAGAAAAAAGTATATAGTTGTTGTTAAAAATGAGTTTACCGAAAAGGGATCGTTTTGTATTTGGCTGCTTCCTTACTTTTATTTTGTTTCACCGTACTTAAAATATTGTAAAAGCAAATTATAGGCAATGGGTTTTGTCAGAAGCATCTGCTTTCACATGGTTGAGAAATCTCTTTAGATTTATTTTTTTCATGAATTTATATAAAGTCGCTTTTGATAACAAGAACTTATCTTCACGAGATGTGCCGATGTCATCTTTTTTAGAAAACGATTTTTTCGGTAGTGCTCTGGAGCCTTCATTACCTTTATTTTCTGTCATTTTACTTAAAATATTGTAAGAAAATATTATATGGTGTTTTAACAGAAACAGTATATTTTCATCGGTTACCCGAAAAAGGATAATTTCAACAGCCCTCTGGAATTCTTGTAGGTTGTATATTTTCCCATCGTACTTAAAATATTATAATAAAAGATGTACCGGGTTACTGAGCGCTCTGGAGGTCTCCTTAGTGTTATTTTAATCAATTTTAAAACATTCCGATTTTAAAACAGTAAGATTAGTGTATACATTTAATTAGTTAGAAATTTTAAGTAATAAGATACTTTCCAACACATTCACCGAAAAATAATGGAAATAGTGCGTTCGCACAACAAATGTGTATCACTCCACCTACTTCGATTATTAATTAACGAACAGCCTACAGATATCGTAACTATTCATATTATTTAATTTGTATTGTTTATTTCGAAGTTGAACGAGATTGCAAACTACATTGTTTTCAGCGATTTGTTTAAAATATATTTCAGAGACAATATTGGATTCAATTTTAATTAAACTCTTCCCCTAAATTAAATTCCCTATTCCCCACCTTAAAACAAAAAATAATCAGCAATATTTCGTGATAGTACTATGGGGCCGATTTATATCAAGTAAATCATTGTTAACTGTTTACACGTCCTGTTTTACTCGAACGCACTTTATGTTTTAATCATGTTTAAAGATCAATTTCAAATTGTTTTTATTAAGATTAAATCGCCAAACATATAATCAAAATGTAATAAATCACGTCGGGGTCACCAATTTAAGCTGTTTGAAAGGTATATTTTTAGACGTGATAATTACGAAAATTGGTTGTTGGTTTGTGTAACTTTTTCTTGGGACGTAAATCGATTGAACAACACGGTTAACAGACAGATAGTAGATTTATGTATGGGTGAACACGGTGACTATACAAAAGATAATACAGAATGTGTAGTATATGTTGACAAAGCGAAATAATCTTTTCCTGTAGTTCGTAGATTCTCTGCCATCGGCCGGGCAGAGAATCGCGGGATCACATCTTGTGTTGTTGGAGAAGAGTCACGAACTGATGGTGTGCTGCTGACCATGTGCTCTGACCCCAGCGATCACGCGTGAATCTCGTTACAGGCAGACGCGCACGCGTTGAAGAGGCGGTGACTACAATGATCGCCATGCAGAATCACAACTTACATAGATCAACAGAAAATAACTCATTCATGTAAGCTGTTACACATTCTTCATGCTAATTCCTCTTGACAACGCCTTTAAGCTAATCTCCTCTGCACGCTATAAAGACGGTGATCTTTTTTCTTTTTTTAATATTGGGTCACTAGTTATTAAGGCCAAGGGCAACTCGAAGATAAGAGTTAATGCGACGGAATGATTATCGACAAAAATAAGGAACACTATGGCAGTACTAACATTGATTGATGGTATTAACTACGTTTGATTACTTATGTGGCGGTTTATGGTGAGAATTTGTTGACATTACATTTGAATACGACAAAGTTGTTATCAGCAGGGAAGTAGTCAAGCAGACATTTGTCTTCACATATATACGTGTATATAAATAGTTTGGAATTTAGATAATTGTTATATGCATCCATTTCTATGCCCCTCTCTCTCTCTTTGTATATATATATATATATATATATATATATATATATATATATATATATATATATGTATGTATATATATATATATATATTACTATTTAATGTATCTACATAAAATTTTATAAAGAGATATAATTTTTTTATGTATCAATTTTCAGTATTTACTTCATTTTAGCCTGAAGATCCCCCCGGGGATGAAACACGGGAGCCTCTGTGTAGTTTAATTGCTAAAAATATATTTTCATAGCTTACTATATATATATATATATATATATATATATATATATATATATATATATATAGAGAGAGAGAGAGAGAGAGAGAGAGAGAGAGAGAGAGGGAGAGAGAGAGAGGGATGGAGAGAGAAATAAACTAAGCTAAAACTATAAGTTAAAATACGAAGTTTCTGTCCACGTGACCTGTTGAACTCTTTTAAGGCGACTGACTATATTATCCACTTCATGACATAAATAGGATTTAATTCTCGGCTTGTTTGGTTGGAGCGCCCGAAATGAGTTAAAGGTGACTTGTGCTCAGGGTTCGAATCGTGAGACCGGGTAAACAGTTATCATCGAAACTGATGATTCCATTAAGATGAAACGCATACGTATGTAGATAATAATTGAATATTTATTATTAAATAATTAATTATAGTTTTCTTTCGGATGGGCTCTTTAAGAGGAATAGAATACGTTGTCAAAATCTAAGCTAAAAATCGAAGTTCCTGTCCACGTGATCCGTTGAGCGCTCTTACGACGGCTGACAATATTGTCCGCTTTATGAATAAATAGGATTTATTTCTCGGCTTGTCGCATAGCTGTTGTAGATCGTCCGAAAATGAGTTGAAGGTAACTCGTGCACGGGGTTCGAATCGTACGAACGGCCGAACAGTTATCGTACACAATGATGATTCGATTGGGATGAAATGCATACGTATGTGGATTATAATTAAATATATAATATGATATATCTAGAGCGTATAGTTATCATGGATGTAGGCGATATATTGACGACCTTGTTTGCATTAATGATAGCGAAGAGTTTGTAAATACTAAACATTTAATATATCCTAAAGAGTTAAAATTAAATTGTGAACATAAGGGAACGCAAGCTACTTTTCTTAATTTGGATATAAAAATTGAAGATAAAATATTTATCTATAAACTGTTTGATAAAAGAAATTCATTCCCTTTTCGTATCGTGCGAATGCCATATAAAAATAGTACTAGCCCTGTGTATATATTTTACGGGAGTATTATGTCCGAATTTCTGAGGATTGCTCGTGTTACCTTAAACTTAGCAGATTTCATGCCCCTAATTTCTGATCTAATAATAAGAATGATTAACCAAGGTGGCGATCAAAAAAAAATATTTGAACAATTAAATAAGGCAATTACTCGCCATTCTGATGCTTTTAAATCTTATCAAATTAATCAAAATAAACTGATAGAACAAATCATAGGATATATAAATAAAAATAATGTAGAATATGTATAAACGTATATATAACACACCTACTAATTATAATGAGAATAAGAAAAACAATAAAAATACAGTAGAAAGAAAGAAAGAAATGTTAAAAAAGAAGAAGAATAAGAATAAGAAGAAGAAGAAGAAGAAGAAGAAGAAGAAGAAGAAGAAGAAGAAGAAGAAGAAGAAGAAGAAGAAGAAGAAAGAGAAAAAATCGATAGTTATGAACGCCGATTTTGAACACTGGGAGTGGGCAAAGAAGAAGAAGTAAAAGAAGAAAAAGAGGAAAAATTAACGGTTACCTTATAAACGCCGATTTGAAACACTGAGAAAAGGAAAAAAAATCGACAGTTGTGAACGCAGATTAAAGAAAACTGTAAGAACAAGGAAGATTAATATTTATTTGAGGTTGACGACAACGGGGAGATGGACAACAAAGGAGGAGGATGGAGAGAAGGAGAGACTAAGGGTATATATGTATGTATATATATATATATATATATATATATATATACATATTTATTTATTTATCTATTTTTTATTTTTTGATGTGTTGATATTTTTTATATTTATAATATAAAACTAAAAATAATACATTAATCACCTAAATAATAGTGTAATAGATTCGTCCAAACACTTTAAAATGCAGCAACATTTTTGTAAGTAACGGACAAACTTTATTAGACAGACGAACAGCACAGGTAATAAAAAAAATTTGTTTTTAAATAACTAATATAAGTTAGCAAAACATTTATATTGAACAAAACGTAGATTTAGTATAAGGAACGTTTATGTTTTTGTCTTTTAAGGGAAGTGGGGTCTGATCAACTCTGCTGGGAAGCCATGAAATTAAACACTGTCTTGTTTTTAAATTCCCGAAACAGTTTTTCATGGTAAACAACTGATGATCCCTTAAAATAGTGTTAGAAACAAACTAATATAATAACTGTAAAAAATAAATTGACTTACATGAGTGATTTTCCACTTAAAGACTTGGGACTATAAGTTTTTTTTTTTTTTTTAATATAGTTTTAATGGTTGAGAAACTTCCGAGACTATATATATATATATATATATATATATATATATATATATATATATATATTCCACTCTATAATATATACAAATTTGTATTCATTTTATATTAATATATGTACATACATATATAAATGTTAGCGAGTAAAACATGTGTCTTTTTATAGTTCCCAAACGAAGCCATTTTCAAATTTTGATGGAAGTGAGAAAACAAAAAGGATGTAAGACACACCCACCCTGCTTATGATAAAATAATTTTTATATATGTGTAATATTTAATTATTATATGATTGTTTATGAATATTGTAGTAACATATCTAGACAAATAGCGAGTACAAACAATCGTAATATATATTTTCTTTGACATTTTTGTACGAAGAGTGTGCTTAAGTATATATCTTATATATAAAGTAAAGACGTTTTTTCCCCTGTACCTTCGCGTCGAATAGGAAAATAAACTCGAACTCAATAGGTTACTACAATCACTACAACATCAAATTTATTCGCTCGAGCGTGTTCTTAGCAAACTCTAAACTATTACACCCACCTCGGGCAAATTGTTATTTTCGTTCCTCACTCAGTCACTCTCCCCAAACCAGACACCATACAGGTAGTAGCAAGAACATTTCTCTCTAACATTTTACTCCTCTCACGCTACCAGTCTACACCGGGAACAAATACACAACGGATAATTTAAACCTTATTATTTACGTTAAATATGCCTTCACCTCACCACACAGTAGCATAAGTTGCACATAAAATATAACAGACGCTCCCTTCAATACATCTGACTAGCGTACTATGTTACAAAAAACCTGTTACGGATTAACCGATTGACATTCTATTATTCTTGCTACGTAGCATTTACACGCGAGCGAATAACAGATTACATTAAACTCAACACAATGACAATCACAACCACGACGATTTATTCAACTTCATTGTGCTAATAAATACATTAGTACACTTCTGACAGAAAGTACAACATTTCATATTATATTACATACTAAACAATATTTCAAATAACGTTTATGTTTCTGTCGGGGGGGGACCTCAGTTTTCACTTATCATATAGAAAGCTTATGGTGACAAGCAGATAGTAATATACAACTCAGGATTAAAATTGGAACCCAAAGCTTTATTTTTTAAACAATGGGAAACAATTTTCCGTGAGTAATATCGGAGAGATCAAATTGTTTATATCAAGTATTACGTCTTATTACTGACAGCGGTAGTAGCAGTAAGAGTAAGTCTACCGTTAGTGAGTAAGACGACGCGGGCGTAGCATTAGTGCAAATAGTTGTTGTTGAATGTTTGACGCTGCGGAGAGATCACATTGTTTATATCACGTATTTCGTCTTATTACTGACAGCGGTAGTAGCAGTAAGAGTAAGTCTACCGGTAGTGTATAAGATAAAAATATTTAAGTTTTCCTTATGTTACGAAATATACAACTCAAGAATCAATATATACCAATAATTATACCTATCACTTACTTTAAAAACAAACATGTGACTTCTACACTATTTGAACCAAATTTATTTTGCACAAATAATACACATCAAAAATATTATATTACATACTATGTTTAACATTAAAAAAAAAAATCGTTTTAGTAGAATGGGATCGAACGCCAAAAACTGTAACGTCGTAAACACTAACCCACCGATGGGGAATATAATATTAATATGAAAATTAATACAGTTAAACGAAGCCTGTCCGATATATACTGAAAGCAATTTACTTTGATTTCACCAGAAATTTTTTTTTTTTTTTTTTTAAACACCGGCTCTGTCTGTGATAAGGGCCCTTGGAAAATTACAGAGGCCTACATAGCCCCATTAAAATCCACTGAAACACACAAATCTAATTAATGTAGGCTGCAGATCATTACAATTTGTATTCGGATGGGAGGTGGGGGCACTAAAATTACGATTATATGCTTATTTTTATTAATGAAGACTATTCTCTATTTTTTTTTCATGATTGCGATTGAGTCACGTGAGCAAAATACGTTACGATTCACCTTCTGGCGAGCAAATATACGGTCCACCATGTGTACGGGGGGGGGCATAACAATAAGTAATAAAAACATTTTTTGTTATAACATTACATGCAGACAATCATCTTTACTTTTAATTGCTTGCTATTGTTTATACATGTACACTGTTCAATGGCAGAAAAGAGGATAAAAATTGAAATCCTCTGACATAGATTCAGTTATCAGTGCGGAAATTCAAGATCCAGTGGCAGATCCGGTTTTACATGATTTCATTAGGCACCATATGGTTCATGGAAACAGAGGTTCACTCTGTCTCAAAGATGGACACTGCAGTAAGAGCTTGAGTGAAACTCAATCGGATACAAATGGCTACTCACAATATCGACGACTATCTCCTTTAGCTGGAGGTTTTGAGACGACACTTACCCTACCTGCCAACATAACAGTTCCTGTAGATAACCGATGGGTTGTACCACATAATAAACTGCTTCGTGAGATTTTTGATGCACATATCAATGTTGAATATTGCAACAGCATGACATCAATAAAATACATTTGTAAATATGTAAATAAGGGTAGTGATCAAGCTACCTTCACAATTGAAAGTAATGCTCATGATGAAGTTAAGAGATGCGATACGGGACGTTACATATCAACCAATGAAGCCATTTGGAGAATACTTAACTTTCACATACATATACATCATCCCCCCCAGTTATTCACCTATCAGTTCATCTAGAAAATGGACAGCGTATATACTTTACTGAAAGTACTGCAGCAGATAGAGTTGCAAATCCACCTTCAACCACTCTAACAACTTTCTTCACATTATGTCAAACACATTTTTTTCCACGTACACTTTTGTACTGAGAAGTTCCAGTTTATTATACCTGGGACACTAAAACTAAGGTCTTCAAGCGACGGTTACAGGGTAAGCCAGTTCCAGGCTATCCGTGCGTTAAAAGAACAGAAGTTTTGGAGCAGGGTATACACCATGCATCCAAATCAATTTGACTGCTTCTGTTTGAGAATGCTTCTACACAATGTTAGAGGTTCACAGAGCTTTAATGACCTAAAAACGAGCAATCGTCAAGTTATGACTACATTCAGGGATGCATGTAGTGCACATGGACTACTTGAGGATGATAACCACAACTACTTTGGGATGCACACAAATAAGCTTTTAGTGAAGATTTCCTTCTTAGGAAACACAATCAACAGCCTGAAGTTGATATAACATTTTAAGACGACATCTTCAATATGGCTTTAGTTCATATCGAAGATATGACTTATAAGATCAATGGTAAACCACTCACAAAATTGGGTCTTACCTCACCTAATCGATCTAATACACATCCGGTCATTACTGCATGGACGCGTGAAATTAGTTATCAACCTCATGAGCAAGCATCAATTGTTCGAGATGGTATCGCACGACTAAATAATGAGCAAATTCATATTTTTCGTACTGTAGTTAATACTGAAGAAGATCAGCAAGGTGGCCTTATATTCCTTGATGCACCCGGAGGTACTCCTGGTGGTAGGACAGCTCACTCCACATTTAACTTGCAATTATCTAACAAAAGATGCTGATCCAATTTGTCAAATAGAAAGAGGGTCAGATTCAGCAAAAGTCTTACAGAATTGTTCCTTCATCGTATGGGATGAATGTACAATGGCACATAAACAAGCGGTCGAGGCTCTAGATAAAACATTGCGTGATCTCAAGAGACGTGATGCTGTTATGGGTGGCATAACAATATTATTATCAGGTGACTTCCGACAAACGCTTCCTATTGTTCCACGTAGAAGTCCCCCTGATGAGCTTAATGCTTGCATTAAATTGCCATATTTGTGGAAGTACATTAAAACTGTAACGTTCACTTTTGTGGATTCCATTCTCGATCGCGTCCAGGCTGTACAATACCCTACAGAATTTTTAGATTCATTAGAATTGCCTGGTATGCCAACACACAGCTGAAAGCTGGATGCCCAATTATGTTACTCCGGAATCTTCATGCTCCAAGGCTATGTAATGGAACGAGACTGTGTTAAATGCATGCAACCTCATGTGATAGAAGCTGTAATACTAAATGGTGTGGCAAGGGGAAAACTGACATTCCTTCCCAGAATACCCATTATTCCGTCGGATTCTGCAATAAAATTTAAAAGGCTTCAGTTCCCAGTTAAATTGTGATTTGCCATGACAATTAACAAGTTCCAAGGACAATTTAAATCAGGCTGTTATATTTCCCCGGGCAACGCCGGGACACGGGTCCTGCTAGTATATAATAATTAAACAAATATTGAATATATTGAAATCAAATAAAATTAACTTCTCAAAACAGTCAACAGATTTTGGAAATATAATGGACGCACCATCTTTTTAAATAGAGCTTCAATAAATAAAATGATTAATCTCTTTCACTCGCTTTTTATTCATTTTTGCCATTACAGACCTGAAGATGATTCCGGAGAGAATCGAAAACGTTAGTCAAACACACGGATCCTACATTATTTAATTCCATTTGAGCGTCAAAAAGATCATTCGACGAATGGAAAAAAAAAGAATAACTAAACAGAAGAGTTCTGTCGTTTTCAACAACACATGCATTAATATATATATATATATATAATTATAATTTGAACCACTTTGAGATCGTGTATAAGTATAAGTTAAATGAATGTGTCTGTATTGTTAAAAGTGTGTGCTGTTTTTGTGGATCACGTATCTATCTATATATATATTTATATCTATATCTATATCTATATCTATCTATCTATCTATCTATCTATCTCTCTTTCTCTCTCTCTCTCTCTCTTTCTATATATTTATATATATATATATATATATATATATATATATATATATATATATATAAAGAGGTGTAAGCCTGGCTTAAGGAAAATTTAACTTGAATAAATTGCCTTTTTGCGGAATATACCTTGCTTTGAACTTTTGAATTGAATTTTGATTTGGCTTTTGCTTTCTCTAATTCCTTTCCATTCTTCTTCATTTTTATATATATATATATATATATATATATATATATATATATATATATATATATATATATATATATATATATCGAAAATTAGTTTATGTAATAGTAGATACGTATGTCAACAGACTAATAGAAATTAGGGCAGAAACACACTATTAAAGCTGAACCGGTTGATTCGTTTAACAATATTAATTTGGTGAAAATAAGCTTTATTAAGCAGAACACATCATTTCATACAGTGAAAAGTTGAAGGTAATTCAAGGATGGAAGTAGAGTATGTAATATGTGTAGTGGAAATTGCATGTAGTAAACTCTGTACATGAGAAGAGGGGGTGAAGATGTAAGGGAGAGTAAGTTTATGATACAAATAGTGGGAATGAGACAGACACATGAGGTAGGAGTAAGTGTCGGGATAAACAAAGGATTCGGCGGTGATTATATATAAATGCATATATGTGTTTATGTATGTGTGTGCGTAACATTGCATGAATATGTGTGCATAAATATGTTATTACGTACGTGTGTAAATACATACATACGTATACATATATATATTATATATATATATATATATATATATATATATATATATATATATGTGTGATTTTATGAAGGCTTACCAAAGCATTCCTTTCAAGACACCAATGATCACCATTAAAGATATTTTTTCTTACAAATACTATTTATTCAAATTAAATGTTTTTTCCTACACGTGTTTCACTACCAAGCAGTTACTTGCTTGGCAGATCATCAGGGAAATTAAATGTCTGGAATACTGGTTTCAACTGCCGACAAAACACAATGTGGCGTTGTAATAGTTGAGGTCACTTAAGAAGAGAAGAGGAAAAAAATAAAAATAAAAATAAAAGTCAAACTTAAAAAGCAAGGAAGAACAACGATAAAAAAAGAAAGTCCTAGAAAAGTCTTAGAAAAGTAGCTTGTGCATTATTTCTTCCACCAAGCCAACAAGCAAATAATCGGTCCCAAATACATTCAATAAAACCACAAAACCGGAACAATGTGCGATAATACACTTTCACGTCGGCCGGTACAATGTTGAATAAATCCCCCCCCCCTCAAGAAAACAAAAGAACTAAATCATTCAAGATACCGCTCACAAGTTACCATTCCAATCCAATGATAGTATAGGAATTCTAAATCCAATTTCTCACAAAGAAATGTGAAATCTAAATCTATATATATATATATATATATACGTATGCTTGTATTCACACACGTAAGTAATAACATATTTATGCACACATATTCATGCAATATTACGCATATTACGCAAATATATAGTATTAAATTATATATTGATATTTTACTCACATACAACGTCATTTCGAGCTTTCGGCTCTCCTCGGTGTGGGGTGGTAACAATCTCAGACGGTCACGTGACGCGAACCCGGTTCAAAGCGGCACCTTGAATTTGTAAGCGGTCGCTTAATTCCCTTGGCAATGGTCGGTTGAAACGTGCTTATATAGTCATCCAAATACAGATTGTTTTCTTGTATCACAGCTCTTCTGTGCGACTAGACTAGCATTCGCCCGAACTTATATATGTAGGTATGTATATATGTGTGTATATATATATATGTATAATTTAACATTTGTTGTTGTTTTTGGATGATACATAGTTGTGATGCAGCTACTGGTACATTTGGCTTCGCCGAGCCATGTAGAGACGTGTGTGTATATATATATATAGATATATATATATATATATATATATATATATATATATATATATATATATATATATATAGATATGTATATATATTTACTGATATATATATATATAGAGAGATATGTATATATATTTACTGATATATATATATATATATATATATATATATATATATGTATATATATTTACTGATATATATATATATATATGTATATATATTTACTGATATATATATATATATATATATATATGTATATATATTTACTGATATATATATATATATATATATATGTATATATATTTACTGATATATATATATATATATATATGTATATATATATATTTACTGATATATATATATATATATATATATATATGTATATATATTTACTGATATATATATATATATGTATATATATTTACTGATATATATATATATGTATATATATTTACTGATATATATATATATGTATATATATATATTTACTGATATATATATATATATATATATATATATATTTATTTATTTTTATAGACAAAATATTTATTGAATGACGTATCACGTGTAAACGAATAACTATTCTCTCTCTCACTATATATATAGTGAGAGAGAGAATAGTTATTCGTTTACATGTGATACGTCATTCAATAAATATTTTTTCGGGTAATTTGGACGAATTTAACTAGTTATAAGGTAAAGCATTTTACCTAAATGCTAGGTGGTAATAGGTTTTTCTTTCACTAATGTAATGTTACCATATAGGGAGTGACATATATTTTAAACATATAATTATCGATGGACATGTGTTTCGTCATCTTATAACTCATTAACTGGCTCAACCTAGCGAAATTCTGAAACGGGGATCCCAAAGACTGATCCCTAACGTCCTAACGCTCTACTACTGGTACGTGTGTTATACTAGTATATATATATATATATATATATATATATATATATATATATATATATATATATATATATATAGGCAAACATTATCAAAATTTTTCTTTTTTTTCAATTTTCCGAATTGTCCATCTAATGTTTCGGTCAAATTGATGTAAATATGATCCATGGGTTTCTTGTTCCATTCTTTTTTTCTTTTTTGCAAGTACTTTCGATTTGAATCGTCAAATCATCTTCAGGCGGTATTAGTTTTAGTGTCTTTACAAATTATGACTTTACTGTTGTGCTCATTTATTAATTATAACGGCAAGTAGTTTATAACTTGAAAAAGCGTCTGTAAAGTTGAAATGTACATGAGAGCGTGATGGCGTTCTACACATATGAGAGATTTAAAGGTTTGACGGTTTAAAGTTGGACAATTCGGAAAATTGAAAAAAAAAAAAAAAGTCGCATCAAACAAAACCACTATTTAATAATGTTTGCCTAAATGAAAATATGCTGGCTAGATACACACACACTATATATATATATATATATATATATATATATATATATATATATATGTGTGTGTGTGTGTGTGTGTTTGTATGTATATGATTACAGGCTTTTACTGGTAAATTGAGACCAATTGAATGTAAATAATTTTAATGGATGTAAACGTTTTTTCTTTTTGTCAATACCTTTTTTTTATTAAACATGTGTTGTATATCTTATTTCTTGACAAGCAACAACTGTACTTGATTCCACATCGCCATGAACAACAGAATCGCTTAGACATTGTCGTTATGGCTATCTCGATGTAGATAAATTATAGGATATATATTCTAAGCAACAAGGTAAGTAACGTAGGTACATAATTTAGTTTTTGTAGGCTCTACCATTTAGACGGGGGCAACTTAATCCGTACAATATCCCACAAAGAAAGAAAGACATTATAATGTAAAACTGATGCTATATTTAGTGCTTTTACCTGTCTGATACGGACATTCTAATAGTATATATACATTTTTACTCTCTAAATGTATATATGTGTGTATATGTATATATGTGTGTATATGTATGTATGTGTGTATATGTATCTACATGTATATATATATACGTATGCGTGTATGTATACACATGTGTGTACGTATGTATAGACAAAAGCAAAAACACATGTATACGGGCCGACGCGTTTCCGTACAAAACCAAATCTAGCCACACACACACACACACACACACACAGAAGAGTGACGGTAGAGTCATCAAATCTCAAGGGCAATTTTATAACCGGAGATTCTGACCATAATGTCATCAATCACTACACACACACGAATATGACCGGAAAGATAAAAGTCAGAAGCACATATACTTAAAAAAAACACATCACTTTGACCCTGAGAAGCAAAAAAATATGAGGTCACGTACACACGCACCCACACGCGCGCACATGTTAAAAATAAAAACATTTGTTTTCAAATGAAACGAATATCTGAAGAGAGCACAAATACTGGAAACGCGTTATCAAATTATAAAATTATAAAATGATAAAATAATTTAAAAATAAACAATCGTCGAAAACAATGTGTTACAAATGTTGGTAGCGTCACTTCTTTAAATATACGCGGCCACGAGAAATCGCTACGGACAGTAATTATGATAAAACGGATATATATATATATATATGTATATATATATATATATATATATATATGTATATATATATATATATATATATATAAATATATATATATATATATATGTGTGTGTGTGTGTGTGTGTGTGTGTGTGTGTGTGTGTGTGTGTGTGTAATTGGTTATTATTTCATGCTACACGCATAATATAATAAAGTGATATAATTGTGCATAGATTTTCAGTATTTAAATAAACAGTGCTCGGTACGAGTAGATTATACAAGTGTATATCTATATATCTATCTATCTATCTATCTATCTATATATATATATATATATATATATATATATATATATATATATATAATAAAATTGCATAAACAATATGAAATTGTAAAAATGCTCTACTTGTTTTTAAGCACTTTTTAAAATATTTGTTTTATATTCATTTTATTTACATATTTTAACTTGATCAATTAGTTTCTCTCTCTCTATCTATCTATGTATCTCTCTCTCTCTCTCTCTCTCTGTATATATATATATACATATATATATATATATATATAAAACTAATTCTTACATAGGTTTCACTTCCACAACACTATCCCGAAGACTCACTCTACATCTCTCCGACACTAGCTCTATATGCCAACACCTAAAAACAACATAATTGCGCCCCCTCCCAATATAGAAACATCCTTGTTAACAATACCAAAATAATACACCATGATACCAATATCAAAATATTAAAAATACTCGAAGCCCTCTACAAAAAAACTAAACATCCCACAATTAATAATGTCAATTATGAAACTAGTCGCAACATTTTAAAGTGTCTAGCATTATAATTAACATTACCAAATTCTTAGCCATTAGGTAGTTATGCGTTTGAATTGTATGCACTTTATTTAACGTCATCAATTTCTTAACGGTTTAAACAGTCAAACTTTAAATCTCTCGTAAGTGTAGAACGCCATCACGCTCTCATGTACATTTCAACTTTACAGACGCGTTTTCAAATATAAACTACTTGCCGTTATAATTCAAAAATAAGCACAACAGTAAAGACACTAAAACTAATACCGCCTGAAGATGATTTGACGATTCAAATCGAAAGTACTTGGAAAAAAGAAAAAAGAATGGAACAAGAAACCCATGGATCATATTTATATCAATTTGACCGACACATCAGATGGACAATTCGGAAAATTGAAAAAATAAAAAAAAGTCGCATCAAACAAAACCACTCCGTGTTATTCAATAATGTTTGCCTAAATGAAAATATGCTACCTAAATACACACAATATATATATATATATATATATATATATATATATATATATATATATATATATATATATATATATAATAAAATTGCATAAACAATATGAAATTTTGAAAATGATCTACTTGTTTTTGAGCACTTTTTTAAATATTTGTGTTATATTCATTTTATTAACATATTTTAACTTGATCAATTAGTTTCTCTCTCTCTCTCTCTCTCTCTCTCTCTCTCTATCTATCTATCTATCTATCTATCTATCTATCTATCTATCTCTCTTACTCTATCTATCTCTCTCTCTCTCTCTATATATATATATATATATATATATATATATATTGGCCGCGTGGTTTAAGACGTTGGATTGAAGTTGAAAAATACTTATAATCCAGGGTTTCGAATTGTGTGACCAGTAGTGAATAGTCATACTTCTACGCTGAAGAGTCTTGATTGAAAAGAGACGAAACGTATACGTCCGTAGATAATAAACAACAACAAATATTTTTCATATATATATATATATATATATATATATATATATATATATATATATATATATATATATATATATATATATACCGGTGTGTTTACGATTGTATAAGCACACCCTTTTTATTGGTTATCGACCATATATACATTATTCTTTATTTAGATACTGTGCATGAACCATGTAATAAAAGGAAAAACTTCCATAGGAAAAGATAAGGTATAATCTTGACAACATTGGTGAATTGCGTTCCGTTTCATATACTTTAATTCGTGGCATAAAGCATCAAAATGTCTTCGAAAATTGGAATAAAAATACATTCAAAAACGAAGAGTAAAAATCGTTTCTCGTTTCGGACAGAGTTGTATCCAACCATTAATTTGTCTCACACGCATTTCCTGTGAAATGTCCGTGTTCGGTTTTTTTTTTCACCCCAAATCCACTTACCGCCGAATCTACGTTAATACCATTCAATCTATAAGCTTAGTCAATATCTCTCGTTTTTCTTCGCTAATTACAGTTTTTACAGAAAACTAAAAAGTCCACACTTTAACGTGCATACCAAATATGCCTTTCGTGTTCTCTCTTTCGTAATAATTATTTCGTATTACTTTTTGAGTCATTTTTTTCGACATAATTTTCAAATAGCGAACAAGTCATGCGATAGACATGTTTTCTATCTGAATGTCGACTTTCAGTGTGAAAATGTAAAATAATAACTCATATCGGAAAGAAAAGAGACTGGTTCTATTTTTCCGTACCTGATCGTGATGAATTGATTCACAAATCTGTTCGTTATTTCATTGGTTTCATCTACAAATACAATGGAATAGTGTTCGAACACTATGTTATTTTGAATATTTGGTCACTGTTTACTTGTAGGGTGAAGTATCATCATGTCAGGTTGTCCTGACAAACCCTCATACAGAGAAACCGAACTCACTCAAGGATGGTGTCTAGTAGGTAATTCAAACTCTCCAGTAGGTAATTCAAACTCTCCAGTAGTTAATTCAAACTTACCAGTAGTTAAATCAGACTCTCCAGTAGGTAATTCAAACTCTTCAGTAGGTAATTCAAACTCACCAGTAGGTAATTCAAACTCTCCAGTAGGTAATTCAAACTCTCCAGTAGGTAATTCAAACTCTCATGTAGGTAATTCAAACTTTCCAGTAGGTAATTCAAACTCTCCAGTAGGTAATTCAAACTCTCCAGTAGTTAATTCAAACTTACCAGTAGTTAAATCAGACTCTCCAGTAGGTAATTCAAACTCTTCAGTAGGTAATTCAAACTCACCAGTAGGTAATTCAAACTCTCATGTAGGTAATTCAAACTCTCCAGTAGGTAATTCAAACTCTCTAGTAGGTAATTCAAACTCTCCAGTAGGTAATTCAAACTCTTCAGTAGGTAATTCAAACTCACCAGTAGGTAATTCAAACTCTCCAGTAGGTAATTCAAACTCTCCAGTAGGTAATTAAAACTTTCCAGTAGGTAATTCAAACTCTCATGTAGGTAATTCAAACTCACCAGTAGGTAATTCAAACTCTCATGTAGGTAATTAAAACTCTCCAGTAGGTAATTCAAACTCTCCAGTAGGTAATTCAAACTCACCAGTAGGTAATTCAAACTCTCCAGTAGGTAATTCAAACTCACCAGTAGTTGATGTAAATTATGTGATACTAAGTTGAGTTAGTAAATAAATTAAGAACATTAATTTCCCTCTCTCCAATTGATAAGTAAACTCTGTTATAGTATATCTTTCTTGTGGTCTCTGATTTTTTGGTTGAAAATTTAACAATATTTATTTGACATCAGTTAATAATTAATACCCAAATTTTATTATAAATGTGTTTTAAGGGGGCATAATATGAGAACAACCTTCCATTTGTAAACTCAAACATATCAGATTTGCATTGAATGTGATCCATCGGCATTACACATCAATTAAGATTCTTTGAATTGAAATTTTAACTTAATACTACTTAAGCTTAAATTTTAGACATTTTCTAAAATCAAAAGCATGTAATGGATTTTGATCAAAATTCGAATCAGGAGTCTAGACATAAGGTTTAATATCAGTATATTATTAATTTAATCTTCGTACAGCGCCATGCAAATGGAGCAAAACTGTTCTGTTTCGGAAATAAATGTTACTCTTCCTGTGAAGAGTATTCTTTTAGTTCAGTATATATTCAAGCTAACTCTAGCATAAATAAGCAGCAACTGATTGAAGTATTAGTATTGCTTGTAAACAAAACAACAGCTGTTTTTTATCAACGTGATCATAATTATAAAATGTTTACGTTTTTTTTTTGTTTTTTTCAATCGTTTTCTCCAACTATATCAATTTTCCCCTCATATCTCATTCGATTTTCTTAGTTTTTACTTTATCAGTCTGACGTTTCCTCTTAGAGGGTCAGACGATAAGGCCTTAAGGAAAATTTTAGCAATTTTAGCAATTTTTTCCCACCCGCCTGTTTCATTGATTAAAAGAATGTTTCCTCTGAAATTTATCCTACGATTTTGTTGTACGCGAAATATACTTACATATTTTTTAGGTCGATACAAACCCCAATTTATCAAAACATTAAATAACGTCACACGCATTAGAAATATATTAATCGTTTTGAGGTGTAGGATAACTTTTCTAAAATCTTACCGCTTAAATCATGTTGCTCCCGGTTATATTTCTCACCGAATTTCTGAAATTAAATGTAGAAATTCGTTGGCAGTTCAATTTTTACAAGACGAAATTCTCTTTAACTCCGACTCGTATAATTCGTTGCGAAGTAAATATCTTCTACTTTGGGCTATGGTTTGGAAATAATTTTCTTTCTTTGACAAACTTCGCTTTTCAAAGTTTCTGTCTAATGGCGATATTTTGACCCTCAACAAAACCACTTCTTCGTATAATAAATATTTGCAAGAAGTTCGGCACTAGAGCATATTCGGATAAACATATTTAATTATTCGTCCTATGCTCTAGCCAATACTGAAAAAATTGTCTGTTGTGCCAGCTTAGAATTATGCATTCCTCCCCTTCGCGTTGATAAAATCAACGTATTTAGTAAGATCTATCGGCTCTCAAAGGCCTAGAATGTACGGCTTACCCAAGGTTAATAAACCCAACATTTCTTTGCGCCCTATTCTACCAATGTTGGGTTCTGCACAACATGAACTTGGAAAATGATTAGTTGATATTCTTAAGCCCGTACTTACTTTTTATTCGGCCTATTGTATCTCCGATTCTTTTCAATTTGTGTCTTATATACACAAATTATCTCTCTCAAAGGATACCGAGTTGTTGGCTTCCTTTGACATTAGTAGTCTGTTTACCAATGTACCATTGGATGAAACCATTGGTATATAGCAGATTATCTTTACCGTGGCCCTTTAAAATCTCCACTATTTCCTGAACAGATTTTTGTTGAACTGATTAAACTTGCTACTAAATCAGTTTCCTTCAGTTTTAACAATATAATGTATCTGGCAAATTGATGGCATATCCATAAGTAGCCCTCTTGGTCCATCGTTAGCCAACGTTTTCGTTAGATCTTTGGAAAACCAATTATTTTCCAAAATGACCAAGCCGGCCTTTTACACACGTTACGTTGATGACACCTTAGCTTGCTTTCCCTCACGGAGTGATGCTGAAAAGTTTATTCATCTTCTTTGTGACTTGCATTCATCGTTGCAATTCACTATGGAGGTCGAGGTTGTAGCTCCCTCCCATTTCATGATGTTTTAGTGTCTAAAGCTGGGTTTACGTTTGAAACCTCTGTATAGAAAACCAACGTTTACGGGTCTTTATCTAAATTAGTTTTCCTTTGCTCCAAAATCAAGAAAAGTAAATCTTGTTGGTACTCTCACTCATCGAGCACTTATGATTTGTTCACCAACCCGACTCCATGCGGAACTTGGTGAAATTACTAATATGTTTCTTGCTAATGAATACCCCATCAATATCATAAAAAGCACCCTTGCACGCAAAGTAGCTATATTTAATGGTGATAAAGTTATGCCCTATTTATTTTAAACTCGCATGGTTAGGTTCTGACAGCCTTGACATTGTCAAAAAGATTTCTTCTTCTACTCAACGTTGTTTTCCAGCAACCATACTTAGAGTAGTTTAGACGACTCGAACCTTTTTTTATTTTTTTTTCGTAAGGATATTTTGCCTGCCATTCAAAAGAATTCTAATGTTTATAAATTCCTTTATCAGTGTGGAGCTGACTACGCTGCCAAGACATCCCAAAGATTAGAAATAAGAATATCCCAACACATACCACGTGATATTCGTTTACACAAGGTTTCGAGATTATCCGAGAACTTTCAAGCACATGAATCTGCCATCGGGAATAACCCGGTTGGTACAAACAGTTGTTCTGACAAGTATTCCGATAGATGTTTTTCTGTTTTACACAGTGCTAGGTCGAACTACCATCTCAATATTATTGAGGCGTTAGTTATTAACAATTCCCCATCTAGCCTGTGTAGACAAAATATTTTGAAGCATCAGTTGGAGATCTTTAATTATTTAAACCCACCATAACGTTGAGAGATTTACGGGTTTTTTTCTCAATCGTTTTGTCCAACTGTAACAATTTTCCCTTCATATCTCATTCGATTATCTTTTTTATCATTCGGACGTTTCCTCTTAGAGGGTCAAACGATAAGGCCTTAAAGAAAATTTTAGCAATTTTCTTTTTTTTCCACCCGCCCGTTTCATTTATTAAAAGAATGTTTCTCCTACCTACCCAGGTGAGTGTATCTTAATTTCAATTACTATCTGTGCTGATTACCGGTAGCCGTGTGGTGCTGCGCGTTTGTCTCATAATTCTCGCCTGAATGTACGAACTGAGTTCGATCTCATGCAACTGCCTGCAATTACCACTCCTGCACTGATGAAGGTAAAAAGCCCGAAACGATATCGTCTGTAGGTAAAACACACTTTAACATTTAATAAAAAATATTTATAGCTATTCATATATATATATATATATATATATATATATATATATATATGATACAGTAAGTTAGAACAACATCCGTACCATCGATTTTAGATCTGATAAATTAAGACCTTCGTCAGCGGAGTCGTTCGGTTTAATAAATGTATATATATATATATATATATATATATATATATATATATATATATATATATATATATATATAGTTTCCATAAAGAATAAAAGATGATATTTTGAATCGATCTGATAGAATATGTTAACCCGTTTTATTTTACGTTATCGCATTTTTTATTTGACGGTATGAAATTTTTCAAAAGAACTTTATAGACTATAACAATTAAAAAGGGAAATATATACAAGAGATGGCAGATGTAATATTATCAATAAAATAAACTTATCTGATATTGAATATCAATTCGATCATCCAGAAATCGTGAGTTCACATGATATAATGTTCTGAATGCTAATCTTTTAGAATAGAATGTTCAAATACACGAATGAATGGAAATCCTTCGGAATATCTGAATACAATAAATGAATAGAACATTGATCTCAGATCCTTTCGGGTAAATAGCTTTTGTGGTAGCCTTTCAGTTTGACATCAAGTGGTCGAATTGATCTTCAAACCTAATAAGCGGGTATATATATATATATATATATATATATATATATTTTTTCTTTGTCGTACAAAACTTTAAAATAGCATTGAAGAGACAATATTTATTATTCATAATGAATTTAAGAAATTAAAAAGATGAAAGGGCAGCTGACCGGTTTATACATTACCTCGATATTTGGCTCTGTTGAGCGAGGTACGAAACCGGTCAGCTGCCCTTTCATCTTTTTAATTTCTTAAATTCATTATGAATAATAAATATTGTCTCTTCAATGTTATATATATATATATATATATATATATATATATATATATATATATATATATATATATATATGAGGGTGTTTCGTTGCTTTTTGCCTTTGGATCTGTTTACTTGAAAACAGGAAGAAATGCGTTTTCTTAATATGGCTAATTTTGTCTGATCCCCCCTCTAAGAATTAAGGACTTGGGTGGAATCGTCGTCGTTGGATTTTCATACAGATTTTTCTGGATTTACCAATTACATTTGAACCCCATACCACTTGGATCTCCGTGTTTGGTGACTTTCATTTACATTGTAACACACCCGTTTGAACTTTTAAAATCTTTTTAAAAGAACATTTTTTTTCATTTTTTTCAAATTTTGAATATTGACTGTTCTTATCTGTCAACTTATCAATCACTACTTCCTCTGATGATAAGATTTTAATATTTGAAAAGCCTGGCTTAAGGAATGAAATTGAAAGAGAAGAAGAAAAAAATATTTTTATTTACTAAATGCTCCTTGTTCTGAACAACTGAAGATATTAATCTGTTTCCACCTGCAGGTCTAATTATTTTTCATTGACTCACCTTATATATATATATATATATATATATATATATATATATATATATATATATATATATATATATATATATATATTAATTTCATACGTACATAAAATTAAAATAATTACGTAAAATTAATAAAAATATATATACTAACGAAAAATACGTCCCATAAAGTTAAAGGCGACTAATAATGCAATTTTCTGCATCTTAATCACCCAGGGATTGAAACAATCGAAATAGTAGTAGTAAGCAAAAACAACAAACACTGCAATCAGAGAGAGAGAGAGAGAGAGAGAGAGAGAGAGAGATGTATATATCTCTCTATATATGTATATTTAGGCAGCAAATAATTATTAATGTAGGCCTCGTTGAAGACTTTCTCTTTTTGTGATTTTTCTTGTTATTTTCTCGACGCGGCGTGCGAGTTTTCTGTTTTCGGGTGTTAATTTAAATATTGTAGCTCCGAGTGTTGTTGTATCGGCCATTCCTCGAGCGCTTTCGATCTCTCGATCGTCATCAGCTTTTTTATAGTTTCATTTTAATTCTTGATTTTATTTTAATTATGGAATACTGATTGCGCGTTAGTACCAGTATTAAATTATGTTTTATTAAATTATGTTTTATTAATGTTGGGTTGCAGTTTTTTTTAATTTATAGGCTTTCGAGGAGTTCCAGTCTGCATGTACAATTATTTTCATGGATGGTTTTAGTGTTAGTTGTTAGTATTTTTCTTATTTCAGCTGATTGTATAGTTTATATATATATATATATATATATATATATATATATATATATATATATATATATTGATGTTTTTTATATTTATAATATAAAACTAAAAATAATACATTAATCACTTAAATAATAGTGTCATGGATTCGTCCAAACACTTTAAAATGCAGCAACATTTTTGTAAGTAACGGATAAATTTTATTAGACAGACGAACAGCACAGGTAAAGAATTTTTTTTGTGTCTTAAATAACTAATATAAGTTAGCAAAACATTTATATGGAACAAAACGTAGATTTAGTATAAGGAACGTTTATGTTTTTGTCTTTTAAGGGAAGTGGGGTCTGATCAACTCTGCTGGGAGGCCATGAAATTAAATACTGTCTTGTTTTTAAATTCCCGAAACAGTTTTTCATGGTAAACAACTGATGATCCCTTAAAATAGTGTTAGAAACTAACTAATATAATAACTGTAATAAATTGACTTACATGAGTGATTTTCCACTGGAAGACTTGAGACTATAAGTTTTTTTGTTTTTTTATATATATATATTTTTTTTTTATAAAGTTTTAATGGTTGAGAAACTTCCGAGACTATATATATATATATGCTTTTCCCAAAGGGTTGAAGGAGAAAATTGACGATGTGTTCACCAGAATGCTAAGAGCTGCTCTTAACATCTCCTGGGAGCAGTGTCTCTTCGAGAGAGCAACTATACGAACACCTTCCTCGGAGCTCTGCCCTGATCAGAGGGAGAGAAAAAACAGATTTGCTGACACTGCTGAATGGCTAATGATGAAATTGTAAGCGATGTTCTTTTATGGATGCCAAAACAGGGATGTAAGGGAGACCGCACAGAACTTAAGTCATACAATTAACAGAGAACTCAAAATGTATATATGAAAACCTACTTGGTTAGATGTAGGAATGAGTAAGATGGCGAGAGAAAATCAGGCAGATCCGCGACAATATATATATATATATATATATATATATATATATATATATATATATATATATATATATATATATATATATATATATATATATTAATAATGGAGTTTATGTATCTGTCTGTCTGAAGCCGAAACTCCATCAGAGTAGTATGACTATCTCCCAATACCGCCAGCTTCATTATATACTATGAAAAAAAAACCGCCATAAACACTATGTGCGTTTCTCCATTTTAATAATCAATTGCATTTGAACTTCTAATAAATTAGTATTCGCAAATATACACTAATGATTGTTTGCTTCAAATTTCAACATGTATTTACGCAATTTTGCTCGCTAATAATCTTACTTATAATAATCTTACTTAATTCTGTGTTTGACTTAAATGTGTTTAATTATTGATATGTAGTGCCTTATACCCCGTCTATTGATTTCCCACTGAAGAAATCTTGGAATCTCATGCTGACCTGTAGTTATTTTTTTTGCCTCTCCTTCTCATTTCTCTTATTTATACTTACTTGCGAGAGGAAAACCTATCTTCAACTTTCAGTTTCATCTTAATTATAACACGAACTTATTCTATCTACATATGTACATATATATATATATATATATATATATATATATATATATATATATATATATATATATATATATACATGTGTGTGTGTATATATATGTGCATTATATATGAATTTTTTAACCTGCGGGGGATAGGAAATACCCGACTAGTACACGGGCGCAGGCTATCTTACCCCTCGGAGTGTTGGACCCGTAAGACCTTGTAAGGCTATCCATCTAAGAGAAGGAAATCTCTGACAAAAAAAACCTTGCTACCAGCTACTTACGCCGTGGCCATAAACCGTTGGGGAGGGAGGCCTCCTCAGTCCTGATCGACAACCTTCCTAGAGTTGGAATCTCGAACAAAATATCCGGTTTGCAAACCTACAATTGCTTAAGGAGTAGATAGGTCCTGCTTATCGCCGGCCCTTGCACTCCTTTTTTGTTTATTAGTCAGGCGCAGAGGTAACAGCACTGGGACGCCTCTAAACACCCAGTGCCTAGCCTCGTTTCCTTACTAGGACAATGAACGCCGTTCTCTTTCTCTCTATTTGGGCAACTTGGGGAAAGATTTTTTCGTCACTAAGTCTTACATGACCGGTCTGGGTCTTTCTTGTTCCGACAGGTTGAGGGTACAGGTTAGACAGCTTGTCTGGCTGCTGTTTCCGACTGACAGGACAGGAGCCCAAAATCTTGGGTAGCGCTAAGAACGGCTGCTCCATCATCAGTTGCATAATACCGTGAGTAGTTGTATGTGCCATATCGCGCATGGAAAGGGACCCTGCAATTATCTCCGGTGGGCTTTCCCGAGGCCACAACCCCCATGGACCAGGTCGTGACTAATGGACTGTTTGTGTTAGTTTATTAGCACTAAACAAGTACCCACCTTGGCCAACCCACTCTATAATAAAACAAAACATGTCATTACAAAAAAATAAAAGCAAACCTAAACCAGACACCCAACAAAAAACACTCTCGCCTCCGCCCTTGAGGCTCTCCTTCACAAATATCCGGTGACTTAGAACCAACATCAACGACGTAGAAACCTTTCTCCTGACAAACTCCCCGGATATCCTAGCTCTAAGTGAAACTAACCTTCAATCCTCAATCTCCTCTCACCACTTTGACATGACTGACTACCTCCCACTCTACCGTAAAGACTCTGACAAACATATGCACGGGCTATGAGTTTATGTTCGGAACACCCTCCCCCTGACTAGAGAACATAGGTTAGAATCAGATGACCACGACTACATGTGCTTTAGATTGACTATACATCACAGCGTCAGTTACTTATATTTCTTATACCGTTCCCCGCCGACCCATGACTGTACTCTGTTAAACTCTGTCTCTGAAAGCATAGATAGAGCACTCTTAATTGACTCGAATGCCCAGATACATGTATTTGGGGATTTTAATGCCCACCACCGCGACTGGTTGGGATTCTCCAGCCTTACTGGCGCAGCCGGCAACTCTACGTATAATGTCTCCTTAGCTCACTCTCTCTCTCAGACTGTCGATTTTCCGACCCGCATCCCCGATCGAGTAGACCAACAAGCCTCACTTCTAGACCTTTTCTTGACCTCAATGCCCGAGGCTTGTCAGACGAAAGCTCATAGCCCACTCGGGAATGCTGATCACATTGTGCTAATGATACATATCACCCTAAAAAGTCGTCCAAAAGCTGATGATCCGTTGCTCAAAACAACACGATACTACAAGCAGGCTGATTTCGAGTCAATCAGAGATCACATCAGTGACGCTCCATGGAGGGAAACCTCACTCCCTGCTGACCAGTGTGCAAACGAATTAACTGAATGGGTCAAAGCAGGCATTGAAGCCTATGTCCCCATGCGAAAATTCTTTAGCAAGCCCCACTCTTCCCAATGGTTGACCTCGGAATGTGCAGCTGCCATTTCTAAGAGGCAACAAGCATTCCGTAAATTTGGCCGCCATAAGTCAGCTACTAATAGACATACATTTATAGAGTCAAAAAATAAATGCAAGGCCGCGATAGGTGAAGCGAAGAGAAGGTATAATGAGTTAACAAAAAAACGCATCCAGTCACAGAAACAAGGTACTCGTGATTTCTGGAAAATCTACAATAGTGTAGTGAATAATGGTCAATCAACGATTCCCCCACTATCAAACCACAATGATGTCGTATGCACAGCCACTGATAAGGCTGAACTACTTGCCCAGCGCTTCGCTTCTAACTCTACTTTAGACTCAGAGAACTACCCCCTCCCCAAATTCCCATTGCGGACCGAAGCCACACTTGATAACCTGGTCATCACCCCATCCCAGGTCAGAGACATCATAAAAAACCTTGACACATCCAAAGCTTGTAGGCCTGATCTTATACCAGTAATAGTAATAAAGAAATGCTCTGCTGAACTGGCCCCTGTCCTCTCCAAACTCTACAATAAATGCCAAGCTGAATCTTGCTTCCCCGATAGCTGGAAAATTGCCTCTGTGGTACCAGTCTACAAGAGTTCTGGGAATAGAACCGATCCTCACAACTAACGCCCAATCAGTCTGCTGCCGATCTTTGCTAAAATCTTCGAATCCTTAATCAATCTGACGATAGTAAGGCACTTAGATAATGCTAAACTTCTATCTGACCGCCAGTATGGATTTAGACAAGCACGATCTACTGCGGACATCCTAACAGCAATCTCTGAACTCATGTGTCATACACTTTACAAGGCAGGAGAAGCTAGAGCAGTAGCGCTTGATATATCCAAGCCCTTTGACAAGGTATGGCATAAAGGGCTTCTCCTGAAAATATGCTCATACGGTATTACTGGGCAATTACTTAATATAATCAGATCCTTCCTAGATAAAAGAAAAATCCAAATTGTCCTCGATGGCTGTTCATCTAATCAACATGACATAAATGCTGGCGTGCCTCAGGGATCTATCCTTGGACATCTGTTGTTCCTGATCTATATAAACGATCTCCCTGATGATATAGTGTCTGAGATTGGTTTATTTGCTGACGACACCACGCTTTACTCTCGCCATGTTGACGAAACCGACGCGATCCTATCCGAGGCATTGGCTGAATCCTTAGAAAATGACCTCCAGGCTGTAGTGGATTGGGGTCACAAATGGTTGGTAACTTTTAATGCCGCTAAGACAAAGCTCCTTTCCTTCAATAACTACAAAGAACCTCTCCAACCATCGATTGTCATGGCTAATAACACCCTACCTGAG